>OX421245.1:9536380-10156380 GCA_949125135.1 Alcis repandata | reverse complement strand
CTGGGTGGTATTAAAACCATCGCCCAGTGTCGTCGGGGGAGGCTTCCGCACCCTCTCCTGCACCGGCTCTCCACTGTACGCTTCAAAGACCCCGTATTGCGGTAAGGGGTACGTTGTGGCAGTGTGGGGGCCGAAGGGGGCTTGCCTTAATTGGCCGGCCCCAGAGCAAGGAAAAGCTTGAAACAAAAACCCGTGAGAAAACACGTTAAAACCTGCGGATACCTGGGGACCTCCGCAGTATGTACCCTTACCCCCGGAATGAGCGTCACCCGGGGGTGGACCTTTATTTCGTCTCAACTCGTGGGAAATTATATGGATACTTATAAAAACCAAACGAACGATGAAGGGAGAGGGCTTGGCCCTGTAGACGTTGAGGAGTCTGACTCCTCAACGTGTGGGAGCATGGTCTCGGTGGCAGAGTCACCAGATCGGTTCGTGGACGCGAGACGCTTGCGAAAGCGGTCGCGTGGAGCAAACAGCTGCGTAGGCTCCGACAACGAGGTGGACGCTCCAGCCGTGAAGATGGCGGCAGCGTCGAAAGTCGCAGAGCGAAGAGGCAGGGGTCGGCCGCCCACTACGGGCGAATATGTCGGCCTCGCCAAAGCCAAGGCGGCTCTCGTAGCTGCCGAGCGGCAGGAGATGGAGCTCCGGGCTGAGCGCGAGGTAGCGGAGATGAGGACATCTCTGCGATCTCGGGCGTCGGCGCGGCTCTCTGACACATCAGCGGATGACGATGTGGACGACGAGCTGGCCGCCGACATCTTCGATAGGGTGCAGGACTGCCTGGCCACAATCAACCATGTGGCCACAAAGTCCAGCAACCTAAAGGGAACGTTTCAACGTTCCCTGAAGGTGTCGGCGACGGAGATTGGGAGTCTGACGGAGCGCCTGCGCAAAAGGTCCTCAACCGAGGAGACCAAGAAGCTGCAGGCCTCCAACAGGCGTCTTAAAGAGGAAGTTGCGGACCTGCGCAAGCAAGTGGCTGAGTTCAGTGTGAAGATGGCGAGTCTCCGAGCTTCCACTCCTCCACGGGCCTCGGGATCCATGATCCGAAACGAGGCTCGCCCGGTGGAGGAGCTGGAGCAGGCCATCCTGCGCCAGGTCGGCGACATGGTGAGCGCGCGTTTCGACGCTTTGGAGGAGCGCCTCCTTCCGGAGAAGCGTGTCCGGCCACCTCTGGCCGCAGACCGGAGAAACGCGGAGGCTGCAAAGGCTGGGTCCGCACCAAATTCTGCGCCGACGCCGACCCAGGCTCCCCTTGAAGGGCCCAAACCCAGCAAGGGCAAGGGCAAGGGTAAGGGAAGGACAGCAGCCCCTGTGGTTGAACTGCCTCCTCCACCGCCACCGACTCTGTCGGAGCCGTGGACGGAGGTGGTTAAGCGCAAGGGGAGGCCGAAAAAGCGGGAGCAGCGGCCTGCGCCAACACAGCCGGAGCGGCCCCAGGCCAGACCGATCGCCCCGCCAGCCAAAACTGGGCCTAAAAAGGCCAAGCTCCGCCCCCAGCGAACCGCAGCAGTGGTGATTACGCTGCTACCGGGGGCGGAAGAGAAGGGCCTCACCTACCAAAAGGTGCTTGGAGAGGCGAGAAGTCGGATCGACCTAACCGACTTTCCGCCTCTCAAAATGCGAGTGGCGGCCACTGGGGGCCGAATCCTGGAGGTGCCCGGCTCGGCGAAGGCGGAAAAGGCGGACTCCCTCGCCCTCAAACTGCGGGAGGTGTTTCGGGGTGCCGAGGAGACCATTAAGGTCTCAAGGCCCGTCACCTCCGCGGAGTTGAGGGTGAACGGCCTCGACGACTCTGTCGGCCCGGCCGAACTGACGGAGGCCCTGGTCGGGGCCGGAGGCGGCGCCGCGCCGGACTACCAAGTTGGCGAGATAAGGAGGGGCGCGGCGGGCATGGGGACGGCATTTGTCCGATGCCCTGTGACCGCCGCCAAGAAGTTGGTTGCCAACGGCAGCCGACTTCTAGTGGGATGGGTGTCGGCGCGGGTCCAACTACTGGACGCACGACCACGCCGCTGTTTCCGGTGCCTTGCACTGGGCCACGTCAGGGCCCAGTGCAAGTCAGAGGTGGACCGCAGCGATGAGTGTCATCGCTGCGGTCAAAAAGGCCACAAGGCCAGTGGCTGCTCTGCCGCCCCCCACTGCACACTATGTGCAACAGCGGGGAAGCCGGCAGACCACCTCTCCGGGGGCAAGGCCTGCGCCAAGCCCCCGTCGAAAGTAGAGGCGCGACGTAGACCTGCTGCGGCTGAGGCCAAGGCCAAGTCGCAGCAGACTCGCCCCGCAGAAGGGCAGGCGTCGCACATGGAGGAAAGTTAATGTCGGACAGCCTAACTTTCCTCCAGGCGAATATCAACCACTCGGCCAGAGCCCAGGATGTCCTCCTCCAGAGCATGGCCGAGCGGTTGACACAAGTGGCTGTGGTCGCCGAACCGTACAGGGTCCCGCCCAGAAGTGACTGGATCGGGGATCTTGACGGTTTGGTGGCGATCACCACCCAGTCGCCTGCCCGATCCCCTCCCCTTGAGGGCGTGGTCAGGGGGAGGGGATTTGTGGCCGCCACGATGGCCGGGACGGTGGTTGTGGGGGCGTATTTCTCCCCCAACAGGGCCCTCGCCGAGTTCGAGGACTTCCTCAACGAGGTGGGGACCCTGATCGGCCAGAGCCGTCCCAGGCCAATCATCTTTCTTGGAGACCTCAACGCCAAGTCTAGGGCGTGGGGGTCTTCAAGGACGGATGCACGAGGCAAGGCCCTCAGCGAGTGCGTGGTGGCGGCGGGGCTATGCGTCCTGAACCGCGGGTCCACGAACACGTGTGTGCGGCGCTTGGGAGGTTCAGTGGTCGACGTGACCTTTGCGACCCCCGAGATCGCGGCGCGTGTCCGGGACTGGGAGGTCCTGGTGGACGAGGAGACGCTCTCCGATCACCGGTACATCCGGTTTAGCGTCTCCTCGTCTTCGGCGGGTCAGGGCCCGCGGTTGCCGACTGCGGTTGGCCCTCGGTGGGCGCTAAACCGCCTGGACGTTGAGTTGCTGCAGGAGGCAGCAATCGTCCAGGCGTGGAACGCCCCCCCCTCGTCGGAAGTAGACCTGGATGCAGAGGCCGATGGATTGTGCAAGGCCATGACGCATGTGTGCGATGCTGCCATGCCTCGCGCGAGGCCTGCACAATCCAAGCGCCAGGTTTACTGGTGGAACGAGGGGATCGCCGAGCTCCGCCGCCAGTGCCTGGCAGAGCGCCGCCGTTATCAGCGGTACCGCCGGAGGAGGCGCCAGGACGCTGAGGAGCTCGACGCCCTCTATGCAGCGTATAGAGGTGCGTGCCAGGCCCTTCGCATCGCCATCGGCGAAGCAAAGGCGGAGGCCTGGCGAGAGCTCTTGGCGTCGCTGGAGCGGGACCCGTGGGGACGGCCATACCAGTGGGTGAGGCAAAAGCTTCGCCCATGGGCTCCCCCGGTCACCAGCACCCTGGAACCGGAGGTCCTTCAGCGTGTGGTCGAGGGACTGTTCCCCGCTAGTCCGGGGACCGAATTCGTCCCTCCCACCCTGGTAGCGCGCGGCGCACCGGCGGAGGAGGCGGAAGAAGAAGTGCCTAGGACCTCGCCGGGTGAGCTGGGCGCGGCCGTCCTCCGGATGAGGGTCAAAAACACGGCGCCGGGCCCTGATGGGATTCCCGGTCGCGCGTGGGCCCTCGTCCAGGAGGAGCTGGAGGAGCGAATGCGGGCGCTGTTCGACCGCTGCCTCCAGGAAGGCCGGTTCCCCAGGCGGTGGAAGCAGGGCCGTCTCGTCCTTTTGCGAAAGGAGGGGCGCCCTGCGGATGCGCCGGCGGGATACCGGCCAATCGTGCTGCTTGATGAGGCGGGCAAGCTCTTAGAGCGCGTCGTAGCCGCCCGCCTCGTCAAGCATCTGGAGGTGGTTGGGCCGGACTTGGCCGACACCCAGTTCGGGTTCAGGAGAGGTCGCTCGACTGTGGACGCCATAGCTCATGTCCGCGACCTCTCTGAGGAGGCGTGCTCCAGCGGCGGGGTGATGTTAGCGGTGTCTTTAGACATCGCAAACGCGTTCAACACCCTGCCCTGGAGCGTAATATTGGGGGCGCTGAGGTACCATAGGGTGCCCCAGTACCTCCGACGCCTCGTGGGGGACTACCTGTCCGACAGGCAGGTCGTCTACCCCACAAAGGATGGGGAAGGTCGGAGCCCCATGACCCGCGGTGTACCACAGGGGTCCGTGTTGGGCCCCACCCTGTGGAACATCGGTTATGACTGGGTGTTGCGGGGCGCTAACCTCCGTGGCGTCGGCGTAGTTTGTTACGCTGACGACACGCTGGTTACCGCCCGGGGGCAGACGTACAGGGAAGCGTCTGTCCTGGCCACTGCCGGGGTTGCGACGGTGGTGGCTCGGATCCGGCGGCTGGGCCTGGAGGTGGCGCTCCATAAATCCGAGGCCATTTGTTTTCATGGACCTCGGAGGGCGCCGCCTGCAGGCTCAGCGATCGTGGTGGGGGGAACCTCCATTGCTGTCGGGTCGACACTAAAATACCTTGGTGTCGTACTCCATAGCAGATGGAGGTTTGGGCCGCACCTCGAGCAGCTGGGCCCGAGGCTGGTGGGGGCGGCGGGTGCGTTGAGCCGCCTCCTACCAAACCTCGGTGGAGGAGGTGGGAGCTGCCGCCGTCTCTATATGGCGGTGGTCCGCTCCATGGCCCTCTACGGGGCTCCTATATGGGCCGGCTCCTTGAATTCCAGGGAGGCCGCCCGACTACATAGGAGTCAGAGGGCCATGGCGGTGAGAATGTGTCGGGGATACCGCACACTCTCACACGAGGTGGCCTGCGTCCTCGCAGGCTCCCTCCCGTGGGATCTGGAGGCCGAGGTTCTGTCCTCGGTCTACTGGCGCAGAGTGCGGGCGCGCGAGGAGGACTTGCGGCCCGCCCCACGGGAGTTGGAGCAGTGGCGACAGAGGGCCAGGGACGCCGCTCTCGAGTCGTGGGGTGGACGACTCTCGATGGACCGGAGAAGGGGGGCCGGGGCCACACGGTTTCTGGAGGCGGTCCGGCCCGTACTGAAGGAGTGGGTCCATCGAGGGCACGGGGGTCTCACCTTCCGGCTGACGCAGGTCCTCTCGGGACATGGATGTTTCGGGAGGTACCTGTGCAACGTGGCCCGGAAGGAGGAGACCCCGGAATGCCACCAGTGCGGCTGCACGGAAGAGACGGCGCAGCACGTGCTGGAGGCATGCCCGGGAGCGGCGGAGCCGCGGCTAGCTTTGGCCGCGGCTATGGGCGGGGACCTCTCACTGCCGACCATCCTAGCTAGGATGGTCGCCGACGAGGGGTCCTGGGAGGCGATGGTCTCCTTCTGCGAGGAAGTGATATCGCAGAGGGAGGCCGAGGAGCGGGAAAGAGAGAGAGACCCTCTCTCACACCCGCTCCGCAGGGAGCGGACACGGGGGCGAGCCAGACGGGCTCGCACTCCGTCTCCGCTAGGAGGGCCTAGAGCGGCGGGTGCAGGGGCACCCGCTGCTTCGCAGTAATGGGGCCCTCCAGGGTGGTCGACGCGTTTTGATGTTCCGACGCGTCGCCACGAAGTGGGAGGGGGTGGCCACCCCCTACCCGAGGTGGGTCCGCCTTCACGGCGGACATAGGCTGGGCGGGGCCACGGTGATTTAATGGGCCCGTGGCTCCGTCCATTGCCTGGAGGAACACCCCAGGGTTTTTAGTGGGTATGCCGCCACTAGGGCGGAGACTCCCACATAACCACCCTGCCCCCCCCGGGGTGGGTGTGGTATCCATAAAGGATTTTCCCTGGGTCACAAAAAAAAAAAAAAAAAAAAAAGGTGCGCGGAAGAAACAAACGATTGAAACGAACCGTGCGAGACTTCCACGCATCTATGATGTGCGGGTGACATTTCTGGCGATGGCGGCCAGTTCGGTGGTAAAAACGGGATGGAGGGATTAATTGAAACAGTTCATCAGAGCATTCCCCATTATAGTACCGGTAGAACAAGCTGAGCGAACCAACGTCTCGGCGCAAGCTCAGCGGTTCTAATTTGTCGGTAATGGGCCATGTCGGCCCTGTATAATGGGGTCTAATTTGACCCCATTATACAGGGTTATTCATAAAGGGTATGCTAAGCCGAAAAATGCTCATGGTACTCATCATTATGAACAAACCCGAAATTCGCGAAAAAAAAATGAGAAAAAAAAAGAAAAGATAAAAAAAAAAGAAAAAAATAAGTTTTCTCGTAGCTTGAACCGTTTTTGAGAAAATCACGAAATACCCGTTTTGGTGACCTTCTACACGGAGTAAAAATATTTGCACATATCCGATCAATGAGGACTTTTTAGGTTTTATTTATGATGGTGTTCTATACAATCCTACCGATTTTCAGCTGGGTAGGAATTAATGTAAGGTCACATCTATTTGCTGGTCTAATTTGACCCCACCATATACTAACGCGCGTGGGTATCGATACACACGCGCGTTAGCTTTGCGTTTGTATCGATACAAACGACAACAAACTGCTCTGTAGGATAAAAGCGCGCCGTCGACGCGCGTTTCTGCTGCTGTTACTGATTGACGAAATGCTCAAGCGCAACCAAACGCAACAGACAAACACAGGCTATTTCTTTTTTCGCATGGTATTTTGTATTCGTGGTCTCTTTTTTTTATGAAAAATGTACACATATGCCTATGATTAGGTATAGGAACAGTTTTTGCCTTATTTCGACTGAACGCAATCAACGGTTTAGGCCCGTCCATTCATTTTATTTTAGTCTAAGGATTGTTAGATATAAGTTCCAAGTATTAAACAGTCAAATAGAAAAGGGCGTGACAAAATTCGTCTAGTACTGCGCCTTGTTGCAAAATACGAGTATACTCGTAGTAATATAACTCCTCCAGGATAGGCGGCGCGCGGCGGCGAGAGCGTATCACTACAAATCGCGACAGTGACGGCAGCCAGCGCCATCTCTTGAG
Organism: Alcis repandata; assembly: GCA_949125135.1. NCBI lineage: Eukaryota > Metazoa > Arthropoda > Insecta > Lepidoptera > Geometridae > Alcis > Alcis repandata. Next base: position 10,149,398 of record OX421245.1, on the reverse strand, counting down.
ACGCGCTCGAGGTTCTTGCCTGAATCGATGACAGGCTTGGCAGCGCCAAATACGAAATTATCAAACGACGAAACCTTAAATTAGCTGTTAGTAATTTAGTAAGTACCTATGTAAAATCTCAGAAAGTATTAACAGGGAAGGAATAAAAGTAAAAAAAAAAAAAACAGTGGGTGAAACCCCCAGGTTCAGTTAGTTTTTAATATTATGACCGGTTATAGTGACCGACATGTATCATACGCTCAGATTAACAGATAGAACCATAATTGCTACTTTGTAAAAAAGAGCAAGATGGCAAGTGCCAAACACGGTTGAAAAAGAGAGACAGACATTTCACTTTTTGTCCCCGTCGCTGTAACCGTGCCAAGGTGGGCAAACCACAGATTAGGAATAATAGTTACTACGTGAGCCGTCTACGATTTGTAGCTGCCAGGTTGTGAATTATGTTTGCCCAGGATTGTACCCAATAAATTAATAAATAATTAATTTATTGGACTATTTCATATTTCCCGCTGACCCAAAACTAAGATAAGGTACATTATTTTCGCAATTTCAAGATTGCCTATTTAGTAAAAGATGTTCATAATTATGAGTAGATTAGTATAATACTAGTACCTAGTTATTTTCTTACTATTAGACTTTTTCCTACTATGAGCAATTTGTGGCTTGTATATCCTTTCCTTATAACCCTGTATAACAATGTTTTATTTTGTGAAGTATAAAGATTAGGAATATTTTATGATTTTTTTTTCTCTAAAATGGGGGAAGCTTTCCTATCCTGGCATCCATTTCAAGAATATAGCTGTCGCATGTGCGGTTACACTTTGGTAGTAGGTAAGTAAAATCGGCAGTCTTCGGGAGGGTCACGTGACGAGCGAGGACGACGTTCGGCGCGTGCGCGGCACGTAGCTAGGGTTACCATCCGTTCGGATTTGTCCGGACTTTTGGGCTTCTGTTCGGCTTTTTGGGTTAAAATGGAAAACGAGTAATAAAACTTATACAAATATTATCAGCCTATCCCCGTTCGAGTAATGTGCCTGCGCAGTGCGTGATTTATAGACGAAATAAAATTATCTAAGTACATGAAGAGGGCGCGAGTCCAATGTCCGGACTTTTATTGAAGTGTCTGGCTTTTTGCCCGGACTCATCAAATTTTCATATGGTAACCTATATGTGCCTTTGGTTTTTGAGAGTCTCAGTGATTGGAAGTCAAAGGTCACGCATTATTTAATAGTGATACCTATATGAAAAAAATTACATCTCGACGTCATCGAGCGTGGTGCAATAATATACAGATTTGAAAATGGTTAAATAATTATATTTAATAATTATAATGTTTCTTTCTATTAAAATATACTGTAGGTACTGTAAATTTTGCAAAAAAGATTATTTTCTACGAAATGCTTTGTATAAAGTCCGCTTAGTATGACGTGTTTGTCATTTCCCTTCGATGTCATTTTAAACGTATTCTACTGCAATAACATTTTGCGGCATAGTACTTACTACTTTTATTGATGGATATTATTATCTCACAGTTAGCGTCAGTCGGCGCCGGGCGACGACTCGCAGCACTGTCATCACAGCCCGATATATTTGGTCGTGAGTGAATGCGTCGCAAACTAACTCATTTTTGCATGTTTTTGTGGTGTAGTAAGTAGGTACTTAGATATAAGATATATAAGCAGTGTTTATTGATAACTATATGAATGATAACTCTTGTAGGCCTAGGTGTGCTTATCAAATTTTATTTTTAAGGAAGGCTGTTAGTTATCCAAATAAAATAAAATAAATAATAAAGTTAGTCAGCATTCATGTGTTTCATTACAACTGCAACGTAAGGCTTTACAATACTACTTAGTTAGGATGACAAGGCGAGAGCTTTTGACTTTCGTCTGCAGTCGAGTTGGTCGCAACATACTTTTGGTGCGAAAATACCTATTTGTAGTCTCGTACCTACCTAATGTTATGTTATTTAGTGGAGTGGTCAGCCACCGTGTGATGGGACGATGGGAGCGGGGTTTAAAGAATAAGTAAAAGTACCCTTCACCGGACGTGCCCTACCACCGGAAACGTCCTATTTTAAGCTATAAGTCAAAAACTTAGGGTTGAAAGTAAGTTGCGATTTTTTTATCCAATAGCTACATATCCTCCCCTTCCTTTACGTAACCTAGCCGACCATTTTGGGAATCAGTGGGACCGTGATAATCGATCGAGTCGGTCGATCGCAGTTTTGTATGGAACTCCTTACGAAAATCGTTAAGAAATCGCGTGTATTTCTTAAGGCTTTTATGGCGTTTAAGCATAGCTTAGTGTTCGAAAATAGGATTTTACGGTATCGTTACTCAATTAGTTATTGTGTTCCGATTAAATAAGTGAATTTGGTTCAGTGGTATTTACAGAAATTGAGTAAAATACAAATCCGGTGATGGGTTCAAGCATATTTTGACTGGAAGGTTTCACCGAACAGCGTCCGGAATCAGGAAAAACGTATGTTTTTTTAATTAATTTTGTACTGATTGATGAAGAATTATTTCAATAAATTTCTTTGCAATTTAAATAACTAGAAGTGTTAAGAACTTAGTGAGCAATTACCGAACATTAATATACAAGCCAATTTTTTTTAAACTGTGATTGAAATTTAACATTTTAACAAGTTCTTGGCATCAAAATAAGCTTTTGGGCAAGGCTATTTTGAAAATGCCATAATAGTTATATTACATCAATAATATCAAAAGCCACATATATTCATGGTTTTGTAATAGTTCTAATTACCAGTAACGAAGTCAGATTTGTAGTTACATTGTAATGATTACAATTTATAGACTATTTTCAAAATCTGTTCGGGTGATACGTTCCACTAAATTTGACTGTTCAATTTACCGAACGGGTGTCCGGTAAATGGTACCCATGGGCTCTATTACCGGATCTTTTAATTATCTCAGCTATTTTATTATGCGGTGTTCATTGAAATATAATCCTTTCGGAATTGACTACTAGGTCGATATTCAAACGTATTTCTCTAAAGTGATTTTTTGTAAAGCCCAGTGCTTCTAAAAGTTAAAACAAAAAATGTATAATGTAATGTGTATGTGTGTGTGTGTAATGTATGTGAGTGTGCTTGTGTGTGTATGTATATATGTGCGTGTGCGTGTGTGTATGTATATGTATAATGTATCTATGTTATTTTAAGATTAGTGTGGAACCGTTTTTTTATTTTTTTTATCGGATATTATACAGGTTTATTGATAAAGGGTCTGCTAAACCGAAAAGGGTTAATAGTACTTATTATTATGAACAACTTTTACTATAGGACGAATTATAGGTTGGTCCCATAGTAAAAGTTGTTCATAATGATGAGTGCTATGAGTCCTTTTCGGCTTAGCATACCCTTTATGAATAACCCTGTATACATTAGAGCTTTTTGGTTATGGTTTCGGAAGGCGACGAAAGGATGTCAATACACAGTGTATTTTATGAATTCTGAGAACATTGACATATCAATATTCACATTTTAAGGTTTTTTTATACTCAATTGGTTGTCATTTTGTTTTTTGTAGAGGAGGTATAACCGATTAAAAATTAACATAAAAATAAACATAAAAATTGCTATAAAGACTGTTTAAAAATTATCAAACCATATTTTACCTACCTCAAAACAAGTGTGATAGGATTGATTAAATAAATGTTTTAGATTAATGTTTTTATAATACAGGATGACTGGTTAGACACTTTAGATATTCTAGGTTATCATAGTATTCATCACCATCATCATGAACAACTTTTACTATGGGGCCAACCCGGAATTCACAAAAGATTTTTTTTTTTTTGTGAATTCCGGGTTGATCCCATAGTAAACAATTTTCAAAGTAATGTTGTTAATATAAAGTACTCTTCAGTAAGACCAACGAAAGTTTGAGCACCACTCAACAACGCAACTCCATACATTTTCTTTCCTAGTCCGGTGATACGGCAGGCCGATCCGGTAGAAGGTGCAAATCACGTTTCTTAGTCCGGTGAACGGTACAAATGAGACTAAGCGGACCTAAAAACTTTAAAAATATTTTAAATATATTTCTAACGAGTAATTAATTTCCAAAAAAATTTAAATGAAGACTAGTTTATCTAAGTTACCGCTAAACTATTAATTGTAATCGTGTAAAAATCCCAGACCTTATTTTAAATAGAAACGTACATGCAGGTCTTAAGCGTTCGGTGAACGGTACATTTACCTTATGACGTGTTTGTCATTTCCCTTCGATGTCATTTTAAACGGATTCTACTGCAATAACATTTTGCGGCATAGTAACTTAGTACGTACTTAGTAACTTTTATTGATGGATATTATTATCTCACAGTTAGCGTCAGTCGGCGCCGGGCGACGACTCGCAGCACTGTCATCACAGCCCGATATATTTGGTCGTGAGTGAATGCGTCGCAAACTAACTCATTTTTGCATGTTTTTGTGGTGTAGTAAGTAGGTACTTAGATATAAGATATATAAGCAGTGTTTATTGATAACTATATGAATGATAACTCTTGTAGGCCTAGGTGTGCTTATCAAATTTTATTTTTAAGGAAGGCTGTTAGTTATCCAAATAAAATAAAATAAATAATAAAGTTAGTCAGCATTCATGTGTTTCATTACAACTGCAACGTAAGGCTTTACAATACTACTTAGTTAGGATGACAAGGCGAGAGCTTTTGACTTTCGTCTGCAGTCGAGTTGGTCGCAACATACTTTTGGTGCGAAAATACCTATTTGTAGTCTCGTACCTACCTAATGTTATGTTATTTAGTGGAGTGGTCAGCCACCGTGTGATGGGACGATGGGAGCGGGGTTTAAAGAATAAACTGGCTTAGTCTGTCTCGAGGACGACCTGCGCGCCGCCCACGCGACGCGACGGAGCGAGCCGCGTGGGGTCGCGTGGGGTCGCGTCGGGTCGCGTCGCGTCGCGTCGGGGGCAGGCCGTCCGTCCGGTATCACTTTATTTACATCGTGGCACAACCTGTACTTACAACAATACATCTGTACACAACTGTGTGCTGCGACGCGGCTCACGAGGAGGCCGGCGCCGGCGAGTGCTGTCACCTGACATTACGTCTCCTCTCTCCATCACTTCAAATGAAGCACACCAGCCCGGGTCCGCCGCGCTCGTCGTGATCCGCGTCGCAGTGAGGACGCGTGCTTACGCGTTCGAAATTATCCAACACTGTCTCTATATAAACATAAATCTTATAGTTCGGGCTACCGGTCCCGTGGCGGTCGAAGCCCTAAGTAAAACGGGTAAAAAAATAATTTTGAGAACATACACCGAGCCACGCTGAGATACAAAAATATAGTTAGCGAGTGCCGCGACACGCCGGGTACTTGTAACATTATAGCGTAACGACTAACGACACACAGTATCCTACCGCACAGAGAAACAGCTCGCGACGTGACGTCACGCCTCGCCCAACGAGTGCGCGCGTGCGAGCGAGACGGTGAGAGAGAGAGAGAGAGAGAGACTGTGAGTGTCTCTGCCACACTGACGTCGGCGTCAGGGAACGAGTGCCTCCTTCTTTTTGGAAAACTGTAGTACAACGAAAAATAATACCATCACATTTTTGTTATAATTAAACACGGGAATACTCACGTAAAAATTAAGTCGTCTACTACGACTAGTTTCGGTCACAATCGGTGACCTTCATCAGGCGAGTTTACAAACGTGACGCGCTCGCGGTTGCGTGTCGTTTGGCACTGTTTAATTATAACAAAAATGTGTGAAAACCACGTTAGTTTCCATAGTAAAATACCATCACAATCGTCACATCTTATCGTTATTACTTTTTAAGTTATTACAGTGCCTCCGTATTAAGTCCGTATCAAACAATTTCAAATTTAATAAAATTCTTCTAAACATAATACAAATAAAAACGAGCGGCGAGCCGCCGTCAGAGAGCGTTCCTCGATACAAAAATAAATTCGCAACGACCATTCCGCAGCGTGATCGTTCATCGTTCAGATCTTTTTGTTCATTTAATATCACTTTGTACAAAACTTATAATTAATACGTTTTTGTGGAACTAAAACTAGCTTAACGTAAGTGTAAATATCGCCATTCGTTCCCTTCGTTCGCCGAGTAAAAAGGAAATAACAAAATATAACGTTCGACGTGAAGTCCGGACCGAGGAGAACTCGCGCGAGCCCGACCCCGCGCCTCGGCGACGCGAATATTTCTCGCCGGCTTAACTTTCCTAAAAAATAAGTTTCAAAATATGGCTTCCGCGCGAGTCGAACGAGATTCCGAGTAAAAAAATAATTATACTTAAATAAATAGGCGTATCAAAAGATGCGTCCCCCCCCCCCCCGCTACCCCTTCCCCTTCCCCGCGTCGCACTTGCTGAGTCCGTCGAGCAGCTTGCGCCAGTAGTCGAACTGCTCGTGGTAGCGCACCATGTGCACGGCCACGCCGCGCTGCAGCGTGCAGGGGTGCGGCGCCACCTTGCGGTTGTAGAACTCGGGCGCGTGGCGGCGCGCGATGCCGAGCCGCGCCGCCAGCACGCCCGTCACGAACACGTCCTCCAGCCGCAGGTAGCGCTCGGCCGGCGCCGCCGCCAGCAGCGGCCGCACGCAGTCCGCGGTCAGCAGGTAGGCCGGGCCCGTCGCGAAGTCGGGGAACACGGCGCCCGGGAACTGAGCCGGCGACAGGTAGTACTTGGACTTGGTGGTGCGCTTCGGCAGCGACTTGCGCACCACGCGGCCCCACACGGTGCGCGTGGCGTTGCGCCGCGCCGGCGCCGCCGCGAACTGCAGCAGCCGCGGCACGTTGATGAACATGTCGTCGTCCGTCTTCAGCAGCCGCGGTGCGCGCGGGCAGTACGTGTCGGCCCACTCCAGCATCGACAGCGACTTGAGCGTGAGGTTCGAGTACGAGTCGAGGCTGCGGCCCACGATGAGGTCCCCGTACAGGGCGTCCTCGCTCGCCAGCGCCGCCTCGAGCGCGGCGGGCGGCGCGCCCAGCACGAAGCCGATGGCCACGTCGGCGCGCGCGCGGTAGTGCCCCCACGTGAGCCGCACGGCGTCGCGCGCCGCCGCGTGCCCCGGCGCCGACGACACGAGGATCAGCAGCCGCAGCCGCGCGCCCAGCGCCGGGCACAGCTCGGGGTGCGGCCGAGCGTGCCCCGCCACCCACACGTCGCGCACGTACACCGCGCCCGGCTCGCGCGGGGCGGCGGCGGGGGCGGGGGCGGGCGGCGCCGCGGTGCAGGGCGGCGGCGGCGGCGCGGTGGGGGCGGGCGGCGGCGCGCGCGGCGCGGGGCGCGGCGCGCGCGGGGCGGGGGGCGCGGGCAGGCGCGCCAGCAGCAGCAGCAGCAGCGCCGCGAGCGCCAGCAGCGCGGCCGCGGTGGAGCGCCGCACCGCGCCCGCCATGCCGCCGCACGCGCTCACGCCGCCGCGACCTGCTCGCGCTCCGCGCACGCTCTCGTCTGGAATCAAACAACGCTCCGCTTAAATACTGACAGCTGTCGATCATAATTATGTAAATACATATCCTAGGACTGAAGTATGGTGGTAACGCTCCAGTGATTCGACAGCGAGCCGCGCCTCGGGCGAGGAGCGCTCGCAGCGCGGGGACCCGCTGCTGAACCTAACTCGGTATTTTGTACGCCGGTTGTGGTGTAGTAAGTAGGTACTTAGATATATTATAAGATTTATAAGCTGTGTTTATTGATAATAAAGTTAATCTTAATTCAACATTCATGTGTTTCATTACAACTGTAAGCCTTTACTGCTGTAAAGGCTCCCAAAGGGGTTCCCAAAGTGGGCGATAACGCCCCCTTGTGGGCGCTGCAGACCTAAAGGGGGGCAGTAAGAGACCCAGAAAAAAAATGGGGGCGTTGTGTAGAGGCTTGGGGGGTGATTTGTAATTTCATTTAGCTAGGAGGCCTCTTAGACGCCGACTACATGAGCTCTCGACTCTCAACTACAACTTGTGAACCTCAACTAATATTAGTTAAGTTAAGAGATTGCTCAAACTCGGTTCGATATTTCTCTCCGCATAGTGCCGTAGTTCATATATTATTATGTGTCCTGTTTTATTGAATATATAAAATAAAAATCATGTCAATCGGTTGCTCCGTTTCGAAATGAAAGTAGACACAAACATACTTTTGCATTTTAATAGTTATGTATTAGTACTCCTAGGCAAGTAGTTTTCTGAGATAGTAGACCGCGGGCAATCATGTTTTAACAAGTTTTTGTTAAATAACCCGAATCGGGTCTCCAAATCTAGTTTAGCGATACCTACATAACTGGCTACACAACAGGAAACAGAATGATATTGTAATGAAGCTCATCTAATTCGGAGCGACCTTGCACCGCTCGCTGCGTCGAGCTGAACGCATCTGTTAAAGAAATGACGTCGAATCGATTCTATCGAATGACATAAAAGCATACATGTTTAGATTAGACGTATTATGCAGCGAAGTCGGACCAAAATGTGAATGTGTCGAGGTCTGGGACCGATCACAAAATTAACTGTATCATAAAGAGAGCGGTCGTTTCATGAAAAGGCGCCATTTCATGAAACGAACGTTTGTCTATTGGCCATACAGATGAGTCGCAAAGTGAAGAATTGTTGACTGACCACATATGTGCTAGGTAGAATTGATCAGACGCTTGTTTAATGCTACGAACAGGAAATCTTAGTTACAGTTTTAAAATTTTAAAAAGTCCGGGCAAAAAGTCGGACACATCAATAAAAGTCCGGACATTGGCCTCGCGCCTCCATCATGTCTATAATTTTATTTCGTCTGTAAATCGCACACTGTGCAGGCACATTACACAAACGGAGATAGACTGATTTGATACTGCTTTGTGTAAGTTTTTTTACTCGTATTTCCATTTTAACCCAAAAGTCCGAAAAAATCCGAACGTATGGTAACCCTATTTGTATCACGACACGATTTACACAGATTATTCTCTTGGATGCCGCCATGTCCGACAGCTTTATGAATTTGCGCAAATTATAATATTTTACAAACTTTAGAGTAATGATCTTCACTGCATCTTTTTTTTCATTTTTCAATAGCAAAATACTCGTATGTCCGACCAAAGTTTCTACTACGCCACGTTGCACTCGCAACCGGTCCCGTCCCGAGGGCTGCCGGATTATGGCCACGTTACGTGAATCTAAAAAAGTATCAACTAAGTTCATTGCACTTACCTAGTTGTAATTTTAGATACCAATAAAATAACGTAAGTTTTACGACCGAGCCGCGACCCGCGACGCATAGTCGTCTTCTGTAGGCCTAGTAGTATACATTCTGACGTGAATACGTATGCGAGTATCCGATAGAAAAATGTACTAACATAATATGCAGTTTCCATTTATGCCCAACAGGGGCGCCGTCCATTTTTCAAATACGAGTATTTGACTAGCACGAAATATGTGTAAAGGTGGCGCTAGTCGGCGTCGGCGCTCGGCGGGCGAGCCGTGCAGTTATAACATACTCTGCCACAAAATAATACAAACTGCACAAAAGATTCACATTTCATAGCATAAAAATTAAAAAACCTTGTATAAATAGTTTAAATAGGTACCTACTATCCAGAGAAAGGAAAGCTTCCCATATAATGGCGATCGTAGTTCTCGGGGTGTTCGGTAAAATAGAAGTTTTTTGTCTTGTGCGAGCGATTATTAATATTAAAAAATATTGCTCAAGACACTCCGGAAACTAAGATGAGTCTAACAACATAACACTTTTAAAAATCGGCCAAGCTGGTTAGTCACTTGTTATCGTGAGTTATGATTAAGCCTGGCCCTGATATGAAATGAGACACATTTATAATTTTATAGTAATCACTCACTGAACATTGGATTAAAATTGACTCGAAATAAATAATACTCGCGGCCGCGCAGGCGGCGGCGCCCGTCAGCGAGCGATAGGTATCAACTATCTACAAGTTAAATTTGAACTCGAGGAAACCCATCGAATAAACCTCAATAAAACCAACAGCGGTACGACAGGGCAACGGTCGCCGAGTAGGAAAAAAGTTTCCTCCATACAATGGCAAATTAATTATATTTACTTTTAAAGCCATAAATAAAATAACCGGTGTCGCACCATCAGCGGTGACATTAACTAACGCCGCGAGCGCAGAGGACGCGAGGCCCAGAGAAGCAGCTCCCGCGCGCCGAGCGGGCCCCACGGAGCGCCGCGCTCGCCCCAACGCAACGGCTACAAAGGTCCTACCAAGCTGATACAGACTGAACATCACTATGATGATTATTTTATCCTATGAAACCTTCCTTTCTTTTGTTATGATGACATTTCTGAACCGTCCGTCCATAGAGCAACACGTTCGACATGCTAATATTGTTACATGTAAGTTTTCTTTAAAATTCTTACATTCCTTACAAAAGCATTGCAAAAGAGTAGGCTCGAGATCTCCAAATGAGATTTTTACAGAGAGAGAGAGCTTCTTGATGTTCTTTGAAATTCTCATTTGGAGATCTAGAGCCTACTCTGGCGCGTGCGATACTATCTCGATCTTTGTGATCGAAATAATATCGCAAGCGTCAGAATAGGGCCCCGGTCATTTGGGAGATTTATCGGTATCTAATTGAGAGTTAACACCGAGATTGTGCGATCAAATTATCCGTTAACTGTGAGTGTGACAAAATTATACAATTCAACATTTTTGATTGGTACTGGCTCTTGTAAAAGGCGAATCTGCGCGGGTCGAGTTGAGGCGCTGCTTATTATTTATTCTGTGCCCACTGCTCAGATCAATGAAAAACGATTAGCTTATGGATATGTATAATATCCTTGTAAATATTAACTTTTAACGCAATACGTGAAGTGCGTGCGAGAGTGCGAGGCTGCACACTCGGAGCGAGTGGCGCCCTTCGGCGTTACTCGTTTAACCTTCGGGTTATTCAGGGTATGTTAAGCCGAAAAAGGCTCATAGTACTCATCATTATGAACAACTGTTATCACAGGAACAATCCGAAATTCGCAAAAAAAAAATTAGTTGTTCCATCCATACATTTTGTCGAGTGTCATTAACATTTTTCTATGGAACAGCTGTTTTTTTTTTTTCGAATTTCGGATTGGTCCCGTAGTAAAAGTTGTTCATAATGATGAGTACTATGAGCCCTTTTCGGCTTAGCATACCCTTTATGAATAATCTTATAGATTCCGTACTTTAGATGAGATTAAAGCAATCTGCGTGATCACGCTACAGGGCAAGTGGGTTGAATACAGATTCAAAGGAGGGCAGGGGTCGGCGGCGAGTCGACTCCGACACCGGTGACGTCAGGAGTCGGCAGGACGGCTCATTTTCGAAATTAGAAGACCGAACTTCAGGTTGTCGACAAGCTGAACTAAAGTTTTATGGCAATACATTGAATTTTGTGACTTCTAATCATGATGTTCGAAAATTGACCGCCGAGGATGAGTGTTCGTCGATAGTTCACCTCGAAAACTTGCAAACTGAGCTTTTCGCAATTTACAGATGTCAATGTAGGTACAAACATTACATTCCAACTTTTTCATATATGTCATGAATGTTTTCGTAACGTACATTGTGTGTGCGGTGCTGCGCTGACGTAAGAGCAATTAGTATTGAAAGGCGCGAGTCACGAGCTACTAACAAACCTCCCGCCACGGAGTCACGGAGGCCTCGATGGCGACGCGCGATAATTGGACGGCTCCGACCTTTCTTGCGCAAGCAGCATCTTCCGATGCGTCGCTGTTATCTGCCTGCTAGAATCATATATCATATCGAATTCGGAAAATGTCAGCCAGCTGTCCGAGGAGAGCAGAGGCGTAGTAAATTAGTAATAGATGTCTCCGGACTCTCCAGTTCGATCTTCCACACCTTTACCTTCCGTATGGCAGGTCGATATAATTTTTTTCGCCGCCGCTGGAAGCCACTAATAAGATGATGACACGGCATATGTATTGTATTGTATGTCATTGTATGTATGTATGAGGGCGGTTTCTGGGCGCTCCAGTAAGCAGCGCGGCCGGGCGGAACTGTTCACGTCGACTCGGTGGTTACGAGGCTGACCTGTTGTCCCAGATTACCGGCGCGAAGGGACAACTTGCGACCCGAAAAAACTGAAATCGCACACAACCGCGGGCCGCAGCTAGCGAGTATAAATGAAATGTCAAGATATCTCTTATTCATGAAACTCCAAAAGAGGCAATCTGGCTTTCCTCAAGCCCGAGCTGACGTCACTCTGGCCTACCATTATCGTATTTCATGAATGTTAAGCCCAACGAGTGAATGAAATTCTATGTTTTGACTACTTTGATGTCAGTAGTTTTGGCATAAAAATCCGTATCGGCTAATTTTGGCAAATACCTAAAGTTCGATTGCCGAACTTTCGATTGCCGAAAATTTGCCGTTAAGGCCGCATAGAAGCAGCTCAAGATCACATTCTTCCCGAACCCGATGACATGACCCAGATGCGGCATCTCTTTCAGTGTTCGCACGTAAATTGGTCGGTCGGTAAATCGGCTTCCACCAGGTAAAAATAGATTCGCAAACAACGGCTCGGGCTAATTTGCGGCGAATTGCGTAAATATTTGGCATCGATTACATGTCTCTGTGAAGTCGGCGAGCACTTAGAGAGACAGCTTAGCGGAGGTGAAGGTCCGCGCGACGAGCTCCGAGCGAGCCGGCGGCGGCGGCGGCGGCCTGTCCTCGCCGCACCGAGCTCGTGACGAGCGAGCCCCATCATTTCGATGACCGGCATAAGTTAGTCGGCAGAGCATCCTTCTTCGGAGCTGGGCGTCCCGAGCGCTGCTCCCGCGATCTGCTTTGGACCCGGGTATCAGGCGTGTCTGTGAACGTGCGTGTTCTAGGGCTCTAGGGCATCCTCGACACAAAACTACATTAAGTAATATACGAATAATATTAAGAAACAGGCGTTTTATTAACTCTTATTTATTCGATTGTCACTCGAGTTTTAACGCGAAGCAGCGGGACGAAGGCGCAAAAGAATGCGTAATTGAAATGCTCCGCGGATCGCGCTACCGATGTCCAGTGAGAACGACGACCTGCGAGCTCCCTCGGAGCCACCGGCGCATTTCCTGAACAAAACTAACAGCCCTCTGCATAAAATGTTTAGTTCCATCATTAGCCGACTCACCGGTAAGCTGGGAGGTGTGTAGGTATACCGGTATGCGAGTGCGTCGCTCGTTTAGCGCATGCGGTCACAGATTACATAGCAGTAACAACGAATAAGCCGTAGATTGGTTATTAGTCAGTGCCGCGGTCAGGTGGCGGGAGTTCCTTCACCCCCGGACACCGCAAGGCGACTACTAAAACCATTTCTAAATACTTTACAATTACAATTATATGTAGTACAAAAACCTGAGAAAATCCGTATTTAAGGCAGTAATGATATGTGCCAAGCAAAGCAAGGCTATGATAAGAGGTGGCCGAGGCAAAATAGAAGGAGCGTTGATCGGTCATTTCATAAAACTGCAATATGAGTCAACAAGAACGGCATTATTGCGAGTCGAATCATACAGCGCCTTATTGCGTAACTTCGCTGACAATGGCCTTCAAGATCCTAGACTGGTTTTCGTGAAAGTGAAGGAAAGATACGAAACAAGTCGTAGCGGCGTCCTTCACACTCTGGTACGAGTAAAGAGATGTTCAAACATTTACAATCAAAATTCAAATTTCAAATTCAAATTCAAAATAATTTATTCAAATATGGGTACATCAATGTACACTTATGAATGTTAAATACAATTTTTATGAATAAATTAATACACAATAAATTAAATGTCAAAGAAAATAATATTATTAGAATGTCAAAAAAAATATATAAAATAATTGCAATGTCAAAAAATCAATGTATAAAATAACTACAATAGTAGGTATAATCAGTCAAGTATTACAGTCTAAATACAATTTTCGTAATGAGACTTTATCACAGATGAAGTCGTCAATTTTGTAGTAAGCCTTTTCAATTAAAAAGTCTTTAAAAATTATTTGAAAATCTGTGTCTTTCTTATTTACTAGAGTAACAGTAAATAAATACAAATAACGACGTTTTCTTTGTAGAAATATTAATAGGTAGGTACCTACCTACTTAGATTCTTCCTAACTAATCTTTTGTAGTAATTATTATTAATATTTTTAGCGGTGTTTTAGTTTTTATGTACAGGTTGTTAAATAAATCAAATTATTATTTCGTACTTTTTTTAGGTAGGTTTTTGTGTCGGGGGTTTTTTAAATTTTTAATTTAAGTTTTTTTCTATTATGGCGAAGACACAATGTTCACGTGTTCTCTACACTCTACACTTTCACTATAATCACTAAGTACTTATGACTAACACTACACTAGCTCGAACGGTTTTGTTCTCTTAAGTCTTCTAACTATATCTGTGTGATCGAGGAGCTGGATGGCCTCGACATTCACATGGTGGTGTAGTCTGTTTTCGTGAGCTTCTGCATACCTTTGTATAACTTTGTCTACAAACTCTACTTGAAGGTCCCGGTGGAGATCTGTGTTTCTTACGTACCATGGTGCATTCGTTCAGTACTTTATTTTGAAACCTTTGTATGATCAGTAATTCAGTACATTGCTCTGTGCGGTACAACCCCATAGCTGGATACCATAAGTCCAGACTGGCATTAAGACTTGTTTATATAATAATAGTTTGTTCTGTAGTGACAGCGAGGAGTTTCTTCCAAGTAGCCAGTACATTTGCTTATACCTAAGGTTCAACTCATCTCTTTTCTTCTTGACGTGGGCTTTCCAGCGAAGTTTGGCGTCAAGAGTCATGCCTAGATATTTGGCTGTATTCTCGTAAGGTATTACTTGATTATTGATAAAAATCTGAGAATACCTGTGCTGCTTATTACTAAAGTCTATGTGGATGGATTTTGTTTCATTTAACTTAATCTTCCATTTTTTTGTCCATTCATAGACTTGGTTCACAGCCATTTGAACCTTTTCAACTGCTTCTTCGTGGCTATTTCCTATGGCCATTATGGCAGTGTCGTCAGCAAAGGTAGCAATGGTGTTGTTTTCTAGCTCTGGAATGTCGCAGGTGTATAATAGGTACAGGACCGGCCCTAAAACACTTCCTTGTGGTACTCCAGCTTTTATTTCTTTCAATTCTGAGTAGGAATCTTCTTGTCTAACTCTGAATAGTCTGTTGGTAATATAAGACTCTAGTATATCCACATAATGTCTGGGGAGCATATTTCTTAGTTTAATTATCAAGCCTTTATGCCATACCTTATCAAAAGCTTGTGCTACGTCTAGAAAAACAGTAGAGCACAGAAAAACAGTAGAGCACAAATCAATTTCATCAATTTGGCAATCTAACAACATTCCGTGGTCAAGAATTCAAGCTTGAAGCACGTTCCGCGAGTGCATGTACGAGTATTGTCCCGAGTCCGCCGCGGCTCGGCCGGCTCATGGCTGGTGCCGCGGATTGTCTGCCATTTCAATCGTGCTGACTTTTCTGCACTAACATTATAAAGATGAAAGATAATTTGTATGTTTGTAATGAATAAACTCAAAAACTACTGAACCGATATAAAAATCCTTTCACCAATATAAAGCTACACTAGACCCCGTGCGAAGCCGGGGCAGGTCGCTAGTATGTTATTTATTACACAGATACAATGAACATTCACACACGGAATTATACAATCCGATAAGCCTTACGTATGAATAACTATTTTATTAATTTAACCTTGTTAGCGTTAACGCACGAATTTTTCTTTTTTAGGGTTTCATACCCAAAGGACGCCGACGAAACCCTTTTACTAAGCCTACGGAGTCCGTCCTTTCGACAGTGGGACATTATGTCATAGCACGGGATAAATAATAGTATAGTTGTTTATAGTGTGTATTTCTATTCTACCGGTGTTGACGCTCAATTAAAAAATATTACGAAAACAAATTGTAGGGACCCCCCATACATAAAACATGCTTTTCTTGGTGAAATTTACTCGATGTAAACAATCATTGTATTTGAACTATTGAACTTGAACTGCAAGAAGTAGACACATTCAATTTTCAAAAAGTAAGAAACAATGCAGAGCTTCTATAAAAAAAAATACGTTAAAAATAAAGGGGGACCCCATACAACAAACTTTTGTATTTGCTCGACTTTGTATAGAAATCGAGAATCTAAAAATCTTGTACGATGGTACGGAAATTACGGAACCCTTCATATGCGAGTCCAACTTGCACTTGGCCGGTTTTTTATTATTAGTACGCAATACACAGTTAGTATACAACAAACATTTTACACATGGAATTTTAGAATTCGATAAACCTTAGGTATATTGAATGGGTATTTTATTAATTTAACCTTGTTAACGTTTACGCACGATTTTTCCTATTTTAAAGCTTAATTTCCTTGTGCAGGTCAATCATCAATCAATTGTTCGATCAACAAATAGGTTTGGTGGAGGTTAGTCAGCAGTTGCAAATTCTGGGTGGAGCAACCTGTTGCACAAACGTGAAGTTTAACATCAGGCTAGCGATTTACTCGTCTCGTCAATAGCATAAAAAAACAGTTGCTACATATCCTTGAACGAACGTCTGTAACTCCTTAACGCATGGCTCAGTATTTGATCTGAGGCTAGAGGCGACGCATTTCCAATATTTTCCATCTGAGTGAAGGGTATTCTGGTGCACTCGAGATTATCTGATACTCAATACTCAAAGCTTTATTGCAATCTTTATGTGGATATTTATTATAAAATATGTGGGGCTTAATTATGTGATAAGTTTGTACTGTCTCTGTCTCTCTCCTTCAAGTGTGAGAGAAAGCGCACTATACTAAGTTGTCGTTGTCGTCGTCGACTAGTCTCGTCTCGTCTCGACACTTTTGGTTTAGTTCTCGTTCAGATCCCGATTTTATTAATTGCTTTGCCTCTTGGTCTCATCTCAGGTAAATTCACCGAGTTCAAATTATTCTACGTGCAGTTTTTTTCGCAATTATCAAATATAATACTTCTGACTTGAATTCCAGAATATGAACCTATGTGTGCGCTTGATTCCCGCGAGTTCCGGTCCTCGTCCAGTCGACAAGACGAGCGCCGCGCCACGTCGGCTGCTGATAACAGCCTGACCGACATATCTGCGCAGTCGGCCGAACGGCGGAACTAACGAGTCCCGCGGGAGACCGGCTACTTTCTGAACTAAACACGATAGTGGCTCCACTCGACTCGACAAAAGTTGGACGCATTGAAGTTCGACTGTTCGAGTATAACATGTGCAAGGCCTCAGATGACGTCAGGCAGTACAGTTTGCTCCTACAAAAAACCCGATAAGTCCAAAATAGTGAGTCAATCATTCCACGGAGCGATCCAAGCGTGTTATGTGCCGACGTAACTACATGCCTACTACCTGGCTGCCTGTGATCGAGCCAGTCTAGCGATCCTGTTCCGATTCCGACTATTGGAAACAATGGCAATTAATATACTGGGAGGATTGGGAGTAATGGGACCCTTGTCTGTTATGTTCCTGAATACGCCACCCTCTCGTCCTAAGTACCTACTCCTAAGATCTCGACGGACGTGGCGCCTGCCGCGGGGGTAAAGTTTGATATTTATAAAGTAGCTCGGGTCACACAACATACTCTCGGTGCTGAGTGCTCGGGTTCCTCGGCAGAGTGTCTACGACTGACGGACAGAGGACGCTCACCCTAAACAGGTGGATCTAGAAGCACGACATATTGCACTGAAGCCTCATAATATTAACGTTATGCGAGTATTAAGAAAGGAACTTTGAAAACTCATCCCCTAACGGGGTCAAGTGAGGGATGGAAATTTGTTTGCGGAAAGACAAAATAAAACTTTTTTTTAAATGTCGTTGTCGTGTCATGTCGTGTCTTTTTTATGAGAGAGAGATTAAGAGATTAAGGCCGAGATGTGACCTACCGCGTACGCAGTAAATATTATATTACTTTGGTAGTGAAGTGAGTGGTGCTGCCGTCACGTGGCGAGGCGCGACCTTCCGCGGCGCGCCGGTGTCGGTGTCGGGGCCGCGCGCCACCAGTCGCGGCGGGTGAGGGCAGTGTTTGCACTTCACACTAACTATATTATTACACGTGAAAATCATTGTCTATCGTATTAGGAGGTTCATGACATTTTCACTGCTAAACGGCTGTTCTGATTTGGATGAAATTCGGGAAGGTGGTAGTGTACATCACGAAAACAAACCGAGGATACTTTCCGAGGGAAAATGTGGGAAAACTAGAAAATTGCAGCTAACAACAGCGGGGCGTAGTGCGTAGGTTATAAAGCATGGAAATTAAGATAGACCATGTCGGGTTATGAGCATAATGGAGCTACCAATGTTGAGGCTGGCTGTCAGGTTTGTTCAGCAAATACAACGGTTGTATCTCGTCCGAGTTAGTTAGTGCTATGGCCCAGCTGTTCAGAGAATCCATGTTTTTAATTAACAAACAATTACAGCCGTCAAATGTGGCCTGCCTTTAACAACGACATTGTAATGGTCGAGTTTGTTGTATGTATGTATACATGACATTTACAGTTACAATAAGGCTGACTAGCTCACTACACAACACACTTTTATAAAATCGGACATACTTGTGACAAACTTCCTTGAAATTGTTTAAATCAATTTATTTTTCTGCCCTTAGTTGTAAAGCATTTAATAAATAATATAAAAAATTACTTTCATGTCAAATCACACTTATTTAGTCATTTGAATTTAAAATTAATTTTTAATTGTGGGCTATGAAATTAAGTTAAATTATTAAAGGTAATATTTTCAAATCGGTTGTGGGTTTTTTAATAATTTAATTTTGAATTTCTTTTGTGAATTATTTATATACTTCAAACATGTAAGTGGTAAACCTTTGTCTCAAACATCTGGAATATCATTTAGGCAAAATAGAAAAAAATTGAACATAATTAATATAATAGGATATTAATTATGTTCAATTATTTCATTTGTTGGCTTATTTAAGTTTTAATTTTCAAATAATAATATTCTTTGTAATGTGACTTACTTGTAACATTCAATAATATTTATGGTCAATAAATACAATATATCTGATTTCTTGGTGTAAACAAATAGATTTGTTTAACCAGTAGTTTGATTTGTTCCTGGTTGAATGATCGAAAGTAAGTGTCTGAATGTCACGCCACTACGCCGGGTGAGACAACACTCGTGCCATTGTTTGAGCAACTGGTGTCCGCCTGTGTCTGCTGATCTGCTCTTACACAATATTATTACATTTCTTTTGTTTGCTTTATTCATTATAACAGCCAGTATTCAGTATTAAAATTATAATAAAACTGTTTTATTACTTGTAGTTTCAGTGTTTATAAAAGAATCAAAAGTATTACTTAATGTTGCTAGTTGTGGAGTTTAAACAATAACTGATCTCTTTTTATTTTCAGGCCTTATAAGAGGGGATCATTTAGGCGACTACCTAAAATAAAGTTGTTGTGGCTTTCAATAATCACTATTGCTTTTTACTTCAACCAGTGTACAAGCATCTCTCTTGAACCGTTATCCCGCTACAGAGGCACCTTCTATTTCCTGAAGCCTACAATCCTACAGAAACTATGTTCTATTTCCAGATGAATGAGCCTAAGAGCTAAGAGTTCATTTAAGGAATGAGCTACCTTCATACCAAAATTAGTAAAACTTGTTCGGCCATTAGGAACTCAGTGGGAACAATCATAATACATACTAACACACTTACCTACAAATAGTAGGGGTGACGAGACTCGCACTGATGTTTTCGTAATATAAAATAAAATTTAAAGTTCAGAGTTCAAAGCTCCCAGAAACTTAAAAAAACAAAAGCCGTCAGATATAAAATAAAAAAAAGAATTAAACTTTATGAGCAAAATAAAAGTGAAGTCTGTGATACGCGGGGGTCACAGGGTAATACTACACTGACGGGGTCATCGAAAGAACCTGCTGAAATATCAGAAGCACTCACCATAGCTTTACAATGAGAAGTCACGGCAGGCCGTGGTGGAACAGTCGAGCGGGGCGACAAGCTGGGGCGGCGGGCGGCTGAGGGGAGACTGGCGCTGCTAGGTCTTCGGCGGTCCTTCTTGTTTGAGCGGTCTGATCGTAAACACGTATAACTGTAGACTAGCCACTTTACACCACTGTCTGCCTGCTTCCACAGTGCCGCACCACGAAGTCTCATTCACAGAATAACAACCACCTTCTTTTAAATAATATTTCGCATTACAATTTTATTATTGTATTCATCTTCATTCTACAACACAAGACTATGTCATGCATGTCACATCACACTTTGTGTCAGTTTTTGCTTGGTTGGTTGGTACATTGTAACTTGGTATTGCTATGTAACTTGGTAGGTGGGTGGACGGGACAGTGTTGCCGCAGTCAAACAAGAAAAAGTCCAAAAGTGAATCATAAATTACTCGAGTTACCCGTTTTTTTAATATTAAGATAATACATAAATACAAGGTTATAAGGAAAGGGTATGCTAAGCCGAAAAGAACTGATAGTACACATCATAATAAACAGCTTTTAGTACATGAGCATGAACTTCCCTGAAATCCAAAAATAAAAACATCTTTTCCATACAATTTGTCAAGTGTCATTGACATTTTTCTATAGAAGATGTCAGGGCTGCCAGTTGCCAGGTCTGATTTTTCATTCCACCCCACATCGATTTTTTTCTTGCAAAATGATACTTACTACAAAAAATAACGCTCAAAATTATTTTGTGTCATTATAACCACCCCATGATTGTTGACTGGTAACTGGTAATTGATCAGGTTCTGGTCTCGATTACGGGCTCAAAACTAAAAGTCATATTTTGCATGCAAAATGAATTGCGTATCACATCGACATTTTCGATATGATTGCGAGTTATTGGGATGTTTTTGATCAAAATGAATTTTTAGACTAAGACTGAGAGGTCAAACGAAACGAGAAACTTTGCTAATCAAAAACCTGGGCCCGTACCATGACCTCTAAAAACAATGATGGTTACGTTTTGTTTCCGATGCTGCGCGATTACGAATCGTATAGCGGCGCAATAGTGTTCATGGTCACTCAGCGTCGGAAACAAAACGTAACCATCATTGTTTTAAAAGCGGTCATGTTACGGTCCCTGAACTAGAATGGAACACTGATATTGTTTCTCTAATGTTTGATTGTCTAAAATAAAGCTCAGAGTATTGTACATTATATATGACATAAAAATAAAACACCTTAAACATTTTTTTTTCAAATATTTCTTACGAAACTATTTACTCAAGACTAAATTTTTTCCCTAACTTCGCGAAAATAGCCTCTAATCTGGCAGCCCTGGATTGGCATTATCATTTTGGTAGATAGAGATCAGTGCTTCCAGATGGAAAAATGAATTAAGTAGGTATATAATATTACTAGCTGACCCGGCAGACTTCGTACTGCCATACAGTACTTCTCCATAGCGATCATATGCTAAGTAAATAAACACTGCACAAAACACTATTTACAATTTTATAATATACTATATGTCGACACAGGAGGCCCTTCAAAAAAAAAAAACATGAGTAATTAATGTAACTGAGATCAACTTTTATTAAAAACAAATAAGCGATTCGCCGCTATTGTACGCTGCGCTGACGTCCTTCTTGTAACCATCCTTGTTACAATATGGCCGCCCCGCTTCCATAGCCAACGGCGCTTCGCTAGAGTGGCCAGAGACAGCCAACTCTCTAATTTTGACAGTAACATTATCGAATTATGTCCAAGCAAACTAGCTGACTCGACAGACGTTGCCCTGTCAAAAGCCATTGCGTCAATTCTATGTCAAATGTCATAATGCGTACTATAGCAACCGTAATATGTTGATGCTAAAGTAAAAATTATCAGTTTTATAATTTGCAATAAATTAAAATTGCGACTATAATTTGAGATGTGAGCTATCCTATCTCCTAAGTTAGATCGAACTGCACCCGGTGTGCAAATTTGATTGAAATCGGATAAGTGGTTTAGGAGTCCATTGAGGACAAACATTGTGACACGAGATTTATATATATTAAGATTATTAATAAGAAGATTACAATTAAAGGTACGAATTTGTTTCGTGTATCAGTTGACAAAAGCAAACTCATCCATGAAAAAAAAAACACTAACATTGACAGTTTGTTGTTGTTTCAACTTTTTTTTAATTTGATATGACTTGGAGTCAAATCCTTCGAAATTTTAAAATTTCTTGGTTTTGATAGATATGATTGAATTTGAACTTTGTACAGAGGTAATAAAGTGCAAATTGACTCTTGGACGTTAGGAACATACCTACATTGCTTAAACAACAGTGAGTGCTTGCAATTCAATATGAACTAAAGCTCGTTTTAGTTAGATAACGTTTGTATGGGAAAAAGAAAAGGGCTGTTTTTAGGGTTTTTCAATATTTCTGAGAGATTTTCTTAATATTTTTTTCCATAAGAACCTTCTCCTAATAATAACAAATACAACAAAAAAAGAATTAGTGAAATCGGTCCAGCCATTCACGCGTGATGCCGTGACCAAGGAAAACGGGTTTCATTTTTATATATATATAGATAGATAGATAGATAGATAACTAGCGGTCCGTCCCGGCTTCGCACGGGTAGACACTTTAAATTGAGATGTGAGCTATCCTATCTCCTAAGTTAGATCGAACTGTACACGGTGTGCAAATTTGATTGAAATCGGTTAAGTAGTTTAGGAGTCTATAGCGGACAAACAACGTGACACGTAATTTATACCTATATAGAAGATATAACATAAAGCATCAGTTAAGTAGGGTAGACCTATGTAGCATAAGCTGTAATGTAACATAAAACGTAGCGGGTCTTCGATTGAAAATTATATGCTATGTTTCCATTTTCGCCCGATACAGGGCGCTGTCCCATTTCTAATACCGAATATGTTAGTATCCTAATAATAAAGGTAAAATGTCTTTGTCGAATATAAACACCGAAGTCGGATTATAATCGATGAATATAAACGAGGAGAGCCTAAATAATAGTATACCAAGGAACTAAGCAGCGTAGGTACGAGTACCTACTTAAGTAGATAGGGGATCGTCCATTAATCGCGTAGGGCTCGAAGGGGCAGGGTGTTCGGAAAACATCACGAAATATCTCGAAGGAGACGGGGGATGTAATGAAATATCACGTGTATTTATTTTTTTGCAAAATTCTGAAAATTAGACAATTTGGACAAAAAAAACACATGATATTGGCGGGGGGGAGGGGAGGGAGGGTAAATTATAACCTCACCAAGTCACCATGTACCACCAGCGGGGAAGATGGGATGAAAAAGTTGCTAAAAAACATCACGTGATTAATGGACGACCCCTGGGTAGTTAGTGTGTGTCGCGTCGCATGTCGGACCAAACTCTACCTAGAATTTTAAAAAGCTGCGTTTTTTTTTACCCGACTACAGCGAAACAGAAGGGAGGATGATGTTTTTGTTTCCATTGTTTCTGATATTTGTCTTTAAAACAAATCTTTAAAATTTCATTTCGATTCATCATACCAGCCTGTAGGGCGTCCACTGCTGGACATAGGCCTCCCCCATAGATTTCCAACGGGACCGGTTGGAAGCGGCCTGCGTCCAGCGTCTTCCGGCGACCTTAACTAGGTCGTCGGTCCATCTCGCGGGTGGACGTCCTACGCTGCGCTTGCCGGCACGTGGTCCCCATTCCAGGACCTTCCGGCACCAACGGCCATCGGTCCTGCGCACTATGTGGCCAGCCCACTGCCACTTCAACTTGCCAATCCGCTGGGCTATGTCGGTTACTCTCGTTCGTCTACGGATCTCCTCATTTCTGATTCGGTCTCGTAGAGAAATACCGAGCATAGCCCTCTCCATGGCTCGTTGAGCGACTGCGAGCATTTCGATTCGCTCGAGTTCAATAATTTTTCCCATACCCATACATATTTCCTGAAAAATCTCACTGTAAAATTTGTATGACAATAATTTAAACTGTTTTGTAGCAGCGCGATTTTACAGTGTTATCTAAACATACACAAAATGAAATATTTAAACAGGTTACTGGTACTTATCCAGGAAAATGCAATAAAACTGAAAAACTGTGGGTAAGCCGCAAGACAGCGAGCACACTGTACTGTACTCCATAGGGTCTGCCTATTTGCCGCAGCAATTTGGGATTTAAGAGTATTCTGTGATACAGATTCATAAGGGTGCTTCTCCAACACAGTTTTGCTTAGACATACGAGTACGTCGAGTACATTTACTCCATTTAAAAAGCCGGCCAAGTGCGAGTCGGACTCACTCACGAAAAGTTCCGTACCATCCTACTCCTACTATAATATTATAAACGCGAAAGTTTATGAGTATGTTTGTTGCTCTTTCACGCAAAAACGGCTGAACGGATTTACATGAAATTTGGAATGAAGGTTGTTCATGGTCTGGATTAACACATAGGCTACTTTTTATCCCGGAAACGCGGGTGAAATTGCGGGGTACACACAGTTAGTTATCTATAAAAACGGCAAAAAATCATGTCTGTAATATGGGAGCCCCTTAAATATTTATTTTATTTCGTGTTTTCGTATTTGTTCTTACAGCGGCAACAGAAATACATCATCTGTGATAATTTCAACTGTCTAACTATCACGGTTCATGAGATACAGCTTGGTGACAGACGGATAGACGGACGGACAGCGGATTCCCTTTTTCAGGCGGGGTCCTGTTCTACCCTTTGGGTAAAAGAGGACCCTATTATACCATACAGGACTCGCTGCTTGCGCTTGATCGGACCTCAAGGATTGCAGATAGGTACAGTTTATGAGTTTGCATACTACAGCAGGACCGGCAGACCTGTTTTGGTACAGTGGCAATTAATTTTAAATCAATTTTGTTTTGTGTCATTGTTATTATTTTGTTCAGCGCGCGAGTCCAACCCTCTCGGTGTAGAGGAACCTTTAACCGGCTGAGGCAGAAAATTGCATGAAACGAGAGTAGCACGCCCGACCGCGCCCTGATTGAAACTGTATTGAATCTGTTATCGAGTGTCGCAGGCGAGCCGCGCGACACATGGGGCCCGGCTCCCGGCGCTCGGGGGCGGCACTCCGGCTGCGATTCATAGTCGCGCCCGCTTCCTACCGCGGCTGTCTTCTCACCGACTTGCCGGCCATAGAAGCATAACTCTTAGACGTAGGTTACACGATTTGAGGCTCATGTCATGACCAATAATATAATTAATAACCATGTGGCAGCCTGTTCGTAATGTTCGTATGGTTTTTTTTTATTAAATTAATTATTATTGTCAGCCAACCACTGTGTGTGCTGTGTAACCTACGTCTTAGAAACCTGGAGGGCTTGATATGGCATAACACCAAACCAATAAGTTAATAGTTTTCGGATCAGCGAGCACACATCACGCCGCGTCAGCCACGCAATATGCAAGATGAAGGAATACCGGGTTGGCCCATCGCCTTCGGACTCATTTATTTTACGTTCTTCCTGGATAATGTGTTGCTTACTGTTCTGGGTGAGTCTTCGACAGACAGCCACATTCAAAAGTTTTCTGCAGATCGGGAATGCCACACACAATAATAATTAGGCGCGTTGTCTTTACTTCTTGGAATTTCAAACTGTTTGGCGCCCACCCACTAGCCGTGAGTACCTGTAGGTAGGTACTATTATGTATTATGTACCGTGAGTATCGCAGAATATTAGGTATACTATAGTAGCTTCTACTATCAGGTGAGCGAGCATGTGCAAGACCGCTAAACGATAAGACTGCTAGTTTTTGCACTAGTTTTTACAGAGGTTTCTCTATCTACGATTGGGACTCTCTTACTCCTCGCTTCCATGATCTATACGGGGTAAGTAAGTGTCCCTACCTAGTTTTGTTTGTTTGAAGAGTGTAGAGGTATGATGTCCGCAGTGCCGATAATCCCGGACTGGATCCGCGGCTCGTCGCTGGCCGCCTGGACGGAGCACGAGGCGCCGCTCGCCACACTGCTCAACTCTACCGTCGGCCACGCGCCGAGTAAGTCCATCATTTTTATTATTGCCCTATGAGAAGCGATGCGTTGCGTCCGGCCCGAAGAAAACGATGATTAGCAGTGATGTGTGTAGTGTGTATGTGAGATGGAGCGCAGTCGCTGGCTATCCTCGGATTTATCTGCTTCCAGCATCTAGACCAAGTTTCGCAAAATTGGTCATATTAATATAATGTGTCGGTGTTGATAACGAGACGTGTGTGGCGGCGGTCCCCCGCAGGCGCGGGCGCCTCGCAGGCGGTGGTGGGCGTGGTGCTGAGCGCGAAGGCCCTGGCGCAGCTGGCGGCGGCGGGCCCGGCCGCGGCCGCCGTGTGCCGGCTCGGGGCGCCGCGCGTGCTGCGCGCCGCCACCGCGCTGCTGCTGCTCGCCGCTACAGGTACTCGGACCTGCCTACGTACTGCAGGTTCGCGCGCCGCGCGTGCATCTCATCGCTCGTTAAGTATAATGCGCGTGGTGTCTCGCAGTGTTCGCGGCGTGCAGCGCGCGCAGCGGCGGCGGCGCGGCGCTGGCGGCGGGCGCGGCGCGCGCGGCGCAGGGCGCGGGCGCGGCGGGCGCCGGCGTGGCGGGGCTCGCGCTCGCCAGCGCCGCCGCGCCGCGCGCCGCCCGGGACCGGGCCGTCGGCGCGCTGCTCGGCGCCGTCGCCCTCGGTAATTACACACGAAACGTCGCGTCGGGTCGGAGTCGTGGGACGGTTCGATAGTCCTATCCTAGGGTATCTCCTAAACTTCACGCAGGTGCACGCTCGCCGATCGGTTTTGAAAAATAGTGTGAACAGTGCTCCGATTATTCACGCGCGCTACGAGGGAAAGAGGAAGGGGACGAGCACATCACTGGTCATGCTGCCCTTCTCAGTTTTTGTGCTTACCTATAGTAGAAAGACCGAGAGTATTATGTATCGTGAATAGCGCGGTGTGTGGCCGACCAGGGTGGGAAGCGTTGGGCACAGTTTGAAGGGTCACAGTCTCACAGTCCGCGGCGTGGTTGTCGGTGTTGCAGGCGTGCTGGTGGGCTACCCGTTCGGCGGCGCCACGTACGCGCTGTGGAGCCGCGCCGCGCCCTTCCTCATCATCGCGGCGGCGCTCGCGCTCAACCTAGGTAGGTTCCTCCTACTTACCTATATTAGATTTAGTAATCTACTATACTATAGCATTAATGTATATTTATGATTTCTTTTATACAATGTGGTGTCAATAAAGAGTTATCGTATTGTACCTAATTTGTCGCGCCAACACGATACGAATCTTCGCCCGCTAATGTAGCCAAAGCATAATAATGAAATCCGAATGTTCTGTTCAGGTTTGCAGTACGCTTTCCTGGATAGGGAGGAGTTCCACCAGGTGAGTGTCGCATTAATCGCACGGAGACGCGTCCCCAACCGTCTTGATTAACAGACGGGCAATTTGCATTCGGGAAAAAATATAGCTAATAGATAATATTATACGAGTACCTTTAAGTACTTACTTAGTTTTTACAAGATAATGGTTGCTGGCTTAGGTACTCACTGCTGCTGTAGAAATCGACGAGGGTGGATCTTTGTCAGTTGGCTTACTACATTGGTGGAGTGTTGTTGTACTTGTTGTGTCGGCGCGAGGCAGGCGTGCATGGAGGCGGGCGGCGGCGGCGGCGGCTGGTGGTGGGCGCTGCGTGCGGCGCGCGGCGCGGGCGGCGGCTGCGCGGCCGCGTGCGCCGGCGCCGTGCTGCTCACCACCAGCGTCATGGCGGCGCTCGAGCCTACGCTGCCCATCTGGATCATGGACAAGTTCCACCCGCAGGTAACTCGGGCCGGGCCGGGCCGGGGCGGGGGCTCCGCGTTGTGGCTGCTTCGCTTCGCCTATACCGGACTGACATCATGAAAGCAAATGACTGTATTGGAAATATATATTTACGGGGCGTAAAAACGTAATTATTTTAGGTACGCCGGTTATAAATTACGAGGGGATGAAGGACAATCGATAAATATGACCTACCTACATCGACTGCTCTCGCTCCTTCAGTCGTCGCTTCGTCTAATCTGTCACCTTAGTATTCTGAGTCACAACAGAACAGAGAAACGGCTTCCCCGCTACGTAATATACTGAATTACCTAGATTTTTCTCGACTAAATTTGAATTTCACTAAATCCGATCGGCACGGGGCCGAAGCAGTCGGCGTTGTAAGAGTGAGGCTTACGAGTAAACCCAGGTAGGGGAGAGAGAAGGCCGGAGATGCATACGTAGATGCTGTAGTGCATTGATATTGTGACCGGAGTGAGTCGGCGAGTGTGTCCGCAGCGCTGGGTGACGGGCGCGGTGTTCATCCCGGACAGCGCCGCGTACCTGGCGGCCACCAGCCTGCTGGGCGGCGCGGCGCGCGCGCTGGGCGCCGAGCGCGTGGCGCTGGCGGGGCAGCTCGCCGCCGCCGCCGCCGCGCTCGCACTGCCGCACGCCAGGTACGAGCCCGCCTCCGTCCGCCGCGTGTCGTACGTGTGTAGTGTGTAGTGTGTAGTGTGTAGTGTGTAGTGTGTAGTGTGTAGTGTACCGAACGGAGCGCAGGTCGGTGCGCGCGCTGGCGGGCCCGCACGTGGCGCTGGGCGCGGGGCTGGGCGCGCTGGACGCGGCGCTGGTGCCGGCGCTGCTGGCGCGCGCGGGCGCGGCGCGGGCCCCGCTGGCGGCGCTGCTGCAGGCGGCGAGCGCGGCCGCGTACGCGCTGGGCCCGGCGCTGGGCGGCGCGCTGGCGTGGCTGGCGGGGCTGGACACGGCGCTGCGCACTCTCGCCGTCGCCAACCTGCTGTACTCCGCCTACTTGTACCGCGCGCTCGCCCGGGACCCGCTCTCCGCGCAGGTGAGCCGCAGCCTGCGGTGCAGTGCGTCTCTGCACTGTTCTATTTACTTACCTAATCTTCTTCTCCGATGCCCACATATTTTGCAATTAATCAGCACCGAAATAAAATAAAATTAATACAATAACCGAGTGCTATAAACTATAGGTAAGTACTCGTATTTTGTAACCTGAATTCCGTGCCTGAACCTGCGACACCGAAGACCGAGCGGCACCGGGTACGAAATACCTACCAGGCGTCGTCCGCTAGTCTAATTCACAACTGTAGGCTACGCGATCTTCGGTCCATTTTTTAGCTTTTCACGACTGATCGGCTAGACCGGTTTTCATGAAATTTGGCGAGTCAGTAGTGTACATTATGAGATATACTCGTATTCCCGTAACTTAAAAACTTTTCCCTCGAAATAATGCGGAAAAACTTGAGTCACGGGTGGAAACCACAGGACACAGCTTAGTTAGTTTATGCTTAAGTCATATCGACATAAGCAAACACAAATGTTTATGGCTTTTGTGTTTCTGAGGTGTATGCCCTGGTCGGTGTTGTTCCCACAAGGTAGCGTAGGTACTCGTATCACTCAGTGCGTGTGTTGCAGTGGGGCGCGCGCTCGCCGGCCGACGAGTCGAGCGACGAGTCCAGCGACCAGTCTGCGCCGGTGTCGCGCTACCACACCTTCCCTTCCACTGGAACTGCACTGCACTAACTCAGCATACCTACTTGGCTACAGAATTATACGCTTTGACTTTACTATGTTTTTTATTCATTCTACATTTCCGAAGCCACGGTTTGAGATACGCAGACCAACAGTAGACTATGATAAGAGATAATGCGGTAGCCTGCATGAGATGAAGATATACCATATAACGACTCACCTACTTACAATTGCGTTAATTTATATCATATCTAGTAAATGTAGAAAATGATCATAGAGTGTAAAAAAATAGTAAAAACACCAACTGCACATGTTGCCTGTTGCCTACCTGACTCCGGCTATAGCATCGATCTAGTATGTAATCCGACTTTGGTGGGCTATAGACACCCCTCTAGTTGCATCGCTGGTTAAAAACTCACAAAACTCAGAACTCTTCAGATAATTTATGAATTTAAATACTCAAAGCAGAACTCCAATCCCCGGTCAAAGATAGCAACGATCCATAGAGACGAAACCATAAATATAAAACCTTAGATTGCACCAAAGTCCCGCCTCCTCAGCTCACCGCCGCGCCGTGCAAGTGACAGTTTCGTTTGTTTTGAAAATGGTTCTTTTCTAAATATATTCGACGCCACCTTTGTCAAAATTACAGTTTTACAACTATTCTAAATTATTGTGTAAATTTAGTCTAAATTTTAGTGTTACACACAATATCTTCAGGATGTCTTGTTATAAACCTTTCGGTGAGTACTTACCTATATTTTAATTATAGTCGTCGAAGTCTCGCTTCTTTCCTTTCTTCTTTGAACCCTTCATTGAACGAGCCCACTGAAGCTGACCTCTCCCTTAAACGGGGGAGCAAGTATAGCGTAGGTTCAAAATTGTCAAAATTGAACACGTAGAGCAGGCGAGGCGGGACGCAGGGGCGGACTGCGATACTGTGCTGAAAGTACCTCCTGCTGGCCGCAGTCCGGGGCCTGCCACTTGTTCACGGCAGCTTGCACGTCGCGTTTCCGCCCCGCCTATTCAGTTTCAGTAGGCGCTAGGGCCTTACTCTGGCGAAGGCTGGTTTTGACAAATCTAAGAGCTTACTAAGTGTATGCTTTTGAAATGAAACCATAGTGCGTTTTTCAGGAATACAGTAGGTAGTAATTAATTTTAAAAACAGTTTTTTGAAGATGAACTTATGCGAAGTAGCGCCTGTTTGAATAAATTAGTAGGTTTGATATACGTAAGTATGTAGCTACAAGAGCGTTCTGAGTCGCGGGGATCCTTGCAGGTCCGGGCCCCGGGAACTACCAGCTCCCCACCACGGTGGGGCACCCGCAGCATGACCCCTCGCGGTTCCGGCAGCCGATGTACTCCTTCGGAACCAAAGCCGGGTAACGTATACTTACGTTTAGTCAATTAATTCGTGAAACCAATATGTATACTTACATCAGGCGAAGATGATAGCGTTTAAAACTAAGTGCCGAATGAAGCAAATGAAGAATAAGCAGGAGTTATAGTGAACGATGTAATGAGTTTATTATGTAACTCATTAGAACGATGGTGTGCCGCACTCAGGTTCAACGCGAAGGGGCTGGGCCCGGGCCCCGCGTACAAGATCGAGCGCGTGACTCGCGACGGGACCGTCTCTTCCCCCGCGTGGTCGTTCGGCGCGCGCTTCCCCCAGCGCGCCGCCACGCGGGTCCCGGGGCCGGGCGCGCACGCCCCGGAGCGCTGCCCGCCGACGCGCGAGCCGCGGGCCCCGGTCTACTCGATGGGCGCGCGCCTCGGCGCCGGCTTCGTCAAGAAGGTCGGCCCCGCCTCCAACGCGTACGCCATCCGTGAGTACACGCGCGCCGAGATAGATAGATAAATCAACTCTTTATTGTAACGGGGCCCCTGTCCTGACGTGAGATATTATCTAGGCCCCTATAGCTCTCGTAAGAAATGGCATGACATTGAGAGGGACCGAGATAATCTCAAGCTCGGGATAGGATCCCTGGGTGATGGAGCTACTTATTTCGCATTCGAGACGTATATTCTTCACGGTCCACCCAAACCAAGCATCTAGCTAGATGCTCGGTTAGGCATTTTGTTACTAAGCGATCACCAGCCATCAAAAGAATACTTTGTCGATTAGGCCGATAGTTCGAATCTCCCCGTAACCGATGTTATGTTTACATTAAGTTTTGGTTCCGATAATCAGTTAGCCCTAGGAGTAATGTAGAGGTTCCGCGTCCCTTTAACCCCCGAGTCCCCGCAGGGTTCGGCCCCGGCTCCCCCTCGTGGTCGCTGGCGGCGCGGCTCGGGTTCACCAACAAGGCTAAGTCCCCCGGACCCGCCGTCTACTTCCAGCATGACACTAACATCTACAAAAACAAGTAATTATCACCACTCCCCATTATACGAGTATGTCATGCCTTAGTATAAATTTAATTCATTTGAAAGATAAATCTATAATGGTCACATTTGACAGTTAGTGTCTCGACCTTTTTATTTGAGAGTTGTTACGTTGAAGAACTCTGTAAAAAATGATATGAAAACAAAATGGAGTGTGACTGAGATATGAAGAAAGATAGGAGTTTTTGTATTGTATTATGTGATAGAGATGAATGGAAGAAATGTAAAAAGTACATACTGTACTGACCCCGCATAAGTAAGATAGATAAGGCTAAGAAGATGAGTTGTTACTTAATAGAAATGACTCGCACCCTCGCAGTGTGACGAGCGCCGTGCTGCGCCGTGCTGCGCCGCGCAGGTGAAAATTCTAAGAGTTCAGAGTGACAGTCGTATTATGGGCAAACGTGACGTTAACATCAGGGGGAGATTTGTTAGTCTAGTCACTCAATAGCAAAAAAAAAATCGGCCAAGTGCGAGTCCGATTCGCGGACGAAGGGTGAAAAAATCACGTTTGTTGTATGGGAGCCCCCTTATTCCCCTTAAATATTTATTTTATTCTGTTTTTTAGTCTAGGTTGTTATATAAATACATCTCTGTGAAAATTTCAACTGTCTAACTATCACGGTTCATGAGATACAGCCTGGTGACAGACGGACAGACAGACGTCCAGCGGAGTCTTAGTAAAAGGTTCCCGTTTTACCCTTTGGGTACGGAACCCTAAAACCCCCGTTTACAACGGTACAAGTAAGCAAGTGCCGCGTCTCGCCCCGCAGACAGCCGCTGTACTCGCTGGGCGCGCGGCTGGACGGCGCCGGGCAGGCGACGCGCACGCCGGGCCCCGCCGCCTACCCGCCCAACCTGTACAACGTCAAGAAGGTAACGAGACCGGCAGGCTGACCGGCGGCATCCGAAATTCGAATGTATTCGACGATTATCTTCGAAAAGTATTCCGCCTTCGGAAAGAACTCGAAGACGGGCAATTTTCGCGATTGTCTCCCACGGAAACATGATCCGAAATAGAAAGTCAAGTTGTTTTTCGGATGCATTCGATTCGAACGCATTCGAATTTCGGATAGATGAATCAGCCTGCGGGACCGGGACCGACTAGGGAATGATTGACCAACCCAAACAGGCATCTTATAACCATTTACTGACCGCCACAGTGCGGCGATTGTGAACCAAAAATAGTAACTTAGCTGGCGTAACAACCCTTATTTAACCACCTTCTTGAATTCCATAATTTTCTTCCGGTTCCTTAAGGAGTGATCTTTCCACAATTTTTTTTTATTTTTTATTAAGTTATTGGCTTGTTACAAATGAATATTTTACAAAGTTATAAGGAAAGTGGACTGCTAAGCCAAAAGGTCTCATGGTACTCATCGTTGTGAACAACTTTTACTGTGGCACCAACTCTGAAATCGCGACAAAAAGCCTTCCTTACAATTCTGTATGTAATAGTAGAATTGTGTGCTATAAGTAACTGTGTTTCAGAACCCGTACTCGTATTCGTTCGGCACCAAGCACGCCGTGCACGCCTGCCCCATGATCATACGGGAGGACACCATGGACTGCTTGTAGGGTAGAGTCGACAGTCGACACACACTCAGACTCATAGGTTACCCGCTGTATTAGTGCATTTATAGATCTTTGTGCCGACAAAAACTCGCCAGTGTTGAAAAAAGGTGCGAGTTCCGGAGACGTGAGTCGAAACGTTTCCAGTGACCATGACTAGGCGTCTAGATATAGCAATGAACTAACTTTGTTGGTGCATAGACCCAAATTGTGTCTTGGTCTTGGCCCAACTCCTTCAATGAAGTGATGAAAGTTTTTATTTTGACCAGTGCGAGGTCCCGGCCACCCTTGATACGGTATTTATAGAAGATAAGCTGTGATCATTTCATTTATATATTACATTTTAAATAAATAAAGATTTAAAATGACCACAATAAGAATGTAAAAACAAATTACGGTTGAGTAATGAAATCTGGTTTGTCTATAGATGTTTTGTAATGAGTTTTGGAATCGTAACATGTACAATAATGTACATTGTTTGGGTACGCTTGTTTTAGAAAAATAAAACATTGGAATTTTAAAATGACTTATTATTTAATAAGTAGTATTTCCCTATAGCTATCCCTAAACTATTATAATTATCTATTACAGTTTTCCCCTCGGTTGTGAATTTGAGCCAGCATAAACTAGTACATATTATACTGGTATAAATGCAACTTGATGCTTAAATGGAAGCCGATCCTTTCTCTTAGGCTCAGCTGCACGGCTGGCTCTCCAACATGTCTACTCTTCACCCGCCCCACCCTTCACACCACACCCCATCCACAGAGCAGTCACTAGAGATACTGCATTACGAGACGTGTGTTCTGGCAGGTGTATCTCACCGCAAGTGTGATATGTTGCCTTGTGGTTGCGGGGCCACCTTGACAAGTAGCTGGTGTTAGAACTTCCTCATGGAGCGCAGCTTGTTGTTCCTCCGCATGCCGGCGGCGCGCACGCGCAGCCAGTACTGCTTGGTGTCCGGGTCCAGCTCCTCCAGCGGAGGAGCGCCGCCCGTGCGCAGCGACCACACCCACGCCGGGTACTCGCTGTCGGGCTTCAGCTGGAACACAACATATCTTTCTAATATTATGAAAATGAAAGAATGTATGTTTGTTAAGAATAAACACTGAAACAGGTAAACGGATTTACATGAGATTGGGAATGAAGGTCTTTCATGGTTGGAATTAACACATAGGCTTCTTTTTATACCAGAAAACTCATGGTAATATTTTTACTGAGGATGAAATTGCGGGGCGAAGCTAGTTTGGTATATTTTTAAGCTTTTGATATTGAGCGAAGTTGGTTGATTTCCCTTCTAAGGAATATGATGTCTTCTAGCAAAATATAATATTGTGAATGATTTAAAACAACACATTTACCTGAATACCTATCATTGGAACAGATTACCTGAAGATGTGATATCAGCCAAGTTTTAGAACACTTTTAAAAAAATGAATTAGACATTTGTACTGCCAGATAAATACTGCATTGAGTGAGTGATGAAAGATAAGTTTAGTGAATTTTGACACTGCAAGGTATAGGCACATTAGCTTATGCTGCTCGCCTATCATCAAATTAATAATATAATACCTAAACAGATTGTGAAAAAAGTATACTATATGGTAATAAAATATAAACAGTATCAATAAGAATCATAAGGTTTCAGTTAAGGTAAACAACTGGTTTAGTAATACTAGGACAGTTCATGAAACTACTAGTTGTGCTGTACCTGCACGTCCTCCCCGGTGGTGTATATGTTAGAGCCGCACACATAGTTGACCAGCCGAGCCGGGTCCGTTTCTACTGGCATTTCTTTCTTCTCCATGGCTCCCAGTTTGCCTCCCTTTTTCTTGCCCTTGCCCAGACCCATCACACCTGCCACAATAAAATTTGGTTTAAATATTCTGGAAGTGCTGCTTATTGTTGTTGTGGTGTTTAAAATTTGTGAAAGCTTGAAAGCGCTTAAGGAAAATGTTGACTCTTCAGGTTGCCCACTCTGCCGGTTTAAAGTTATCGTTTATAATCTTAGCCTAGCGGTGTGTATTTCTACAGGGTTTCTAATGTGTAAATGCTGCAATTTCCACGTACCTCCGGCAGCAGAGGTGGTTTTCTTAGCTGCGAATTTTATTGCGTTAGTATGGAGGTGGGTCGACTGCATGGTGAGTACTCGGCGCAGTTGAAACAAACTCTTCCATATTCCCTGATACATCCTTATGCGGGTATTTAGAAATAAGTATAACATCAACCTTCTCTGTTAATTGATTTAATCTATAATTAAATCAATTGACAAATAAAATTGTCCTTCTCAAATAATTGGAATTGAGGTTATGCCGTTATGTTGACAATGTTGACATTTGGGCTACGTTCCAAATCATTAAAAATTTCACCCAACAGCTGACAAATAAATTGTTGTTCGATGTACGGCATTGATGAGATGTACGCTATAACTATGGATGTACGGTTCTTTAATAATCGACAATTTTTAACGTAATAATCACGCGCTTAAACCTGATAATCCTGATAATTATGACGACTTGTATTACACTACAAAAATACTCAGCAAAAGGTTTTTTGCAAAAAGATGGTATGGTACGATTTTTAACAAAGTTTTTTAGTTTACAACGCAGCCTTGCAAAGTTTTTTTTTCTTAGAAATATTTTGGAAAAAATTGACACTGACAGTGTAATGCAAGTAACGTTGAAAACTTGAAAACAAATTTGTTGCCAGCACGAGCTAATTTTACCAAGTATCGGGTAAGCCTTCAACGAGTTTTTGCCAGTTGCGGTGAATACTGGATGATTTCGGGTACTCTGGACAACTCTCGCTTCAAAACCAAAGATTTTTATCTTAAACGTAAGTAAAATAAGGAACCAAGAGTTCAATCATGACGTGTTTAGAGTGTGATAAAGTTCCAATGCCATCAAAATATTTTAAATCCAAATCTAGTCAAATTGAATCATGGTTAATGACGATCCCACGATCCTTATAGTTGGCAAAAAAATTGTGTCGGTATAAGGACGATAGTTCAACGTGACAACTTCTATTAAAACATTGATGAAATGAATGCAATCATTTCATCATCATCAATCTTTTCTCGCTCTGATCGTGACGTCACAATGAGCGTAGCGGGACATGTAAAGGGACACTTTTTCAGGGTCAAAAGTTCTCATTTTCTATACCTATTATAGTTTCGGCTTTTTTATGGTTGATTGTCGGCAACACTGTTTGTGTGATGTCAATTGATAAATGTCTCTATGTCTCACTCACTCATGTCATATCAAGTGACGCACGAGAGGTGCTTTATATTGTTTTGAAAAATAAATGATTAGTTTTCTCATTCAAAACACCCAATGGGGTTAAATTCATAATTAGTGTAGTACCGCCCTGCACTAAACA
The DNA here is from genome assembly GCA_949125135.1 of Alcis repandata. Lineage (NCBI taxonomy): Eukaryota > Metazoa > Arthropoda > Insecta > Lepidoptera > Geometridae > Alcis > Alcis repandata. Next base: position 10,112,585 of record OX421245.1, on the reverse strand, counting down.
TTAACAATAGTGAACCAAGCTACAAGTATCATCAACCAGGTTTCGTCTTCTGCTTCTCTGCAGCAACCTTCGTGAAGATAAAGTGAGTGTCTAGCGTTTGTCGCGGAAACCCCTGCTCGAGTAGGTATGTGATGAGTAATATGATTTCACAATGATTTTAATGTGATATATTATCGCGGCTTGATGATGTCTTGGATTGGGTGGGATGCGGCGCGGCAGTCCGCGAGAGAGAGCCGCGCGCGTTGTGTGTGTCGAGTGTTGTTTTTCGAATTATTTGTTTGCAATGTTTAACTCTGACGATTGGGATGATGACTTCTTCAAGGTTGGTCAGCTTACTTCCTATAGTATGTATTGAGTTCGGTGCTGGGCGCTACGCTCAGTAATTTGACCAATCGAGCGTTGCATCGCCTGTTATGAATACAAATTAAACTATTTTGGCTCAGTATCATTATTTTGTCTTGGCTGATTTCAAAAATAATGTATTGGGAATTCCCCCAGGACTTTTTTATGCTCCATTGTGTATGATACTTGTTGTTTTTAATAAAACAGTTTTTTTTAATTTAATCTGAATTCGTGGAAGGCAGTACATAATCGTTCTATTTAAAAAATGTAAATAGGCACTAGGTAATTCATTTAATTTAATCAATAGAAAGCTCTATTTTTTATTTAGCTTCACTGAGCTACATTTTGAGTGTGTTGTTTCCACAATCTTTACTAAATATTGTCTTAAAATAGAGATGTGATCTCAGTGAGTATTGTATGGAGTATTTGTCTAGTTGTGCAGTGTGCTCAAGTAAGAGTACCTAATACTGTTTTGAGAGTAGTGGTTGTGGACTACAACTGAATATGATGTTTGTTATGATTCTCCGGAATTGCTGAGTTAAGAATTGTATCAAATAGCTTTTGAAAACAACTTTCAAAGTTATTATTGTAATTTATTTGTCATAAAGTAATTGATGCCAGCTACATCATACTCTGCTTATATCACCTTATATTACACAAAGGATAAATTTTTAGAAAACTCTTTGTTATTTATTTATTTGATGATAGGTGAGCAGCATAAGCTGATGTGGCTATATCTTGCTATGTCAAAAATTCATTTTATCAGACAGTATCTATGCACCAGCACAGTTTTATCTTTTTTAATCCAAAGGTCTAAATTATTTGTGATATCACATCTTCAGGCAATCTGTCCCAGTTACAGAGCACTCTGTTGTTTAGGATGTGGTGTGAGTGCTGGTCTGGGATGGCACGGCCCATACTAAAGTTTTGTGGTGTCTGCTCTCTCTTACATCCATGTTTTCTATGTCTAAAAGATTGTAGAACCTTTTTCAAATTAATAAAAGTAACCTAAATTTGATTAAAAAATCCTGTACAAAATTTCATAGTTTTACAGCCACCGGTTAACTCTGTGAGTTGTCAGTCAGTCAGTCAGTCAGTCAATACAATTTTACTAAGTAAATAATGTTTACTTTGATAGTTACAATTTGCTATCTTAGTTTTGACCGGCAGTATTCGTACAAGTTTCTTAGCCATTTATACACTGTGTGTTCACATCAACGCTTCAGTGTATGCCAGGCTTACTTAAATCTTTTTATTGCAAACTGATTACGGTTCACCACAATCAGCCGCAGCTCCCGCCCGCCGCAGGACCCCCATCCGGCACGCTATCTGTTTGCTCGCTACATTATCACTGTATCCACACTGTAGTAGATTCATGTTTTCATAACCTCTACTGTCGGATTATTATGACATCTAAAGCTACTTAAAATCAGAATAACACACTCATAGACCTGCAATTTCCCAAGTTAATGACTAAAATTGTTTAGACACAATAAAAAAGAAATTAGACATGACGATTGAAAAAAGAGAAAGTTGTGCTGACGGATAATGTAAATTTCATCCCTGCAAAATATAGGGATATTCTACATCTAATTATATTCTTATACTGCATTCTACTGACAATCTGCTCACCTCAAAGATTTTCAAAACTATAGATTTGCGTGTTTGTTCCCACAACTCAATTCCGTAACAGCAGAATGGCTTTGGATAAAAGTTATGATGTTACCTTAGTACCTTACACCCTGGTTTATCATATACAAATACATGTATATACAATTATATTGTTACAAATCATTACTTGAGTATGTGACTGTAACATTTTCGAGACATTTAACACGTCAAGCTATGAACTTTGAACTTGCATTATGTGGTTTTGACACAACATTTCATAATAAGTTACACAGGAAACTCACATAGCATTACGTCATAAGTCATAAACAAATGTGGTCAAAACTGTAGTCGGAGGAATATCCGACTCAATGATTGTGAGTGAGTTTTCCCATGTAATTTCGACAAAATGTTGGAACTATACTTTTAAAAATCAATAACACCACCAAACCTTACAATTTTTGTCTTGTTTACCTGTTAGCATGCAAAAAACAATGTGTTCCCAAAAGTACCTTGTAATACTGGTATGCTGATATCTGGTTTATAATATTAGTAATGATTGATCTATTATGAGTGTAGGTATGAATTATTGTGGGTTTTTTGAGATCTCATTGCTGATAATCTTATCGTTATCAGATAAAACGCCTCTAATATTGGGCCGGGATGTTTATCTGATACCAACTGAATGTCAATGTTGGAAACGGAGAGTGTAAGAGGTACGGAGCTACCTCGTACTCTACTCATATCACTAAATACATTATACTCAATAATTTATTGCTTGCTAGCTGCACCCCGCCGTTTCACCCGCTTTTCAGGGTTCCATACCCAAAAGATAAAACGGGACTCTATTACTAAGACTCCGCTGTCCGTCCGAACAGAATATACCATATTATGTCATAACAACAAATACTAAAAAAACAGTATATTATAAAATAAATATTTAAAGGAGCTCCAATACAACAAACGTGATTTTTTTGTCATTTTTATAGATAATGGTACGAAACCCTTCTTGCGCGAGTCCGGCTCGCACTTGGCCGGTTTTTTTTTTCTTAAAACCAGACTTTTAGACCAAACAAAACAAAAAAATAATAATATTCAAATCGGCCCAGCCGTTCTCGTGTTTTACCGAGACCACAGCCGAGACTAACGAACAGCGATAAATTTTTAACAAAGATGTTGAAGAAGAAGAAATAATCTGTATTGTATTACCAAGTCGTTAAAGTATAGCCACAGTATAAACTATATGGCGTATAGTACAATCACTGACGCCACGACGCTATCGAGGTCTAGATATCAAACAAGCTATTATTACCATTTGGCTGCACACGGCTAACCTGAGTAATCGCCAGCGCCGCCGCTGCACGCCACCCAACTAACACACTGGAGCGAATTAGAATTAAAATGCTAGAACTTTAAGATTTAAGCATTTTTATAGCGGTGTCATAACGATGACAAAGTTCGTCTTAATTCGACATAGTCAATTAAGAGCGCTAAGCAGTAACTCCCACAACTGTGTTAGTCGGGGGACTTTGGGCAGCGCTCGGGGTCGTGTTGGCTCGCCTCACAGTCACACTTAAGTTGGTATCTCTAATGCTAGTGATAGTTCCTAATACTAGTTCAATCATTCAAAAAAGAGCGTTGCTCTTGTCGGTGGAGCAACTTCCAGACTTGGCGGCCTTCTGCTAGTGCTTTAACCTCCCCGACGACATGATATCTGCCTTCTCCTTAGTCTGGTCTAACAACGTTCTTCTTGGTCTTCCTAGTTCTCTCCTTTCAATTTTTCCCTCTATTGATGGTTCCTAAATGCTAGTGATGTCCCCTTGTGCAGTAGAGTGACGCTCACACTGTTGCAGGATCACTCGCACTCGCACTCGCACTGGAACAGCGCCACCGGCGGCATCATGGACATAGTGATCGGGGTGGCGTGCGTGATCGGCGTGGCGCTGCTCATCGCGCTGCTGTGCCGCTGCTGTCGCTCCACCAAGTACCGCGGGAGAGTGCTGCAACGTGAGTACACGACACACTCACATGCTGGGTTATCTATACTTCTATACTAATATTCTATAGAGGAAAGATTTGTATTTTTGTATGTTTGTGTGGAATAAACTCAAAAACTACTGGACCGATTTCAAAAATTCTTTCACCATTCGAATGCTACATTATCCCAAAGTAACATAGGCAATTTTTTTTTCATTTTATCCACAGCGAAGCGTGGCAGGGAACAGCTAGTAACTTATAAGGAAAGGGCTCATACATCATTATGAACAACTTTACTATGGGACCAACTCTGAAATCGCGAAAAAAACAGCTGTTGCATAAATAGAAAGAAATAGAAAAATGTCAATGACATTCCACAAAATGTATGATGAGGACTATGAGCCACACAATATTAAGTTTTAGAGTTAACTGTCCAAAACATAGCCTCCCGTCACTCGGGACCACTTACTCGTACTTCCTACATTTGGCCACGTCTGGATATACTCGTAAGCTGTGTGCCTAGCACAACTTTGACGTAAGAATACGCGAGTATTCTATAGAAAAGTGTATGCCATTTACGCCCGTCAAGGGCGCCCCTGTCGGGCGTAAATAGCGTACACTTTTCTATCGAATACACGCTACGTATTTTTACGTCAAAGTTGTGCTAGGTACACTGGTCGCTTTATTACACAGAACACCCTTTTAAATACCAATAAAAAACCATCAAAGTTGGAGGAAAGATTGCGGGCACTGAGACAACGTTCCCATTGGATGTTTGATCATTCCAAGTGCGGAATCTAAGGGGGTAAATCTTGGTGATATACTCGTAGCGTTCACAGATATTCTAATTCAGTTATCTCATGATAGTGGAGTCATAACAGTTGTTATCTGTGACGAGCACAACAGATATCACAACGGTACAACTGATACTTCTGCGCACCTGTGAGGGAGCCACCATCCTCATTTCTGCACGAAACTGTTAATCATCCATAGACAATTTTTAGTTCCTGCATCTAGCCGCGTCTACTGATAAGTTGGTTGCGCTGTAGTTTCCGTTACCGCAATAAAGGACATAATAAATAGTAGTGCAAATAAAGGGAATACCAAATCCGACTTTATAATTTGTCTGGATTTATAGACGCAAGCTGGTTTATCTCGGGAAGGGTCTGATTAAAATTTGACGAACTGTGGCTCTTCTTAGTTGGTCGGGGTTTTTAATTCTTAAGCAGAGATTGGGGGAGAACTTTTCCCAGCAGTGGGACACTGTTAAATAAAAAACACAAAAATTTAAAAACTCAATATTTTTTAAATTTTTGTAAAAAAAGTGGTTAACGCTGAATAATGTTTAAAGCAAAGGTAGACCAAAACCATTTTGACAATTTCAGAAATCTATCTGTTTAGACTAGAAGCATAGCATCGGTTTCATACATAGAAATAGGGTTAGAATTAGGTCGGTATTTCTCAATTATTATTTTTACGTGGGATAATTTTTCGTGAAGGTTTTTTTGTTTTTTTTTTTCGTTTTTCGCCACTATCTAGAGTTGTATGTATGCTTGTGTTAATGTATTATATGTTGTTCTGCGCAGCCGCCCCCGAGCCGAGCGCGGCGCCCGGCGTGTACCCGCAGCAGCAGTACAGCACCGTCACAGGTACGTCACTCGCCACTCGCCACAACACAACCACTAAACAGATAGCTACACAACTCTATCTACATACAAAGTGCGCTCGACTTACGCACACATACACACCGCTCACGGACACGATATTTCGGAGTATCTCGGAGTAATGTGAGCGCGAGTGCCGTCCTCTTGAGACACGCGTGCGACCGCCGCGCCGAGCATGGGTACGAGTATGAAGAGTGAAGTACATACATGTGATTGACTTCTGCACCTGTGTCACAAAACATGTGACACAAGTGACACAACACACTCCTGTTAGGCCTAGCGCGGTCCGTGGACGATTTGTCTTTTCTCCGTTTTTAGGTATCCACGCGTCAATGTGACAAAGCTAGAATATGGATAATGGATATGTTTGTCTCTTTCGCGCGGGGTTAAAAGGGCGGAAACAATATTTATTTTCGCCGCTTGCTAGCCCTTCAGAGAACCTATTCTGGCGGATGAAATATTATCTTGGTCACTATCGCTCCCGTTACAAATGACATGACAGTAAGAGTGACCTAGATATTCTCGAACGGCCCAGAATACCCCCTGCTGTTTGTTTATTAATTTGATAATATGTCTAATAACTAAAACGGTTACAAAAAACCAATTACTTCGTACGCGTGAAAGTAGAGCAGTTCTTGGCTTAACCAAAGCCAAATCTAACGCAGGGCATTTTTCTCTCTAGGTTTATCAGAGTAAATGTGTAACTCATAGAAACATTTAGAAAAAAATACAAAAAAATCTCGGCAGAAATTGACGATCGACCTGACATGCTTAATAAGATAATAATAATAAACGTTTCCTAGGTACTCAAATTTCCCGACTAAAGTAGCCTGTGTCGAGGATGCCATGGAAAACAAAGACAAGGACAACTAACACCAGAGCCCACACATCTGCCCGGCTGGGAATCGAACCTGGGACCTCTGGTTTATAAGAATAGAATAGATATAGAATATCAATATCATTTAAAAAGTTAGTTTCAAATACATTTTCAATTATCAAATAAAAATTGTTACTACTCTTCTATTTAGACTTGTCATTATAAGGCAGATATACCGTTGAGCCAAACAGGCTGTCAGATAAATGTATTGGGTTTTGAAGACGGGTTTTCCTCAAGTCGACGAGCTCCCCCCTCCTCCCCCCTGCCCCCCTCCCCCCGCCGCCCACGGAGCCGGTCCCGCGTGGATCCCGCGCCGCTGACGCACCGGAATACACCTGCGGGGTTTTACTCGAGTTATGTATGGGATTGGAAACTCGCTATCGCCACGGTGCTGACCGTGCTGACGTCATAATTAACATTATTTGGGCATGAACTATAATATTTTAATACGAGTTTGGCGTGTGTAGTAGGCAACTAGTTTGGATTTGTTTAGTTTAAAAGGCAATGGCCCTCAATAATGGCAAATCAAGTCACGCAACTTGTTTTGAAGAGGCTGGCTCTATGGCAATTGCTTCTAAACCGGACCGGTTTATTACTGTTATGACCGGCTGTTATATTGTTGTTCAATAAACAGTATTTAGTATACTATGACCTCGCAGGTCACCAGGTCAGGTCAGGTCATCATCCCGCGGTCGACCCATTCATGTGACTACGTGACTAGCGGCGCGCGCCGGTTCTACTCGCTTTCTGTGGAAAACGCGCATTATTCTGACTCGATCACTCGACGTCATAATAAAATACAATATGGAGGCTGGAAATTGGAGAGGAAAAAAGGCATTTTGATTGAAATAACATACAGAATAACAGATGCAAACATTACTTTTATATAATATAACAAATATAAAATAAATAAAATGGAACAAAGTTAAGATAGGTAGTGATTAAGAACAGGGGTTCTCAAAATGGGTGAACCCCCTTTGTACACGGGAGAGAAGAGGGCATAGAATAAAGAGAAGGGTGTTGCACTCCTTAGATAAAGTTTCGTTTAAAATGTAAGTAAGTTTGAAATTGGTTCCAAGATATCAGAGAAAAAGTTGATAACACTCAATTACTCATATACCTACTCGTATAATATGTATGTATATGGCGGGCTCTTAATGTACCTATACTCGTAGTTATCAAAATAGTGATTGAGATTGTTTATACGAGTAGATGTGATAAAGTTAAAAACTGTAGGAGACCCAAAAAAATAATGAAATCTCAAACATAATTTACGAAATACCTTGCTTGGATACTTTTCACATAATACATTTGTTATTCCAGTAAGTGCAGTACCCGTGGGGTCTCCTTACCCCACCGGCGGCGTGGCGTACCCCACCGGCGGCGTAGCGTACCCCACGGCCGGGGCCCCGTACCCCGGCGCGGGGGCCCCGTACCCCGGCGCGGGGGCCCCGTACCCCGGCGCGGGGGCCCCGTACCCCGGCGCGGGGGCCCCGTACCCCGGCGCGGGGGCCCCGTACCCCGCCGTGGCCCCCTACCCCGCGGGCCCCTACCCCGGCGCCATGCCGCAACCGAGCTCCGCGCCGAGTGCCCCTGATGCGCACAGTGAGTTACTGCATCTTATATTCATTATTCTATAGTAATAGAGTAATTTATTGGATTTGTAATAAATTGTTACACAGGGCAAGTCATTGAACATAGGGAAAATCATCATAAAATAAATAGGTAATAAAAAAAAATATTTGATAATAGTTCTACAATATTATCTTATATTATTATGAAAAATAAAGTATGCAGACAATTTCAGACATGTAACATTATGCGAATATATAGGACACCCATCGCAGATAAATATAAATGTCAACCTACGCAATTCAACGTTCGAGTGATCCCGTTCTAGTTACAACACAACGTGAATGTCGTGTGTATGTTTGTTGGTTCTTCACGCTGAAACGGTTCAACGGATTTGAGTCACGGTCTAAATAGTGTGGAATCCACCGCAAAGTGGGTACATCGGTCCGGCATAAAACATACTCTCTGTCTTGTGGTCCAGGTTTTACCTCATCATATTTTCCTGTCAACATCGCGTATTATCCACAATTAACCGGACTAAAGGAATTATTCAAATAGGTCACGAGTTGTCTCATGACGGTGACTCAATTGTTTTGTTGTCACCCATTTTCCTGCCGGCTCATACAATTACAAATACGTAGGGATATTGGAGCATTCGTTGACAGAGCTCGATAGAGACACGTCGGTTCTAGGAATTAGGTGTTCAGTTAAAAGTAGAGGTTTTCATAATAAATGTGATAGGAGTGCAGTCGGCCAGCGCGGTCGGAAGTAGCGACTAGTTATCTCAGAGTCCGTCAGTTTGTTTGTAACTCGTCGCCATGTCGTGTGGCTCGTTCATAATGTCGACGCTGGTGACGTGTGTCTCGATGTCGGTCACTTTCTTCTACTACTTCAACTACGTGTACGCGCCGGTGTGACCCGGTGTGACCCGGTGTGACCCGACACCGGGCCGGGTCACTCTAACAACGATGACCGAAGCTCGCATTAAGAAAAAATAGAATATAATTTAAAGTTCAAAAAGCTCCGATAACCGACTACCCTTGTGTAGCTTCACAGGGTGTGGTCGAAAATATGTTTTAAAGTAAATGTAAAGTTATAATAAGTGTGAAATAGCGATGTATTCTGAATGTGTCCGTGGTTCTGGCAGCTTTCATTGGGATCGCGCCGCCGGGCTGGCACACGCAAGGTGGGTGGACTCATGTAGTATACGTCTAGTATACTAGACTTGTAGTGTAGTATACTCTACTCTACAGAGCTGTAGTGTAATGTGCTCTCTGTTCAGCCCCCCGAGCTTATTTGCAAGTCTAATAAAGAAACAAAATAGAAAAGTAGGAAAATGTTTGGGAATGACATTTCCGTAATCTATTTATCTGTATAAAATAGATTCTATATCATACATTGTCCTACTTTTCCATATTCTTTCGATTATAGAATTGCAATTTGGCTGTGGAGGGCAGGAGCCCTATTCTTGGGCGCTTGAGATTATCTCGGTCATTCTCATGACATATCTAATGAGAGCGACAGTGACCGAGATAATATCTCACTCGCCAGAATAAAGCCCCAGTAGTGCGATGTATTCTTGTTTAGATATGCATGTTTTCATCTATACTTCTATACTAATATTATAAAGAAGTAAAGTTTGTGTGTTTTTATATTTGTTAAATTGTAAGGGGTAATTTCGGGATCTACTGAACCGATTTTAAAAATTCTTTCACCAATAGAAATCCACATTATTGCTGAGTGTCATAGGTTATATAAAAAACCGAAAAATAAAAAGGCTTTTACGTGGTAGTCCGTTTTGCAAAGTGAATCGGAGAAAAAACGGTCCGGACGGCGCGCGATGGCTTCGGGTTTAATTAACATTATGCCCAACGAAGTGGGCACGGGTCAGCTAGTAATTTATAATAGTAGTTTATCTAATCTGAAATCGTAAATTTCAAATAATGTTTTTAAAAGCATAAACTAGCTAACTATTACCATAGAGACGAGTGCAAGTGCATGTAACACCGCGGCACGAGACTAGTCGTGCAACAAGTGCATGTAACACCGCGGCACGAGACTAGTCGTGCAACAAGTGCATGTAACACCGCGGCACGAGACTAGTCGTGCAACAAGTGCATGTAACACCGCGGCACGAGACTAGTCGTGCAACAAGTGCATGTAACACCGCGGCACGAGACTAGTCGTGCAACAAGTGCATGTAACACCGCGGCACGAGACTAGTCGTGCAACAAGTGCATGTAACACCGCGGCACGAGACTAGTCGTGCAACAAGTGCATGTAACACCGCGGCACGAGACTAGTCGTGCAACAAGTGCATGTAACACCGCGGCACGAGACTAGTCGTGCAACAAGTGCATGTAACACCGCGGCACGAGACTAGTCGTGCAACAAGTGCATGTAACACCGCGGCACGAGACTAGTCGTGCAACAAGTGCATGTAACACCGCGGCACGAGACTAGTCGTGCAACAAGTGCATGTAACACCGCGGCACGAGACTAGTCGTGCAACAAGTGCATGTAACACCGCGGCACGAGACTAGTCGTGCAACAAGTGCATGTAACACCGCGGCACGAGACTAGTCGTGTCGTGCAACAAGCGAGGCGAGTCTCACTCAAATACTTAACTCCATATTATAGTTTGGATGCAAGCTTATTAAACTAGTGAAAACGTATAAAGCCCGTCACACACGTAGCTATAATATATAGTAATATGCCTTGCTATAATATATATTTTGCCTTCATTTCATTGATGGTCGGCCAAGCGTTTGCACGCGTTTTATAATACAGGGTGTTTTGATTATTAATTAGATAATTATGAATTCAAGAAGTAGGTAGGTACATGGTTATTGGATTTAATTGACAGTTCTTCAGAGGACGATTCTGATGCCGCTTTTGATATGTCAGTTGCCCCCTATCAGGCTCAAAAACTAGAACTAAATGGATTGAATCGCATCTAGAAAATAAAAAAAAAACTCGTGGCGAATTTAATTTGTATCGTGAACTATCCTCAAAAAAATTCGTTCAATATTTTAGGAGTTCAAAATCGTCATTTGTAGATCTTCATGAATTAATAAAAAATGATCTATGCAGAAAAGACACAATCATGCGCAAAAGTATTAGTTCTGAAGAACGACTTGCTGTGTGTTTAAGGTAAGGAAAACATTTTAAAAACTTTTAAAACAAATTGGAACATGCTGTACATTCCAAATATGTCGTAATATGTCTTGCTATACCATATACAGTAATATATATTAATATGCGATGCTATAAATTACGGTATATTTTGGTGACGTCATAGAAATATATATTATAGCTCGGTGTGCGGTCACTTCAATATTTGTATTGAAAATATATCGTAATATGCCTCGCTATATTTGTATTAATATATATTATAGCTACGTGTGTGACGGGCTTAATGTGATGACAACGTAGTGCGCTGTGTGCATGTGTGCATGTGTGCGTGTGTGTGTGTAGGACCGAGCGATAAGAGCACACGTGGCCGGGTGCGTCGTGGAAGTGCGTCATTTAATTACGAGTAGTTCATTCGAGGTTAAACGGAAATATATGCTGATACGAAACGGGATTATTATACACGGAGTTATTTGCGATAAAAATAGGAAGTTATACTCGTAAATTACCACTGTGAGATAAATCGAACCAATAGTAAAAGTTTTGAAATTGACCTCTTTTCGGCTTAGCTTACCCTTTCTGCTTCACCTAGTAACTGCCAGTTTTATTTTTAGGACTATTGATTATTGCAGTATTTAGCTGTCGTCATAGTATAGTACATAGTATAGTCACAGTATAGGTGTAGTCGCACCGCGTCGTTCTTTACAACATTTCAAATAGAGGAATTTTATCGTAGTTTCATGAATCATCGCTGAGAATAAAACTAATCGGTTTCTTATCTGAATCGAATAATATCTCGACACGTGACTGGCTCATTTTACTACAAAACACAATAAATATAATTATGACACTGCACGTAATAAATAATCAAGAGCGTGTCGGCTCGCGCCCATGGTATAGGGTTCTGTAGGCACAAATTATAACTAAAACAAACCAAAAACTAGCACTCGTATGGGTGTCAAAACAAAAATGTGAATCATAAAAAAAACCTTCATAAGAGATTATTTTTTAAAATGTTTTTTTTTTTTCATAAATGAACTTGACTTAAAAATAAGTTGTAATGTTGCAGCGCTCCCGCCGTCCTACGACCAGGTGATGAGCAACGAGGCCAAGCATCCCCCCTTCAACCCCTACGCGCCGCACTAGTCGCCACACGCCACCCCACGCCACCCCACGCCACGCCACGCCGCGTGTGGAACACACAGTCTTGGAAATGTGAAGTGCTGACGTCACGTCGTGTGTTGAACAAGTTTGTTAATGTAAAGTTCGCACTCAGTGCACGATTTTAGTTGAACACCGCTGAACTCCATTTCCAAATGATGGACACAGGATAAACAAATAAACAATAGTACAGTACGAAGGGCTCTGAAAATGAGATTGAAATAATTGAAGTTGTGAAGTTGTGGGCTCACTTATAAACGGTACTTAGCAGTTGCAAACATTGACAAATGTCACAGAACTACGCAGTCTCTTAACTTTGAGAAAACTTTATGAGTAAAGAAAGGCCCATTTTTTTGACGATAGAACGAATTTACAATGAATCTGTAAAAAGTAATTTAGTTGAATTTCCAAGTTTACGAAACTGTAAAAACCCAGCAGGAAAGTACGTCTCGTATGGAATGGAGTTAATAGAAGTAAGTTCGAGATGTGAACGAAGGGGTATTCTCGGCTGCTCGAGATTATCTCCGTCTCTCTCACTCTCATGTTTTTTTCCAATGAGAGCGAGTGACCGAGATATCTCACTCGCCAGAATAAGACCCCAAGGAATTTCACATTTTTATAAATACCTAAGTAAATGTGTTCTATAAGGAAAATATTGTTATTATTCAATCATCTTATTTTGTTGTTGATTGAGGAAAATGTGGCTATTTGTAGTTAATTAAGTTTACGCGACTGCACGGAAAGAGGGTTTTTTTGTAATAGAAAAACAAGTTATACGTAACACTGAATTATTTGTAGACAAAACTCGATATTTAACGAGTCACTTGTTTACGTCAACTTTCTACCTTCCACTGCCGGGCCGTTAGCGGGCCTTTAACATCAGGCGAGCGGTTTGCTCGTCTCGCCATTCAATACCATAAAAAAAATTGGCTGTGACATACAGACGGATAGACACACGAGTCTCGCTTTAGGGGTTTTTCCCCGAAGGAGGTTCAGAACCCTAAAAAGTGAAGTAAATCAGGTGACTTGTTGAAAATCGACCTCAAATTCTCTTCAAAAACGAATTGAATAAGTTACGAGTTGTAACTTGATTTTTAACAAGTCTGTTGGCAATGTTAAAATATTTCCAGCTTACATCTCACTACAGCTAAGACTTGGGGTGTAGCTTATAAACTAAAACTGCCACTAATGGACGTGACAACGTCTAATAAATCGATAAACGCCGGCTGCCACGAATATTTTTTCGTACGTTTGTCTTCTACTTGTAATAAAACACAGTTGTGTAACAGTGACCCGTTAGAAATGTATTAATACAGAATTAGTGGCAAAGGTATGCTGAGCCGAAAGGGGTCCCGTTTGTTTTCTTTTTATGATGTTTATAAAAGTTATTGTGTCATTGTGAACAATGGAGAACTTTAACAATGAAGTGGTAATATCATCAGCCGTTCTCAAAGAATGGGTTATTGATACTCGACAAAATTATGTATAAAAACAGCTGACGTTTTGGTTAGCAAAAGTTGTTTAATTATTAGTACCAATTATTAATTCAAATAAACGCCCAACACACAATGACCCCCTCTTACCTTAACATACTATTTCTGACTAACCCTTGGCATTATAATAGTATAAAGTTTATAGTAGTGTGTGTCGGCTAGTCGTCGGTCGAGAGGAGTTCGCTCCGCCATTTTGTATTTTTTTCAACTTTGCTTTTTGTAGAGACTACTTTTCTTTTTTTTTTTAAGTGTAAACAATATTTGCAGCGCTTGTTTGGGATTCAAGATATTCTAAAAAATATTTTGAGAATATTCTGGTGTTCTAGAAAATATTGTGCATTATGTTGTGTGATACACAAAGTGCAGTTAAACTTATAAAAATCATAACACTGAGCTATGAAAGAATACTACGTAAAAATGTAGTTATTTCCACGTATCTTTTCAAAAGTGCTACATTAACATTACTTACTGATCCAAAGTTTTCGTACGTCTAAAGTTAAACCGCATTTTTAGACTATTTCCTATGAATGTTTGTCAATATTTTAAGTTTTTTTAATTATTTGTTTTTACTTCAAGTGAATTTATGAGTTTCCGAATTATTGTATTCAGGGTCATTGTATCAAGTTTTTTATGATATTTTAATTTTACGCGTATTTATTGATTATGAAAAGTGATAAAACAAGATTAATTATAATGAAACAGTGCCTATTTCATAGACTAATTAAGGTTAACATTACCTTACTTCTAATTTGTAAAAAAAATCTGTAAAAAATTGTTTCAGGATATAAGTAGAGTTTAGTTTTACATTTCACACTTTTTTTTTCTGTATTTTGTCCAAGTGTGACTGCGTGTTCGGATTACTTTAACAATTAATAATTTAAAATAAAACTTGAAAACTTAAAAACGATCGCCATTCTGCAGGCTGATTATGTAAAACTGATCGAGATCGTAAATGAGAGTCACGTCGGTATCGACATTTAAGACTCGCACTTAATTTAGTTTTAAGCTGGAGAACAGTTATACAACAGAATCGAAATTGTCTTAAATTTAAAAATACCAAATCGTTTATGATCTTAAGAAAGTACTTGTTAGAAATTTTGACTTTTTTGTATTTTTATTTTCTGCAATTATATTTTTTTAAAGTATTTCTTTATTTAATTAAGTGATCCTATTATGTCTCTGGTATTATAATGTAAAACGTAATAAATATAAGGTAAGTATGTACTTACTTTCTGAAATTACTATTCTTATGTTATTTTTATTTACAAGTACAAATATAAATAAAGGACATTAAACACATTGAATTTATATGAAAATATTGTGAAATGCTCTTTTTCGAAAATTATGGTGATAACTTAGCGGCTAGTTTCGAAAATGTGCCATTTTGTTCCGTTACCACATTCTGTTGGTTTCGCCTGGTCAAGGCCATATGACAGATATAAAAATAATTTAAAAAAAAAACCCCTGAAAAAAGGATATTTTTAAGGTAATCATTTTTATAAAATTGTAAAATGAAACCTTCATAAAATGAAAACAAAAATGCGAGTTATTCATATTTTTTTACTTATGGCAAAACAAAGTTGTTTGAAGATTAGACGTTGAGTCACCACTTTTATAATTCCACATCCTTCGACAATAGAAGTATAGTATTGTATTCAATATGAAACCGTAGTTAGGACTTAGATATGAAAATATACTTAACTATAAATATAATGATTTTTGTAATGGAACCTCGTCACAGTAAGATCATACAGGATTTCGGATATACTGCGAGCGTATAAGCGGCACACACACACACACACACAGCGGTCAAACTCATAACACCTCTCCTTTTGTATCGGGAGTTAAACATTAGTGTTCAGAATCGTGTACGGAATGCTCATTAATCGTGTCGCCGACACCCTGTGGTTACCAGCCTGTACTGCCACAGATTGGAGAGTTACTGTGACAAGGTTCCCTAGTATTACGTCGCCGCGCCCGCGGGTTCTACACTATTTCTCTGAAGTTACAGCTAGTACCTGGTGCATTGATTATCGTGTAAACTACTCTTAAGCGTTGTACTTAAGTACAACTTAACGTAACTTAGTACAACGCTTAACACTTTGACTGCGGCTAATAATCACATGAGCTTGCATTAAGTGTGGCTAATAGTCAAATGCGTTGTTATTACGCGCCTGGCGTGTGCAGCCGCATTCGCGACGTACAAATGAAAACAAGGTATGTGTTTTCCGCAGTCAAAGTGTTAAGAGTTAAATTATAAAGGTTAAGTCAGAGGGTTGTGCGAGCTTCCTGCGATCGGCCTGTCGTGTTGTGTACAGACCCTTATTTTTCTACTTGATTTTCAAGCTCCAAAAGTCTTGTCTACACTAATATTATTATCAAAGAGGTAATGACTGTATCTTTTTGTGACAGGCTTGTTGAGTGCGGGCAGAGCCGCGGGCGAGAGGTATCCTCGGTTCGGTAGGTGTGCTACATGTGATACATTGTACTGTCGGTATAGGACTGTAAGCTGTTGTAAGTCTCAAAATGTATTCCAAAAATACTTGAATAAATACGCCATGTTTGATAACGGTGCGTTTTGTTGAGTTAAACTAGTAGGTTAAGATTTTTTATAATAAATGTATATTGAAATTAAGAACTTGTTTTATTCAAAAACTTCGAGTACCTACTTATTTGAGAATACCTATTATAGTCAATCAAATCAAACCAACCATCAACCTACAGTGGTTAATCATACCGCCTAGTACTTGTTACGAGTTACTATGACGCTCATATTTGAATTTATTTTTGTTTGAAGTACCTACTTGCTTGCAAAAGTTTATTAAGATCGGATCAACCATACTCAAGTTATCGTCGCACAAACATACATACATACATACAAGCGCCGATTGATTCTCCAAGACTCTGAGACCTTACTTAGTTCGGTCAAAATAGTAACATTATTAAAATAAACAATTTTTGACAATTATTTTTGTAAAATCAAGACTTTATTTAATGATTTGTATGGTAACTCCGCGGAAGTTCGCCGTCAACAACTGTAATTTATCTTCAATATCAAACTACACTATTGAGGTACAAGTAGACGTGTGCTGAGTCGAGTGAGTGCGGAGCGCGGCCGGCGGCGGCGGCTCCGTCATCAGGGCTCGCTCGTGGGACGGCGGCGGCGCTGGAACAAACATTATTTTCCAATAGGTACTCGCGAGAAGGGCATGAACTGTGGACCTAGCACAACTATGACGTAAAAATACGTACCGAGTACTATTTACGCCCGTCAAGGGCGCCCTTGACGGGCGTAAATAGTACTCGGTACGTATTATAAATGGTCGGTAATTACGTCGGTAAATGGCGTACACTTTTCTATCGAATACTCGCTACGTCTTTTTACGTCAAAGTTGTTCTAGGCCCTGGACTGGACGCTTACAAGGCCAGACAACCTGGTCTCGTGAGCGCATGGTTCATTTGGTATTTCAAATTACAATTTAATTTCGAGATAAAAAAAATAAATTATAAAATTGTAGTTCGTTGTTTGCACTTTAAAAACAACCGCAAGCCTGCTATGATAGCGCCGTTCAGGCGACCTAAAAAAGTGACGCCAGGGCCAGCCACTCGTCCCATGTGAGCCTAATAATTTACTTTATTTCAAGAAAGTAGTGGAAGTGAGTTACTGACCTTCAAATGGACTAAGAGCGGCAATCGGCTATGCAGGAGGCACGCTGCGCCCGGGGCCCGCGGGGAGACTCGGGGCCCTCGCCGCCGGGCGTGGCGGCGCAGGGGGCCCCATGGCATAGCGCATAGGCAGCGCAGTCGCTGAAATGTACAAATAATAATAAATATTTAGGCACAGATTTAGGTAACAATCTTCTAAAAGTCATACATTTTTTAATAATTAGTTCGTCGTTGTCGTTTTCGTTATTCTAACCACGCCAAATAGACCAGGGTAGAAGCCTTTAAAAATAATAAAAAGTGAAAAAAAATAATAGTAGGATGAAACAACCCATTAGAAAAGGAGGAGAATATTATAAAAATGAAAGGAAAAATAATTTACGGGCGATCTGAGGTCGGGAAGGGGATGGGGGTGAGGTTTTAAGGGTAAAAAACGGTTTTTCTCGATTTCCAGCAAAACTAAAAGTCCTATGGAAAAAAGTCAAATGGCAAAGTTGTAGGTAATAAGATGATCTAAAACTTTTGTTTTTACACTTTTTTCACATAGCCTCAAAATTTATGTGAAAAATTCCAAGTTTTTGGTTTTTTCTTTTTATCTTTTACAAAAATTTTTTTTTTCACGAAATTTGGTGAAAACTTACCTTTTTATGTCCCAAATACGCTGTAATTGATTTGTTTAAAAATATTTATTTTTTCACCTTATTTTGAATTAATATCGAAAAAGCACCCTAATTTTCAATCGAAAATTCACCCGTCAAAATATCAGCTTTTTTCAAAAAGTTGATATGTTTTCTGTTCGTTGAAATCTCTACTTTCCGATGGTGAAAAAAAAAATATGTTACCGTAGTAAATCTTCTCAGAAAATGCAAAAATCGGAAACTCGAATTCGAATTTTTTTTAATTATTAAATACAGTTTTGAGTGATTTATTAAAATTTACATTTTAATTACTCGAAAAACGTAAGATTACATGTTACATTGATAAAAAAAATTGCAAATCAAAATATACTACTGTTATAGACAAACAAATAAGTTAATAAAATTAGTATTTAATAAGACATCTACAATATTTGGAGAAAGTTGTCGAATCTTCTTTAAATTATATGCGTAGATGCCTATTTATAACTATTTTAAGATAACTTATATACCTGAGTGACCTAGGTACGAAAAATTTTAGCCCATCAAAAGGTATTTCATAGAGAAGTTCGGAAGGGGCTAGGCGGGTCTGGGTCTTACTACATACATACATACCTACTATTTCTTACGTTTTTCGAGTAATTAAAGTGTAAATTTTAATAAATAACTCAAAATTGTACCTATATAATAATAAAAAAAAAACTTTTTCCATTTGACTTTTTTCCATAGGACTTTTAGTTTTGCCGGAAATCGAGAAAAACCGTTTTTTACCCTTAAAACCTCACACCCTCATCCCCTTCCCGACCTCAGATCGCCCGTAAATTATTTTTCCTTTAATTTTTATGATATTCTCCTTCTTTTCTAATGGGTTTCATCCTACTATTATTTTTTTTTGGTTTTAAAAATTATCAACCCTGGTCTAAAAGTAAAATAAATCAAAACGGAAAATAAAAAATATTGACAATATTCATTTTCAATAAATAGGTAAACAGTTATGCGTAAAGTACTCACGGCGGAGTGTGTCGCCCTCGTCGACAACCTTCATACTGCGCTTCATACAGTAGCGGCACGCGGCTACTAACATTACAAAAAATGATATAGTCAAATAAAGAAGTTTCATATTCTGCCATTCTGCCATCGCCACTGTTAACTCAATGAAGTAGGAGTCCAGGAACGAAGAAGTGCCTCCTAGCCCGAACACGACCAGTGCGCAGTGACCTCGTCACGAAACTAACAAAACGGTCATTATAATTTTGGGATATATTAATTAACTAGCTTCCGCCCACGGCTTCGCCCGCGTGGACTATACCTCGGGAACCGAAAATTTTTCCGGGATGAAATTAAGTTAACCCTCTTTTTTGAGAGCATGTAAAAAGTGTCATACAATGGAAGCGGGGACCCCAAAAACCCCTGGATGCAATAAGTCAGCCCCCTCGAATCATTTTGAAAAATGGCGGCCATTTTGAATCGTTTGGATTTTCGCCACCACCATCAAGTAGCCCTTGTTAACTCCTATGACATTTAGTCAAACACCCACCCATCTTCAACCGTTTCGGAGATATAGACCCTCAAAGTTTATATAGAGGCCATGTTTTTGAGGCGACTATGTTATTTTTAATGGCTCCAAAAAGGTCCGAGGTTTTGATGACTTTTAGTCTCAGCGCTTTGGTAAAAATGTTTTTAGTTTTCGAGATAATTAGCAGTTCCACCTCAAGGATGTGACTTTTCGAAGGTTTTGGATTTTTTCCGGATGTTGTTTACCCGCCTTAAGTTTAGTACATCTGTAAAGTTTTATTGAGTCAAAACAATTTTTTCCCCGTACTATCTTTACCACGCCGCCATTTCACCCCACTGGGGTTGATTTTCCAAAAGTGGTGAAAATGGTGAAAAATGGTGTTCGTCATTTTTTTAAGCTTAGTATATTTGTAAAGTTTCAATACCGTGGCGTCAAAAACAATGCTTCCCCATACAAACTTTAACACCCTATTTCACCCCTTTAGAGGTTGAATTTCAAAAAAATCCTTTCTTGGTACACGTTTACTCATCAAGACAAACACACCTTCCATATTTCTAATTTCTACGACCAGCGGTTTAGTCTGTCAGTGAGTCATTACAATTCTCTCTCCGTACTATATTTACCACGCCATTTCGCCCCTTTAGGGGTTGATTTTCCAAAAATAATGAAACCGGTATCTATTATTTTTTTAGCTTAGTTTTGCAAAGTTAAATAATCGTAGCATTAAAAAAAATATTTCCATACAAACTTTAATACCCCGTTTCACCCCTTTTAGGGTTGACTGTCCAAAAATAATGAAACAGGTATCTATTATTTTTTTAGCTTGGTACATCTGCAAAATTAAATGATCATAGCATTGGGAAAAAATATTTTATACAAACTTCAACACTCCGTTTCACCCCTTTAGGGGTTGATTTTCAAAAAACAAAAAAATAAGTGTCAATTATTTTCTTAAGCTTAGTATATTTGCAAAGTTTCATAACCACAGCATTAAAAAAAAATCTTCATACAAACTTTATTGCTCCGTTTCACCCCTTTAGGGGTTGATTTTTAAAAAATGTTGAAATAGGTCTCAATTATTTTTTTAACTTTAGTATATTCGCAAAGTTTGATAATCGTAGCATTAAGAAAAATATTTTTTTCATACAAACTTAAACACCGCTTTTCACCCCGTTAGGGGTTGAATTGGGAAAATTCCTTTCTCAGTGTGAGTCCGCTTTTTGGTATAAAACTTTTGTCCAAATTTGACGTTTGTAGCTTAAGCGGTTTAGGCTGTACGTTGATCTGTTAATGTTGATGCGTTGATTCAACACTCTGTTTAACCCTTTCAGGGGTGGATTTTCAAAAAATAATGAAACAGGTATCTAATATTTTTTTTAGCTTATTACAATAGCAAAGTTAAATAATCGAAGTATTAGGAAAAAAATAATTTTATACAAACTTCAACACTCCGTTTAACCCCTTTAGGGGTTGATTTTCAGAAAACAAAAAAATAAGTGTCAATTATTTTTTTTAGCTTAGTATATCTGCAAAGTTTCGTAGCCACAGTATCAAAAAAAAAATCTCCATACAAACTTCAATACTCCGTTTCACCCCTTTAGGGGTTGATTTTCAAAAAACAAAAAAATAAGTGTCAATTATTTTCTTAAGCTTAGTATATTTGCAAAGTTTCATAACCACAGCATTAAAAAAAAAATCTTCATACAAACTTTATTGCTCCGTTTCACCCCTTTAGGGGTTGATTTTAAAAAAATGTTGAAATAGGTGTCAATTATTTTTTTAACTTTAGTATATTCGCAAAGTTTGATAATTGTAGCATTAAGAAAAATATTTTTTTCATACAAACTTAAACACCCCTTTTCACCCTCTTAGGGGTTGAATTGGGCAAATTCCTTTCTTAGTGTGCGTCCGCTTTTTGATATTAAACTTTTGTCCAAATTTGAAGTTTGTAGCTTAAGCGGTTTAGGCTGTGCGTTGATCTGTCAGTCAGTCACGACCTTCACTTTTATATATATTGATAATTTTACCGTCAAAAACCAACGCGGCTTGTTAAGAATAATACTTAAGTATACAGTAGTTTTCCTTAATGATAATGAAGGAATAAGTACCTATACCATACACGCACACCTAGTAACTCGCTTAACTAGATAGTAGTTCGCCATTTCAGATTTACAAAAACCCATAGAGAGCGACAAACTATCTGTAAAATTACGTTATGTGGAGACAATCATAACTCAGCGGCGGCCCAGTTTGGATAGTGTCATAAAAGTGCAATGAGTTCCGAGGTGGAGTCCCCGTCAGCTCGGACACCTGCGTGAGGCCCTGCTCCGGAGGACCTCGCGCCGGTCGCGGCGGACGCGGCTCAGGCTCAGCCACCTCAGCTTCGCGGAGCTGCGGAGCGGCGAGGAAGCTGCGAGTGCGTATTTTATTTTAGTTATTTGGAAAGACAAAGTGTTTAGACCTAAGTAAAACTTGAGAAGCTTAGATATTCATAATATCGCTGAGCCAGCGAGTAGCGAGCTGCTGGCGGCCGATCTGATTCTAATCAATCAATCTGCTAATTCTATCAGTCGTTGAAATTTACATCAATTTTTTTATTGTATTTATTGCACTTGCTCAGTTTAACTTGTATAAGTATCTCATTTTTAAAATTTTTTTTTAATTAACCTATGCTGTCCCACTGCTGGGCAAAGGTCTCATATACTCATATGCTTCAGAAACTGGATGTGGGGTGCAAAG
Source organism: Alcis repandata (assembly GCA_949125135.1). Classification (NCBI taxonomy): domain Eukaryota; kingdom Metazoa; phylum Arthropoda; class Insecta; order Lepidoptera; family Geometridae; genus Alcis; species Alcis repandata. Next base: position 10,090,206 of record OX421245.1, on the reverse strand, counting down.
GGTCTAAGGTTTTTGTCAATTATTTATACAGGGTCCAGTCACCCTGACACTCTACACACTTTAGATATTCTAGGACTTCTAGGTTATCATAGTACCTACTCGTACCTACTCATAATTGTAAACAACTTTTACTATGGGACTAACCCGGAATTCGCAAAAAAAAAGACGTGTGGCACTCGGGGACTGCCGCGGTACCTAAAGCTATTGCATACGGTTATACTTTTTAGTTTTGCCATCAGTCTATCGATGAATAGCAGAACTTTTAATGACTTTTTGAAATATCACGCTTGTCTCTTTAGTTCAGCAACTCGCCTCTAGGTGTCGAGTGTAAGGTTTCGTTGACATTTCAAACGTCATGACTCTCTTCCGAGTGTACCCCCGTAGTTCTATTTTTAAAATCAGGCAAGTGAAGGGAAAATCGATAGTTGAAATAATAATAAAACTTTACAATGATAATTCTGGTGAAACTGTTATCGATTCCCAAATATAAGAAATCGATATTGGATAGGAACCGCACAATCTAGTAACCGATTTTCTTGGCCCTACCTTTCTTTTAATCGGTAAAAATGCACACACCTTTGAAAAGATTAGTCCAGGAAGTCTAATTGGAGCATTTTGATAACATCCCATAATTACGTCACAACGATGAAATTAAAACATTTCATCAAAATCAAAGTATTTAGGTTAGTCAGTAATTTCTCTACATAAGGAAATCGTCCCTATTTTTATGATGACGTCATCGACAAAATCTATCGATTCTTCTCTTAAGATATTCAGATCCCATCACTACGTCAACTGTCAAAACTTAACGTCAATTTATTATACGTAAAAAATAGAGAAAAACAAAAAAAAAAACACCAAGACCAAGACCAAGAACCAAGACCAAGACCACCAAGTACCACCACCACCCCGAATACGGCCCGCACCCCCCCTTCCGCGGTTTTGATACAAATGTGATGTTGGGGCGGTTCGATATAATCCGACTTCGGTGGGGGTGTCAGGTTTTTTCGTTACGGAATTTCTGCATTCCACGCTCAAGGCCAGCGAGCTCCATCCTTTTTGTCGAGTGTCATTAAAATTTTTGGAACAGTTGATTTTTCTTTTTCGCGAAAACCGAGTTAGTCCAGTAGTAAAGTGGTTCATGATGATGAGTACTAAGTATAAGCCTTTTTCGGCTCATCATACCCTTCCCTTATATCCCTGTACTTATACAAACATAAATATGAAAACAAAACCAGTTAAATAAATTTGAAAAAATGAAAAGTATCATCATGAAAGCAGTGTAAAAACCTTTCAATAAAAAACAAAAGCTTTAAAATAATTTTGCCTACACAGTGAAATGTTGCCATCGATTGTTTTTCTTCCATAAGGAAAGAACAGAGAAATTGATAAGGTATTAATTTTAGAACTGGATAACCCCTAACAACTTTAGGTAGTTAATTATAACGAAGATAACAGCTCCGCTGGTTCTCCGCGTCACAAAGGGAATGGTACCTAAATTTTAAATGTGTTACAATTTACAAACTGCCTATTGCTTGGTTTAGGCTAATTAGATATTTTTGACAGTTATTTTAGTTTAGGTGGTACCTAGGTACTGGTTTTAGGCCGCTATTTATAGTGCAATTGCTTGACGTTTCATCTCAAAATCAGCTAACGTTATACGGTAATCTCCTGATTCCTACTAAACGCTCTAAACTGATATAAAAGTGGAAGTCACTACCAAATCATTGTTAATGGAGTAAGAGAGAGAAAAAACAGAGACAGCGAACCTCCTGCGGCGCCGCCGCGGCGCGCCGGAGCGCCCAGGGCTGCTACACCGCGGTACATCCCGATTTTTTAAGATGAGTCACTTGTTTACGTCTAATTTACATTAAACAAGCGATGGGTTGCCCTCGTAAGTGGTCATTGTGCCGATGGACTTGAACACCTCCAATTCACAAAGGATCTTCAGACAAACATTTTGTAAAATTGAAAGGATTATATCTCAACATAAACGAGGAATGTGATTGATTGTGTAATTTTATTAACAATATCTACATGTCTAGAGAAGCATGCCAAAAAGAAGCATTCAAAAATGTTGTAAGTCGGGTGTCGCGCCGCCCCTGGCAGCATCCCGCCGAGAGGCGCCGGAGTGTCGCCGCCACTTGTTGCCCGCCCGTCCCCGCCACCTTCCCCCGCTGTCCCCGCTGCCCCCCGCCCCCCGCCCCCGCTCGTCCTGCAGGGGCTGCAGGATACGGCACTTGACTCGGTTTCCAACTACGAAGACTCGAACACTCGGGAAAATTCGCAGCGACAGGTATGTATTGAGAGCAGCCTGAGAGGGGGAGGGGCAGAATAAAGTAATGGGCTTTAGGCAAATTTTGATAAAGAAAAAATTTAATCGTGTTACTTGAGTAAGAGAGACAAATGAAAGTAAATTATGATTTTAAAAGTAAGAACTAAACTTTACTATGTTGATTTTTTTATGAAACAGATTTTCAGTATTTTGTTCTACCTACTAAAATAAGCAAACTGGTATTGTTCAACACTAGAAAACGAACTTATACAAACAAATAGATAAACAACAGAATTTTTAATTGATTCAAAGGTATTAAGGTGATAATATTAATTGAAAAGAGAAACTTAATAGGTACTTATAGTTTGATAAAGAAGTACAAAAGTAATTGTTCACTCCTCTGGAACTGACTGCGACATAAGTAGCTCGAGTAAAACTAATAATATCTACTCGTATGTAGATTGTAGGTATTCAATTATGTATGTATTATCTTCATGTAAAAGAAAAAGTTAACACCAAGCTAGGCGCTCGACCCAACCAAACGCACCTTTTTACCTACATTTTGGAAAAAAAAATATTCCATCGAACTTTGAAAATAATCGTTCCTCTGTTCTTTTTTACCCAGAAAAGCGGCAAAATGGGTAACACTGGTAAAGTTATGGGGCACAGGACTCAGGACATGAGACACGGTGTCGCCTCGCCGCCGGGTCGTGACGTCACCGGCGCGAGGAGGCGCAGTGGCCGCCAGGCCTCCGGAGAGCAACCTCCTTCGAATATCGTCGCATATACAACACTTTATACCTCACTTTATCTCAAACCAAAAAACTTTCTTATATTTAAATCAATCGCTGTTAATCTCGCCAGAACTAAAAAAGGGACTCCTGTAACACAGGAGTGGTTTCAAAGAAAGAAAGTGGGTGAAACCGCGGGGTGCAGCTTGTATAATGAATAAACGATAATGGGGATACCGGAAGGCGAAGGTGTAGCTTCACATGACGAGTGATCGAGTGATACTAGTCCTGTACAGTACCAGGATTCCATAAAAGGTAAGTAATAAGTGTGCTCAAAATATTCCGTTCAAACGCACTCAGTATTTTTTTTTGTGAATGACTAAATGCTGTTAGCCGCTGAGGCTTCTACAGCGTAGCGAGCGTAAAATACGTAGCGAGTATTCGACAAAAAAGTCTACGCCATTAACGCCCGTCATAGGGCGTAAATGGCGTAGACTTTTGCTTTTTTTTGCTTTTGCTTGGCTTTTGTTTTTTTTTTGGCTTTTGTTTTGGCTTACACTTTTTTGTATATCACTTTACTCGCTAGCGCTACGTATTTTACGTTAGAATTTGATGTTAGGCTAGGCATACTACTTATGAACATATCCTTTTTAGTGAATGTGGAGTGACAGCCGCCAGCAGCGATGGGCGGCGGCGGCGTGCCGCGCGGCGGGCCCCCCAACCAGGCCGCCTACTACGTGGCGCTCGTCGCCATCCTGTTCCTCATCGTGCTGCTCTGCTGCTACTTCTGCTACTTCTTGATATCCAAAGTTAAAGGTAATCAACATCACCAACTTCCATTCTTTGGAACTTACTAGTACGTGCGAATTTTCATACTACTGGCTTTTCGGTGAAGAAAAACATGGTGAGGAAACCTGCACACGTCCGGAGGAGTAATTGAATGGAGTGTTGTAATTCACTAACCCGCACTTAGACAGAGCGTCGTGGCGTTGACCTGGTATCCCAGCAGTGGGATGATTAATAGTTGAGTTGATTGAATATCATCAAAACCGCGTTAATTTGGTCATAAATGGGAAAAGGTTCCGTAGCTACATTACAAATTGATAGCCATCATCTCCATGAGTAAAGTTCGTTGTCTGAATAGTTTACGCGGATTTTCCGGACGTTAGTTTTTTCATAGTTATTAAACTATGAAAAAACTAAAACTATTAGAATGATGATTACATCATTCTAATATTACAAATGGCAAAGGTTATTAGAATTGTTACTCACACTCTCCGAAGCATCCAGTGACTAGATGTTCCGGAGCCTCGAAGCTGATTGTACCCCCGTGTTGTCCACAGAGTTGTCGGCGCAGGAGACGCCCACCACGACTCCGTCCGCGAGCCAGCCGCGCGCCGTCTACCCCGTGCAACCAGGTCACTTCTAAATCTAAATCTATGTTATCTTTCATTGGAATCCTTTTGCATGCATTTTGAACTACATCGCGGTACGATCGGGAAACCAAAAGTAGCGTTCGTCAACACTGTGAACGAGTGGAACTAAATGTTTCCATTCGCCTTATTTAAATAATTGGCCGTCATACAGACAGACACCGGAGTCACCAAAAGAGTTGTTTCCACCACCTTACAAATTAATCGTGATTTTGATATGGATGAAATAATTTGATTATTATTTTATTTAGTGCCCTCTTTTGATATTTTTACTATTTTCTCAAACTTACTGCTTTTTAGTAAGTACCTAGTTGAAAATGAAATAACAAAACTAAGAGTCAATATGCAATTTATAATTCCGTAAATTGTCGGCTAAGAAAATATTCGAAATCACTCTTAAATTCAGGGGAACAAAAGCAGTTGACCAGTGCAATATTTGCAGTGATACGAGACAGCGCGACGGCGATGGCAGCTCTGTGCAAGCTGCCTCTGGCGGAAGGGCCTAAGGCGAGTGGCCCTCCGAGCGGTCCCCCGAGTGGCCCCCCGGCGAGTGGCCTAACGGCCAGTGGCCCAGCGAGTGGCCCCCCGGCGGGGCGCGGCGGCTCCGTGTTCCCGGCGCTCTCGTCCCCGGCGGCGCTGCAGGCGGACTCAGGCCCCGCGCCTCCAGACAAGCGGCCCGCGCCCGCCGCAGCACCGCTACCCTGCGGCCTTGAGGCCAGCTAAAACCTAGGACCTACGGACCTATTACCTAATGTACCTATATCCGATCCTTTTTTTATTCAGTAATGGCTTGCGTTTGACCGCCATCTCGCCTGATGGTAGGCAACGATGCGATCTACGATGGAGCATGCTTGCCCAGAAGAAACGGATTCACTCGCGACTTGAGACACCCAGGTTATATCTATCGGGAAACACACACTCGGGCAGAGCATTCCACACTCTAGCGATCCTATATCTGACTTGCCGCACGCCTTGGCATTGCTGCAAATGCGGCAGGTATTTAATAAATAACTATCTTTTTACTCTCAAACTTTTAAAAACCGGGGAAACAGCGCCCGTGCATTAAACATGGATGTCAAATCAGGCGACGTCAGCTGATTGAGAAAACAATTGAATTAAAAAAACCGTTTTTTAATCAAATAAAATTTTATAAAAACGTATCATACGACGGAAGTGTAGCTGTGTGCACATTATTTGCTTGTGTAAAATGTTCTCCACATTATGTTATCGTGATATTAGAGCTTACCCTATCTACCCTTTCTCATTCAAATCTATAAAATATAATATATCTAAAACTATAGTTGTTAAAACAACTATAGTTTTAGATATATTATATTTTCTTTTTCTCTTTTTGTACCGACAGTATCCTGTACCCTGTCATTTCTATCCATCAAAAGGTAGTCTGGAAGAAATCACTCGACTTTTCTGACTTTTTAAAACTTTTCTCACTGATTGAATTACTAGAATATACCTATAGGTATATATAGGTAGGTATAATAGAATACACTTATATTTTCGAAACCCCGTCCAACGACCAACGAGTTTACAGTTGTATTATGACCACGTTTTACAGAATTTGACCGTAGCAGCTAAGTCAGTGTATTTACATATGTATTACAGCTTTACAGCTTTTGTATTTATAAACATTCGACTATATTTGTTCTAAGTGTTTTATGAAGTGTCTATAAAGTTGTAACCTTTTATAATGTATAGTGAAGTAAGGTTCAGAGCAGCAACGAAACTTGCAGGTTTCGCAAGTTTCGCAAGTTTCGCAAGCTTCGGTACCTTTGACACTTGCAGCAAGTTTCTTGCTGGTCTAAGCTTCACTGTATAGTTAACTAGCTATTTACTGCCAAATTATATTGTATGTATAAGAATATATTATATAGTGCCAATACTTATACAGGGCTATTTTTAAAACAGACACTTAAACATTCTAACAGTACTTTTATAGTCATATACAGAAACAAGCAGCTGCGCTCCGCGGTTTCAACCGTGTGGTGATGAAAATGGGTGACGATGATGAGAAGGTATGCTTATGTTTTTTATCTTATGCTTATGTTTATCTATTCCAAATTTTATCCAATCTTGTTGAACAGTTTCAGGGCAGAGAAGTACAAACACAAAGAAAAACTTTCGCATATTTAAATACATTAGTGTTCTTTGTATTTTTTCTTTATTGAAAAAAGAGCTTTAAACCGCAAAAGCTTTACGCGGCCCTAAATTAAAATGAATATTATAAAATCTTCAAAAAAATGTTACTGCGAGTTTTAAACTTCAATTACAAATAACCATGTATCGTGCCAAATATTATATGTGTGTCCTTTACATTCGATGTGTATAATCGTTGCTTATAAAATGTTAACCTTTATCAATTTTATACTGTCTGTTTGTTAAATAAAATGTGACAATAAAAACCCGTCTCTTTTTATTATTTTAAAAACTAGCTCCGACCCGAACTAATAACCAACTAACTGACTCCTCTCACTCTAGTGCGGCTCGAAAAGTACCTCCTTGACGAAACAATCCTTTTGAACTGTTTAAGATCAAAATTCTGTTTAAAAGTGACACTGAACTGTTAAGGGCAAACGTGACAGACCATCAGGCGAGTGAGTCACGCTTCTCTCACAGTTGTATAATATAATAATTATACCTAATACAATATAAAAATGTATCAAACAGTGACCAAAACACTGCATGAGCACAATAGAAGCGCGTAGCACCTCGCTACGTAATGTGTAGCTTCACGCTACGAATTTCTTAGCAACGTGCTACGAAACGCGTAGCATTGTGCTATGAAGCCCCCGAAATTCCCCTATTTTTCAGATTTTTATTAAAGTTCAGGATCTAGAAAGGTATTAAGGAAGGATAAAACAGTAAAAACATTTGTAACTTAAAATTATTTTATTAGAATCAACTTTGGCTAGACTCTAGAGCTCTCGATACAACTTGTAAAGGGAAGCTTTGACTTTATTTAACAATAAACTAATTGTTTGGCAAGACAGACACTTTAAACTACTATAGTATAGACAAAAGTATATTAATAAAACTAGTTGATTGCTAACGGCAAAGATTACCATGGGTACCAGTACTATATTTGAGTAACTATGTACTAGATACTGGAGGTAGAGATAGCGAGACACTTGTTCAACTCACGATGTTCCATTTTAGTTGAGTTACTTTACCAAACATCACTTACTCGCTAGAGCTAGGCGCTCATTGTGGATATCGTGTTTTTTATTATCCACATAACTATTTGTATATCGGAGCACGTACAACATTTTTCACACACATTTGTCACATCTTTGAGAATATTTTTAAATTTTTTAGCGAGTGACAGAGCAAAAACTATCGCGTCGCACTGTCGAACAGAACATTGCAATGTACGAGTACTGCTGTGCTATGTCTAGTACGTAGTACATATTAGCTCAATGAATGCAATCACATTTTTAACGTACAACTCGGCTATAAGCGAGAATATAAAATCGCTTCTGTTTGGCTCAAAGAGTCAACCAATCAGCGGCGCGGCGGTCCCGTCGAGTGTATGCTATTTGAGCGTACCTAGTATTTCGTGAACAATGGTATGTAAAGTTACACAAATACAGGCAGGTGGCTTTGGAAATAATATACTTACTTACAAACATACATACATTGTACTAAGTATCCTATGTAATTTGTTGAGAGTAAACATAATACATGTATACGATAAGTACTTATAATTAATTGACTGATGAAACCAAAAATTAATGAAATGTTTTGAACACAATTTATAGATGAGAAGTTAATATATTACATTTCTTAAATATTTTTAAAATTCATTATTTTTAATTATTATTATAATAAGAAAGACTTAGGATTTTTCGAATTGACCAGTTACAAGTAGGCCAAGCATAAATTCAGACGAAAAATACGTAGTGAGTATTCAATAGAAAATGTATAAACATAAATATGAAGTTTCAGTGCCAGGCGAGACGCAACCGCGAGTACGTCACGCTAGTAACTCTCCTGATGAAGGTCACCGAATGTGATCGAAACTAGTCGTAGTAAACGACTTAATTTTTAAGTGAGTATTCCCATGTTAATTACAACAAAATATGCAGTTTCAATTTACGTCCGACAGGGGCGCTGTCTAATATTAGATAATTACAATTTACGTCCGACAGGGGCGCTGTCTAATATTAGATACCTACAATTTACGTACGACAGGGGCGCTGTCTAATATTAGATACCTACAATTTACGTCCGACAGGGGCGCTGTCTAATATTAGATACCTACAATTTACGTCCGACAGGGGCGCTGTCTAATATTAGATACATACAATTTACGTCCGACAGGGGCGCTGTCTAATATTAGATACCTACAATTTACGTCCGACAGGGGCGCTGTCTAATATTAGATACCAACAATTTACGTCCGACAGGGGCGCTGTCTAATATTAGATACCTACATTTGTCTATCGAATACCCGCTACGTATTTCATCTCAGATTTTATGCTAATTTTATATTGCGATGTCTCACTGTCATTAAATAGTCTGCAAAATATAGTTTCCATCTTCAGTCTCCACCCACTACTTCGTATCAAAAATATTATTTAGCAAACTTTTTGAAAATAAAATTCCATGTTTTACCTATTTGTTTACTTATACCAATAATTAACACACCTTAAATTAAACGAGTTTTATTCAAATGTAGGCTCCTATTTGAAAGTAATAAACTTTTAAAGTTCGAGAGAACCTTGGGCCTTTTTCTTGGCTATTCTGGCGAGTGAGGTATTATCTCGGTCACTGTCCCTCTTATTCCATATGTCATGAGAGTGAGAGTAAGCAAGATAATCCCTTGCACCCAAGAAAATGGTCCCTGTGCCAAGCGAGTCCAGAATCGACCCGCTGTTTCACCTTCATTTTACTATGGTCCTACTTCAGATAAACCAAGAAAGATAGATGTAGCACTGCGTTATATTTATCTGAAGCCAAGAAAGCCTCTACTTTCGAGCGTACTTACACAAGACGCACACGTTAACATATCAATACTCCCCTACTCGAGGCAAGGATAAAGTGGATAAAGTTAAGAAAAGGCGTTCTTGACTTCTAAGTTTATCTGAGGATCGTACAAATACTCGTATTGTTCATAACTAAAGATGATCAAAATATTATGAATAACTTTTATTAAGGAACCAACCCAGAAATTACGAAAAAAATCAGATGTTCCATTGAAAAATATTAATGTACTTATGCCGCAGGCCTAAATGTATGGAACAACTGATTTTTATTCGCGATTTCCGGGTTGGTGCCATAGTAAAAGTTGTTCATAATGTTGAGTACTACGAGCCCTTTTCGGCTTAGCATACCCCTTTTCTCATAACTCTGTAGAATGTAGATGATCGTTTCATGGTTTCGGGTGGTCATTGGTCATTTCAGATGGCTATTTGGCTATTAATTAGTATCGCTATCGTCTGTAGTGTAGTGTAGTGTAGCGGCGCTATATGGCGGTCTCCCGGCGCGGGCGCGCGGGCGCGCGCTGCAGCTCCTCGTAGGGCGGCGGCTGCTCGTCTTCCTGCTCCAGGTCCAGGTCCAGGTCGCTCTCTGGAACGGGGGGTCAGCGGTTTTAAATATCTTGCGATATTGGAATACGAGTATATCTCCTTATGGAATACCTATGAGTGTTCACGTTGTGGGATTTCCAGCATTGCAAAATAATGTGCGACGCGGCGTGTGTCTTACCGACGACCTGTTGGCTCAGCGGCAGTATTTACGCCTTATAAGTCAGAGGTTCCATGGTCAATCCCCAGCCGGGCAGATGTTTGAATGATGAATTTAAATATCTGATCCGGGTTTGGGTGTTAGTTACTGTTGTCCTTGTCTTTGTGTTCCATTTCCATGGCATCCCCGACACAGGTTATCCTACTGGAGACTGGAGAGCTATGAGTGTGAAACATTTCTTTTGTTACCGGAGAAGGCTCCGGACTCGGGGCGCTGCGGCGGCGCCAGGATGTCCCCGTCGGAGGCGTGTCTAGCGCGCAGCCCGGCGCCGGCGCCGGCGGTGACGGGGCGCGGCTCGGCGCGTCTCCGCTCGCTGCGCTCCGCCAGGTAGCACGCGCCGCCCTCGTACCCCACCGCCTCTGCGCCGCGCAACATGCACAAGCACACACCACAAGCTGACACTCGAGCCGAGGCTGTTTGAAGGCTGCTCGTTTAACATGCACCACTACAGATTACCCTCGATAGATGCCGAATTCAAAACTATGGTAGCGTCGTACGACGCGACGCATCTTACAAAATTATATTTCATTGGTTTATTTCTAGGCGTGACTAGATGTAATGTCGAGATAGCCAACAAGAACGCTTTTTTATAATTCTCACATTGTTAGGCTAAACAAAATTTCGTAAAACGGCATCTACTTATATGAGCTAATCTGTGTGGACGATGTTTTGGAAAGTACGGTCTCAAGTGAGGCTGCTGGAACCGCTACATGCGTCGTGATCGGGGGCAGCAGTTAGCCAGGCCTGCTGTCTGCAGTACATATAAATTGGCCTGCTCTCATGCAAATATAAATGTTTCGCAAGCTTGACACGAGAATTCAACAAAACGCCAGTAAACGTGAGATCAAAGCATTTAGGAAGTTTCAAATCATGCTCAGGCGCCGCAGGGCTTAAAAATTGGACTGACCGACGGACGGCGGCGGAAAGGGCGGCTTGGAGAGGCTAATCCTGGACTCGATGGAGTGGTGCGTGGCGCCCGACCGGTCCAGAGACTCCAGCTGCTCGATCACGTCGTCCAGGCAGAACTCGAACGATCTAGAATAGGATTTATTTCTTATCGTACCTTATAGTATAACTGTCAAAATTTGTATGTGCTCAATCACGCAAAAACGGCCGAACGAATTTGGCATGAAGCTTATCCCCTGGATTTACATATCGGTTCTAGAAAATACGGGTGAAACCGCAGAGTGCAGCTAGTAATACATATAATTTACAACTGAATATCACTCTGATTCTATTGAGTCATGAGAAAACAGTGACCGAAATGATATTGTCCGCGCCAGGCTCCTGCTATTAATGATTCGATGAATAACCCCGCGAGCTCACCTCAGCTGGTGCTCCTCTAGAGGCACCAGCGCCTGCCGCGGCCGCTCCTTAGACCGGATCGACTCGTTGAACGACTGCTTCGCTTCCTTGGCTTTGTACATCGACTTGCTCTGGCCGGCGTCGTCCCTTCGAGGCGAATTCGTCACCGAAGTGGAAGGTCGTTCGTTTCGAGGAGAATTCGTGACAGAAGTCGAACATTCGTTATCGCCAATGTAGAAATTGGATGCTTCTGTAGCGTCGCTGTCCTTGTCGTCCTCGGCGTGCCTCTCTTTCTTCCCTTTGGACGATTTAATGTTGGTGTAGTGTTTCTTACAAGTTCGCCCGATGATCTGTAATCACGAACAAATCTTAGATTGTCTGGGTCCCTGCAAGTTGGGCAGGGCAGGTATATAAATTGCAAAACCATGAAAAATATAACGGACAAACTTGATATTGATATTCAATTGTAAGATGCCTCGTGACGTGATAGCTTGGACTGACAATATAGCATACTTATATGTTATGCATAGGCAGTTGGCAGTAGTTGGAGGCGAAAACCAAGATCCTTGAGGAGGGATTTGTGGCCAACAGATTTGTTTAGGGCAATGATTTGAGTTCGTCTGACAAACAAGTGACTTATGATTACCTGTTCATCGGAGCGGTGGTCCTCGAGCGAGGAGGACTCGGGCTCGGCGTGCGGCGGCTCGGGGCTGCCGCTGGAGGCCGACAGCAGCTCGCCCTCCGGCCGCAGCGGGATGTGCAGCTCGCGGGACGAGCGCTCCCAGTCGCGCCGGTGGAGCACCTGTACAGTGCACAGTGCACACCCAGCTTGCGCTTATTGTACAAAGTTATGAGGAAACGCATAGACAAAGACTCCTGATGTAGTAAATCGTATGACCCCAAAATCGGTGAGTCGTCAATATCATCGCGTCGCTATATCTCCGCAAAATGGTGAATATTTTATGGCCACATTTGAAAATCGTGTTAGTTTGAAGACTATCTTTCTGGAATCTGGACCGTAATAGAGAATTCTGTGAAGAAAGGGTGTTCTTAGCCTAAAAGGATTCATAGTAGGTACATTATGAACATCTATACTATGGGACCAACACTGAAATCGCGAACAAAAATCGGCTGTACCATAGAATAATATCATGGATACTCCACAAAATATACGGAACAGCTGATTTTTCGCCAGGTTTAGTCAACCGGCTGGGTTAATCAACTGTTTTCCACCCATTCTGCCCGGTGGCTTTCCGTTCCGCTGCCACCACTCTGTGACAGCTTTGGCCCTCAGTTTACAGCAGTTACAGAGGGCTATATGATCATTAAAAGGCATAGAATAGAGTGATGTATGACCTACATGATGTACATGATGTAGGTCAAATAGGTAATGGTTGAGGAATATGAATGAAAGCAGGTACCTCGTCTATGACGCTGGGCGCGGAGTGGTAGCGCGAGTCGTCGCGCGGCTCGTGGTGCGACTTGCGGCGCCCGATCTCCTCGTGGCTGCGGTGAGCCGAAAGAGGCTCCTTTTTGTGGCCTGAAACCAATCAAATGTGGAGTAATTAAGCAATAAATGTATATCTGAATCTGTTTATCAATCTGTTGACAACGACGATAAGTGTACCGAGAGTGAAGGAATCTTTGTAAGAAATTATATTTTAAGATAATTTTATAAAAATGTGAAGTTTTTACGGCATTTGCCCACAAGCAGGTAGAAACCTGATGGAAAGTGGAAGTGGTTGTGCCGAACTCTTTGCTTCTATATTACGCTAGCCATAGAACAGGTAATGGGCCCTCCCAAGGTGGTCAGAATATTCCGCTGTACTGGACCCAACAGAACCCGGGCGCGTAAATTCAGGTTATTAGGAGTTGTAGCAACCCAACTATTGCATTTCTTGACAGCACCAGACTCCAGAGAGGCAAGCCCTACGTCACTACACAAATCACCAAACTCGAGATAGATAGGTCACACGAACAATAAGTTGCAGTTGTTTTTGTAACTAGTGCAATCATGTGTTTTCAAGTCCATAAAATTTCAGTGTCCTCAATAGGAAATGCATTGTCGTGACGTCAGCTGCTGGTTGGCTCGTCTCCAAATCACCCGCATTTAGGTCAAGGCAAGGTGATATGCTATCCTTGCTGTTTTAAGGTCATACACTTGCGAATCTAGGATTTTGGTTTGGGGGGCTTGAGCCAGGTACAGACCTTCAGGGAGCAGAATTGCCTACTTGTATAACCGAACTAAGTCATGGCATAAGCTTTTCTTTGAAAACAATCCGTTCCACAAAATAAGTGAAAATACAGGGCCAACTCTAAATAAATAATAATAATATAACTTTCGAATATTCTACAAAAAATCAGCTGTCCCAAACATTTTTTCCAAGGTAAAAAAACTTTTTGTATGTTACTGCTGATTTTTCATGAATTTTTTAAAGTCGTAGGACAAAAGTTGTTTGTTTCAAGTATCCCAGGCTGCCTTTGGCAGTTTACAGTGTTATGAAGTTGACTCTGTAATCTGTATACATATTAAACATTATCTTGATTACATTTAAGTATCTTGACATTTGACGTGCTATTAGTGTGAATAAATGAATATGAATATAAATGAATAAAAACAATCTGGGGACACGGTAGTGTACCTGCCAAGTCGCGAAAAAGCACAGCCCTACCATCTGTTCTCAAAGATCTCTCTTTCCTACCATTTCGACCCCCTGTAACTGTCGTTGTAGGTAAAGATAGAAGTCTAAATTTGAGTGATATTATTTTATGTTGATAGTGATAAGTGACCTGAAGTGCTGGGCAGGTGCAGCGACACGGCGCTGCTCCCCGCGCGCCGCCCGAAGAAGTCGCTCGCGCGCCGGTGCGAGTGCGACCCCGACTCTGGACACAAGAACACACAATCAATCATTCAGATTACAATGAATTATACATTAAAAAAAAAACCCCAACGCTGAAACGGTTGAACCGATTTTGATAAAACGTAGATGGATGGATGGATGGATTCTTTATCGTTCTCATCAGAAATTACAGATAAAATACTCATAAAACAACTGGCGGCTTTATCGCTAAGAGCGAAAAACATATTTATCTAAGAACCACCGAAAACCTGCTTTTAAATAAATAACCGCATCCAAATCGGTTCACCCGTTTAAGAGCAACAGTGCCACAGACACACATACAGACAGACCCATGTGTGTGTAGCTCTTTAAAACTCTTGTTACCATGTCCAAAAGTCCCTCGGCGGCTGCTGTGCCTCTCCGAGCTGCTGTCTGCAAACATAACGAAAATCATCATCTTCGTCCATCCGTAACCTAAACCTAGATATAACACCATAATCGGCCCAAGTTTGAAGGCTTTTTAAGACAGATCTAAATTTTCTAAAACTATTGGCATCCTTGTCTAATGGCTTGCAATGATAAAGACAGATATATTTTTAGTTAGTTTAGATCTGTCTTAAAATGCCTTCAAACTTGGGCCCAATACCTGACTATCACCACCGATGACATCACGCGTGTCAGTAGTGCCAGACTGGACGCGACCGCGAGCGCGTCACGCTTGTAATCTCCTTGATGAAGATCACTGAATGTGATTGAAACTAGTCGGAGTAGCCAACTAAATCCGTGAGTGTTCCCGTATTTAATCACAAAATGTTTCAGAACTACGTTAGTTTTCATAGTAACGTGTTTTTTTATTTGTATTTTAAAGTAAAACGGGTAATAATTTGTATTATAAAAAAAAATGGGTATGAAATACGGGTATGAAATATGGTCTATGTTACTCGCTAATAATGTAGCTTTATATTGGTAATAATAATATTAGTGTTATAATGGGCCCAAGCTTGAAGGCATTTTAAGACAGATCTAAACTAACTAAAAATATGTCTGTCTTTATCATTGCAAGCCATTAGACAAGGATGCCAATAGTTTTAGAAAATATAGATCTGTCTTAAAAAGCCTTCAAACTTGGGCCTAATATTAGTGTGAATGTAGATATTCAACCTGACTTGGCGTCCTGGGGCCAGCAGCACAGGTAGTAGACCATCAGCAGCGGCGTGAGCCAGGCGGAGTGCGGCGCCGGCCCCGGCCCGGCGCTGGCGGAGCGCGCGCCCTCCATGCCTGGAGATTATTACATTATAATTATATCCAATAACAATCCAAAAGAAGTGCGAGGTATATCTCACTCACCCCATGTTGTTAAAGAAACGACTACGATGATGGTAATCGGTTGATTACACGTAACAAATACAGTTAATACAGTGATGAGATAGTAAATGGCATAGTTTGCTCGGCCGAGCAACGAATCATGGTTCTTGTGACTTTCTCGCCTCGTCAAACTATTTATACAAACCGAGTACTCGGCCGAGGGCACTGTCTCGCCACTGTACTCGTTACGTGTAATCAACCCAGTAGGGTCGGCAAGCGTTTGAGCCATACCAACTTGGTAACTAGCTAGCAGTCACAATTTCACTATCCTTAGACGCTTATATTTTGGGCTTTTCCATAGCTTTTCAAGGTCAGAGTGTATAGGTCTGTTCAATTAAAACCACATCGTCTCTACCAGCAGGGGTCTATTCCTATAACGTTCCACCCTAACGAACCACCTAGGGTGTCGCTTGTCGGTAGTCAAAGACGGAAAGGAATCATTCACGTTGGGAACTGGTGATGAATATGTGGGCCAGTGACTAGTGTTTTTTTCATGAATGCATGGACACTTGGACAGTAGATTAAGTGTGATATAAAAATAAACATTTCGTACGAATGATAGTATAGTACCTACTAGTGCGCAGTGGTGTAAAGTCTTTAGTAGCGATGCAAAAGCCAACAAAATGAGTAGAAATAAGTACCCACACTATTTTTCTTCTTACAAGCTTTTGTTAGCTTGCCCTGTTTATTGTTCGTTTGGGTCAAATCTTGCAACTGAATTTTAAACCACTTCCTGAGGTCGGATAACGGATTGAGCTGAAATTCGAAATACCTGTGTAACTCCGACGACAATGCAGTAAACGCTTGTTATTTTAAAAAACAGTTTTATTTATTCCTTTTTTATTATGATCCACGCCTACAATATGGTGTCTTATGTGTACAAGTACTTCCTGGTTTACCAGACTAAGACGAACAAACAGACACACAGACGCGACGACTATACAAGTCCTCTTGTTGTGCCTTTTTAGGAGGCAAACAAACAAACAAGCCGCCTGCTGGTAGGCGGTCACCGCCGCCAGTAGCGCCAGAGCGTCATGGATACATTGCCGATCTATCTACGCGCTACGGAACTATAAAAAACTGACCTTGCGTTATCTGCTGAGTAGACGATATACCGTATCGAGCAGGAGTTCACGTCTCCATCTCGAGTATTCACATCGCAGTGGGGCGGTGAGCAGGCCGCGGCGCGATGGCGAGCGCGAGTGGCGGCTGGCGCGGCTCCGCGGACTCATCTGATGGAACTCTCCCTTGATCGAGAGTAAAACGTGAGGCGCGGGGCACACCGGGACCCCGCTGGGGGAACCTATACAGCCCGATTCAGAGCTTCTTTAAAAAGTAGCCTATATGTTACACCAGGGTGTAGGTATGTTAGCTTTGTACCAGATCCGAATCCACACAGCCGTTTTTGCGAGGATGAGCAATAAACATGCAAACTCTCAAACATACGATCAACCCGACTTTGTCATTTATTAATATTATTAGAAGCAGTATGGGTCATTCCTAGTTGTCACCCCCCTCTACGTCCCCAGTGGTGACAATCGGTAATCGTTTTTTATGACGGTATCTAGGAAGCCGTCAGCCGAGGCTGCGCCCGGTGTGCCCCGGCCGGCGGAGGCGCCGGAGTGTCGCGGCAGCATCGATCCTGTGATCTTACTACGTATTCTGTGACTCCTCCCAACACAACCCTACACATACTACGCCAGGGATGGCGAACCAATGGTACGCGACCAAATATTTTAGGCAGGCCATCCCCCAATTATCACAAGGCAAAATAATCTAAAGCCTCATCAAACATTTCTTTGGAAAAATTGGCGCATTGTTTCATAAAGGTTCGCCACCCCTGTTCACGTAGCTACTCATGTACCACGCACCATTATACTTGTAGATATAGCGCGACGACCATTACGGATACGGGTGACCAAATCAGAGAACTAACATTGTTACATCAGTTTTGTTCAGGAAGAACGACGGTGGTGCCTCTCTCGACTACAGGGTAGTTTCGCAAATGTTTTGTCCATCGGAAATCCAGGCCTTGTAAGTGGGTTAATAGAGGCTATCTAGGAATGCTGTAGATACGTCAAGGATGGGGTGCTAGGTCGGGTAACCTCCACGTGGTGCACCCTGGGCAACAGCGTGCGGTACTACTGCATAGCTTTTATGCAGTAGTACCGCACGGTGGCCAATAACCCGACACGGTGGGCCCGTCCGCGTGTCCCTCTGACTAGCAGAGGGCACAGCGGATGGTGTGTGGTGGAGTGTGGAGCGTCGGAGGATACGGCGCTCCACGCTTGGCTGGTGGCAGCAATGCCACCAGGGGGGGTTTTCCTTGTGCTCCTCGCCGCGTGTGGGTCGCAGTCGGGAGTGCAAGGAAAGGAGGAGGGGATCGCTCGTTGCCGGGCGTGGTGAAGGCCATGCTCGGCGGCGAGAGATCGTGGCAGGCCGTGGTCTCCTTCTGCGAGGAGGTAATGTCGCAGAAGGGGCCGCGGGGCGGATCGGGGAGGACGACTCCCGCAGGATCCGCTCCGGCGCAGACGACGGGGAGGGAGGAGGGGGCGATCCGATCCATCGCCTCCTTCCCTCTCCGTAGTGGGGCCACTGGCGGAGGGTCGGGGGGCTCTCCGCTGGCTTGCACCGGCTCCACACGTCTGGGGGCGGCCTTGGGTGACCAGGGCCGCCCCTCTCTTGACGCACGGAAGACGGGGCCGAAGGGCCGACCCTGGCTGAGGGTGGCGGAGACTCCGAAAGGGAACCCCGCTGCCCCCGGCCACAAGGGAATGAGGTCAACTTCCCAGTGGTTTTAGTGGGTATGCCGCCGCAGGGCGGAGACTCCCACATAACCCCGGCTCCCCCGGGTTAGGGGTATCCATAAAGGATTTCCACTGGGTCAACAAAAAAAAAAAAAAAAAAAAAAAAAAAAAAAGATACGTCAAGGATGTGCGTAAACTGCGGAAGGTTTTCACCCGACTGACAAAGGAGAGTAAAGTTTTTGGGTGATCTCTTGTAGCTTGTAGCCCAAACAGCTGCGCAAATATTGGCTTCTGAGGTATTAGATAGTTCGTTTTGTCTAGTGACTGAGTTTTGTATTAGATTCAATCTTACTTAAATTAAATTAAAAAAGGAAAAAGTATTACAATAGCAATAAAACATTTATTAACATGACTGGAAGTTTTTTTGGACGCGAATAATGTCCGCGTTTGACCTCCAACCAACTCGCCTGATGATAAGCAACGATGGGGTCGAAGTTGAAGCACGTAGACCTAGAAGATGCCTATTCACTTTGTATCTCTCAGGAAACAAGGAAGCCGGCAGTCTTTTCCATTTCTTGGTTGTACGAACTCTAAATAACCTGGAATAAATAATCTTTACTACTTATTTTCTAACTCTTATCATCCGAACCCCGGCACTCCCGGCACTCCCGGCAGCGCTCGGAGTGCCTCGTGCGAGTTTTTTCACTAACTATCGCGTTAACGTAAACTACAATTTGTATGGAATAAAAACCGCGCCACCTAGTGTTCATAAGATGAACTACAACTAGTTACATACAAATTGTAGTTTACGTTATCGCGATCGTTAGTAAAAATAATAGTTAAAAAAAAACTAAAAAAACACGCTTTTTATAAAAAACCGAACTAAAAAAATAGAAAATAAAATTTTATAAATTTAAATTAAGAATAGGGTTGAAAATTTCAATAAATATAAATTAATAATAGTGTAAATAAATAAATATATGTATTTTATTTTTAAAAAGCGTGGGGTGTATGGGTCAATAGATATTATATATTTTGTAGATACATTTTGTATTGACAGACATGAGTAGAGTGATTAGCATTTTGATAATATCTTAGAAAGCACCCCACGCTTTTTTAAAAATAAAATACATATATTTATTTATTTACACTATTATTAATTTATATTTATTGAAATTTTCAACCCTATTCTTAATTTAAATTTATAAAATTTTATTTTCTATTTTTTTAGTTCGGTTTTTTATAAAAAGCGTGTTTTTTTAGTTTTTTTTTAACTATTATTTATTTTTCGCTTTTTAGTTCGATTTGCTAACTATTAACCATCCTTAATATGTACAAATGTGTTGGTGTTATCCATTTTTGGCCGTCTGCTCAAGTAAATTAAAAATAAAATTGATGCGTAACAAAAAATATTGAGCAAAAAGATTTGTAGCCGCGTGGTTTCGATCCTCAGACCTCATAAAATAAAATTGATGCGTAACAAAAAATATTGAGCAAAAAGATTTCTAGCGCGTGGTTTCGATCCAGGGACCTCTGGGTTATGAGCCCAGCACGCTTCCACTGCGCCACTCTGTTCTCTGACACGAATGACGAAATTACCATTTGTAAGTTAAACGGTATTAAAAGTTAAAGAAACTTTAGAAAAAGCGTGTTAAAAAAATTAATAGTTAAAAAAACTAAAAAACATGATTTGTTTAGTGTATTGTCATCGGTCCTCGATATATCTACAAAGTTTGAAAGAAATCTGACCGTTTAAAGTGGGTCAAAAACGCGCTCAAAGGAGTCGGTTACATACAAACATACAAACATACAAACATACAAACATACAAACATACAAACATACAGGTGAAGCTAATAAAAGCGTGTTAAAAACTCGCACTATGCACTCAGTTTTAAATGCCACTCGCAGTCACCCATGACCATGTTGTCCGTTTATAACAATCTAGCTAGTCGTGACGTTCGCTACGAGCGCTTAGTGGGGCTAGCACAACTTTGACGTAAAAATACGTAGCGAGTTTTCGATAGAAAAGTGTACGCCATTTACGACTGTCAAGTATGCTTCTGACGGGTGTAAATGGCGTACACTTTTCTATCGAATACTCGCTACGTATTTTTACGTCAAACTACAATTTGCATGGAACTAGCTGTAGTTTTTTTATTTAATTTATTATTTTATAGTAAGGCCCGTCTCGCTATGCACCTACATATCTACATAATTGATTGTGGAGTGCATACAGGGCTATAAGAAAAGAGTATGATAAACCATGCATTCCATACAGTTTGTCGAGTGTCATTGACATTTTGTAATGAAAAAGTTGCTTTTATTTTCAATTCCTACTATGGTATAGTGCCACAGTAAGAATATTATTGTTTACAATCATGAGTATTATGAGCCCTTTTCGGCTGAGCACACCCTTTCCTTATAGCATTATGTGCACACCAAAACCAGAATACCTATGTCAAATCAGGTTTAAAATCCAAACCAAAAAACTAAGGATTCTCATCTCATCTCACTTACCATCTATCCGATGTTGTTAAGCAAACAGAACAAATTGATGAACACATTAAGTAATTTTGATGAACCATTTAATATTCTCCTTTATAGTTAAAGACAGAGATGGTCCCGTATAGATAACAGATCATGAAATCTTAATTCCGACAAAATAAGCAGGAAGCATGGGTTGCAGGGACTTGGGTAGAGACCATCAATCTTGTCAATGGAGACATTAGGGATTCAAATTCTCAACATGGAGAGCTCAATGGGGACAGTAGGATTATAACATATCTTGCTACCTAACTTTGATGACCCATGGATGGAGAAACAAAAAAATTGTGAAGCGTACACTTAGCTTAGCTTTCTAGCGATAATATAATCGATGATATATCTACCTGTAAAGGTGTATTTTAATCACTGCATCAAGCCCTAAGATTTAAATGCACCAATGCTTGATTCGCGTCGATCGTGTGAGTCCGGAATCTGTCGGGGTAACCTGACCCGACCGCGCATGCGTGTCTCCTCCCCACACCAGAACTTTCAATCAATCTAGAGCCGCACGAAATACGCTCAAAAATCGGACAAAACGTTTCAAACTACATAATTCAGTATTAAAAGTACAGAATACAAGATTACAGTAATAGTTTTGTTCTCTGATAATTGAAGTGAAGTGTCGTGATGGAAGCGAGTGGTAATTCTGGCTCCGAGCGGAGGGTTATTGATTGAGGCTCCCGAGTGCGGTCGGCGGGGACTGTATAGAGTGTCAGGGTGAGTCGCTGGGTAGCTGCTACCAAGAAAACACTTACATATTTAACAATTAGGTACGAAGAAAAGGAATACGAAGTAATGCACGAAGAGTATATTCACTACTAGCTGGTGCTACTCAGTGTTTGGTTCGCAAGTTTCAAGCTATAAGACATAGCCTCAAGGTGAGCTTTCTTTATATTTTTTTTATCAGTCTAGTAGTTCTGGAGACTACCCTCTACAAACATACAAACGTACGTACAAATATAATACGAGTATAATTATGTAAACATAGTTCGATATGACATTCAATTTTTGAACAAAGGAACTGAACTGCAAAACCAGCCTGTTAATTCGGACAAAAAGTTCCCAGAAATAAATATAAATACGACGCACATCGAAAAATAGCAGTTTACCTACGAGTACATCCGCGGCGATTTTATTGATTGTGTGCTCCGGGTCCGGGCTCCCGGGCGCAGGTGAATGCAAATCTGAATGGGGTCATGGGATTTATTTTTAAAATCGGGTAACACTTATAATTAGGATACTAATTATGTATGTACTTGCAATCGGGAAAAGACTTATATCAGGTCTAGCGTCAACGCTTAATTAAGGAGATCAAGTCTCAGGTCAATTACACTCATTGCACTTCTAGATTCCTACTAGAGTGTCAGTAGGTACGCCACAGACTCATGTCTCCTCAAACATCGAAATCTGATGAGATATGAATCTGATTTTCGGAAATCTGACACAAACCAATAACTTCCCTATGCTTTCATTTCTAATGCCGGCATTACAAATTGCTACGCAGTTATTTTTATGTGAAAAACAATAAAAAGCCCAAAATTGAAGAATAATCATTTTTATATTTCACCAAGGATCAATGGATACTATTTTCAGAATGAATAAACTTAAAAAGTACATAGATTAAGCAGTTATTGTTTGGCGGGAACGTCATTGCCTGATGGCGCCTTATTGCGGTGATAAGAACCCTCGGAAGATGAGTTCGGGTAACCTTCCTTATCTACTTTCGTTAAAGCGTCTTGCAAACTCAAGTTGTAGATGAAAGTCTGGACAACTCCTTTTTCGTCAATGGTGAGGAACAGGTGTCCGAACCCTGGCTGGTTCAGGTCCTGGGTGCTGACGATGGCCGCGACCTCGTGCGCCAGCATGTTCCCCAGCTGGTGGTCGGACAGCGTGTGCTGGAAGCCCTTGATCCCCACGAGTTGGTGCACGGTCGTGGCCGGGACCTGGCCCGCCTTCAACTTGTTGCCCAGCTCGAGCAGGTCCTGAGATGACAAGATCGTTGTGGTGCCATCTTTGGCGACTGATTGGATGTAGGGCAGGTAGAGGCGCTTGTACGATCCGTCGAATTCCTTTCTGTCGTCGACAGGTGCTGAGGCGACCTGTTCATGAGAAACAAATACGGCAATTAGTAATTACAAACATATCCTTTAAAGCCTACCAAGAAACAGTTTGTTATTTTTAATGAAATAAGTTAATTGATACATTTAGAGCTTAATAATCTCCAAGAAATATTTGCCGTAAGTAAACGCATTACGAATATAAATATGAATGTGTTCTTATTATTTTGCAGGGCTATAAGGAAAGGGTATGCTGAACTGACAAGGACTCATAGTATTATTCCTCATTATGACAAACTTTTAGTTCGAGTAAAAAATCAACTGTTCCGTATAAAAATGTCAATGACACTGGACAATGTGTGTGTGTGTGCTGATTTTTTTCGCAATTTCAGGGTTGACTCCTCAGTAAAAATTGTTCATAATGATGAGTACTTTAAAAACTTTTCGGCTTGGCATACTCTTCCCTTATAACCCTGTATTAGCAAGTAAAATTGCGGGGAAAAAAATAATGGCTTTTACCTGATAAATTGCAAGCGTGAGAAGAACAGCAAACGTTGAGACGTACATCCTGAAATTGTTCAGACTCAAGTTCAGATCACTTCGATGCTCCCAACCCGACTGCAGTGCTCGGAGGAGCTCACTCTGTATTTATAATGGTTCCCCGAGCGGTGACATCATGCATGTCTGCATATTTCAAACAACGATTCTTTATCGGAAAGTAAGGAATCCCAGCTAGAGAAAAACAAGTTTATGTTTATGATGTTTACTCGTATAAGGAAAACGGTGCACGAGGAAAAAAGTTACACTTTGAATTGATGTGAGTAAACTGCGGGATTACTAATAAGACTAAAAAATTGCGCATGGTTTTCCAATTAGCATCATCATTTTCACTGTTCTCTTTTTTGGTCTAATGAGCATACCAGATGCCGTCCGTATGTGAACTCTTGATGCTAGCTCAGGCTAATTCGCTGTGCTTCAGTCTCGATCTGACAGCTAAAGAAAAAACCGGCCAAGTGCGAGTCGGACTCATGCACGAAGGGTTCCACTTCCGTACCTATAAAAACGGCAAAAACGTATATACGTGTGTTATATGGGAGCTATTGTAGGTACCTACGAGTATGTGTGTTTGTGGGTAATCACTAATAATCTCCAAAACTTCTGGTAGGTCTGATTTAGGGACTGAGTGATATTAGGCTACCTACGTCTTTAGTCCTAAACCTGCGACGGTGAAGAGCGAGCAGCTCCGGGCACAAAGTTCTGACCATCAGCTGGTGGTTTATATAATGTATGGTACAAAAATAGTAAAATAATTGTAGTTTTATTAGCAGCTGCAAAATGTCTTGTCAATCTTACTCGTAGTTTACCTACAAAATACCTGATATTGTAGCCATCTATATTGACGCTCTTGTTTGCAGTTCCACGCCGCAATGCAGGTGGAAGTCCCTTCCTGGGTGTCCCAGTGGCTCACAGCCGCGGAGTGGCGGCAGCGGCAGCGCGAGCGAGACCGCCGCATGCCCGGTCTCACTCTCTACGCGTACGGACCCTACGGCCGCGACCCGCCCAACCCTGTGCAGCCGATATTCAGGTACCTACAACTCAGTACCCACCCCACCAGTATTCATACCTACTGTTGATTGCCGAGTACAGCGGCGAAAGCAAGACCTGCCTTCCACCTTGCAAACTATATCTACGTGCGTACCTACGTATCTAGTACCTACGAGTACTACCTTACCTACCGTAAGTTCGTAACCCATAGTTCACTATGATCTGTACCCAAATAGGTAGTATTTCTTGCCACAACGTGATTCGCATGAAATCAAGGCCTATTAAAGTGTAAGCAAAATGTTTGATTGAAAAAGACTTATTGCTGTCTGTCACACTCCATCTTCATGACCAACCCCGAGGTGGAGAGTTGGCGGTAGAATAAGAGTGAGATGAGCAGTTAAAAGGGATTCATCATCATCTACCTACCCCTATCCTACCTCTACCCCTACCTATATCTTATCCCACAGACCTACATGGGGTCGGTACAGTACGTACATTTCTTCCATTCATCTCTATCACTTGTCATATTTGAATTCACTCCCTTCTTTTTCATATCATCTTTCGCACAATTTATCCAAAAATTAAATGATTCTCAATGAAACCACCACCACCACCACGACTAGAACCGAATGGCCACCGAATGTGATCGAAACAAGTCGCAGTAAACGACTTAATTTTTACGTGTGTTAAATTGTGATAATTTCCAGGATCGGTGGGTTCCAAGAGCAGCGCGAGGGCGGTGGTGGCGGCGGCGGCGGCGGCGGCGCGGCCGGGCCGCGGTTCAGCGAGGGCGAGCCCGCCGCCGCGGAGCCGCCCGCGCCGCCCGGCTGGGTGCCGCTGCACTACCCGCTCGACCCCTTCCTGGCGCACCACCCTGACGACCTCTCTCATCTTCCGGTAACCATATTTGTTATTTCTGTCGTGCTTTTACTACAGCAGCTAACTGAGACATGTTAACTTGAACCCTGTCTATTTTACATAATACTAATCAAGAAAGGGGTTAACTTACATTGGATCATGTCTCACTTAACTGCTTAATGTCAAATGACAGATTTGCCTATTTGTAATTACTAAGTATAATATTATTGTACGTTTCGATTCTGACTCACTTAATAGCAACTAAGTTTACCAGGAATATGTATACCTACCTGGTGTAACAGAAAGGCATGAAAATATTAAAACAGTCAGCGCCAATGCTGATTCATTTAATCGCTTAGAATGATCTCCGGAAGGTGTCTTTATCTTCAGCAATTTAGATAACAAGGTATCACAAAAAAATACCTTTTATGTACCTACATAAACTTGGCCAGGTGCACGTGCACGTACAACCTTGGTAAAGGCGTCTAATGACACGTACAGCGTGACAAGCGCAGTCAGTAAACTGAATGTTTACTTACTTCGGTATCTACTTAGGGTTATAAAAAATATGAATAAAAAATAATTTTCTATTTTTGTACAAAACCAAAGTTATTGTGAGAATTTTAAAATTACGGTAGAGACTCGACTTGTGTTCCATACATTTCCTCGAATGTCACTGACATTTTTCTATGGAACAGCCTAAGATGTTTTCCCCTAACAGCTGATTATATTTTTAAAAAAAATAATATATTTACATATTACTTGTATTGATTTAGCTGAACCGGCACGGCACGCGGGGGCAGCGCTTGAACGGGCACTGGCTGTCGGCGGCGGCGGGGAGCGCGGCGCCGCGGCCCGGCGCCGGCGCCGGCGCGGACGACGGGCTGCTGTCGGGCCGCGCCGCGCTGCGAGCCTGGGTGTTCGGCTCCGCGCTCATCGTGCTCGTGCTCGTCCTCGTCAGAGCCATCGACAAGTGCCTCACCGTCAACTTACTCAAGTGTAATCATCAGTTTTTTTTTAATTCTACAATATAGGCTTAATTGCGTTTGACCGTCATCTCGCGTGATGGTAAGCGACGATGAGGTCCACGATGGAGCACGCTCGCCTAGAAGGAACCGATTTTCTCGCGGTTTCTGGGATTGACGCTGATCCTGGGATTCGATACACTAAAAAATAATACTAAATCGTTATGAAGACAAAATCCGTAGTCGAATCAATCTATTTATCTGTAGAGTTGTCCTTTACGTCAAAAATCTATACAGACAATATTTCGTATTTCAGCTCGGCGCCGCTCTCGAGAGTGGCCCACAGCGAACGTCCGCGCTACTAGCCGTAAGTACACGCCGCGCGCCGTATAAATATATTGTTACAATAGGTAGGTACTTAGGTACATAATAAAAAAAAATGTCTTGCAGGTGAATTGAATTGATAGTGAAGGTTTGTGTGGATACAAACGCAAACTTATTACCGATAAACAAAAAAATGGGTTTGCGTGGCCATTTTTTATGGATTTGCCTCAAATAACGTATTTGAGGTTCTAGCTAACTTAATATATTTTACAACCAGACCAGGAGGCAGACATCAACACTGTGATAATTCAGGAGTTGGATGACGTCGAGCCGCGAGCCACCGACTACAGCGACGTCCTGAGCGTGGACCTGCCGCCGCCCTACTCGGAGTGCAGCGCGCCGGCGCCGGCTCCGGCGCCCACACCCGGCGCCGCCGCCGCCGGCCCCCGCGGACACAAGCTGCCGGCCTACGAGGACCCACCACCCGCCTACTCGGACACTTATGTGGAGTTCTCTAATAAGAATGGCGTTCCTTCGGTACTCATCTACAGCAGGCGACGGGCCCCGCTCGTCAACAGGCGCGATATTATCTCCTCTGAGTCTGAACTCGTCGACGAAAGAGCGACGAGCTCCGAACAGTACGCACGAAATAACGATCTCGATAACGGATTTAGCGATGAACCAGGAGAAATAATTATTAATATCAACGAAGGTTTTCCTCCAGAGAGCATTATGAATGCTGCGCTACGTCATGTCGATATGAATATTCAAAACGGCGCAGCGGGTACAGATAGTGGCCATGTCGCTAGTTCAAATCTTACTACAGCGAATACTGACACTGAGGGAAATACTAATAAAGATGGAGAAATAATGGTGTAAAAGCACACAGAACAGAATCCTAGGATCAAATATTCAGTGGTAAATAATATAAGGATGATAAGTACCTACTTAGAAAGTATTCTATACGGGCGGTCGATGAAACTGGAGATGGAGAAGACGTTAATATTTTATGAATGCTATTAACAAATTGGAACTTGAGACAATCGGAGTTATTATTCGAAAAATTAAAAGCAATGAGTTGATTGTGAAAAGTCGAAAATAATTGCAAAAAAAAGAAGGTAAAAGCGGAGAGCAATGTATGTTTTAAGCTATGTGTAGGCTCACAAGTGAAACACGACGGAGATCACCTGTAGCCTGTAGATCATAGTTACAAGTGAAACACGACGGAGATCACCTGTAGCCTGTAGATCATAGTTACAAGTGAAACACGACGGAGATCACCTGTAGCCTGTAGATCATAGTTACAAGTGAAACACGACGGAGATCACCTGTAGCCTGTAGATCATAGTTACAAGTGAAACACGACGGAGATCACCTGTAGCCTGTAGATCATAGTTACAAGTGAAACACGACGGAGATCACCTGTAGCCTGTAGATCATAGTTACAAGTGAAACACGACGGAGATCACCTGTAGCCTGTAGATCATAGTTACAAGTGAAACACGACGGAGATCACCTGTAGCCTGTAGATCATAGTTACAAGTGAAACACGACGGAGATCACCTGTAGCCTGTAGATCATAGTTACAAGTGAAACACGACGGAGATCACCTGTAGCCTGTAGATCATAGTTACAAGTGAAACACGACGGAGGTCACCTGTAGCCTGTAGATCATAGCTACAAGTTAGACTCATAGCTTAATAATAGTCATAAGATTTATAGACTGTAGGTATTTTTGTATTTCACCAAAATACCTATTTTGAAGCCGCATCAAGGCAGAAATGATCTTACTTTTATGGTTGTGCTTCATTATATTTATAGAATTTGAATAGGAAAGTAGGCAAATGATATCACAATTAACTTTTTAGAACTCACAGACTAGAATTTTTGACTCTTGTATTTTTAGATTGCTTTCTCCGCCTTGAAAATATATAAAAACAATGTTTATTAGAATGCACACCAACTTACTACTTGAATATTATTAATTCTAAATGGCTATATTCTGCTGCATCAGTAGTAGGCATTGTACATTTTGTCGCTAAGAAAACTCATTTCACTTTACGTAAATAAGTACATTTTATTAAATCTTCAATGTGTTTTATTAAAAAATAAATAATTAAACATGTATCTAATCTTTATTAACTTATAAGAAGTTGATTTATTATATACTTACTAGTTTATGCTAAGTTACCTTACGTTATGTTTAATTTAATTCTACATTAAACTAAAAATATAAATGCAAGTTGAGCCGAGTAAATACTTTCAATAGAATTTTCAACTGAAACCATTATTATTGTCATAACGGGCTACGGTTCTTGATTAATAAATACTCGTATAAATAATACGTTAGAGATCTCACCCGAACTTCATAAAAATACAGTTTTGGTATGAAGTACCTACATTAAATTAAATAAATATAAATACAGTCTTGTCACAACGTCTAAAGCACACACAAGTTATGTTCAGCACCAAATTACTTTCCTACTTTACAATTACAGATTGGTTTTTAACTAACAAACAACGTAAATGTGTACAAAGAAACTAATAAAAAGCACCATTTTCACGTCGGTGAAAGCTAACATAGTAATTTGCTTTGCAGTGAATCTGCAAAAGTGATATCATCAAATACCTATCATTTTCATAATTTGCAAACCTATCAAAAGTTCGACAAATTTGATAGGTATGTAAAAACCGCACTTATACATAATTGCTCTGAATGGACAGTCGGTCACGAAATAGAATCTCCTAATATTGTTTTATAGCATAAAAAATGTACGAGTGTTCGTGCGTTACTCGTATTTGGCTGCCAGGGTACTCGTAGTCGAGGGAGGCACGAGCACGAGTAGTCGAGTAGTCGAGTAGTCGAGTAGTCGAGTAGTCGAGTGCTCGCAGCCTAGAGCTCGTTGTTCTGCCGGCGCCGCACGTAGCGCGCGAAGTAGTCGGGCCGCCAGCACTTGCAGGAGCCGGGCACCAGGAACCAGTCGTAGTACAGGCGCACCTGGAGTATCAATCGTGGCGGATGAAAAAACAATTCACTCTTTTGACTAATGCGTCAAAGTTTTGGAGCTTTTTAGTTTTTGTTTTTTTTTCTCTTTTTCTTTTAATTCTCTAAATAAAACTATTCTTACACAGGTATTAGGCTCCTTTAAAGTAGGTATGAAAGGTACCACTAAGTTATAAGAACTCCACTTATTATTATCTTCGGACTTTGTAGCTGTTCCTGTTTTTTTTTAAAGTTGGTAGGTTGGTTCTTTGGTTCGTGGGGGCGCTACACTTCAAACTGGTGTAAAGCACCACCTGTATGATGAGAATCAGACTTTCCTGTTTAAACTACTCCGTAACTACAAATTACGAGTATGAATTTTGAATAACGCACAAAAATAGTCCACACTATGATAGGCACCTGGCTGGTGCAGCTGGTAGCCAGGTATATTTTTTGTTGACGGGGGAAAATCTTCAGAAAATACCCAGCTGCGTTGGGGAACAACCGGATTATGTGAGGTTACACCTTACACCCACTAACGATCCCTTCGCTGGCCAGCCTCTGTGCTTGCCAGAGTGCACCAGGATCGGACGGACACACTGGCACCTCCGAGGGCACCATTATACGAGTACAAGGGTGGCCGCAGCCGCAGCGACGCGCGAGTACCTGGAAGCAGCCGAGGTCGTCGTGTCCGTCGCAGTGCGGCGGCTTGTCGGTGCTGGGCGCGGGCGCGGCGCCGGCGCGGGACTGCAGGTACTGCTGGTACTCCTGGAAGACACAAGTTTAGGTTAAGGTATGAGATGTAGTAGTAACTAAGTACTTAGAGTTAGTTCATATAAAGGAGTGTTTAATCCAAATATAGAGAGTAATCATTTAGACTTCAGTGGTTTCACTCGCCTCCGATCCCATCCTTACAGGTAAAAAATATTGGTTGTCTGTGAAGTCGGTTTACGGACGATAGTTTAATGTGACAACGTCATAACAAAACATTAATGAAATGATTGCTTACTTTTCTCGCTCCGATCGTAACGTTAGTAATGAGCGATTCATCGATGATGGCGTTCATCGATTTATTATAGACGTTGTCACGTCAAAATGTTGTCAAGGGCGTCCTGTGTCACGCTTACTGTAGGATTTTGTAGTTAATTAAGTAAAGATAAATAATTATTATCTTAGGCCGAATTTTTAGCGTGCAAAATTGTTTGACATTTTTTTTTCGATTTATATTTTACGTCATACAGAGGCAGTTATCGAGTTAGTTAACTAGAGTGGCTGCCTCGTAACTATTCACAGTAGTCAGAAGTCATCGGTCAGTAGTAACATCAGTCGCTGGCAACAGCTAGAGACGCTTCAGAAGTTCTTTAGTCTGGTTTAGAATTATTCCACTATCAAGAAATAAAAAAAAACCTGTCTTTAGATGAACGTCGTACCTGTACGTTGTGGTCGGTGGCGGGGTAGTGCAGCTCGGCCACCAGCAGCGACACCCAGCGCGGCGAGCTCAGGCAGCCGCCCTCCAGGTAGTGGCAGCGGGACTGCATGCACCTGCGCCACAAGCCACAACACCGCGCACCGTCACTCATGCTCTATGACTACGAGTATGATCTCTACGACTATTATTGCCAGGGTGCATACATCCACTCATTGCTCACCAATCAAATCACTGATCATTGATGAGAGTCTTAGCTAGTAGGTTGCGCAACGCGACCCGAGATGTGAGCGAGTGATCGAGTGAGCGTCCACTCGACCATTTTCGTCGTAGTATGGAAGTAGGTAACTGTTACGACGCGACGGCTACGAAATTATACTTCATAGTTGTGTGTTGTCCAGTGTTGTACTGTAATTGAAACTGGACGAAAATGGTTGTCGATCACAGTGTAAGGCGAGACGAAGTGGCGTGCGAGCCACACTTTTCTTGACAAAAAGGCAGTCGAAAGTATTGAACTCATAATCTCATAATCATTTATGAATTTTATGTTATACTCGTATTTTGTTATTATATTGTGAAAGCTGTTTGTTATCAAAAAAAAATTAAATTAAAATAATTAATTTCCTCGAAAATATAGCAAAATTAAAAATTGTATTTTTTTTTTTTGTAATGTAAGTATCTACCTACTTACACTACATTAGATTCAAACAACGGTTGATGACTAAACTGGGAGTGAGAAACCCGCGTCTTGTTGTAAATTTAGTAAAACATTCGATAAATATCCATAACAAAAAGTTAATGACAAAGAGAGTGTACCTGGTGACCTCGACGGTCTGCGTGAAGTACCCCTCGTACGGTATCTGCACCACGTAGCGCCACACGCCCTGGTAGTTGCGCGCGAACACCGGCGTGGCGTACTCCACGCGCGCGGGGCACGGCGTGGGCGGGCCCTGCAACCATGCCGATACTCACATAAACCACAAAACAAAAGTGAAAAAAAAAATCGCAGTAGGCACTCTGACTACAGAAATAAAGCTCATTGTACTTGTACTATCAACGCACACAGCATAGATAGACATTTATATTTTATACCGTGCGAGTGAACCTGACTACTACGAATAAAACTAACAACGAAGGTTTTTACCTCGTATCTATGCTGTGAGTTGTGGACCGGCGCCACATGGCCAGGGTCCTCACGGCGCTCTACGCTCGCCGGCTCGCTAGCACCGTTGAATGCGCGATACAGCATGCAGAAACTGAAAATGAACATTAAACAAAATAAATAAAATGTTAAATCAAGCTGCTTGAAGTTCCGTACGAAGCCAAAGAATGTGTTTGACTTGTGTAAAAAAAAAGAAACTCTTTCGACATTGACATCTCCGAACCGGCATTTTGTTGACAATTGACACATTGACACAAAAAATTGTTACGTTGAAGTGAAGTTGATTCAAAATTGCCAGATTGGAGTATATTCCACATTTCAAGGGAAAAATTTGGTCGAAGCTTTGTCTATTCTTATACTAAAGATTTATATGATTTATTCTGCTGGTATTATTGTTGAAATTAGTTTTTGTTACGTTCAACTAGTCGTTAAAGGTTATAGCTTAAAGTCCTGTAACTAATTATTTTTGGAACACCTAAAACGTAATGCTCGCCACATGAATAACACCTATTCTTTGGTTTTAAGTTACTTTTTGTGCAAAACGATTTTAAGTTTATTTTTATTCCAAATAGTATCGTTCTGGAGAAAAGTCTATTTGATACAGGGAAAAGTGAAAAGTCGGAGCTGGCAAACCGTGAGTTTGTTTTACATTCATTCATTCACGGTCTTGTTTTGAGGTTAGAAATTGTGTAAAATCGAAAATATTATTTCTTAGCATGTTATGTAAAGTAAAATGTCTGCAGCGTTAGTAAGACAAGCTCTCGAGTTCGTGGATCCCGACGGTGAGTTTCGCTTGACGATATCGTTTATACCATAGTTTATTTATAATAACAATGAAATGTAAACAAAACTTGATTTTCAGAAAGCAAGAGTAGTGGAAAGAAGAAGCGTGGTAGCCGGTCTCGGGGCGCCGGGGGTCAAGGTATGATAATCATTTAGTTACAATAGATTGCGTCATTCGTTTTACTCAGTTGCTGGCAATTAAGTTATAGTGTCGCACGACACAACGCAAGATTCCGTTCTTTGCTAACCCGTGTTGATATTGCGCGTAAGTTTGCACAAATTTTTGTTAGGTTCATCGCTGAATAATTTAGCTAAATGAGGCTTCGTTTACCGTATCAAGAAAAAAAATTTAAGTTTAACCTACATACTTTTTTGTGGTATTAATGGAACTACTAAACATGCTTTCATCAAGCAGCGGTTAAAAGGCTAGACAGTTAGTTACTTTATTTAACTGAATAAGAGCCGAGCAGACAACCAAGATCCTACTAAGGAATAATTTTTACTGTAATTATAATTACTTACAACTGCAGACAACACTCAAAAACTTGTAGAACTGCTCTGCCCTCACAAGCAAAAGAGGGTTACCTATCTAAAAAAAAATTATTTCTGTTATTTCACTCATCAGATGTGTAATTTTTCAAGCTCTCAGATGTGTGAAAAAACATTTTTTTTTTTAAATATGCGGTCTTATGATAGCAGCTTGCAGCAATCATTTATGATTACACACTGTACATGTTCTATAATTTGCTTGTAAAATCTACTTCTGTAATTCCTTGCTCATTCAGCTCATACAAAAACCACATTAACGGAACCAGTACAAAACGATACAAAGTCTAACAACAGGCGTAAAAGCAAGAAGAGGACAGCAGAGGAGGACTCGGAGGGCACGCAGGAAGTGATCTCTAAACTACTGAAGCTGTCCAAAACAACAGCTAACAAGGAGACATCTCGAGAAGTAAGTACTGTAAGAATCTGGTTTTAAACCCAATGGCCGGGAAATATTACATCATAGGAAAGAGATGTGGTTTGTACATTTTTTTTGTGGTAAGTTACTAACAACATTTAATCTATTTTTTTTTTAATATTTTACACTCATAGCTCCCCACTAGAATAGCCGGGACATCTGGCTTATAAGGCAGATATACTACCGCTGAGCCAAACAGGTCGTACAAATATTGATGATGCTTAGAATTGATTTTTGATATGAAATGGTTTGCCTATAACATGATGTAGTGCTACTATTAACTAACATTTTGTATTTTGCTTAATCTATATAAATATATTCATAAAGGGTATGCTAAGCCGAAAAGGGCTCATAGTACTCATCATTATGAACAACTTTTACTATGGGACCAACCCAAAATTCGAGAAAAAAAATCAGCTGAAGCACAAAATTAAAAAAATTAAGACAATTTGAATACAGTACTCATAGTTAAGACAGGACAACATGTGTCGGGTCAGCTAGTTATAGAGGTAGATAAATTCAAGTAAGTGCTATCTAAGAAAGATAAACATTTGTGAGCTAAACACTTAATACTTTATGTTACAGTTTATCTCAAGGAAGCTCTTTATAGTATGTAGAAGGTCTCACAACACATCGACTGCTGCTACAAACAGTATTCAAAATGCAAAACCACGCTTTTTATACGAATTATAAACGAATATTTAATAAACTTTTAAGAAAAATATTATTTTGTAATTTTTTAAATTGCTTAAAATTGATACTAGACATTTTAACTTATTTAGGTCATGACTTTAAATTGCTCTCCTGTAAAAAATTCCATTTATAGTTTCAATACTGTTGAAACTATAAATGAAATAAATGGGGGCAGTCGATATTATGCTATTCTGAACTTTATTTAGGTACACACAATGGGTTTCTGTGTTGGAGATGCCATGGAACACACACATACGAGTATAGATATGGACATTGAGCATGCAGATGTGGAGCAGATATTTTAAACAATTATTTGATTTATAGGCGAGCAGAATATGCTGCAGATGTGCCTGTATCAATTGGCCTATGGCAATTGACTTTAAGTGCACATGTGCTATTTTACCGACGAAAAAACAGAGGTTCTCAAGTCGACGCATATATTTTTTTATGTATGACCAATATGACCAATAATGACACCATGCATAACTTTTTACAGGGTAGTCGGATTTTGATAATTCTTTTTTGTTTGTTAGTACACAATACTGTCAATGATGGTTGATAATATTTTTTTGTAATCACTGGTACTGATGTTTTTTGTTTTAACATATTTTATTACACTGCTTGGTGGCGTTAGTTACGCCACCAAGCAGTATGTTTTAATTCTTAACTGAAATTATTTACGATTTAGGTACACGTTGATAACAGCATCATAAAACGTTATTTATTTCCAGATAGTAAAGCGCGCAGTCGCCGGCAAACCAGTATTTGATATTATCGAGGTCAAGAAAGAGGTGGAGAAGTCTATACTTTTCCCGGACGACGAGCCGAAGAAGAAGAAAAAAAATAAGAAGAGGCACTAACTTTGAACACTGTTTAAGTTTTTCTGCATTGCATTCTAAACCTTAAGGTAAAGAAATAAAGTGAATATTGGTGTGAAAATTTTGTTAAGATAATTTAATTGTAAACTCTACACACAAATAGTAAACTACATTCTACAAACAAAGAAATAAGGTCTATGTTAGTGTGCGTAAACACAACTTTTTGGGAACTCAAATTTGTGAGCTCTAAGTACTGAGAAATAAGGTGGATTTTTGTGTGAAAAAAATGCAAATACATGAATACATACAAAACTCGTCGGCTTGATCAAGAAAATAACGAGATTTATTTTATTGAAAAATATATTTGAGAAAGAGTTGCTTTAACCCATCGCTAAAACGACGGAGTGTTATAAGTTTGACGTGTCTGTGTGTGTTTGGCTGTGGCATCGTAGCTCCCGAATGGATGAACTGATTTTGGTTGTTTTTTTTTTGTTTGAAAGGTAAATTGTCGGGAGTGTTCTTAGCTATGCTTGATGAAAATAAGCCGTTTTAACGATGAAGTTTTTTAAATATTAAATTTAATTTCTTTGCTGATTTTGGTGAGCTATGGTGTAAAAAATCTAATATATGGACGTTGCATTTGCAGTTACTTTTTCCAGAGAAATATAGGCTCTAATGGATGGAAACAAAATGCACATTTGCATGAAAATCAATGGATGTGCCTGACGCAGTGGTGGGGAAAGTAATTTTGGTGACGACAGCTACGTTGTTCCTATCGGCGACATTTTGGATTATAACGTATCCATTTATTGATGAAGGTGAGTTTTTGTTTAAAAATACCTTTTTTTTTTTTTTTCGCGAATAAATTTGCCTTTGACCACCAACTCGCCTGTTGGTAAGCGACGATGTGGTCGAAGATGAAGCACGCAGACTTAGAAGATATCTCACTCTACCTTGAAAAGCCCAAGATAGTATCTCTTACCTCTAAATTTGTTCTGGAACCTCCCCTAGCCAAGTTGCAATTCGCAAACACTATATAGAACACTCAATACAATGTATGGGAAAGTTGACCTAACTTTAGTAGATATAATATTATGACAATTTATAGCTACCATCATTGAATGGACATATTTATTAACCTGATGCTGTATTATGAAAACGAATGCTGTTTTGACACACTTTGTTATGATTAACATGGAATACTCACATTGATGAAACGTCTCAACAAACATTTTATTTCATTGTCATCGGAGTTACACACATACGAGTATATAATATACCAAATTTCGGACAAGCTCAATCGGACACAGAAGTGGTTTAAAAATTAAATTGCAAGATTCCACCCGGACAAACATAATTAGGTACATAGATACATAGTAAGCTTTAAAAAAAGATACTTGTTACTAGGAAATTGAGGATTTCCTAGTAACAAGTATAATTTGAAAACGAAATTTGAAAGAAAGTGTAATTTGGTTCCAGAATCGATAATATACTCCTACGTCCCGGACCCGAGCTGGTTCCTGCTGACAAGCTCGCTGTGGGGGCTCTGCTTCGTGGGCGGACTCATGGCCTTCACTCTCTACCACCTGCTTCCCTACCTGTGACGTTACACGCCTTCGGGACGCCATTACCTGAATTTGACGCCACTACATGCGTTTGACGCCACTACATGCGTTTTATGCCACTACATGCGCCTGACGCCACTACATGTGTCTGACGCCACTACATGCGTTTTATGCCACTACAGGCGTCTAACGCCACTACATGCGTCTAAAGCTACTACATGCGCCTGACGCCGCTACATGCGCCTGACGTCATCGCATGTGGCCGTCTTCCTAAAACTTGTGAAAGTGCCGGTATTTGTGAAATTGTTCACATTTGTGAAAGTGCCCCTTGTTAATAGTCTTGTGCGATCAGTGAATATGGCTCATTCTGTGGATGCTAAAACGAGGAGTGAATGGATAATCATAGGGATCTCAGGTGAGAACTTCCTTTTAATTTACTTAAGTAAGAACTAAAAAATATTATTAAAAAATCGTCGGAATAACGTATAGGTGTCTCTATTATATATTTTTTCTGTCTCATGCAACAAGATCCAATCTAGTGCATAAACGTGACGGTACTTTGAATTACCCTTGATTCTCGTTGAATGTGTTATCTGTTATAGTCCAATGAATGGAGCGTTTGACCCCAACATAAATTCTTCCGTCGCTGAAACGTTGCAGGGTGATAAAGTAATGTGTATAGATTAACTGTTGACAAACCAAAACTTTTTTATTTGCAAGTTAGGTAGGTAGGTATTCGTATTTCGTAGCT
Source organism: Alcis repandata (assembly GCA_949125135.1). NCBI lineage: Eukaryota > Metazoa > Arthropoda > Insecta > Lepidoptera > Geometridae > Alcis > Alcis repandata. Next base: position 10,052,311 of record OX421245.1, on the reverse strand, counting down.
AAATATGAAAATCTCTTCTAGCTCTCGGTGGAAAATTGTTTTGTCCAAAATTTCTTCGATATAAGTTAGTGTAATATCAATATGTGTAGCAATATTTAGATTTGGGAGATACAGGAATTTGAAAATACCTACTTTGATTGAGTAGGTACCTTTGGGTGTTCCAAAACGCATGTGCGACGCAAAAAAAAATTAGATTATTTGGATTTCAAACTGTTTTATTTAGTCGAGTGTAATAACTAGCCTGATGTTATACGTCGCGTTTGCCCATAACAGGTCTGCACCACGCAAAATGTTGAACTCGCAGAATTCAAGCCCCTGCGCGGCACAGCACTGCGCTCGTCACCCTGAGATATAAGTTGTTTAATCTCCCATTTGCCCTGTAATTTCACTGGAAACATTGCCCTTCCAACCGGAACACAATAATGTTTGCACATTTTTATACTGCTTGGTGGTGGAATAACTGGCACACATGTACCACTACCACCTCCCTACCAGACTACCGCTACAGTTTGAGTGAGTGGGCCGGTGCGCGGTGTCGCGTTGTCGCAGGCGTGACGTGCGGCGGTAAGACCAGCCTGGCGCGGCAGCTGCTGGCCGCGCTGGAGCCGGTGCAGCTGTTCCACCAGGACGAGTACTTCTTCCCGGACGACAGCGCGCGCCACGAGCGCTGCCAACACCTCGACCACAACAACTACGACGTACTCGGCGCGCTGGGTGCGTTTGTTTAGCTTGCCCGTTTGTTGTTTTTTTGGAGCAAATCTTGCAATTATGAACCCACTTCCCGAAATCCGATTGAGCTGAAACTTGGTATAACTGTGTAACTCCGATGGCAATGCAGTAAAAACTTGTTTGTATTTTTTTTAAATTACTCGTTTCCTCATTCATACACTCATTCTAAGAAGGTACCATTCTTGGAAGGACACGTTTTGGGAAATAAACATCGTCTTCGCAACGTCTGTTTCGTGCTCTATCGCAGACCGCATCATCGCTCACCATCAGGCGTGACGCCTAACCCCTTTTTTCCTCTGTCAACGAACGAACGAAGCGACGGTGACGTCACACTGGTATTGTCTGGTATAGCTAAAAAAAAAACTGTTTCCAGATATGGAGTCGTTCTACCGCGACATAGTGGCGACGCTGCAGGGCCGCAGCAAGGCGCACGCGCGCTACCCGGGGCCGCCGGGGCCGGGGGGGGGCAGCCAGGAGGGGGGGGAGAGGGCCGGCCGGCTCTCAATGCCCGGGAAAAAGAAACAGTTCCTCATTCTGGAGGGGTTCACCGTGCTCAACTACAAGCCCATCAACGAGCTGTGCGACCTGCGGTGAGTCGTCTCGTCTCCGGCAGTGGTTCCCGACCATGCTCATATACACACTACATTTCTATTATTTTATCACCCTGCAAAGTTTCAGCGACTGAGGAATTTATAGTATTACTAGCTGACTCGACAGACGTTGTCCTGTCAAAAGCCATTGCGTAACTATAGCAACCGTAGTATGTTGATGCTAACTTGTCAATTTATAGTAAAAATTATCAGTATAATATATAATTTGCAATAAATTAAAATTGCGACTATAATTTGAGATTTAAACTATCCCATCTCTCAAGTTGGATCGAACTGCACATGGTGTGCGAATTTTATTATAATCGGTTAAGTGGTTTAGGAGTCCATTGAGGACAAACATTGTGACACGAGATTTATATAATATATTATAAGATACGAGTATGTTTGGGGTCAAACGCTCTGTTCTTTGGACTGTAGGTAGAGGTTTACAATAGTGTGTGATTCGTTGAATTGTTCGCAGGTACTACTTCATCCTCGAGTACGGTGAGTGCGCGGCGCGGCGCGCGCTGCGGGTGTACTCGCCGCCCGACGTGCCGGGGTACTTCGAGCAGTGTGTGTGGCCCGCGCACCTGCACTACCGGGCCGAGGTGAGCGCGCGCACACACACACACACACACACACTACTCGCCGCCCGACGTGCCGGGGTACTTCGAGCAGTGTGTGTGGCCCGCGCACCTGCACTACCGGGCCGAGGTGAGCGCGCGCACACACACACACACACACACACTACTCGCCGCCCGACGTGCCGAGGTACTTCGAGCAGTGTGTGTGGCCCGCGCACCTGCACTACCGGGCCGAGGTGAGCGCGCGCACACACACACACACACACACACTACTCGCCGCCCGACGTGCCGGGGTACTTCGAGCAGTGTGTGTGGCCCGCGCACCTGCACTACCGGGCCGAGGTGAGCGCGCGCACACACACACACACACACACACTACTCGCCGCCCGACGTGCCGAGGTACTTCGAGCAGTGTGTGTGGCCCGCGCACCTGCACTACCGGGCCGAGGTGAGCGCGCGCACACACACACACACACACACACTACTCGCCGCCCGACGTGCCGAGGTACTTCGAGCAGTGTGTGTGGCCCGCGCACCTGCACTACCGGGCCGAGGTGAGCGCGCGCACACACACACACACACACACACTACTCGCCGCCCGACGTGCCGAGGTACTTCGAGCAGTGTGTGTGGCCCGCGCACCTGCACTACCGGGCCGAGGTGAGCGCGCGCACACACACACACACACACACACTACTCGCCGCCCGACGTGCCGAGGTACTTCGAGCAGTGTGTGTGGCCCGCGCACCTGCACTACCGGGCCGAGGTGAGCGCGCGCACACACACACACACACACACTACTCGCCGCCCGACGTGCCGGGGTACTTCGAGCAGTGTGTGTGGCCCGCGCACCTGCACTACCGGGCCGAGGTGAGCGCGCGCACACACACACACACACACACACACACACACACACACTACTCGCCGCCCGACGTGCCGAGGTACTTCGAGCAGTGTGTGTGGCCCGCGCACCTGCACTACCGGGCCGAGGTGAGCGCGCGCACACACACACACACACACACACACACACACACTACTCGCCGCCCGACGTGCCGAGGTACTTCGAGCAGTGTGTGTGGCCCGCGCACCTGCACTACCGGGCCGAGGTGAGCGCGCGCACACACACACACACACACACACACACTACTCGCCGCCCGACGTGCCGAGGTACTTCGAGCAGTGTGTGTGGCCCGCGCACCTGCACTACCGGGCCGAGGTGAGCGCGCGCACACACACACACACACACACACACACTACTCGCCGCCCGACGTGCCGAGGTACTTCGAGCAGTGTGTGTGGCCCGCGCACCTGCACTACCGGGCCGAGGTGAGCGCGCGCACACACACACACACACACACACACACTACTCGCCGCCCGACGTGCCGAGGTACTTCGAGCAGTGTGTGTGGCCCGCGCACCTGCACTACCGGGCCGAGGTGAGCGCGCGCACACACACACACACACACACACACTACTCGCCGCCCGACGTGCCGAGGTACTTCGAGCAGTGTGTGTGGCCCGCGCACCTGCACTACCGGGCCGAGGTGAGCGCGCGCACACACACACACACACACACACACACTACTCGCCGCCCGACGTGCCGAGGTACTTCGAGCAGTGTGTGTGGCCCGCGCACCTGCACTACCGGGCCGAGGTGAGCGCGCGCACACACACACACACACACACACACACTACTCGCCGCCCGACGTGCCGAGGTACTTCGAGCAGTGTGTGTGGCCCGCGCACCTGCACTACCGGGCCGAGGTGAGCGCGCGCACACACACACACACACACACACACACTACTCGCCGCCCGACGTGCCGAGGTACTTCGAGCAGCGTGTGTGGCCCGCGCACCTGCACTACCGGGCCGAGGTGAGCGCGCACACACACAATTAGCTCATGTTTCATGCAAATAAATGTTAATCTTTTACTGGTGTCCCTCAGGTCGAGCGCGACGCGCGCGTGCGTCTGCTGGACGGCGCGGCGCCGGGCGCGCTGGACGCGGTGCGGGGGGACCTGCGGGCCCGCGGGGCGCGGAACGCGGACGAGATACATGTCTGATTGTATACAGGGGTTTTCACAAAGGGTATCCTAAGCCGAAAAGGACTCATAGTACTCATCATTATGAACAACTTTTAATATGGGACCAACCCGATACCGAAAACCCGAAAAAAAAAATCAGCTGTTCCATGGAAAAATGTCAATGACACTCAACAAAATTTATGGAACAACTGATTTTTTTTCGCGAATTTCGGGTTGCTCCCGTAGTAAAAGTTGTTCATTGAGTTCAGTACTATGAGCTCTTTTCGGCTTAGCATACCCTTTATGAATAACCCTGTATTGATTGTATGAATGATTGTAGGTATACCAATATTAAACCAGTTACTGAAATCGTCGTTAATTTCTTGTGAACATTGTAATTAAATTACTGCAAATATTACTTTGGTGTTTTAAACTACTAGCTAAACGGCTTGACCGATTTTGAGTTGCGAGGAGTCATCCATATCCGTATCCGGAGTGTCAGTCTTCATAAAACTACATGGTGACGAATTCACGCCGCCCTCGTCACAAGTACAAACACACAACATAGAGTACACAAATCACACACATCCCCCACACACAACAACGCACACAGACATGGCTCACGCACACGAGTCTCGGAACACTCGCCTGGGGCGCTATTCTGGCGAGTGAGATATTATCTCGGTCACTATCGCTTTCATTAGAAATGTCATGCGAGTGACTGACGGAGATTATCTCGAGCGCCTAAGAATGGGGTCCCTCGCGCGGCCAAGTGCTCCGAGACTCGTGTCCGTAAGAGATGTGTGTGTGTGTGTGCTTTAGCGCGCTAACTGTGAAGTTTAACACTTTGACTGAGGGAAACACATACCTTGTGTTTTCTTTTGTGCGACGCGAGTGCGGCTGCACACGCCAGGCGCGTAAAACAACGCATTTGACTATTAGCCTCAGTCAAAGTATTAACTTTGCCCTTACAACGTTTTGTGTCACAATCACGAGGCTTGCAATGCAACTCTGCGTCATCGTTTCACTTCGATCGTTCCTTGAGTGGTCCGCTCTCTTTTTTTTTAATTCCGTATTTGGCAAACAAGCAAAAGGAGCGCCTGATGGTAAGCGATAACCGCTGCCTATGGATACCTATAACAACAGAGGCGTCAAGGGTACGCTGCCGACTTATTAAGACTTAACAGCCATTTTGAAGAACCCAATGTTAGTTACTCGGGAATACCGGAGGAGGGAGCTCGTCTCGCTCTTTTGTCCGTAGGCGTGTATGCTGGTGCCCTCTGTCAAGCACAGAGGCTGGCGGGTGTAACCTCACATAACCCGTTGCTCCCAAAGCAGCCGGGTACCTCCAAGATTTCCCCCCGTCAACAAAAAAAAGGAAGGTAGTACTCACACGCCCCCCTCGTCGCAGAACTTGCGGCTCTCCCTGGCTCCGTCCGCGCTGCGGTGCTCGGCGGGCAGCGCGTGCGACGGAACGCTGTCTGTCTCGCTCGCACTCGCGCTCGGGGCCTCCACGGACCGCTTGCTGCGCTCCTCTAGCCTGGAAAGTGGAATTATATTGTTCGATCACAGATATAGCACTCGGGGATAGTGTAGCTTTACATTGCTGCAATAATCGTTTTATTCGGACCAGAGTTCCGGAGATTACTTACTCTACAAATTAACATATAATACATATAAACTTTACTTATTTATATATTATTTTAGTACGAGTATAGATTTATGTGGTAGGTACCTAGTCCAAGTTTAAGAGCACGCAGACTTAAGTAAGTATTGTAAGCACGCTTGACCAACGCACACATGGACTTCGCTCACGGAAACAAGTCTCGGCTCGGATCACTCGCGGCGAGTGTTCTGAGACTCGCACTCGCGTCCGTGAGCGATGTGCGAGTGCCTTGATAGTACAAGTACCTACATACTCTTACTCTAGAGCAGTCGTGCCAGCGGCCCAGAGTCTCGCTCTATTATTTGCCGAGCTGAGTTGACTCGGGGGACCGCTGGCGAGGGGAACCGCACAAGGCAGCCCTTGCTGGACGAAGGTGCGGGATCTCTCGTCCCCATTCCGAATAAGAATGAGCCTCACTCGTGTAGTCTTGTTTCGCGGCTGGTTGTACCTGTTGTGCGCGGGCGGCTGTGTCGCGAGGCGCGCCACGCGCGGCACCGTGTCGTCCGCCTTCAGCACCGGCAGCGTGCGCGACAGGAAGCGCAGCGTGTGGTTGCGGACCAGCTCGCTGGGGGACAGTCATCGGAGTTACACACACCAAAGTTCAGCTCAATCGGACGTCAGGAAGTGGGTCAAAATTCAGTACAGTACGGGGTGAATAAAACCTCAGGGGTGAATAGATACAAAGCTAAAAATGATTTTCTACAGACAATAGCTGAACATTTCGAAAAAGAACAAAGAAACGTGAAAGAAAGGGGGTGAAGGTTTCGAAACTTTCGGTAGGTACATTTTTCTTTCGATCTATTTGGCTTTAGTCTTTAGAAAATCATTTTTAGTTTTGTATCTATTCACCCCGTTTTACTAGCAAGATTTGACCCGAACACTGGTTTGTAAACAAGGTTACTATGATCCATGTCGGCATAAACGGTGTTGACTTTTGGGTAGGCACAGATTTAGTTTCCAGGGGTTCGGGTTCGGAGTTGAATGTAGGTACATACATACGCGTTGCAATGATTTTGTGACTTGGACTCGAGTCGAGACCTCGTGCTGACGCTTTAGTAAAAACCTCTGATGTTAATTCATATCACGCGCTCGAAATTGCTATTGTTATTAAAGTAGAGTAGAGCGTATCACATTACAGCTAAGGAAGCTTAGCATTTATTCTGACATTCGGATATAAAATACGTCCCTAGCGAATATTCGATAGAAAAATCCATGCTCATAATGCAGTTTCCATTTAAGCCCGACCGGTGCTGTTGTTTTTAAACGGTTTTTCATTCAATTTTTTCTATCGAATAAGTAAGTACTCGCTTCATATTTTACGTCACAAATTATGCTAGACTTACTCAATGCTAAGGCTAGAGAGAGGTAATACTCACAAGGGGTAGGGCTCCCCATTAGGGTTCTGCCCCATGGGGTTCCTAGGGATGGTCCCGCGGTTGAGGTCCCCGCACAGGTTGGAGGCCGACACGTGCGGGCGCGGGGACTCCGCCTCCGGGCAGTCGGCCGCCACCTGCCGGTACGGCGGCGGTCGGACCCTGGAGCACACAGATTATGGTATAACTATAGGTATGTGATGATTTTTTTTATTTTTAAAAAGGAGCAGCAAAAAGGTCAGCCTGATGTTAAGCGGAACCGTAGCCTATGAACACCTGCAACACTAGCGGCATTAATGATGCTTTGCCAGCCCGGAGAGGTGCTTGTAGAATCCCTTTTTAAAACGCCCCAAGTTGTAGTTCGGCGAAAAGACCTTTGGAGGTAGGACATGCCACATCTTGCAGGTCCGCGAGATAAAAGAGCGGTTTATAAAGGTCAAACTTCAGCAATCGCAGCTGTTGTGTAAAAAATAATAGTTAAAAAAAAACTAAAAAAACACGCTTTTTATAAAAAACCGAACTAAAAAAATAGAAAATAAAATTTTATAAATTTAAATTAAGAATAGGGTTGAAAATTTCAATAAATATAAATTAATAATAGTGTAAATAAATAAATATATGTATTTTATTTTTAAAAAGCGTGGGGTGCATGGGTCAATAGATATTATATATTTTGTAGATACATTTTGTACTGACAGACATGAGTAGAGTGATTAGCATTTTGATAATATCTTAGAAAGCACCCCACGCTTTTTTAAAAATAAAATACATATATTTATTTATTTACACTATTATTAATTTATATTTATTGAAATTTTCAACCCTATTCTTAATTTAAATTTATAAAATTTTATTTTCTATTTTTTTAGTTCGGTTTTTTATAAAAAGCGTGTTTTTTTAGTTTTTTTTTAACTATTATTTATTTTTCGCTTTTTAGTTCGATTTGCTAACTATTAACCATTATTAATATGTACAAAATGTGTTGGTGTTATCCGATTTTGGCCGTCTGCTCAAGCAAATTAAAAATAAAATTGATGCGTAACAAAAAATATTGAGCAAAAAGATTTGTAGCCGCGTGGTTTCGATCCTCAGACCTCATAAAATAAAATTGATGCGTAACAAAAAATATTGAGCAAAAAGATTTCTAGCGCGTGGTTTCGATCCAGGGACCTCTGGGTTATGAGCCCAGCACGCTTCCACTGCGCCACTCTGTTCTCTGACACGAATGACGAAATTACCATTTGTAAGTTAAACGGTATTAAAAGTTAAAGAAACTTTATAGAAAAAGCGTGTTAAAAAAATTAATAGTTAAAAAAACTAAAAAACACGATTTGTTTAGTGTATTGTCATCGGTCCTCGATATATCTACAAAGTTTGAAAGAAATCTGACCGTTTAAAGTGGGTCAAAAACGCGCTCAAAGGAGTCGGTTACATACAAACATACAAACATACAAACATACAAACATACAGGTGAAGCTAATAAAAGCGTGTTAAAAAGCGTTAAACGTGAACCCAGCAAGCACAAACTGGACGGCTTGACGAAACGGACGGACTGTGGTTGCTCAGGCCGCTCTGTCAGGATTCTTCAAAACGTATTGTAATGATCAACTTTCAACAACTTAGCTATGCAAGTCATAACCAGGACAGGGAAGGGAGAGGGGAGGGGAGGGAGGGGGGGTTGTATGGACAAGAAGTTGGCAGCGACAATACCTGTGTTGCTCTCATCATTTTGTCTTTCTCTTCCATTCGTTTGACATAGTGATATTTTTTATTGGAGTCATGTTATTATTCATCCTGTCATTATTTAAACATCAAAGGGCATGAATCGTCAAGTTAAAAGTAAACGTGATTTTGATGGGGTAGGAGGGGGGGGGGGGTATCTAATAACCTCAGCAAGTCACCACGTCTCACCAAGGAAAGGGGGGGGGGGGATGATAAATTTGCTAAAATTATCACATGATTAATATACGACTCCTTACCTCGGCGGCGTGGCGTTAGGCGACTCCATGAACGCGTAGTATCCCTCAGGGTTCTCCTCCGCGGGGTCAGGGCTCTCCGTGGTGGTCGAGGGGGTGGGGGCCGCGGCGGCGGGCGCGGGGGCGGTGGGCGCCGTCTGCGGAGACACGCAGCCAGCCAGCACCACCGCCAGCACCTGGAGGATAAACCACTTGGTGAGACAAACTGATGACGAGGTGACGAGGACGAGGATACCGGCGACTGGGACCGCGGTTCCACTTAATTGCGGTTCGAGTCGCCGGGATCCTCATATACACACAGGCCAGTTTGTTGTAAAATGTAAACATGGTAAGTTGTTTCAAGATATTGGACTTAATTACGGCGACTAGAACCGCAACTAAGTGGAACCGCTTTCTGAGTGACCAGTGTCCCCGGGCGACCGCAGCGGATGCCCGAGCTTTCCGCCCTCGTAGTTGCGCTGCTCATACTATTTTTCAAAACATATAGGTACGTGAGCGTGCATCTATAGGTACACAAGATTTAGCGCACGGCTTTAATAACCTGTTCCTGTCACTTTGACAGTGACGTTTTAGAGATCCACGGGTCACTTTTATCCTGGCAAAATTAAGTCACAGTTAGAAAAACAGTTGCAACCGCGGGCGATGCTAGCGAATAAGTAAAATGACATTGATAAGTGTGTCGGCGCAATGAGGTCTACGAACTGTGCCAACGCAATTTTGATAATATAGCGTCTTTAATTTGCTGTTATTTTTCTTTTATTATCTATTGTCAAAGTAATTGCTGTTGTCGCCATTCTTCGCTACGTTTCGAGTATAGATGGTGGCGTGGCGCGAGCTCGAAGGACCAAAATATAGTGACCCAATTTTAAAAACTATTCCCGATTGTACCCTTGGGGTTGAAAATAGGGTGACAACTGGGTATGACTTGGGCAGAGTCTTTTTTGGTCAAAGTTAGTTTTATCTCATAAAAACTGTTACTTTTGACTGTAGGCTTCGGTACAAAGCTTTTTTGCTCTTTCAGAAAAAGCGTAAGTTACGCAATAACTTGTGCAAGTTAACTTGCCCGTCTCAGGTTCGCTTGCCTCTGCTAATCAGGGCACCGCGGGTGACACGGTCGTCACACGCAGTTGACACCGCCATCATTACCACCCAGTGGCGTAGCGTGCCTTGGCGAGGCCCCGTATAAAAATTGTTTTTGGGGGCCCTTTTGAAGGGTAAAGATTACTCACAATAGAAAAAAAAATGTTTGCGTAAATTAAAGAAATGTTTATTCTTCAAAATTATCTATCTGTCACTTTCTCCTAAATTTTTATTAGCAATTCAAATTAAATGTACACTCTCATTGCCTTTTTTTCGGCCGCAATAACCGATGTAGGGTGTTGCCAACTTTTGAACTTACGCTTTACTCGAAAAAAAAAAGAAATTACTTTCTGAAAAAAAAATTGGGAAGTTTATATTACTTTTAGCTTACTTACGTCGGGGGCCCCCGTGGCCCGGGGGCCCCGTATAATTGATACGGCAGATACGGCGGTAGCTACGCCCCTGTTACCACCCACGGCTTCTCTAACCTTTATTCCAACGACATAAAGGTCAAATTAGCATGTAACGTGGATGGTCATTAGAACTGAGTAGAGCAATTTGTACTTTTACTAAGTATTATTTATTCTGTGTAGCGTTTAAAGTTGTTTCCTTTATTTTGTCATCTGTGCTGCAAGACGTTAATTTCACTTTTCTTGCGAAACTCCAGAGAGTTCGCGAGAAAAAGGGTTTGCTTTGTAAATCCTACTACTATTATAAAGGCGAAAGTTTGTAAGTATGGATGTATGTATGGATGTTTGTTACTCTTTCACGCAAAAACGGCTGAACGGATTTACATGAAATTTGGAATGAAGGTTGTTCATGGTCTGGATTAACACATAGGCTACTTTTTATCCCGGAAAACGCGGGTGAAGCCGCGGGGCGCAGCTAGTAACTACATAAATATGTGCACCGTGGTTATGATGATGATGATTTAAAGATATTTAAATAGCCTATTCTGCTATTCCAGGGTATTAGCTGTCTTCATACCAAAGTCCATTTAAATCCGTTCAGAAGATTAAACGTGGTTGAAAAAAAAAAATAAATAAACGTTTCACACTCGTAGCTCTCCCCTAGGATAAATCCTGTGTCGGGGATGCCATGGAACACACACAAAGACAAGGACAATTAACACCCAGAGCCCAGACCCAGAACAGATATTAAAATTAATCTGCCCAGCCGGGACCCGGGACCTCTGATTGAGCAACAAACATTCAAATTCAGATTCAAACATCCGAATAACGCAGGATCTAAATTCGTAGATCGACTGCCCCTACGAACACTAATATCGAAACTGCAAATGATATTGTTTACCTACAGGAGAGCAATCTAAAGTCAAGACCTAAATTAATATGTTAAAATGTGTAGTCTCAATTTTATTCGATCTAAAAAAGTCAATTATGTATATTTTTTTAAGAATGATTCTAATTTAAATATTCGAATAATTGGTATAAAATGGAAAAAATCGTGATTTTGAAGTTTCGATAGTGTTCACAGCATTCAAAATCAGAGGTCATTACTCCATCATAATATTTAGAGAAGACATCAGCGGCTGGACTAGATCGAACACAACACAAACTGCAAACATTGCGAGTTACGAGCAGTTGCTCCGTTCACACCAACGTGTGAACTAAACGTTGTAGGCTGAGATGTTTTTAATTTATTGAATCGGGCGTTACTTCGCGGAAGTTCTCCTTCAAATAACTGAAGGCGGAAATAAACTAGAAATAAGTACATTTGAAAACAGTTATTTTAAGATGTTTTTACTTGGTTTTAGGAAGGAATGTAGGATTAGATTCCTACTGCTGCTGATAGATCACTACCGACGCGAGATAAATAAAAGACGCTTGTCTAATAAACTGCTATATTCGGTAATGATCGCTGATGCTATGAGTGCGATTAATGCGGCGGTTGCTGGTGCACTGGTTTGAGTAAGTCGCGCGGGCCGCTGCTAGCGGCGCGTGCGACCTACTTAAGCCAAAACGCTGATGTGTTCGGAATTAACCGAACAAGGAATACTCACTAAAGTAGCTCTTAGCGATAAGGCCGCCAGTTGTGGCACTAGTTTTAAGCGCTCCCGACCCGTGGTCCAGCTGTTATGTCCAACTGGTTGGACCACGGGTTAGTAAAACCACGTAATACTATTCATGGTCCAACATATTTTTTTTTTTTATTGTTATGACCCGTGGTACAACTAGGGGCTGTTTTCCAACTATTGTTATTATTTTGTTTATGATTTCTGGTGTGAACAATAAAGAGTTTATCTAACTGAAGGCGGAAACAAACTAGAAATACATTTGAAATCAGTAATATTATTATAAGATGCTTTTACTTGGTTTTAGAAGTTTGTTATTTTCCTCCGACTTCAGAGTCGAAACGTTTACTTTTTAATCTTATGATATAAATGGGGCTTTAGGGCAAGTCTTTATAAACCCATTTTTTTGGGTTCCGTACCGAAATGATAAAATGGAACCCTCATGGTGAGAGACCAGTGTGTTGCATGCCTTGTGCATTTATACCTAAAAAGTAAAAGACATGTACAGTACAGGGTTACAAGAAAAGGATATCCTATGCCGAAAAGGGCTCATAGTGCTCATCATTATGAACAACTTTTACTATGGGACCAACCCTGAAATTGAGAAAAGAAAATCAGCTGTTCCATACATTTTATCCGGTGTCATTGATTGTATTGAACGTCCCCTTTCCTTATAAGTAACCCTGTTAACCCTGTTTTGCAGTACTTAGATATACCTTGGGGACCGGACCCTCGACACGCGAGTTTTCACATTGGCAGAATATTTTTCAAGTTATTAGAAAGCTTGTGTTCGACCACGATGCGCCATCTTCCTCGATAAAAACTACGAATAGAATACATAAGGACTACGACTAAACTATGATTATATACAGGTAATACAGGGTTATAAGGAAAGGGTAAGCTAAGCCGAAAAGAGCTCATTGTAGGTACTCATCATTATGAACAATTTTTACTATGAGACCAACTCGAAAATCGGGGAAAAAATCAGCTGTTCCATGCATATTGTCGAGTGTCATTGACATTTTTCTATGGACCAGCTGATTGTTTTTCGCGACTTCCTGGTTAGTCCCATACTAAAAGTTGTTTTTAAAGATGAGTACTATGCGCCCTTTTCGGCTTAGCTTACCCTTTTTGTTTAACCTTGTATAAAGCTAGGTTCCATTCAACCTACGTGTAAACAGGCAACCGAGCTGCAACGGTAAACCGCTACGAATCGTAAAGCAGCCTGATATTACCATAAAGGATTAGGCGGCGGGAATGCGGTCGACCGCGGCCTTACTGCGGGCCGATGACCAGCCGACCCCGCGCAGGGGAATACAGAGGGCTAACTCACTCACTTTTTATTTTTTCGTAAATAAAATAAATAACGTTTCACGCTCATAGCTCCCCACTAGGACTAGGATACCCTGTGTCGGGTGCCATGTAACACACACAAAAACAAGAATAACTAAGACCCAGAGCAGATATTTAAATTCATCGTTCAAACATCTGCCCGGCCGAGAATCGAACCCGGGACCTCTGGCTTATAAGGCGGGTTTACAACCGCAGATCCAAACAGGTCGTCAAATGCAGGTAATTTTAGTATTTGTATGGTGTATATCTCATGTTTTTATGTAGGTTTATATGACAGTACAGTTTTTTATTTTTTAATGTTTCTAAACCACGTTATATTTTTCAACGTCAGTTTGCAAGTTGTGCTTCTGTTCGTAGTCTGCGAGCTGGCGCCGAGTCCACCCGCCACCGCTCGGCCGCGAGTCACTGGGTGAAGGTCACCGTCCGGGACTGTGACGTCAGCAGGCTCGGCTCGAGAACCGAGCGCCTAAATACTCGACACTATTTTATGCTAATTTTACAGAGTAAAAAAACTAGCTGCACCCGGCGGTTTCACCCGCTGTTTTTTTTCTTTTTACTTTTAAACCTTCCCTGTATTAGAGCAAACAATACAAAAAAATAATCGGTCCAGCCATTCTCGAGTTTTAGCCAGACAAACGAACAGCGACTCATAAAATATAAAGAAATGAGAAGAAAAAAATATTTGTCTATGTTCTTATTCGGAGTAGGGGCGATAAGTCCCGCACTGGCGTCCCGCAGAGGGTGCATTGTGCGTTTCCCCCTTGCCAGCGATCACCCGAGCCAACCCAGCTCCTTAAAATACCGGAGCGAGGCTCGAGGCCGCTGCTGCTCCAAGTGCTCCAGTGGCAAAGATGGTGTGATTAGTTTTAGTTTTAAAATTTCTTTAATTTTTTTTTCTTTGCTTGTTTTTTTTATTTTTTCACTTTATACTTGACAAAAATATGGCAGGTATGATTATTGATGAGCTACAACAGTCAAGCTGTTGTGATGTCGATGATGATGCCAGAGCCACTTCATGCGATACGGTGGCGACTCTGGTCTCCTCTGTGGCCTTATTTGGCTGTGTTTGTGGCAGCAATTTTCATGGAGCGAATTGGTTTTTGATTTTTAAGCTCCGAAGCAAAAGAGGTGTTTTAAGTTTGACTGATATGTGTGTGACTGTGGCATCATAGCTCTTAAACGAGGAACCAACTTGGATACAGCATTTTTTTTTAAAGTAGGTTTTCTAGCAGTGGTTGTTAGACATGTTTTATCAAAATTTGTTCAGCCGTTTCAAGGCCATCCGCTCTTTTGTTAGCTTCGGGGGATAAAATATTTTGAAATATTTCTTTTGTTTATTGTTTTCTCTTATGTTGACTTTTACCGCCTTCAAAATAGGATCATTACCTCGAAACGGTATTCGAAATTCCGAACATGGCATGAATCGATCGGCTCCAAGTTTGAGGTATAGCAGTAAAATATATCTAAAATCTTTAAATATGAGTCATTTCGTACCAAACAAGCTCAAGTAGGTTATAGGTAGGTGTAATGATATTTTGACCATTCTGTCTCAAACATCCTACTTTCACCACATTAATCACTTTAAACTAGCGGGTGCTCGGGACTGTGCCCGGTGCTTTGTGGGCCATAAAACAGTCTATGGATGGATTATCAGGGATGGCGAACCAAAATATTTTAGGCACGCCACCACCCAATTATCAACAGGCAAAATTATCTCTAAAGCCTCATTAAACATTTCTTTAAAAAAATTGGCGCGTTGATTCATGAAGGTTCGCTACCCCTGGTGTGCCCTGTACACCTAGCACAATACCTAGCGAGTATTCCATTTACGCCCGTCAGGGGCGCTCTTGACAGGCGTTAATGGCATACACTTTTCTATCGAATACTCGCTACGTAAGTTTACGTAGAAGTTGTGCTAGGTACACTGGTCTCCCCTCCAAATTGGGTTCCCGCCTTTCCGTGGCGGGGGGGATAAGTAGCCAGGCCGCCTTGCCCGGTGAAACTAAGAGGAACCGTAAAGGTGGAGGCTCGGGCCGGCGCCCTGGACAATCCGGGAAGCGGCGGTCTGGGCCTAGGAGCCCTTCCGTATACCTCTCCGTGGAGAGGGAACGTGGTAGGGCTCGGGGTCGTCTGCGGACGACGACGGGGGGCACATTGTGCCCTCCAGAGGGGTAGACTCGGCCGGCGTCCTGGACAGTCCGGGTAGCGGCGGTCGAGTCCCCGAGAGGGAGAGAGCGGGAGAGAGAGAGGGACCCTTTCTCTCACCCGCTCCGCAGAGAGAAGAGCGGACACGGGGGCGAGTCAGGCCAGAGGGGCCAGTAAGGCTCGCACTCCGTCTCCGCTAGGAGGGCCTGGAGTGGCGGGTGCGCGGACACCCGCTGCTTCGCATTGGGCCCTCCAGGGTGGTCGACGCGTCTGATGTTCCGACGCGTCGCCACGAAGTGGGAGGGGGTGGCCACCCCCTACCCGAGGTGGGTCTGCCTCACAGCGGACATAGGCTGGGCGGGGCTGCGGTGATTTAATGGGCCCGCGGCTCCGTCCATTGCCTGGAGGAACTTCCCAGGGTTTTTAGTGGGTATGCCGCCACTAGGGCGGAGACTCCCACATAACCACCCTGCCCTCCCCGGGGCGGGCGTGGTATCCATAAAGGATTTTCCCTGGGTCACAAAAAAAAAAAAAAAAGGTACACTGGTAGACACAAAAAAAAAAAGGTACACTGCCTTAGACATAAAAAACTTCTAATGTAGTAAATCAAATGGCCCTTAAAATGTCAACCAATTTAACCTATAACCCGGTCACAATATCTGTGCACCTCGCTGGAATGCGTATAGGAAGCGGGAGAGGCTCCCGCTTCCCCTGTCACCTCTCCGCGCACTCCCCGGTGCGACAGTGCGACTATAGGCTATACGCATTCCAGCGAGGTGCACAGATATTGTGACCGGGTTATAAGTGAAGTAAACCTACCTCCTTCAAGTCAACCAATTCATCGGATCGTGACAACATCTCCGCCAAATGGTGATCAAATACGAGTAGTTCTTGGAAAGGGTATGCTAAGCTAAAAAGTCAGCTGTTCCATAGAAATATGTCAATGACCCTCGGCAAAATGTATGGAACAGCTGATTTTTCGCGAATTCCGGGTTGGTAGTAAAATTTTTTCATAATGATGAGTACTATGAGCCCTTTTCTTATAACCGAGTATTTAAAAAAAAATATAAGAAAAAAAAAAAAACAAAAAAAAAACCAAAACCATGTGAAAATCTAATAACGGTATCGGTAGTGTGTCAGTCAGCTACGGATTAGGTATTTCCAAACACAAGTGTGTGTGGGAGGTGGAAAGTGGAGCGCGGTCCTTGCGAGCTCGGCCGTAGCCTGGATACGAACACCGAACAGGGCCATTCTGGCGAGTGAGGTGCTATCTCGGTCTCTGTCGCTCACATTACTAATCTCATGAGTGTGAGACAGACGGAGGTAAATAAATCGACTGCCTCTACGAACAGTATCGAAACTACATAACCGTGACCGCGGGCTTGCAACTGAGCGATACCGTGGCTCGGATGACACGTTAAATTGTAGGTCCCGGTTGCAACCGCTAAGCCACGTCAGAGGCAATAAGGCGGCCTAAAAACTCTGACACGGGCTAGCCACTCGGCCTGTTCGAGTTTACTTTTTAGTGAGATACTCGTATTATCTCGGTCTCTGTCCATTACAAATCTCATGCGAGTGAGACAGGCGGAGACAGTCTCGAGCGTCCAAGAATAGGTCCCTTCGACGTTTGCTGTCACACATTCCTGACATTCCTAGGTCTAAACGCTTGCTCCCCTTTCTTTTGCAGGGTTATAAGGAAAGGGCATGCTAAGCCAAAAAGGGCTCATAGTGTACTCATCATTATGCACAACTTTTACTATGGGACCAACCCCATAGTAAAATCACTTTATTGTTCAGACTAGAAATTACTAACGAAAGGAAAAACTTGAAACTGGTGCAACAACTGGCGGCCGAGGAAAAAAAAAGAGAGGCCGGATGGAAATTAAAATCTGGAAAAAGCTTGGATGAGATCGCTCTCTTGTCTCTTGACCGCTCACATTCAGAAAATTATTTTGATATGTCCTAATTAATACCTTTTCTCATACCCCACATTACCACATTGCTTGGCTTAAAATATTAGGTCACAATATTTCTGGACCCAATTTTCACGTAAAGACCTACATATTTTTCAGCGTGTTTTTTTTAACGAATTCTAGTGGTTAATATGAATGGGCTAGAGGGAATAAGAGCATGCAGAGTAGACGCAGACTCCCCGAAATGTATCCGATAACTCTAAAACTTCTCGAAAACTCTAAAAATGTAGACGTTTTGGGAGTTTGGTCTGAAGTCTGAACCTTCGCAACTGAGATAGACACTATCCATCGATCTAGTATGTCTTCGGTGACACTATCATTTATTCTGTGGCTCGATCTCGGATCTCGCTCCACTTTCCTCACTGTAATTTCACTTTTATCTGCGCGTTTTTTCCGTAGCTATAGTATTTCGGTTCTCGGCTCGCTGGCCGCCATTATCACAAGTAATTTTATTGTTTCGAGTCTTATTCGGGTTTTTTTGTGAGGTCGGTATAGTTTTCACTTTTAGGAAGAAAGTGGTGACTCTGATGATGTGTTTCAGGCCACCTGATGAGAAGTCGGCGTCGGTTGCTGTAATGTGATGACGCCGTGCACCCGTGCACATGGTAACGCTTGTTTTGATAAACTTGGCTAGCCATTAAAAACTCTTAGTTTGAGGTACTCACGGTCACTTAACTCCAGCTTTTATCATCCCACTGCTGGGTTGTAGGTCTACCCTCGAAGGGGGATTAGGTCGTATGATCGTATCCCACCACGCTGGCCAATTGCGGGTTGTTGGATTCACATACGCCATTGAATATAATTATTTAGGTTTCGTCACGATGTTTTCCTTTACCTAAAAGCCAGTGGTATGAAAATACGTACCTACATAAGTTTCAAGAACCCGTTGGTACGACCTATCTACGAGTATCTAGCTATCTAAGAGAGGCTCAGAAGATAAAACTTTACATTTGGCAAATCATCATCATCATCGTCAGCCTGTATCGACCCTCTCCCTTGCGCCATTCTTCCCTGTGTCGGGCCAATCTCATCCACGGATGACCCGCGATGGGTCTGATGTCGTCGACCCATCGGGCTGATGGTCTGCCAACGGAACGTTTGTCCGCAATCGGTAGCCACTCCGTCAGGGCTCTACTCCACCTGCCATCACCACGCCTAACCACGTGTCCTGCCCAGCGCCACTTTAATCGCATAATACGGTGTCCGACATCTGAGACTTTTGTCCTGCGTCGGATTTCCGTATTACGGACTTTATATCTCAAGTTAATGCCTAACATGGCACGCTCCATTGCCCTTTGTGCGACTCTAATTTTGTTTATTTGGCAAATAAACAAATTTATTATTATTATTTGCCAGCCACACCTCACTGCAGCCTGCTTCTACGTTCAAGGACCGACCATTGCAAGGCATTGCTACTTACTACCTCTAGAATATGTTACTAGAGTGTAGTGTAGAACTGTAGAATGCAGTCGCTCTCCTTTCTTTTATAGGCATCTGATTCATGAATTCAAGTCGAGGCATATTTGCGCGCTCGAGCCGAGCCGAGTAACCGTGAGTTAGAAACAGGTTGGCTCTGAGTCATGATCTACAAGACTCAGGTACCGTGCAGAGTGCAGGCACAGATCGACTGCCTCTACGAACACATCGAAAGTGCGAAAGGCATTTTTTACAGGATAGATAGATAAACTCTTTATTATTCACACCATAAATTACAAACAGAAGGATTAAACCTAAAAAACTAAAAACCTAAAAACTAGTGCGACAACTGGCGGGCTTATCGCTAAGAGCGATCTCTTCCAGGCAACCTTAGGATGGAGAGGAATAGAGGATGGATAAAAAAATATTAAAAACGGAGAGCAATTTGAAGTGAAAATTTGACTTCAATTTATTTATAAGTTAAAATAGAGGGTTCAAAACGAGTCACACCAAATCGAGTCACTGTTTTCACTGTAACACGAGTGTGAGTGTGTAATATCAATTTTATTCGATTTAAAAATCATTTTTTTTATTATCTCTGTTTTCCTATACCATATAATTATACCATTCAATTATTATCAATTCTAACCGTTTTAGTTATTAGACAAATAAACAAATGATTCCACCTGTGACTTGTACCTATCTGTCAGCATTCCGCTACCAGTTTTAAGACCGCTAAGATTCAAAGAAACAAGAATCAACGGTGATCGACGGTGACGGTAACACTTTGAAAACTGAAAACAAAGTGATTCTACAGCAAAGATATCGTCAGCGCTCAAATATGTCCGAACCAAAAGACTGGTTAAGTAGGTATAGCAAATCATAACCATAAAAACTATTTTGGCAATTCTGTGTATTTAGGCTACAAATTCTACATGCTAAATTAGGCGTTAGTGAAACGAAATAAGTTTGTTTAACTCTAAAAGGTAACTAAGTAAACTTCGGAAATTAAACATTTTCGTGAGTTTTGTACTTACTAGGTTCGTTTTCATTCTTTTCTAATTGTTATTTCTTTAGCTTTGTGTAAAGTCCGCGTAAAGGCTCGCACGTAATAATACAGGCTGGTCTTGAAGCCCGGTGTCCAACAATGCCGGTTTCAAGGCCGGCACACATCCACGGGTCAGTGGAGCAGACATGTACACAACCTACTCACTTACTGAGTAATGCAAGGTATGCAAGCGCCCGCGCCGTAAGACCGAAATGTCGACGTCAATTCGGTGCTTTGCCATGGAAAATTGAATACACCAGAACATTTGAAAAGCTTTGATTATAATACTAGCTGAGCCCCGCGGTTTCACACGTATTTTCTAAGTAAAAATAAGACTGCCTAAATGTTAATCGAGAGCTACATAAATACCATAATTCATTCGAATCCGTTCAGTCAGTTAGTGTGATTGAGCAACAAACGTCCAAACATAGTACCAACTTTGACATAGTAGGATACTAATTGGACATATATACTTTTACTGTTTTATTATAAACTATTCTGCAAGACAAGGCTTGCGCTTGATAGAGCTGTCTTGATGCAGCCGAAAGATGGGCATAGAAACTCCAAAACTAATCAACTTGTAATTGAGCTCCTTGGATTCGTCTTTACGAGTCATATTTGTTTATAGAGCACGCTTGTCTAGAAGTTTTGTGGTTTCCGCGGAGCTGGTGACGAGTTCAGCCGCGAAGTTGAGCACGGAGCATGCTCACTGCTCACGGAACACGCTGAATGCTCATGCATGTTCACTACTCAGTGTTCAGAGCTCAGTGCTCACTTCTTACATGTCATGCAATATTAATGCCGTAACGGAGGCGAGACGGAACGGTACTCCAGCACGCGCCGCTGCCGCAGCCCTGGGAAATGGCACGACGAGGCAAGATTCTGCACTTTATATATTTTGAAAGTGATTTTAAAGTAGACAAGTTCATTTTGTACTGTGAACTGGCTTAAGAAAGGGGAATGATGAATGAAAGATGGCGCCTCTTAGTGAGGCCAAGACACACAATTAAGGTCGCTGCGCAAACAAAGTAAGTTAAGTTGTTTTAAAGTTCGTAGGTATAGACTGAATGTCTGGTCCTGCAATCAGTTTTAGACCGCCTGAAGGTCTGACATGGTTTGACTGCTGTTTTTATAGGACAAACAATCGGGTCCTACAGTTTAAGGTTTCAACCGACTGCGTAATGCGGACCAAGTGTTATGTTTGAAGTTCCGTGGTAAAACAAAGAATCTTTATGAGATCACTTTGTTCGGCTGTCCATTTTAAGCTTTTTTAAACCTTTTTATTTATTTATTTTAAGCTATTTTTCATCCAGGGATAAATAGAGGTTATATGGGATCAACCGCCAACGCCGCCTTATCCTTATCCTCGACCATCAGAATACTCTTCAGAGTTCCACTTCGGCGCTATAAATCAGGGCTACAGGTACCCTTTCGCACTGTTTTACTTTCCCGACAGCACAAGCTCTGGCGGGTTCCACCTCAACGAGCCTGCGCTCCTCCTCACCATATCGAGGCGTCGGAACACCAGACACATCGTGCATCCAACCCACCGAGCCAGAGGGCGCCATACTATTTGCTTTAGCTTTAGCCAGATTTCAGTCGCCCCAAGTCCCCAACATGCCCAGTAAATGGTCTCGAAGTTGCCAGCTACCCCCAGTAAGTGGTTCGCAAGCCGACGGTATTAGCTGCCCAACTAACCTGACAGACAATAGCCTCAAGTGCCGGAATTGAGAGCAATTTTTGTATTGTTTGGTCCGTCAGCGAGTTTCACCGCTTGTCGCTTTCTACGAGATCGTTACACGCTCGATTCTTCAGCTATGCGTGATAACTATTTAATAGTCTCTTTACCCCTAAATGTGACTCTTAAAATGTGATAAAATATATTGAATTGAAAAATCCCGTGGTTTTGAGTTTCTCGATTGATTTTTGATTGATTGATAGCTGTTTTCATGGTGAAATTGGGAAGTGCAAACTACTTTATCTGCTTACCCGTACCTACGGAGAAATAGTTGGATAAGCTTAAAGTAATTTTCATATCTAAAGGTAGACTTTGCTTTTATGATTAATGTTTATAATATTGTTAGAACTTATTTTAAGATTGCACAAATGTTATAGCAATTTCAGAGTAAGATAACTTACCTATATAAAAGAAAGCTACAAGTAAAAGCTACTTGTACATTGGATTAGCTTATTACGACTTAGCTTAGTTAAAAATAATTGTTTAATTTATGAAACTTTATTGATAAGATATAATATGGTGTAGGTAGGCGGGCGCGTATTGAAATACCTAAGTAACATAATTATATTATATTACATTACTTATTAGTGAAAATCCAGACTTACCAAATAAACAAGTGAGTGTCGAGTCATTTTCTCCAACAACAATTTTATAACACGCACAAGACAAATAGAAAGCCACAAATCACAACATTTAGAAAAAAATCTCAAAATGTTTTTATTCCGAATATAATACACAATTCGTGTGGAGTCTAAAAAAAAAAAAACAAAAATGTCAACTGTGCGGAAGCGCACAGTAAAGTTTTAGGCTCCGGTAGTGCGGTGCGTTCAGCCAGTGCGCCAGTGAGCCACTGGGCTAGCGGGACGTGGAGAGAACGGGACATGGAGTATTCGGTGAAAGGACACCATATAGAGCTGTTGTTGCCGAGTTATTGTAAACTGTGCGTGTCTCGTGCGTGCGACCTACTTGGAATTCATTTGTTAGGAATTTTCGAATAGTTTTATGGTTATCACGATGATTATTACGACTACCTACTGGTTATTTTGATGATAATAAGTTAGAGTAATTTATTAATACACTCTCTATGTTCTACCACTACATAAAATAGACTGCCAGTGATTGCAAACTTGGTTTGACTTGCTGCCGTGGCGCACGGCGCGTGGTTCTCAAGTTCTCAGTGCAAGTAGAATATTAGGGAATGAGTAGAGTCGTAGTCAACAGGTAAATTATCTGTAGTATTGTCGTTAAGACTTGGTGTTATGTTAACATGATAATCTAATAGGTCCCTAATAAAAAATATATACCTATACATATACCTACTTATAATTATGTGTCCTAATAAATTAAATACATATGTTTGTGTAGCCTCTGTAGGTAGGATGTGGTAGAATTGAATAGCTTTATTGCACACCAAGCCAATTACAAGAAAAAGACTAAAATAAAGGTAGGTATCTGTTATTCAATAAATCATTAGTATTGATGATTTTATATTATTCTAGGTGTTATATGAGAAATATAGATAGGTACTTATAACGCCAGTTAAGAAAAAGAAGACGAGGTCACCAACCTGACCATCGCGAATAAACCGCTAAGTATTTAACATTCTTTAGAAAAATAACAGATTCTGAGCAAGTCGCTGGTCCGTTTCATAGTAAACATCAATTTATAGAAAATATGACGGACTAGCTTTGCAATTTGCAGTTCTGCAGTTTGTAGCGTTTCTTTCATAAAAGAGCGGCAAACAGGCAGATGGTCAGCCTGATGGTAAGTGCAAGGTAAGGTAAAACTACCGCCTATGAATACCTGCAATACCTACTAGCGGCGTTGATGACGCTTTGCCAGCCCGAAGAGATGCTTGTGGACTCCCTTTTAAAAACGACTCATGTTGTAGTTCGGCGACGGGACTTCGAGCGTATCCAAAAATAGATTTAATAAATTAAAGGACTACTCGTCAAAATACAGGTGCTTTGCACCTAGTTTGAGGAGTAGCGCACCACAGAACAAATGTGCCCTTTTTGTGCTATTGAGTGACGAGACGAGCAAATTGCTCGCCTGATATTAAATGTCACGTTTGCCCATGACAGGTAAGCGCCACCCAGAATTTTGAACTCATAGAATTCAAGACCCTGCGCGGCACAGCACTGCACTCGTCACCTTGAGATATATGAGATGTTTAATCTCCTATTTGCCCTGAAACACTGGAAACAATACCCTTCCAACCAGAACACAGTAATGTTGGCACATTACTGCTTATATTGGCGGTGGATTAACTGGCAAAGGTGGTATTTCCCCAGGCGGGCTCTGCAAATGTACCATTTATGCAATAAATAATTTATGAATTTAGAATTTTTTGAATTGATAAGTTCGAAAGGATCGTTCGGTTGTGTCAGCTCTGCGAGTGTCCGCGCTCGCGACAAGCGGGCCGCGAAGGCCGCGCACGCGCATCACAACTTGCTCACACTCGGAACGTGTTCTAAATTCAAACGTGAATCGAACACTGGTTTTGTTTTTTAATTTTTAGGTTTACGTAGCTGAGTGAAATACTTTGCTAGACGCAGCGCCCTAAGTTTAACCCGCTGTACTAGGGGAAACTACTGTGAGCCCACTGAGCCCTTAATTTTAGGCTTAGCATACCCTTTGTTTGTAACCTGGTATACCTATATAGGGTTATTCATAAAGGGTATGCTAAGCCGAAAAGCGCTCACAGTACTCATTATTATGAACAACTTTTACTATGGGACCAACCCGAAATTCGCGAAAAAAAAAAACAGCTGTTCCATAGAAAAATGTCAATGACACTCGACAAAATGTATGAAACAGCTGATTTTTTTTTCACGAATTTCGAGTTGGTCCTATAGCATATATTTATTGTCATTTTATTAAAAAAACGATGTTTATCTGATTTTATCACTTGTACTTATTGTATAGCTACTATCTTGTAGGTGTAAGGTAACTAACTGATTACCTTATATCCACATAATTATAATATTTTGTAGGTACCTATCTACCTATACATACAGGTTTATAAAGAAAGGGTATGCTAAGCCGGAAAGGGCTCAAAGTACGTACTCACCATTATGAACAACTTTTACTATTGGACCAACTCTGAACTCATGAACAAAAATCCGCTGTATAGGTACTTACATTTTCTCGAGTGTCACATTGACATATTTGTTTGTAAGGAACAGTTTTTTTTTCTTTTGCGGTTTCAGGTTCGGTCCCATAGTAAAAGTTGTTCAAAAAATCAGGTTCAGCTTAGCATACCCTTTCGTTACAACCCTAAATAAACGTGAGTTACCTACATTCAATGTTATCTAAGGTCAATAAATATTTCTGATTCCTGTTTGTTTTCACTAGATGATGGGTTAAGATAAGAACCGCCTCAGTTGCACGTACGCTTCCGTACAGTCAGCACGACGCGACCGCGCGTGCATACGAGAAAAACTTAACAATTGAAATAGATTTGAATGGAAATACGTAGTTTCATTGCCATAAAGAATTCACAGATTTTGTTTTGAACTTTATGGATTGAGCTAAGTCTGAAAAATCGGCAACAAAAAAGGTCCGCGACGTATCCGCGACGCCTCCGGTGCTACAGGTATAGACGACGGCGATCGCTTACCATCAGGCGGCTCGTTCGCTTGTTTGCTATCTATGGCTTAAACGTGTAAAAAACTTATTTGTTAAAGTTAACAGTGCTAGTGTCTTTTGATAAGCGAACCTGCCCCCCAAGCCAAGTTGCAGTTCTGTAATCGAAAATATATAGAAAAGTTGGGATATGTTTGGGAATGACACTTCTATAATCTACCTCTAGTTATATATTAGATTATATACTCCTAGCTGTACTCGGCGGTTTCACACGCAGTATTTTTTTTACTTTTTAACCTTCCCTGTGGTATTAAGGCAAACAAAACAGATAAATAAATATTGAAATCGGTTCAGCCGATCTCGAGTTTTAGTTTGTTTTTGATGGTTTAGCCAGACAAACGAACAGCGATTTATTTTTATAAATATACTAGCGGCTCGTCCCGGCTTCGCACGGGTAGACACTATAAATTGAGATTTAAAAAAAAATAAATAAAAAAAAATCTAAAATCTATCCCTATCTGATTCTGTTAAGTTAGATCGAACTGCACACGGTGTGCAAATTTGATTGAAATCGGTTAAGTAGTTTAGGAGTCTAAGTATAGCGGACAAACAACGTGACACGTAATTTATATATATTAAGATTAAGAAGATATGAGACGACAGAAATGTCATTCCCATACATTTTCCTACTTTTCTGTCGTTTCAATTATGGAATTGCAACTTGGCAAGCAGGGCTGTATTGCAGGACTTACGGTAGTTGGATCAGTGGAACCAGATCAGAGATATGAATAGAAGTGTGTGGTTCCTGGTGGCGGCGCTGGCGGCCGCGGGGGGCGCCGGGGCCGCGTCGGAGCAGGGTGAGTGCATTACATACTTGTAAATTCTAAATCTAAATTTATTTATTGACTAATAAGGTTGATGACACTTCACACTCATAGCTCCCCACTGTGTCGGGGATGCAATGGAACACACACATAGACAAGGACAACTGACACCCAGCCCCACAACGGTATACTCCCAACGGCCACCACTAAAACAGGCCCCAGTGGTGGCCGTTAGATCAGTGCATTATTTTTTGTCCCAACGGCCATCAGTGGCGGACGTTGGGACATTCCAAATAATATTTATTTTCAGTATTTTGTCAATGTATTCTAACTCAACAGATATTTAAATTCATTTCATTCTTTCAAACATCTGCCGGGAATCGAACCCGGGACCTCTGGCCTATAAGGCGGAATAGATTAGAACATCATTTATTGTTCAAAAAGTCAGTTTTACACTTTTCACACTCATATAGCTCCCCACGAAATTTGCTATTCAACACTTTTTAGAGGAGAAAACATGTTCTACCAAACTTTTACTTTGGGAAAACATGTTTTCCTTATTTGCTTGAGCAACGTTCGGTATTTATTGCAATTAAATGATTAACAAACGACTGCGATACATTATTAGCTAGTTTCCTTTGTGACATTTTCCTTGTTATTTATATTTCTACTAGTACTAGGTAGATACATATCCATTCATCGTTTTCCTTATTATTGTTAACATACAGATACAGACCATACAGTCATCACATACCTAAGTATGTAGTTCTTGAAGATATGAGTAAAAGACTTTACCTAGGTACCTCTGTTTTAACCTTCGACGCAAAGAGAGAGGTGATGTGTTTAACGTGTCTGTCTGTGCTACATAAGTAGTTCCCTATTTTTTCTTATATCTCAGGGTGATGAGCGCAGTGCTGTGACAGTGCCGCGCAGCATCTTCAATTCTAAGAGATCAAAATTGTGGGTGGCAAACGTGACGTTTAACATTAGGCAACCACTTTGCTCGTCTCGTCACTCAATATTTATTTTATTTTTATGCTATTGACTCAATGGCATAACAATCAAATAAAAAACCTATTTCCTTATGTTGTATTTGTCTGTGGGTCCAGACCTGTCCGAAGAGCCGGTGACAGTGACGCCGAGCGGCGCTATCCGCGGCGCGTGGCTGTACACGCGGCGCGGCCGGCCGCTGCGCGCCTTCCGCGGCGTGCGGTACGCGGTGCCGCCCCTGCGGGAGCGCAGGTTTCAGGTCAACAGACTATTTTCATATTAATATTCTCAACCTTTAATCGTCCCACTGCTGGGATACAGGTCTACCATCGAAGGGTGATCAGGCCATATCCCATAATCCCACCACGTTGGCCAAGTGCGGATTGGTAGATTTTCATTTTTTTTATTCAAAAATAGGCTTGCGTTTGACCGCCATCTTGATCATCATCATCCATTCACATACGCCATTGAATTTCTTCTCCGTACGTATGCAGGTTTAGTCACGAGAGAGACTACTAAAGTAAAAAAAAAAAAATAGTCTTCTATGTCCACATTCCAGCCTCCAGAGCTGATCACCACGTACGCCGGCGAAGTGGACGCGAGGGTGGACGGGCCGGCGTGCCCACAGCCCGCGGAGGAGGGGTACTTCGTGGACGAGGACTGTCTGAGACTCAACGTGTACACGCCGGCGCAGACCAGGTGGGTGCGCGACCAGGGACCTTGGAACCTTAAGATCCAAGGCACTAATAACGTTTCACACTCATAGCTCCCCACTAGGATAACCGCTGTGTCGGGGATGCCATGGAACACACACAAAGACAGGGATAACTAGCATCCAGACTCAGAGCAGATATTTAAATTCATGATCTAAACATCGGCAAGGCCGGGAATCGAGCTCGGAACCTCTAGCAAATCGGACAATCTTACACAAGACAGAGTTCTTACAGAATCTGACAAATTAGATGATAGTTACTACGAGTACCCAGAGGCATTACTCTGTTCGGTCTTTTTACTCGTAAGTCTAAGCGCGTCGTGGTAAGATATTCGCGTGGAATCGCTCACGTCAAATTCGAATTATGACATCTGGACCCTCGCGAGGTCTACTGTTTGCAGAACTTCTAGTTCTAAATTTATGAGTGCAAAGAAGGATGGCGACGCGTGACCCAGTTGAATAAAAAAAAACCAGGCCCCGTTCATTAATGTTATTATGATTGTTTTAAATGATAATATTTCTCTAATTATTTTATAGGTCTCGTATATTTTTAGAAGTAGGGACTCAAAAGTTCAATTTTTTAACAAATTATTGCAGGTTCGTGAAATAAAACGCAATACCAGCGTATTGGGTTTTATTTCATTCTGTCGTCAGTCATCTATCAGTAATGTCAACTAATGTCACGTCATTTTCAGTAGTCAACCGACATCCCGACAGCGTTTTTTGGCGGGAACGTGGAAGAGACATGTTGCTTCATTTTGTTATTTTACTAAACTTGTGTAATTTTGAGTGTTAATGTTTATTTTAAGTGGGGAAAATAACCATTAAGTGCTCGAGGACGTGCACGAGTGTGGGCAAATCATAAAATGCAGTGAATCGTGTCATTCCGTGTTGCTTCCAAAACTCCTTAGAAAAGCCTCTAGTAAAGTCTCCACTACTTTACTGGGGTACACCGACCATATTCTTATTAAAAAACGGACACTGGCAGAATTGCGGCTTACATAGCCGCAGAGTCCAAACCATAAAAGAAGAAGAAGAAGACATCCCGACAATCGTGTTATTATAACTGAACGAAGTTTCCGCAGTGTTTGCATTATTTGTTGATTTACCGAAGATTTGGCCTGATAATATTCCTCTCTGACGACTCTGCTTTTCACGAGACACACGGCATTCCCTCTGGACTAAAGATTTGCAAGTGATTTGATCTTTGTTGAAAATGGCTCTGCGGTGTATAAATTGCCGGTTACGCAACTCGTATTCAAAAACATTAATCATGTAAATAAACCTATTAGTGAAACGCATTTTTTAGACTTATACTCGTATTTATACCTGACGCAATCACAATACAGCTGGGTTTACAGTAGATAGGTATGTAGAAATTTAGGCAATAATCATAATAACATTATAGGTTAAGTACCTACACAATTTAACCTTTGTCAATTATTTTCTCCCAACTTCTGTACATGAAATACTATTTGTATACGTATTCTTGTAGCATAAGTTATCATTGCTAAAAGTATCTCTAATGAACGTAGCTTGCAAATGTTAAAAAGGCTGGGTAAATCAATGTATGGGACGTCGCCATTGTTCTTTAGGCAATAATCATAATAACATTATAGGTTAAGTACCTACACAATTTAACCTT
The DNA here is from genome assembly GCA_949125135.1 of Alcis repandata. NCBI lineage: Eukaryota > Metazoa > Arthropoda > Insecta > Lepidoptera > Geometridae > Alcis > Alcis repandata. Next base: position 10,022,825 of record OX421245.1, on the reverse strand, counting down.
TGTCAATTATTTTCTCCCAACTTCTGTACATGAAATACTATTTGTATACGTATTCTTGTAGCATAAGTTATCATTGCTAAAAGTATCTCTAATGAACGTAGCTTGCAAATGTTAAAAAGGCTGGGTAAATCAATGTATGGGACGTCGCCATTGTTCTTTATATTATAGTTTATTTATTTGTTTTTCCAGCGCGCCGCTCCCTGTGATAGTGTACCTGCACGCGGGCGGGTTCTACTCGGTGTCGGGGCGCAGCGACCTGGCCGGGCCCAGCTACCTGCTGGACCGGGACCTGGTGCTCGTCACCGTCAACTACCGGCTCGCCTCGCTCGGTCAGTGCTCGGTATCCTCCTGAAGACGTGCTCCTCGTGTCTGAGGGTCGAACCACCTCCTAGTATTAGTCGCTCTGTAACGATGTTGCGTCAGTATTTCCTATGTTCAGCAATGTAAAGTGCTTCGTAGACTGAGGTGTCGAGAGTGGTGCGAATCTGATCAGACCGACTGCCTGCGGCCTGATCTCTTGCCGTCGACTCTTCCTGTCACCATTAGCTTATTCAAGTTGTCGCCTTGTTTCCTAGTGCTCGGTATAGTACACGCAAATATATTTGAGGTTTGGGAACTTAGACGCGAGTCACGTGGTGTGGCGCGGGTTTAACGCTGGCGCCACTTTTAGTCGATTTAGTTTTGCCAATTTAAAGTTAACTGCATTAGGTTATTAAGTGTTGTGTTTTAATAATCTATCTCTTTCAAATTTGTTGATTTTTTTCCAGGGTTCCTGAGTACGGGCGACGAGCATGCTCCGGGTAACAACGGCTTCAAGGACCAGGTGGCGGCGCTGCGCTGGGTGCAGAGGAACATCGCCGCCTTCGGGGGAGACCCCGGCCTCGTCACCCTCGCGGGGTACAGCGCCGGCTCCTTCAGCGTGGCGCTGCACATGGTGTCGCCTATGAGCGAAGGTATGCTTATGGCCACGTGGTTCGATCCATCAAACTATGTGAACTTTATGTTCCAATACAATCATCGCGATTACTGCGATCTCAATAAAGAGTTTATCTATCTATCCATCGAACAACGTGGGACAATGTGATCAGACGAAAGGAGATGCCAATGGGAGATCACTATGCCAATGAAAGAAAGATATTTATTTGGCACGAAGAAAGGTACAACATAAAACTAGGATAGCTGAATAGCAGTAGGTACACAATATTTTTTTAATGTGAATAAGTCCGTGTTCGACTACCAATTCGCCTGGTAAGCTACGACGTGGTGGAGGATGAAGCACGCAGACCTATAACATACCCACTCACTCTGGCCTTGAAAAGTCCAATATTGTATCAGGAAACTCAGGAAACAAAGAAGCCGGCAGTGTGCTCCATTCCCTGACTGTATGGATCAGAAACGTAGGTTCAAAACGTTTGAAAGAATTCAAGGAAAATCCACAGTGGGTGGGTAGTCTGGCGTCTTCACCATACATAACAGTTTATAAAAACAATTGGTGGTATACATAATTCCAGGTTTGTTCCACCGCGCGATCGCGATGAGCGGTTCCCCCGTCTCCCAGATCGCGCTCCCGCACGAGCAGAAGCACCTCGCGGAGAAGCAGGCCAGCCTGCTCGGCTGTCCCACTCACTCCTCCGCGGCGATCCTCGACTGCCTGAGGACTAAAACTGCGCTCGAGTTGGGGAACTCCCTTGACGGTTTCTTTGTAAGTACATGAAGGTCCTACAATCCTACATTATAATCTCATAAGTATATGGAGATGTAGGGGGAAATTAAAGTATAAGTACTTACTAGGGGGCTCCAAAACTTTTGGAAACAATCCGAAATCTTCGCCAGGTAGTCTGAAGATGGAACCCCAGGTATCTTGAAACAAAGTACTTACGATTTTTACTAAAGCGCTTAATCTAAAAAAAATATCAAAGCCTCAGCGGAAATTAAAAAAACATGGCTGCCATACAGATTTTGAACGCTTACTACTCCGAAATCCTGGAAAATAAGTATGTCGAGTGCGTTTGACCAAATATCAAAACCACCAAAACGAATTCACGAAGGCTACATAACTGAGGGTAACGAAAATCCAAGATGGTGGATTCAAGATGTCCACTTTTAATGTGTTCAGACATGGGCTATATAAGCTATATTTTTGTATTATAAAGCTGGTATGGTATGGTTCCCAGGAGTACGCGCACGACCCGGTGCTGGTCTGGCTGCCGCTGGTGGAGCGCGGCGCGGGCGCGGCCGGGGCAGGCACGGCCGGGGCCGGCGCGGCCGGGGCAGGCGCGGCCGGGGCAGGCGCGGCCGGGGCCGGCGCGGCCGGGGCAGGCGCGGCCGGGGCAGGCGCGGCCGGGGCCGGCGCGGCCGGGGCAGGCGCGGCCGGGGCAGGCGCGGCCGGGGCAGGCGCGGCCGGGGCAGGCGCGGCCGGGGCAGGCGCGGCCGGGGCAGGCGCGGCCGGGGCAGGCGCGGCCGGGGCCGGCGCGGCCGGGGCAGGCGCGGCCGGGGCCGGCGCGGCCGGGGCAGGCGCGGCCGGGGCAGGCGCGGCCGGGGCAGGCGCGGCCGGGGCCGGCGCGGCCGGGGCAGGCGCGGCCGGGGCAGGCGCGGCCGGGGCAGGCGCGGCCGGGGCAGGCGCGGCCGGGGCAGGCGCGGCCGGGGCCGGCGCGGCCGGGGCAGGCGCGGCCGGGGCAGGCGCGGCCGGGGCCGGCGCGGCCGGGGCAGGCGCGGCCGGGGCAGGCGCGGCCGGGGCAGGCGCGGCCGGGGCCGGCGCGGCCGGGGCAGGCGCGGCCGGGGCAGGCGCGGCCGGGGCCGGCGCGGCCGGGGCAGGCGCGGCCGGGGCAGGCGCGGCGCGGGACTCGGGCCGCTTCCTGCCGGCGGCGCCGCTGGCGGGGCTCCGCGCCGGCCGCGCGCGCGTGCCCTGCCTCGTCAGCCAGACCACGAACGAGTTCTTCTATAAGGCTTTCGGTATTTTATTTTATTTAATTCTAATTAATTTTTTTACTGTGTTTTATTTTTATTTTTCTTTCATTTTATTTTTTTCATTTATTAGATTATTAGAAAAATAAATCACAAACTTACGTATTAACTATTATGTAATTTGTGACCCTATCACCCCAGCGATCCTGGGGAACGAAACCCTGAGGGAGGCCATGGACAGGGATTGGCCCCGCATGGCCGCGATCTCCTTCCACCTCCCCCGCTCCCCCCCGGGCCCCGCCGCCCGCGCCGCCCCCCCCGCGCTCCGCCGCCACTACCTGGGCTCGGGCCGCCTGCTCAACGACTCCCAGACTGCGGCCGGCCTGGGCAAGCTGTACAGCGACGGTATCATAGGGTTTGGAGTCCACACGTGAGTCGACTGTACCTACTGAACATTTTCAAATTTCGACTGCCCTTGCGAACAGGATCGAAACTGCAAGATCACGATTTCTTTCATTGGACAAATTATACGAATATTTAATATACTTTTAGGAAAACAAACGATTCTAAAAAAAAATCTTTTTTTTTAATCGAATAAAATTGATCCCCTACACATTTAAACTTATTAATTTTAGGTAAAATTTTGACTTTAAATTGCTCTCCATAAAAACCTATTGGGAGTTTCAAAACTCTTCGTATGGGCAGTCGATTTGTGTTCAGTAAGTATACGAGTAAAACGATTCCCGATTGCCACCCTTGGGCACGAAAATAGGGAGTGACTCAGTCAGAGTGCCTAGTGCGAGTTTTTTTCGTGTAGTTTAATTTAACGATCGCGTTAACGTTAACTACTTACAATTTGTATGGAATAAAAACCGCGCCACCTAGTGTTTATAAGATGAACTACAACAAGTTCATGTTCATTCATACAAATTGTATAATAGTTTAACGCGATCGCTAACGTAAACTACACGAAAATAATTAATAGTTAAAAAAAAAACTAAAAAACACGCTTTGCTTAGTGTATTGTCATTTGTCATCGGTCCTCGAATCCTCGATGTATCTAAAAAGTTTGAACGAAATCTGGCCGTTTAAAGTGGGCCCAAAATCGCGCCCAAAGGAGTCAGTTACAAACATACAAGTGAAGCTAATATAAAAAGCGTGTAAAAACTCGCACTAGGCACTCATTATAATGTCCCGGTGCTCGGGGTCGGGCCGCACTGCCGCAGGCTGGTGAGCGCGCTGGCCGCGTTCTCCTCGCAGCCGGTGTACTACTCCGAGTTCGCGCACGTCGGGGAGCGCAGCCACTACGTGGACCCCGGCACTGGCCGGCCCGCGGGTAACTATATAATTGATACCCATATTATAGAAGGGTATAAAAAAAAATGGTTGTCTGACCTCTGTTTACGGACGATAGTTTAACGTGACAACGTCAAACATTGATGAAATGATTGCATACTTTTCTGATTATTATTATTTTAAAAACTACTAAAACTATTTGACTGTGTACATATTAAATGCCCGACGTGGGTAAACTGACAATTTCAACCAATGCACTAACATCTAGCTTATAAATTACAATGTAGATATCAGTTGTTCATGTAAATAAGTATATCTGAATCTGAATCCGAGGCGCGGCTCACCACGACGACCTACTGTATCTGTTCTCCGTGAATGCGTCGTTCCCCCTGGTCCCGGTGTCGCAGTCGGCCGACTCGCGCATGGTTGACCGGATGACCGCCATCTGGCACAACTTCGCTACAACGGGGTACGTATTTCTTTGTTTTATTGTATTCAGATAAAAAAGTAATTGACAAACTAAAAACTTAAATTAACTAATCCAGAAATATACACTATGAGGCCAATCAAAATATTGTATGCATTAATATCAGGCGGGATGGCGGTCAAACGCAAGCCTATTTTTGAATTAAAAAAAAAAATAATTACGTTAAATCCGTTAAATACGTCGCTCGACAAAATGTTAGGAACAGCTGATTTTTTTTCGCAAATTCATGGTTTACTCCATAGTAAAGTTGTTGATAATGATGAGTACCTTTTTTTTTTTTTTGTTTACCCAGTGGAAATCCTTTATGGATACCACGCCCGCCCCGGGGGAGGCAGGGTGGTTATGTGGGAGTCTCCGCCCTAGTGGCGGCATACCCACTAAAACCACTGGGGAATTCATCGTCCGCCTGGTAGGGCAAGGTGGTGTCGCGTTAGCATTGACCACCTTGCCCCGGCGACGGGCCCGATTAGGGCCCCCTGCACCCATGGCGGGGTGACCCTGTTCCCCAGGATCACCCCCCAGACAGTGTGGGGTCGTGCAGGCCGGGAGAGTCCCCCGACTCTACCGGCAACCCCACTGCCGAGGAGCAAGGAGACGGGCGAACCGCCCTCTCGCTCCCCAGCCCCGCTCGCTCGCACGTGGTGGGCAGTGTGGTTAGCACCACCCACCCCGCCTTAAGCCCACGTTCCTTTCACACCCGGCCGCAAACCTCACGCGGCGAGGTGCAAAAGGAACCCTCCTCTTTCCCTTGCACTCCCGACCGCGACCCACACGCGGCGAGGAGCACAAGGAAAACCCTCCTGGTGGCACCGCTGTCACCGCCCGAGCGTGGAGCGCCGTTTCCTCCAGCGTCCACCACACTCGTCACCGGTGGCAGCAATGCCACCGTCCAAGTGTGGAGCGCCGCATCCCCCGGCGTCCACCACACTCAGACCCTCCTCCTTTCCTTGCACTCCCGACCGCGACCCACACGCGGCGAGGAGCACAAGGAAAACCCCCCTGGTAGTCCGAGCCATCGCTCAGACCCCGGCTCATCCGCTGTGCCCTCTGCCAATCAGCCCTCTGCTGCCAGAGGGACACGCGGAAGGCCCCACCTCGGGTTCCTCTTCGTTTCACCGGGCAAGGCGGCCCGGCTACTTATCCCCCCCGCCACGGAAAGGCGGGAACCCATTCGGGGGGGGATAATGATGAGTACCTACTACAAGCCATTTTAGCCTAGCATACCCTATTCTTATAACTCTAACCATAAGTCAATCATAGGTATGAGCCCTAACCACAGGCGGTTGGTTGCAGGGACCCCAACCCGGTCCCGGGCGGGCCGGCGTGGCCGCGCGTGTCCCGCGCGCGCCGCCGCTACCTGCGCCTCGCCGACCGCCCCGAGCTGCGCGAAAACCTCTTCGAATCTCGCTTCCACGTCTGGGAAAAGCTTTATAATCCTCCAAACTGTGACTACTGCACGTATTAGAATCGAAAATTCTAAAAACGATTCTCGATTGTCACCACTGGGGACGTAGGAGAGGTGGCAACTGGGAATGACCCTCGTAGTCGTCCGAATTTAATGTTATCGATTTGAAATTGTCGTGTTTTACATTGAATTAAAAATAGAATTATAATTTTTTTATTATTTGGCTATTTTCTTCTTATGCGTGTTTTTTAGGTTTTTTGAGCTATTAATTTTTTTAGAGTTCTAAACCTTCGGGGAAGAACTCTTATGGCGAGACTCGTACGTCCGTCAGCAAGTCCGTCTGTAAGTCACAGCCAATTATCTCAGGAACTATAAAAGCTAGCAGTCTGTTTGGCATGACGCTAGATAATGTTAACCGATACTTACAAGTTTTAGCAAAAAAACATGCTGAGTAATAATTAAGGGCGTCCGCTGCGTTAAGCGGGATCACGGCGCGGGCGCCCGCGTGGCGTGCTGTTTCCTTGTAATTCCATAGATCAGCGCTGCGTGCAGCGCTGATCCGTGGAATGGATGCAGCCGTCGCACGCGGCGCGGGCGGCAAATCCCGCCCCGCGGGCGGCGGGTGTCCCGCGCGACGGAGCACGCGAGCGGATGTGCCAATCAGTGTTGCCAATTTAGCGACTTAGTCGCTAGAACTGGCGACTTTTGCTCAAGTCTTAAGAGGTTATTAGACTTTACTAAATTCAGTCGTCTAAATGATTCAGTTACTAAATTCAGACAAATGCAATCGCATTTAGGAAGGTAGGTTTCTAAATTTAGGAAAAAGTACGGCTACTGACTCACTAAATCATTTAGGAACCTAATTAGAATCGAATTTAGGAAGGTGCGATCGCGTTTAGTCGCTTCAGTCGGTGCGCAGCACTCCGCGCGTGTAGATGTAATAAATATTTCTTGACCCACGACTTCCTTTTTTTAAGCTATTGCATAGCTTCTATCGCGGGCCTTGAGCGTGGAGACCGAATCCAGAAATTCCGTAACGAAAATAACCTAACACTCCCTACTCCGACCGGCACAGCGGTGATACTTTTTAGTTTTGCCATCTATCGATGAATAGCAGATATTTTAATGACTTTTTGAAATATCACGCTTGTCTCTTTAGTTCAGCAACTCGCCTCTAGGTGTCGAGTTTCGTTGACTTTTCGCCAATTTTATTTTATTTTTAAAATTATTGATTATTATTACAGAAATTAATTTGGATACTTTTTTGAAAAATAGGCCTTGCAATATTTATAAAAAAAAAAAAAAAATTATTTGTTGATAAAAAATGAGCCTTTATCGAAGCAGTCCCCGTTTTTTCTTTATTTTGATTGAGCCAACAGCCACTGCGAGGCCAATTTTTTGATTTTTGGACAGCACTGGAGCCATTGTATATAGACTATAGTAAGTAGTAAAACGTCCGCCTTTGTTGCGTTTCAGCAGGTAACTGATTTAGTAACTATATTTAGAACAGTGTGATTAGAAGCTTCTAATTTCGTTCCTTTTCTGAATTCTGATTTAGGCTACTAAATTTAGTAAAGTCTAATAACCACTTTAGCGACTAAAATAAAGTTTTGACGACAAAAATTGTTTAGCGACAAATCTGGCGACTTTTGGAGTACAAATTAAAAAAGCCCTAGCTTTAGATATTTCAAAAAATATTCGAAGCAACACATCCAATTTTCTTTTAAATCTAAGTTTTGCTATTGAATACGACCAGTTCTCCAATAATTACCTTATTTTTTTACTTATTCTAACATTTGACACCGCCTTTTCTGTCCCCGACAAAATTATAGGTATTCTACCAGACAAAATCGTGGATCCGCTCCTGGTGGAGTTAGTTTTAGCGACTTTCTAGCGACTTTTGATTAAGAATCTAGGGACTGGGAATTTTTGGAGTTGGCAACACTGGCGGAGATGTTTCTGGAAAATCAATGAGCGCCGTTGTGTTATCCGTGTTATCGACTGTACACCCGCGCGATCGAAATTGTACTGGCGGCGCTGCGAGAGGCGGGAGTCCGTCGCGGGCGTCCGCGACGGGTTAAATTTGTCCGCGACGGGAGCACGGCGCGGGTCCCCGCGACGGAGACCCGCGCCGTGCTCCCGCTTAACGCAGCGGACGCCCTAATAGGTCTTTACATGAAAATTGGGTCCTAAAATGAGGACCTAAAATTTTAAAGTCAAGAAATGTGGTCATGATGGGGTATCAAACGAAAAGTATTAATTTGGACATTTAAATTTTTTATCCATGCATTTTTTTTATTTCAAAATCTGTAAAAAAAAGGACGGCACTCTCTCCCACTTATCTCCGAAGTTTAGCGACGAAAAAATCTGTATTAATTCAAGTAGATGGGTAGTTAAATGAACTAGACGGGAAAAATATAGCAAAATTTCCCAACTCCATTTATAGTTTTTCTTAAAATTACTAAAATATGATTGGTCTATGTCAAGTGATCTAATTTCCGAAATTTGTATCTTATCTTATTAGGTTTAAAGTCTACATTATTGGGTTTTCCCTTGTTTATCATAACAACTTTTATTATAATTTCATTTTGTATAATTTAAGTTCGTATAAAATCAGATAACGTAAGTTGAATACTTACGTAAGCCTAATATTTGTTTGGTATAATATTATTTGAAATAAACATTCATTTCATATACAGTGTAGGTAAACTCCATTTAACGTCACTCAAATTAACGACAAACTCCCTAAAGCGTCAAAATATCTTGGCTTTGGTTGGTTTAGCTTGTATTCCATACAATGAAACACTCTACAGTCGGGCCATTTTAAGAAGCCACAATTTACGACTGTCAGTTTTATCTTCATAGTGAGGTGACCTGCTTAAAAACATCGATTAAAGTGAATGAATCAATACTTGAATTGAAACATATGTGAATTTTAAAAATCATCAGGCGAATCCCTGTCTCATTATTATTTTTCTTTCGTAAATTTAAGGAACAAAATAAGACAAGTACATAATTTAACAAAAAAAAAAATCATTTACTCAGTTGAACTATCAGAACTGTTCATAGTATTGTCATCTTCATCACTGCTGTCAGCACTCAGAGATATTATTATACACGCTACGATATTATTTTGAAGAGAGAAACATTTTCATAGAGAAACGAAATAGATTACATAACATCTAACAACAGAAAAGCTTTCCAAGATTTGAGCATTTTGAACCAACTAAACTTTAACCTAACCACCGGATGGTGAGAGCAATAATAAGCAACAAAGAGCCAAAGAAAAGTAGAAATAAATTTAACGCAATTTAACAAAAACTTAGACGTTGACTCAATTTTTTTTTCTAAAACTAAGAACGTGCCAAAAAGGTATATAGAGAAGTATTATAGGTGTCACGCTAAAGGACCGGAAAAAGGCAGACGACAAAGATCCACAACGAATGTCGAGGACATTTTAAAGAAAGTCAGACATAAAGTGGCGATGGACAGGACACATGACAAGAGACAGCAGAATTAAATGGACAAAAATTATAACAGAGTGGCCACCACGGGATGGCAAAAAAAAAGAGGAAGACAGCTTAAAAGATGGATGGGTGACATAAAGAAACATTGGTGGAGTAGTCTGGCCAAGAAAGGCTAGCGACAGAAAGAAGTGGAAAGGGCTCGTCACAGGACACGCTGATCACGACACAGAAAAATAGTAATAATAATTGTCAATACTATGTTTAAATTATCAGCAATAAAAGGCTTAAATTAATAAACGTAGTCAGTAAGATCAGTCCAATAAAAAAGCCGGGTCAGTAAATTGTAGTACCTAACCAAATCAATGATTTTTCTATTTAGTTATTTTTTGTATTTTTATAGTTTGTTAAAAGAATAATAAATATTTATGTTTTATTATAATCACAACGTGGTTATTAATTTATGGTGATATTTCTTCACAAGTAATCATTGCATTCGATTCAACTTATCAGCTTTCGATTTTACGAGTAACATCCCTAGTGTTTAAAAAGAAAAAGGGTTTAACTGACGCAACATTGTAACAACGTTCAGTTCTTTACGAGATCGTAAATTATCTCGTAGATCAGTAATTGTTTATTATGTTTAAAATGGTTTATTGAAAAAACAAATCATAAAATAACTCGTATCGGTCATTATTACAATAAATATGTAATCGTCATTGAAAAAAGTTCAGCAATTGTGCAGTTCTAACAAAATTATTTAAAAAAAAAAAAAAACCGACTTTAAGACTAACAAACTTAAACTAAAAAGTAGAAAATAAAATTTTAATTAGTTTAAATCAAAGAGCATTAAAAGGCAACTAAAGATTTAATAGAATCAGTTATAGTTTTGGAGTCGGTGCCAGTCAAAGTAAAATCAGCAAAACTGTCCCTGGCTGGCATCGACTCCAAAACTAACTGATTCTATTTTATCTTTAGTTGCCTTTTAATGCTCTTTGATTTAAAGTAATTAAAATTTTATTTTCTACTTTTTAGTTTAAGTTTGTTAGTCTTGAAGTCGGTTTTTGTTTTTTTTTTTGTAAAAATAATTTTATTTTTGAATTTTGAGTGGGAAGTAAGCAGTGGCAGATCCACGATTTTGACGTGACGAGCAAATCGCTATCCAATAATTTTAGTATCTGAGCAACTAACGCATTACGTAATTCAAATTCATATTGGTATACACATTTACACAGGTATACGTCGCCGAAATCCCAGATGTTTGCGATATAACTTTACAAGATTAGTGTCTAAAAGTTGCGTAGCGAAATGTACCAAGAGCCTAAGTCTATCAAAATTGAAGAAACGAGTACTACCTATGCGCTACAACTAGCTTCTAGTCGCGAAAAATTATGTAACTACTACTAACTTTGATAGGAAATGTGGTACCCTGATATACTGAAACATTTTGCGTAACTCTTTCAAGTGTACAGACGTGATGTTATTATGTGTGATTGCTTAAACAATGCATATTTATGCGAAAGCAGCGATTGCGTTTGATTTGCTGTCATTTTTTGAAGAGTTCCGTTGTCTGTCTCCGAAACCCATCATCAGGTCTATATGAAATTTAAATGGGACCATTTCGGAATAACCCCTTTCGAATAAAAAAATAATTTTGCAAAACCGTCTATATTTGACGGAGTTATGCCCGAACATACATAAAAAAATATACAAACATCCGAATTGAGAACCACTCCTTTTTGGAAGTCGGTTAAAAACGAAAAAATATATTATTTATGCCCGCCGTTACTAGGTTACGTTGTTGAATTTCGATGAATTGTCAAACGGGGCCTGTAAAAGTGGCCCGACTATAAATAGCATTACACCCACTCTCAATAACGACCACAATTAAGTAATATGTAATAGAAAGTATGATATAAGTTGCCATAATTAGTAAAAACTGCGCAACTCTGTACGTTCTTTTGTCGCTTTATTATCCTAGTCCGTAATAAACTCTACTGTCGGCAATATCGGCATTATGCATACAGAACTTTCTAAGAAATTTTTGTTCTTTTGTTTACAAATTGGGATTGCTTGCACGTGTAGAGTTGTAGACTGTTGTTGACCATGACTAATAAGTGGAGTCCTGGATTATCTATATAAGTTATCATATTCTTAGTTCTAATTTCTGATCTTTCTTCTCTCCATTTAATGAAAATTATCTATGACGCCATAAAATGCATTGTTCCTTTCAGTATCGTTATATAGGGTTTACACTGTATATATTTTAATTTTTATTCATCTAATCTTTCCATTTTAATTTCAACATCTGGAGTTGTGCCGCCTTTCTTGAAACCCGGTAATATCAGCCCGCCTTCGAAGACTACCATACGGTCTTTGATCGAGTTCATCTCTCCGCTATCTACTGTGACATCTGTAGATGTGTCTCGATTTTGTGTACCCTTTTGGGAATCATGTACTTTTCCTAATCCTTTGAAGACTAAGTCGTGGGGTGATAGAGACGTTGAGTCGTTGGGGACTGCCGTGTTGATTTCTCTCTGTACAATGCAGCAACCTATCTCCCACTCGTGTTTATTGGTCCTCAGCGTCCATTTATTCAATTTCGAGACTACCTGCAAATATAACAAGAAAAATTTGGTAGAGATGTTGCCAGTGAAAGAGGCCAATACCCTGGGTTTTTTTTTTTATTATAGGCAAACAGCATAAGCTGATGTCTATAGATCTTGCAATGTCGAAATTAATTCACTATCGGTCAGTAGTTAATCAGCACAATTTCCTCTTTTTAACACGCTTTTATTAGCTTCACCTGTATGTTTGTATGTAACCGACTCCTTTGAGCGCGTTTTTGACCCACTTTAAACTTTCTTTCAAACTTTGTAGATATATCGAGGACCGATGACAATACACTAAACAAATCGTGTTTTTTAGTTTTTTTAACTATTAATTTTTTTAACACGCTTTTTCTATAAAATTTCTTTAACTTTTAATACCGTTTAACTTACAAATGGTAATTTCGTCATTCGTGTCAGAGAACAGAGTGGCGCAGTGGAAGCGTGCTGGGCTCATAACCCAGAGGTCCCTGGATCGAAACCACGCGCTAGAAATCTTTTTGCTCAATATTTTTTGTTACGCATCAATTTTATTTTATGAGGTCTGAGGATCGAAACCACGCGGCTACAAATCTTTTTGCTCAATATTTTTTGTTACGCATCAATTGTATTTTTAATTTGCTTGAGCAGACGGCCAAAATCGGATAACACCAACACATTTGTACATATTAATAATGGTTAATAGTTAGCAAATCGAACTAAAAAGCGAAAAATAAATAATAGTTAAAAAAAAACTAAAAAAACACGCTTTTTATAAAAAACCGAACTAAAAAAATAGAAAATAAAATTTTATAAATTTAAATTAAGAATAGGGTTGAAAATTTCAATAAATATAAATTAATAATAGTGTAAATAAATAAATATATGTATTTTATTTTTAAAAAAGCGTGGGGTGCTTTCTAAGATATTATCAAAATGCTAATCACTCTACTCATGTCTGTCAATACAAAATGTATCTACAAAATATATAATATCTATTGACCCATGCACCCCACGCTTTTTAAAAATAAAATACATATATTTATTTATTTACACTACATATTATTAATTTTTATTTATTGAAATTTTCAACCCTATTCTTAATTTAAATTTATAAAATTTTATTTTCTATTTTTTTAGTTCGGTTTTTTATAAAAAGCGTGTTTTTTTAGTTTTTTTTTAACTATTATTTATTTGATCCACAGTCTATTTGACTTTTTAACCGACTTCCAAAAAGGAGGAGTATTTGTATTTTTTTTTATAATATGTTCGGGCATAACTCCGTCAAATATAGACGGTTTTGCAAAATTATTTTTGTATTCGAAAGGGGTTTATTCCGAAATGGTCCCATTTAAATTTCATATAGACCTGATGATGGGTTTCAGAGACAGACAACGGAACTCTTCAAAAAATGACAGCAAATCAAACGCAATCGCTGCTTTCGCATAAATATGCATTGTTTAAGCAATCACACATAATAACATCACGTCTGTACACTTCAAAGAGTTGCGCAAAATGTTTCAGTATATCAGGGTACCACATTTCCTATCAAAGTTAGTAGTAGTTACATAATTTTTCGCGACTAGAAGCTAGTTGTAGCGCATAGGTAGTACTCGTTTCTTCAATTTTGATAGACTTAGGCTCTTGGTACATTTCGCTACTCAACTTTTAGACACTAATCTTGTAAAGTTATATCGCAAACATCTGGGATTCCGGCGACGTATACCTGTGTAAATGTGTATACCAATATGAATTTGAATTACGTAATGCGTTAGTTGCTTAGATACTAAAATTGTTGGATAGCGATTTGCTCGTCACGCCAAAATCGTGGATCTGCCACTGCTTACTTCCCACTCAAAATTCAAAAATAAAATTATTTTTACAAAAAAAAACAAAAACCGACTTCAAGACTAACAAACTTAAACTAAAAAGTATAAAATAAAATTTTAATTAGTTTAAATCAAAGAGCATTAAAAGGCAACTAAAGATAAAATAGAATCAGTTACTTTTGGAGTCGGTGCCAGCCAGGGACAGTTTTGCTGATTTTACTTTGACTGGCACCGACTCCAAAACTATAACTGATTCTATTTTATCTTTGGTTGCCTTTTAATGCTCTTTGATTTAAACTTTTTTTTTTTTTTTGTAATGATGCATTTTATCGATAAGTACATTATTAAAATTACGATCTAGCCTGAAAGACTAATGAGTAATTTGCGTTTAACATAAATTGCTAAGTAAGTTATTGCTAAGATTGTGTCCATTAACACATTTCTTACTGTCTCTATTAAGGCGAAGACACTTTGTTAATGTGTTCTTTACTAGTAGATTTAACTTAACTACACTTCACTGTCATAACACTACACTAACTCGAAAGGTTTTTTCTTTTTAGTCTTCTCACTATGATTTAAACTAATAAAAATTTTATTTTCTACTTTTTAGTTTAAGTTTGTTAGTCTTGAAGTCGGTTTTTGTTTTTTTTTTGTAAAAATAATTTTATAAGTGTTCAAAGCCTTGGCTGATATGACTTCTACTGGCAATCTATTCCAGTTAAAGACTACTCTGTTATAGACCTCTCAGAGAGTAAAATGTTAAGCAATGATTAAGTTTAAGCAGGTTTTATAAGGCCCTAGATTGCCTACCTCCATAGATATTGCGGCACTGGCATCATGCTTCTTAATAAAATTGATATTCATCATAGGGCAAAGAGTTTTCAAGTGCATCTGTATTTTGTCAACCATTTCTCCACAACACGAGTACACAAGCAGTTCCGATGGCGGCCCGCATAACGTGAATATCCTAGAACATTATCAGAGATAATTTATTGAATCAGGCATTACTTTTTGGAAGTTCATCTTCAAATAACTGTTAACACAAAAACATTCAATTAATAATAAAGTTTTCATACAAACATGTTGTGTGCAGTACTAGCATCACTTTTTTTGTTATGAGTGACGAGACGAGCAAATCGGTCGCCTGATGTTAAATGTCATATTTTCCCACCCAGAATTTTGAATTTATAGAATGCAAAACCCTGCGCGGCACAGCACTGCGCTCTTCACCCTGAGATATAAGATATAATCTACTATTTGCTCTGAAATTTCACTGGAAACAATGCCTTTCCACCCGGAACACAGTAATGTGTAATGCACATTACTGCTTGGCGGTGGAATAACTGGCAAAGGTGTGGTACTTTCCCAGGCGAGCTCTGCAAAAGAGCCCTACCACAGTGGCGTAGCGTACTACACTTGAAAAACTTGAGTATATTATTTTAAAAAACCTATTAAACAGTATAATTTTCAAATGAATAATGCACTTTAGTTAGACCGGAGCATAATGCTAACAGGTATTGATTTACCTGTTTATACCTGGTAACCCGAAAGTTGTGACCGGAAAAGAATAGGCAACCTAACGTTTGCATATTCTATGGGCTTCATACTTTCGATTGGTATAGATTTGTCTAATAATCAAACCGGTGAAATGAATATAGATTTTTTTTTTAATAATTAATCAATCATATCCTGGACGGTTTGCTAGGCAACCCATATGTAATATATTTATTGTATAAAATACGTTTCATCAAATAAACATCTCGGTGAAGGTCGATGTATAGCGGGATCTTAGCCTATTATTGTAAAACTTAGATAAACTTTTTTATTTAAAATCTAACCTGTATAATGCAAAATAATGATGACTGTTCTTGCCCAAAAGTTATCTACAAATAATGTATAGTATACATTAAACTGAAATACCTATATAAGAGGGCGGCGAAATTGTCATCCGCCCCGGGCGGCCGCCACTCACGCTACGCCACTGCCCTACCACTATAACTCACTTAACTTTAACTAACACTCACTATTACTCACTTAACTGTAAGCAATGTTTAAGACCCTTAATTTTTTAGTTTTTTTTTTATTAATTCATCAAGTTTCACTTACAAACAATAAGGCTACACCGTAAACTTTTAGCATAAGCCTAAATTTGATCGCTTTGACTTTCCTCTACCTGTCACCTAGAGAAAAGACAAAAGCCAACGCGATCCACTTGAGGCTCGCGCCAAGAGCTCACAGTGAAAAGGTCAAAAGCAGGTCAGTACAAAACCAACTAACAATGGAAAACTTCTTGGACTAGTGGCGCTGCGCCGCTTGCTTTACTAGAGGTACCTACTTGAAGAGCTCCATGACGATGTCCAGTTCTAACTTGGAGAGGAGTGCTCTGACAAAACAGAAACCGGTTTGCGTGTCCTGGTATACCATGAGGCAACGGAACGCCTGAGTTTCAGATTTTACTTTGAACTTGTTAACGACATGCATCACTGCATTTCTCCTCTCTGCCATTCTGGTTTCGCTAAATCTTTGTAATAAATTCGTAGGCAAACAACAATCAACTGATTTATTACGTGTAAACAACCAAGCAACGCTAGTTGATCTGTCTGAGCTTCTGCACTTCTGCTTCTGAATCTGAGCCAGTTAATTTATTACATACAGTAAACAGTACCTACTAATAAGTTCTGAGCGCTACGCTATGCAGTGTTGCCAACTCCAAAAATTCCTAGTCCCTAGATTCTTAACCAAAAGTCGCTAGAAAGTCGCTAAAACTAACTCGGAGCGGATCCACGATTTTATCTGGGAGAATACCTATAATTTTGTCGGGGACAGAAAAAGCGGTGTCATAGTGTTAGGATAGGTAAAAAAATATGATAATTATTGGAGAACTGGCCGTATTCAATACCAAAACTTAGATTTGAAAGAAAATTTGATGTGTTGCTTTGAATATTTTTTGAAATATCTAAAGCTAGGGCTGTTTTAATTTGTACTCTAAAAGTCGCCAGATTTGTCGCTATACAATTTTTGTCGTCAAAACTTTATTTTAGTCGCCAAGACTTGAGCAAAAGTCGCCAGTTCTAGCGACTAAGTCGCTAAATTGGCAACACTGACGCTATGTCGTCACAAAATGAGATGCCCGTTATGACGTTTGTCATTGCGACGTAACTAGTGATGTCACCATACGACTCGATACTCGATACTCACGATAAATCAATTCAAGTTTGTATGAGTATTTGATCGATTTGATTTTGTATTGTAAAGTACATTGGATTAAGTTTACGATTCGATTTAACTTAAACTTGAATATTATAGGTATACTGAAATGATACGAAATGGTGCGAGAGGTCAATTTGTCTTTAATTTAATATTTTCAGTTACATTAACATTCATTCAATCACAAATAAAGAAGAAAAAACGAAAGTGATTGAATCTTCATTCAATAATTTTCTTCGGATGATGAGCCAAAATCGTCAGTTGAGCTATCGTCTATTCTATTCTATTCTATATTCTATAATAATTAATTGGTTACAAGTTACAACACTAATATTTGAAAAAAGAAGACTGAGAACGTAACTGTTTTTGCGAGTTTCGTTATAATTTGACATTGCATGCCACCCTAAAGTATTCGCGAAAAGCGTTCCAAGTTACATTCTACGGTCTTTCTCAAGTGTCTTATCGGGCATCTTATTTTGTGACAACTATAGTTGTAGTTTTTTGTAAATTATTTATTTGCTCAGAATTCCTTTAGGGAATCCCTTCCAGATTCGTATCTAAAGTGGCAAGAATAAATTCATTTTATCACTACACTTACAAGTACCTATCCAACTATCCACCTAATCCACCTATTTCTTTTTCAAAAAGATTGTTTGCACACAAAATTTGCCCGGTGCTATGGCCCGGTGTGTCAGAAAGACTTGCCAGGTCTGATTTTTCATATTTCCCAATATCATTTTTTTTAACCCCAATCAAATTATTTTTGGAAGAAAAAACCCTCTTTAAACGTTTTGGACAAAAGCTGACATAAGTGATTTGACAAGTAGATATGAGATAAGCAGTGCAAGGAATCCATGTGTTAACTATTGAACTTTTTGAAACTAAAATTTATTCTTCGAAACGCTGCAATTAATATGTATTACTTACGTCGCAATGACAAACGTCAAAACGGGCCTCTTATTTTGTGACGAGTATAATAATACACAGCAGAATTATTTACGATCTGGTTTAATCCATCAACTATCGGCTGTGTATTACTGTGCAGCGTATTATTAGGAAACACCTCCAGCCAGCCCCAACGCCCCCAACCCAAACAAAAACATTTACATTTCTCGTAACGAAATAATAATACCCTGTTGCTCTGTTAATGTTGATGTGTGTTATTTGTGGTTTCCTATGTCGTCAACACCAATTAACACCGGCGGCAGCAGAAGAGATGAAATCAACTATGAACAACTAAAGAAAAACTTTCTAAAACTAGCCGAAAATAATTTAAGCAACCACAATAAATTTAAACTTGTTTACCAGCTACACACTAAAAGAAGGATCCGCCAGCCGCGTAAAACACAAGGCATTTGACTATTAGCCGTACTTAAGGCAAGCGCATATTATTATGATTATTAGCCGCAGTCAAAGTGTTAAAATCCATAGTTTTAAATACCTAATGAATGTTCTGACCAACTTTTAATAAATAATTGTTTTTTTCAGGAAACACATTACAAGCCACCTCCTTACTTTTTATTCAAACCTTAGTAACTGTTTTCACAGCTCTGAAAGTCTCTCGTAATGTTTACATACTTTTTGCAATTTTATTATTTTAGATTTGAAATGTGACGTTACAAAACTTAGAACCCTTCCCATCTAATTGTCACACATTATCACACTTATGGTGAACGCTGACTTGGCCGCACCGCACGCGCCGCAGTCCCCGCACGCTAGCGATGCGCCGATCCGATCCGATCTTTTCGTGGATCGGATCGAGGGCATACGATCCAGTCGATATTCGGATCGGATCGACACCATACGATCCGGAGTGCGGATCGATACAAATCTTCAAATATCGTATCAGGTCGGATCGGATCGATTCAAACACTGTAGTTAGCAATAATTGTTTATTGTAGTTGTAGGTATGTAATAAAAAGCGGTAAATCAAAGTACAATCTCAAACTTTAGTTTGTTTATGTTTCAAAATGTCGGTACTTTACATTTTATTTTGCTATTGACGACCACGGCGGGTAGAAATATGACACTAAATAAACGCTTGTTTATTATTCTTCCGAAATAAAGTCGGTAGAATGTTAAGTTGCGAAAATCTATGACTAAGAATATTTTATTATCTCATTCACTGTTTAGTTCCTTGTGCATTAAACTCTTTTCGTCAGCAAATTTTATTAATTAACTGAGAGTCGAAACAGGCTGGATCCACAACGCCTATCAAAATTATTGTTTTTAGAAAGCATTGGAATTGAAGATTGGCATCTATATAATCTGTCTATCCATCTATACCTATTATATTATTATTGCACAAAGTGTGTTAGTTCCTCCGTTTTATTTGAAATAAATGTCTATTAATATTTAAAAGTTGTATTTTCATACGATACTTTGGATCGATCTTTTGAAGATCGGATCGAATGCATGCGATCCGATCCGCGGATCGGATCGAGTAGTTACGATCCGATACGATCCAGAGGATCGGATCGAGCTTAAAAAAGTCGCATCCCTACCGCACGCATCGCATTTGTTATTGACCTCGCACACCTATCCGCGCCGCACGCGCCGCAGTCGCCGCACGCATCGCACTGGATTTCTTTCATTCAGTTTCAATTTTTAATCAATGCGCCGCAGCGTCCGATGCGGGCGGGCCGGCGTTAGTGACGTCATCAGCAGCGGCTCGGGGAATTCGGGCGCGTCAGGTACTGCGGCGACTGCGGTGCGGGTAGGTATGCGAGGTTGCATAGAACTTCATATAAAGAATTCGAATGCGGGGACTGCGGCGCGTGCGGTGCGGCCCAAGTCAGCGTTCACCTTTAGTCGTCATAAACGCCTGTACCATTTTAAAGTACTGCTAAGATTAAAATTAGCTGAGTCTATTAATACGGGTACTGTACCGAACAATTTATGATTATTAAAACGGTTACCCTTAAAAAAAAAAAAAACCTAACAACCTAACCGGACACGATTACATTTTTTTGGAAATAACTTCAATTTTCTTCAAAATTTTTGCAAACTTTGAAAAATAGTAGCGTCTTCAAAATTTCAAATTGAATTTTTGTATTAGAGATTTTATTCGTTTTATTTGCGTCGCGCTGCATACTTGGATTCCTATTTTTAAGATTCCTATTATTAGCTTGTTACCATATATTAGCTAATCATCCAATTCATTCTTAATTTAAAAAAAAAAATTGAATTACTGGACGAATAAGTATAATTTATTCGTCCAGTACCCGTACAAATAGTCACTTCCATTAAAATTCTTTACATAAAGAGACTTGATCGCTGTGGTCAATATTACTTGTACCAAAAATCTAAATCTACAAAATATTTCGAACTATAGATAAGACCTAAGAATGCGAGATCTCTGCAGCTCTTCCAGCTCGCTGTCTACTAGAGAAAAAGCGAGACAAGAATCAACGCGATTGAGTTCAGTTCAGTGTCACGCTATGAGTTGGCAGCGCGTCCACTGCGCAGTCCTCGATAATTTTGTTCTGTTCTACCCAGAATCGAGGGTTGGATGAGTAAAAGTAAAAACTCGGTTTGGGAAGTGGGCTGCTTCGTGGTACAAGCGGAGATGAACAACGATCCCCTCATGAGGCCCAGCCGAGCGCCTCGCTGCATGCCACGCCGTGCTGTGCTTCCACACTGAACCTTACACGCACGATAAATCTTTAGCCCCAGAACCTTTCGACTCGCTCGTATATCTGACTAAACGAAATATGGAGAACGAGAGCCAAGCGTCTGTTATTCAGCAAGAAACTGAACAAAATCAAGTTATTCACAATCGCTTTATAAAGATCAATCCCTTTGTTAGGCAGAAAGTAGCGACTCAAGAAAACACGGTGACTGAAATAGTAGAAATAGAGTCAGATGAGGAGGTTCTCGAAATGGAGGTGTCGGGCAGTGATGGGAGACCTTCTGGGACTCTGCATTCATGAGAGAGACAGTTTCGAGACTTGGTTCTCGATGGAAATCAGCCATATCAAGACAGCTCGAGTGCTGCTCCTGATCAAAGTTATCATCTACTCGACTGAAGCAGTTGTGCCAGTGCTAGTGCCGTTGTGCGGTTCAAAGCCTCGCTCCAGTATTTCAAAGAGCTGGGTCGGAGACAAGGGCGTCGCCAAGGGGGGGCAGGGGGGGGCAGTTGCCCCCCCCTAGAGATCAAATGTAGCTAGCCGCAAAGCGACCAAAGTGCGAGCAATTCACTTCCTTACCTATTAATAAATTCCGCATCGCATGACAAAACGTTAATAAATTCACAAAGTTTAATGTAAATTGTAGAAAATATTGAAATATTCAGAATAACATTAAGATTTAGACATCCGTTTTAAAAATCGCCGCCATTTTCATCACGATCATCAGATTTGCCAAAACGCAAGACCATTAAACAGTGTAATAATATGTAGATCCAGATCCAAAATATCACCCTCATAGGATCACTGGAAGATCCACTGGAATTTGACGAAAACATGAAATACGCCATCTTGGATTTTTGTTTCTGAATCTCGATTGTCGTTATGAACCTCTATAATATTTCTTCAAGTACATTCCATCCATCTACAGCGGTTCCATAGCTGTGAGCATTTCCTTTTTTTTTTATTTGTATGACTGTCAAACTTTTTTGTATGGCGATGGCGACTATATTTTTTTATCATTTCCCCAAAAATTTGATCTACATTTCAAAAGTCGGGTGTACCCCTCTATATCCTTCTACCGTTTCCGAGATACGAGAGGTAAAATTTTTCGTCAGCCATCATCATCATTTATCCGATTTGAGCCACAAAGAGTCATTTTTCAAAGTGTTTCTTGAGATTGTCGGATTTAGCGATGTTGAAAACTTGAGGAAAACTCATTTACAAACTTGTGATATGATCTACTGCTAACCGAGGCTTCGTTAAGAGAAATTGTCATCTTTTTGGCCTGGTCTGAAATGAATATCAACATATCTCAAAACCATGAGTCCTACCAACATGCATTTAAAAGCAATACTGTAGGGAATGTTATAGAGAACATACTTGTCTTGAACAGTTTCCTAGTAGCTTGAATTGTTTTTGAGAAAATCGCGAAAAACCCATTTTGGTGACCTTCTACCCGGAGTAAGATTTTTTGCACGTATCGGATCGATGGTGACTTTTTAGATTTCATTTATGATGGTGTTTCAAACAATCCTACCAATTTTCAGCTGGGTGGAAATTACTGTACCCTCCAATGTCTAAATTGTCCCGACTCTATTGTGCTGTCGAGGGCTTGTGAAGTTTTATACATTGATATTAGAACCGTGTTCTTATTACAATCGTCATCGAGGCAAAGACTTCCAAAGTGTAACGCTTTATGCTCTCGGCGTTTATTTTTTTTATCCTCCTTAATATTGCCCCATTGCCCCCCCCCCTTAGTCATAAGCTGGCGACGCCCTTGGTCGGAGACTTGAAGATAAGACCGCCTTCTGTGCCTTTCTCTATATGTTTCACTATGTTAGTGCAGTCAATAAATAATTATTGTAAGTAGGTATTGTATTATTGGCTCGGGTCGAAGCTCAGTGCACCCCGTGGAGAAATGAAGGAATGTGGTCGACAACGACAACTTTGGGAATAGACTACAACGAACATTTTGGTAACCGGATATTTGCTAAACCAAGTGATCCTTTTTTCGTATTTGAAATACAGATACAAATTGAAGTCCATTTTGTTTGATTTTCCATATATTTCCCTATAGCCACAGTAGCATTGTCGAGGGCAATGGCGTAAGTCTAAGTGACCATCGATACATCAATATTGCCACAGAATAAGTAACAGTACAAGGTATTTTAAGTAGGATATAGGCGCCGAAGTTGCATACATACTAGATCGATGGATATAGGTGTTATATTGTGGCCTAGTCATATGGTAAAATAAAATCGTATTAAATGTAAGTATGAGACCTACGAGTGTATGGGATACCTAACGACAAAAAGTCCTCGATACTGCACCGAGACACTTCCAAACGCAACTGGTGTGCTACCATTTGTTGCATTTACTGATTTTAATTTAAACGAAGACTTTTAAACACAAAATAGTTGTTTGACATTTTTATTCTTCAATCACATGGTCAAACGGAAGCCTAAAACATCGTAAAAAATATTGCATAAAACTGTGTACAATGGTGAAATAAATTATGTAAAGTCTCAACAGTCTATCCTAGCGGACATGCAATGTAGTAATTGTTTTCAAACATTTTTCAAGGAATAAAAACTTAAGCAAGCTAACAATCAAAACAGTGAATAAAAATACCTAGTTCAATATCACAGCTCAATACTTGATCGGGTACAGTTCCTCCCAAATCTTCATCCGGTCTTCCTTCATGTTCTCCTCTATGGTCAGCTTGTCTCCGACTCGCAAGAACTTGCGGGAAGCTGCTGTCATGGCTGGCCACGAGAGGGTGCCCAGCTCGGGAGTGTCGCCTTTAGGGTTCGGGTCCCTGCGAGGGAAAATACAAAAAACGTGATGAAAATGAAGTTCGTATCGAACGAGAGGTGTCACGTGATTATTTCGACGAACCAGCCCCGGATCTAGGGGGGGGGCGAGCCGGGGCCCATGCCCCGGGCGTCAAGCTTAGGGGGGCGCCAAATTCACACTTTATAGATGAATAGACAACTCATCATTTACTAAACTTTGACCACGGAATAAATAATAGTACAAGTACAGTCATGACCATATCAACTCGATCGATACCCAGAGCGCGGAGTAAGACGTGCTGTACGAACATTTATTATTCGCAAAGCGCGTAGGCCATAGTCAAAATACGCGCCCGCTCGCCCGCAGGAATCGCAGATCGCGGCAGCACGCGTCTGGTTACCGTGCGTGCGAAAGGGATGATATTCGAAAACTCCCTCGTTGATCTCTCTCCACGACAGTGTTTTTTAATTATGAACATGTGTGTTGTTTGTCAGGAAAGAAAATACTTGTTTTTTATTAAGTTACCGTATGAATAAAAACTGAAGGCGTCTAGGACATAGACGCCAAAACAAACGCGCTCGCTGCGCTCGCATATTTTTGATTAATTATAATCATTACACACACGCCGTAATTAAATAGCTTGTGTTTAATTTAATAACAACCAAATCAAAATCATTACGCTCGCTACTCGCGTCTTGTTTTTCTTTTCGGTCAGTAGATGCTCACTGTTTTGGAATTGACCGAAAAAATCTTCAATCTATTCGTGTTGGTTGAAAACTTTTGATTTGATTTTGATTTTGAATAGTGGATAATTTCCTTAGTAAACAGCCTGTCCCAAATTTCTGAAAAACGTCTCACTTTTTTGCGCTCGCTGCGCTTGCGTTTTCTTGATGTTTAATTTCCGTTGTGCATAGTTTTCAAATATGATCGATCTGTTCTGAATTGATCAATAATGCCTAAACATTTCTTATTATTATGATTATTTTGTGCTTTTAGACTTGCTGCGTACAACATACTAAAGGCTTTTGTAGTTTCCGCTTATTAATCGAGCACTGTTTGTGGGCAGGAAAATTTATGCAAAAACATTTTTTTTTTTATCAATTTTTATATCAAAACTTAATACACAAAGCTACCAAAAACGGAGTTAATTGATTTGTCAAATAAAAACGGTTTTATCTGAATAAATAAGCTTAATACAGAAAGAACAGCGATATACTTATGCATTATTTCCGCTCTGTTTACGCATTACTGAGTGCAATTCCGTTTGGAAACAGGCTCTCGTAAAATAAATATGCATATCCTAAATAGCTAAAAATACGTCTCAAAAATTTCCACATTGTTATTGTTTAGTGTTTTGTGTGACCTAGCGCGTGAATTTTATTTTCAAAATGACAGAATATAACTCAAAATTTCTATTATCTATTATCTATTAAATACACTCCGTTACGTAATAGCCCGTCCTAAAAACAAAAGATCTTCAAATCTCTGCGGTCTGCGCTCGCTTCGTTCGCGCATTACTATTTATTTTATAAAGGCCACAATTATTTTTGAATTGATTGAAAATATTACAAGTTTTGTACCCGACGCGACGCGAGCGTTGTGTAATTTTCGTTGTAAATAGCCTGACGCGTAAAAATCTATCGTAAATTGATCAAACATATCTCAAATTTTCACGCTCGCTGCGCTCGCGTATTCATGGCGCTTAATTTCCGTTATACGTTTAATTCGTAAAAATTCTATGTTTTGAATTAATGAACAATGTCGAAAATTTTCGCGCTCGCTGCGGTCGCGATTTTTTTAAATTTATTTTCGCTTTTAAACTTGCTGCGTATAACATCCAAATGCCGGTTGATAAAAACTACTACGAGATTTGAACTTACTTAATCAAGCACTGTGTTGAGCAACTGTGCTTGATTCACAAAGCTCTCCAAATCGAATTATTTGGTTCATTGAAAAAAAAACACGGTTTTGTTTGATTATTTTGAACAAGTGCGGCCCGCCACTATTTCAAATTGTCACTATGCGGCCCGCGTCTGCCAAAAGGTTGCCGACCACTGATATATAGATGAAAAGGGTAAAAATAAATATCAGTAGGGGGGGGGGAGGCGGCATTTTTCAGTTTTTGCCCCGCCTAAAAAAATTTGTAGATCGGGGGCTGCGACGAACCCTGCACATTAACTCGGTCCCGGTTCACTGATTCCTGACTTAAAAGTTCTTGAGCACAACAATGCGATGAGTGAATACATATTTACAGGTGCCCTTTAATGCGTTCGTCGTATGTAATCATGAGGCTTACGAAGCAGCAAAGATTCGTCGTACTAAAACGAATGGTGGCGTTCGGTTTGGTGGAATAGTCCGGGATACACGGCATCAAGGTTTCGTCGAGAATGTATGGGTGGCCACTGGCCTCCTGAAGAGTAAGAATATTGAAGACTTACCCATATCTAGCGAAGTTGTAGAAAAGTCCCGTCATCTGGTCGACGACCCGCGAGTCGGGGTTGGAGTCACTCGCCGCGATGGTGGGGTACCGGTACGAGAGCGTGAAGATGTAGATCAAGTCGTCGTGGTGCGCCGCGGCTGGGGGTGGGGGAGGGGTTACTTAGTAAGTGTGGTATCATCAACCTATCATGTTTGTCCACTGCTGGACTAGAGAAGCCTTTCCGCGAGAACGCTACCTATTCTAAGTTTCCCGATCCGTGGTCTCCACTCTAAAACCCGTCTACCTCAACGGTTGTTCGTTCTCCTACAGATATGGCCAGCCCATTGCCTCTTCAGCTTGCTAATCCTTTGAGCTATGTCGGTTACTTTCGATCTTTGTCTTCTTCCGGCAGCGGCAGCATCTGAACAGCCAGTTCTAAGCTAACTGTGCTGACTTGTTTGAGGACACTCAACATTATTTATCCGCTGAGACGTCCCCGGTGGCCTTCCGACCTATGTTGTTTCTTTTCTTGGTTTTGTATAAGTTAGTATAGATACCTGTCGGTTTCTTAGTCTGCGGGTCCTCGTAGTGGCTGTGCTGCCCGATGTAGCTGAACTCGTAGTACCAGACGCGGTGTGACGAGTGACGACACATCAGGTTCGCCAGTCTACGGACATCAAACACATCGTTATTTACAAACTTATTGGTGTAGACCATGGCACCAAACCATCAACGATCTTGCTGGACAGACTTCATAAAGTAGGTCACGCAGTACACTGCGGTTCAGTGTGCTCGCGGTCCAGAAATAGAGTAACATTGCGAGAGGCAGTAGCCTAGGAAAGGGACGTCGATGGCGGCGTACCTCCGACCTTTTAACACCACCACCACCAAACCACTTTTACATGAACAGCCAGGGAATTGAACAGACTTTCGGCTTCCTCGTTTCCTGTGATATAATCTAGGCGTTTTCAAGGTCAGAGCGAATTTGTATCTTCTAAATCTGCGTCCTTCAACCTCTATCATAACGTTTGCTTACGTTGTTCAAACGCGGATAAACAAAAAACATGTGTATTTAAAATAACTGGCTCTGATCTGAGTGTGACACACAGACGGACGGACGCACGAGTCTCGCCTTAAGGGTTCTTCTCCGACGGAGGTTCAGAACCCTAAAAACCATGTGTACTCTTACCTGTGGACTCCAAACCCGACGACGGCGTCTCCGTAGAGGCGACCCAGGCTGGCGGCGCTGCGCTCGTCATTCTGCAGCGGCGCGGCCCCCAGGTAGGCGCGGCGCAGGCGCTCGCTGCGCTCGGCGGTTTCGTCCCGCGGGAGCCCGAACGAAATCGGCGCCACGCGACTCCACTCGCTGTTCATGGTCGTGAGGAGAGTCTCGTTTTTCAGGATGGCTGAAAAAGTGTTAGTTCGGGTTAAGGTAGCTGTTCCTTGATCTTCTCGGCTTGAAGATTTTAAATTGCTTGGGCCACATTATAACATGATACTCAGGCGACTACTAGAACTTAATAGCCATACTTATACCAAAAAGCTACTCAGCAACTATTATCATGTAGGTAGTGCAATGAGATACCGAAATTGAACCCCACTGAGTGATGCACATGGATGCAAAAATAAAATTTATCGGTTTACTTTATTATTAAAATTTTAAACATGCTTCCCAAATGCTTAAATTTAAAGACCATATATTTTAAGTGGTTTTGGGGAGTCTATGTACTTTACTTACATTAACTTATAAACACTTGGTCTCGGTCTATGTACCTACACCTCTATCACACGCGTGACATTCCACGTCAGCGAGAAATTGACAGAGCATTTTAAGCAGCGTTGTTTGTTGTCAGTTTTGCTTTAGGCACTACGCTAGAATCATGTTCTAATAAAACAGTGTTTTTGTACATGGCTAGAATAAAGTAGCTACTAGTTGAGCCGATAACTACGAGAGAACTTACTGAAAGCCTGCCAGAAGAACTCGTCCTCTGTCTGGCTGATGATGTAGGGCACCTCGTGCATCTTCTTCTGCTGGATGGCGTCCAGCGGTTCGATGGTCAGGAACCGCTCCTGGCCGAAGTCGGGCTCTACCACAGGCCACCAGATGCCGGTCGGATCATAGCCGAATTCCTATAGAATGCAATTATAATTGAAGCCGGTTTAAAACCTATAATTTAACGTTTAGCCAGATTTATTGATTTAAAAGTTTGGAATACATCCAATCTCCGTCGCATACGGTTAGGGATTAACTTACTAAGTTAATTCTACAAATTCTAGGTTCCCAGTTCCAATACGACCAAAGACCCAACGGCCGTGGACCTCGCCTTACTAGAAGTTTGCCTTTGTTGCTTTGTTGTGGTCACGACCCTCAGACAAGAGGAGCACGATTTTAGGAGGAGCAGGAGTAGGTAAAAGTATCGTACATAGAAGCCTCGCCAGTCGCCGATCTCCTGCCACGTCTTGGTATGGAGGCAGGCCAGGATGGCGCTGCTGTTGTCGGCGGGGCAGCCCAGCAGCCGCGCCTGCTTCACGGCCAGCTCGTACTGCTGCGTGGGCGAGGGAGCCTTGGACACCGGGGACGCGCTCATCGAGATGGCGCGGTGGAACAGACCTGCGAGTTATTCATCCATGTTATTCTACTTTTTAAGAGGACTTTTTACTTTTTGATAGGTGTATACTGTATAGGTAGGTAGATAAGTAGGTAGACATAGGTAACGTATGGATATACAGAGCTATAAGAAAAGTGTATGCTAAGCCAAAAAGGACTCCTAACTTTAAAACTTATCATAATGAACGACTTTCACTATGGGGTCAACCCTGAAATCGCTAAAGAAAATCAGCTGTTCCATCATACATTTTGTCGAGTGTCATTGACAGTTTTCAATGGTTTGAAACATTTTTTTTTTCGTGATAGCTGACAGTCAATACAAATGTCCTAGTAGTTCGTGGACATGTGGTCGTTGTCTGTCAGTTTGTGATCGTTTAGTTAACTCTCACACTATTATACTGGTATCTGCTCTAAAGGAAACCTTTAACTCAGTTCCGAACAAACATTCGGGGCAAGATAGAGCGAAGTTAAGTGACTTAGCAAAAAACCGAAGAGAGATCTACTTCATTATCTTTTTAGGGAGTTATTACTATTACTATTATTGCTTTTTGGATTTTTTTATCACCTTTGCTCATAGGAGAGATCATATGCAGCATGACACTGATGGAGCCAGCGCTGCAGCCGCTGATGGTAACAAGGTTGGGGTCTCCCCCGAAAGCGGCGATGTTCCTCTGCACCCAGCGCAGGGCCACCACTTGGTCCTTCATACCGTTGTTGCCGGGGGCGAGCTTATCGCCTGTGCTTAGGAAACCTAGGAATGGAAGATTGATTACCTCCTTATATGATACAGACTGAGGAGACCATTATTTCTAAGCGCGACCCAATGTAAACACTTGAAGTTTCGCTTGCAAGGCAAACGTTAATATAGATTTATTAGGAGAAACGGTGAGTCTATCTTCGTGGATTATATCATCTACTTAAATCCCCGCTCGGTTGAGAATCGAACCCGGTCATGAGACGCGCCTCTACCATCATCATCAGCCCATTATCGCCCACTGCTGAATATAGGCCTCTCTTGTACGCCACTCATCCTGGTCCTGTGCCAATCTTGTCCCGGTTCGACCTGCGATTTTCTACCAAGCTAGATAATGTCAGCTAGTTCAAGTACTGACCGAGCGAGCTGAGTCGGTAGTTGATGGTGACGAGCACCACGTCGCGGTCCAGGAAGTAGTGCGGCCCGGCCAGGTCGCTGCGACCCGTCATGGAGTAGAAGCCGCCCGCGTGGATGAAGAATATCACGGGGAGGGGCTTCTTGCTGCGTAGATAAAGATAATTTGAAATAGAGAGTGTTGGAGCAGGAGATAAAGTTATGGGGTGCTAGGTCGGGTAACCTCCACGTGGTGCACCCTGGGCAACAGCGTGCGGTAATACTGCAGCTTTTATGCAGTATTACCGCACGGTGGCCAATAACCCGACACGGTGGGCCCTTCCGCGTGTCCCTCTGACTAGCAGAGGGCACAGCGTGAAAGCTTGGACGGTGGCATTGCTGCCATCTGGGGGGTTTTCCTTGTGCTCCTCGCCACATGTGGGTTGCGGTCGGGAGTACAAGGAAAGGAGGAGGGTGGACGCTGGAAGCATGTGCCGCATGGGGCCCCCCAGCGGCATACGCTTTCGGCCTACATAGGCCGGGATCTTTCGTTGCCGAGCGTGGTGAAAGCCGTGCTCGGCAGCGAGAGATCGTGGCAGGCCGGGGTCTCCTTCTGCGAAGAGGTGATGACGCAGAAGGAGGCCGCGGAGCGGGTCAGAGAGGACGACGCCCGATCTGACCCGCTCCGGCGCAGACGGGGGAGCGAGGAGGCGGTTCGCCCATCTTCTCGCTCTTCTGCAGTGGGGTTTTCGGGAGAGTCGGGGGACTCTCCCGGCCTGCACGACCCCACACTGACTGTCTGGGGGGTGATCCTGGGGAACAGGGTCACCCCTCCATAGGCGCGGGGGGCCCTAATCGGGCCCATCGCCGGGGCAAGGTGGCGATTGCTAACGCGACCCCACCTTGCCCCATCTCAGGCGGATGCCAAACACCCCAGTGGTTTTAGTGGGTATGCCGCCGCAGGGCGGAGACTCCCACATAACCACCCTGCCTCCCCCGGGGCGGGCGTGGTATCCATAAAGGATTTCCACTGGGTAAACAAAAAAAAAAAGGATATAAAGTTATCATGAAAACATCGCGAGTTTAGAACCTTAGGGCTCCTATTCTAGTCGTTAATTATGCAAGTATAATAATGTAAAGAAAAAGAGGGGGGGGGGGGGAGTCGAATTTCACTCAATATCACGCGGGGGAGAAGGGAGTGCCGGCAATTATCTTGTAATTATTTTTTCCGCAAGAAGAAGAGTGTAAATTGCGATAGAACTAGGTTACTAACCAGTCTTAAAAAATAATGAAGCAAATTAGGTTTCGGTAAATAAATCTAACGCAATTCACTACATTTCAACTTTTTTATACTAATAATACCTACGCCTACGCGTGCTGAAATATCTCACGTGTGATTAAGGGGAAGAGGAAAGGGTCGAGCCAAATCTCACGACATCTCACCAAGGGGGAAATGGGGTCGAAAATCGCCAAATTCGTCTCACGTAATGAATTAAGACCCCCTTAGAGTCTGTCAAATTGAAAGGGTCAGGCTTAAGATTAGGGTTACCTCTTGTTGTCAGGCGTGTAGACATTGATGGTGAGACAGTCCTCGCTGACGAAGTACTCCTTGGGCGCCGGCAGCGGACACGCCGGCCCTTCTTGCGATGCATCCACCACCCCCGCGTACTGCAGGATCGGCTTTGGAGGCTGCGAGAGTAGAACGTAGATTTAAATGAAGAACAAGTAATGTGGAATAGTGGAGACAAACTTTCTTTAAAAAAACTTTTTACTTATTCTTTTTTTAGTAGTCGTTTGACCGCCTTCTTACTTGATGCTAAGCAATGATGCGGTCTACGACGGAGCATGATAGAAATCCATAACTCCGTAGAGATAAGAGAAAAGTATTTTCAGCAAATATTCCCGTATCGTTTAACGTAGGTAGTTTTAGGTACTAACTGCATGGCCTAGATAATTTCTATGGAAAAAAAAACGCAAACAGAAGGTAAGTATTGTACCTACTAGGTTTCTTGAGATCAATTGATGCAAAAACGTCTTTTTGGCGTCATCTCTTTAGTTTCATACAAAGCTAATGATTAAGAATTAAAGCACCATAATTATGTAGACAGACTTGCGCCCATCTTTCTTCTTTCTTAAATATAAAAATGAATCGCTGTTCGTTAGTCTCGCTAAAACTCGGGAACGGCTGGACCGATTTCGCTAATTTTGATCTTGAAATATTTGTGGAAGTTCAGGGAAGGATTAAAAGTAAAAAAAAAAAAAAAAACAGCAGATGAAACCGCCGGGTGCAGCTAGTTCAAAATAAATAAAAATTGTGACATTCCTATCTTTGCCCGTCCCTTCATATGGTCGTACCTGGAACCGCAGAGCCCCGACGGGCGGCTCCGCGTACTTGATGCCCCGGTAGGCCTGGAAGCGGCGGCCGCGGCGCGAGCTCATCCACGAGCCGCGGAAGCTGCCGGCCGGGGAGGAGGTCGTGGGGTCGCCGCTCGGGGCAGCTGTGCTGGATGCCGCTGTTGAGTTAACATTTTTTTATACAGTGACTGGTTAGACTTTAGATATTCTAAATTATCATAGTAGGTACTCATCATTATGAACAACTTTTACTATGGGATCAACCCGGAACTTGCCAAAAAAAAATCAGGTGTTCCATAGAAAAATGTCAATGACACTTGTCAAAATAAAAGTATGCAACAGCTTACTTTTTCGCGATTTCAGTGTTGGTCCCATAGTTAAAGTTATCCGTAATTACTCTAACTCTTTTTGGCTAATTCTATCATTACCCTTTTCCTATCATTCTGTATGAAAGAGCGGTTAACGGACAGACGGTCACGCTGCTTCATTCTGTATGAAAGAGCGGTTAACGGACAGACGGTCACGCTGCTTCATTCTGTATGAAAGAGCGGTTAACGGACAGACGGTCACGCTGCTTCGTTCGGTTGTTACGCGATTACTTTGCCAATTAATTGTGATAATATTTTATGACTAGTGAGCATTTATGACAATTTTATAACAAAACTTATTGCTTAGGTACCTACTAACCAAGACGGTATAAGTCCTGATCTAACCCTAGTCCTAAAACTGCAAATATTGTTTTCTAAAGTTTTGTAATATTGCAAGACACTTTATCTTTGTTTTCATTACTCATATCATTTATTATGCTCAGCTTCGTCCTTCGGGATTAGAGATATAACTCGTAGTACCGCCTAGTGGTACGCCTTCACGCACTGTTCAGAATGAACATGCATCGCGACCGCGTTTCTACACTAGGCATAGCGCCGGCGGAATTTGCAGAGTCCGCAAGTCCGCGACCCAGATCAAAGAGCGACGGCTCGGTGCGGTGGCTTCTTAAAAGTGGACGGTCAGCGTTATTGATGTAGATTTAAAACCAATTAGTCATAAGTGCTATGTGTATAAATAATGTAAAACTTCATGAATAAAGTAATCGCAACCGGAAGGTGGTTGCATTCACTACTAAAGAGGTGCAGTGGCGAGTCCTACGGGCGGCTGCACCTGAGTAGTAGGCGGAGGGATGCAAAATCGCAACCTGAAAGTTGTTAGATTCACAACTAAAGCGGTGCAGTGGCGAGTCCTACGGGCGGCTGCACCGTAGTAGTAGGCGGAGGGATGCAGTGGCGGTACCTACGGGCGGCTATTAAGAGATCCACCGATAGAAGCAGTAAGGACCAGCGAGGCGACCGGACAACGACCAAGAAAAGGATCGGACGGAGCCCGACTATGTATGGCCTGCTGTACGGGGATGAAGCCGCGCCGAAGAGATCCACCGATAGAAGCAGTAAGGACCAGCGAGGCGACCGGACAACGACCAAGAAAAGGATCGGACGGAGCCCGACTATATGGCCTGCTGTACGGGGATGAAGCCGCACCGAAGCACCACTCCACCAGCCGGATGGAAGTCTCCGGTTAGAATATATCCAGGGTTTAGTAAGTGACACTTGACTGACAGACACTTAGACGTACCGCGGCTTAGCGTACTCAAATAAGCGCTAAGTTCATTGTACGTCGGAGTACAGACTTAACACTTAGCTGTAGCGGACAGTAGCGATTCAGGGCCCGGCCTCCCACAAGCGGGAATCACCGGTGTCATTGAGAAGGCGCAAAAATACTGATCCAGGTGGAGATAAGCAGCTAAGTGTAAGTGTTCTGATCAGCAAGGAGAAAAGAGAAGAAAGAAGAGAAAAAAAAAGAAGTATGAAGTTGGAAGATAACGTTTTTTGGTTTCTGGAGGGGTGAAGAACATGCAAATATATGAAAATTGCATTGTTGGATCACCCTTCGCTAACATCAAACAACATCATCATTAGTAGTTGTAGATTATTTATACATTTAGCTCTTTAGAACCAACAGAAGATATCATTGGCAGAGTGCATATTGGTTGCAAGACGACGATGCAATCGGCGACCACGAGGGAAAGCTGAGCAGAGCGTGCAGCCAACCAGACACTACTACCAGGGAACCAGTTCGAAGCCTGTAGCAGTACACCCACCCCAGCAGCCAGCCAGAGGGAATGAAGCATAAGTTCCTCCGGCAGAAAAGGCCTAGGCGATGGAGCTGCACCAACCAAAGGCCGTCCCGGAGAGGCCCCAGAATGTTCAGAATGAACATGCATCGCGACCGCGTTTCTACACTAGGCATAGCGCCGGCGGAATTTGCAGAGTCCGCAAGTCCGCGACCCAGATCAAAGAGCGACGGCTCGGTGCGGTGGCTTCTTAAAAGTGGACGGTCAGCGTTATTGATGTAGATTTAAAACCAATTAGTCATAAGTGCTATGTGTATAAATAATGTAAAACTTCATGAATAAAGTAATGGCAATTTGAAGGTTGTTTCATTCACTACTAGAAGGGGTGCAGTGGCGAGTCCTACGGGCGGCTGCACTGGAGTGTTAGGCAGGCAGGAGATTGCAGTGGCGAGTCCTACGGGCGGCTGCATAGGGTAGATGGCCCATCGATAGAGCAGTCAGGTCAACGAGGCGACCAGCTACCGACCAGTGAAGGATCGGACGGCGCCCAACTACGGCCTGCTGTTCGGTGGACGAAGCCGCGCCCAGCATCATTCCGCTGGCCGGGCGCATTACCTACCTCATCCATCCACTGTGGCAAGAGCTACTTTGATACCGTCACCTTAGGTGATCGTGACGTGAGTCTGCGTCACGGCAGTGGAATATCGTGCCTTTCCTCGATTCCCTCCCACTCCGCCTGGTACCAATAGGTCTCCTGGTAGCCGGGTTTCCTGCACCTATCTATATAAGTATATATTGATGTCATATGGTAGGGTAGGGACTTAGGGAAGTAGGGAACGTAGGGAACGTAGGGCAGACGTAGCAGAGTAGGTCCCCGGTTAGGGCCAGTCACCCGACGAGTACTCCATGCCCATACGGAGTTCCGCGGGGGTCTGGTAGGTTAGTCAGACGTCACAAAGAACTGAGTTGTTCCTGTGACGGCTGTGCTAGCTGAAGTTCGTCAGGCGTTAATCATTTACTTACAATAAATGGCTAGCGCCTGAATACGCACTAAACTTGAGGGTATATAAAAATAACAAAACGTCAAACACCCCAGTTTCACAGCCTACCTACCCACGCCTTCATTCGCTTTTTAGTGCTCGCCACGATCGCACTTTGTAATTCTTCTGTATTTTTTTTAAGTACAAATTAGGTGAAAAACCAAGAATTATCATGCCAAAACGCAAGGAGGACGCCGATGCCGATTACCAACATTTATTAACCAAGCTACACAAGAAAATACGACGCCGTTGTAGTTCACGGAGTCGAGCTCCGAGCAGGGAGAATCGTTTTCCCTCGGAATCTCAAGGTCAGTTTTATGAAGACGTTGATTACTTTAGCTGCATAATTATTATTATTATTGTCTGCCGATTAATGCATTTTATATTCTTTCTGCTGGGTTTGCGTGCTTCTCTTTGGAGTCGTCACTACCCGAAATATTAGTTTTGCGAACAGTATTCTAGGACTGTTTCTTAACTGATAAAGCAGACGCATGGAATGGAAATATCTATTTAGTGATAATCGCATCTGGGTTTGCGTACTTCTCTTTGGAGTTGTACTACCCGTAAAAGTATTGCGAACAGTACTTTGGTCTGTTTCTTACTTATCAGAAATATTTTTTGATTTCATAACATGTCACATCTGGGTTTGCGTACCTCTCCTTGGAGTTGTACTACCCGTAAAAGTATTGCGAACAGTACTTTGGTCTGTTTCTTACTTATCAGAAATATTTTTTGATTTCATAACATGTCACATCTGGGTTTGCGTACCTCTCCTTGGAGTTGTACTACCCGTAAAAGTATTGCGAACAGTACTTTGGTCTGTTTCTTACTTATCAGAATTATTTTTTGATTTCATAACATGTCACATCTGGGTTTGCGTACCTCTCCTTGGAGTTGTACTACCCGTAAAAACATTGCGAACAGTACTTTGGTCTGTTTCTTACTTATCAGAAATATTTTTTGATTTAATAACATGTCACATCTGGGTTTGCGTACCTCTCTTTGGAGTTGTACTACCCGTAAAAATATTACGAACAGTACTTTGGTCTGTTTTCTTACTTATCAGAAATCTTTTTTTTTGGATTTCATAACGTGAATGTTCATATCAAAACACGTCTCACAAGGTTGATCATAGTAACCGAAACGATAATAAAACGATAACGTTCCACAAGGTCGTCTTAATATTCAGCCATACATCAGCACCAACTACAGAGCCGATCGCTGACTTTCCAGTTGCCAATGGTATTACTGCTGACGTTCCTTTCGCTGTGATCATTCACTACCCGGTACCGGTATCACCGAGACTAACATGCTTAACGATGCTATTCTTGAATTATTAGGCGATGACCCTACCATTTCAACTATACACGGGACTGAAATTTATAAGGATTTAGCAGTCAGGCTGGAACATACCGCCACACATGGTCTCTCTTGTAAAGCTCTAAGAGAGTTGTCAGACACGTACCTACTTCCAAAACTCATCGATGCTCCGGCACTGAACGCCGAGATGAAAGCGGCCATATCCGAAATGACCGCTAAACGTGATTGGAGTATTTAGGCAGAAGCAAAATGCTACTGCTATATTCGGTGTAATTCATGCGATTAACAAAATGTTTTCTTATAAAGAAGCTGATCCGACGATTATTACATTGTACATGGGTATCATGGTATAACGTATCTTGGTAAAACGCTCAAAGCGGCAAAAACAATCTAGTAAGTCAAGTGCTGACTTAGAAGTTTCAGCTCCTGAAACAAACTGACGAAACCTTTAAACTGAAAAGGCCTGTATTTACCACGGAAACCACCGCCTTATCAGAACTACCCGAGGGCGAAGGACCCTCCTCCGCCTCAGAACAGGGGTCGGTCATACAGCATCGAGCGAGACCATCGCAGCAACATCAGTTGCGCGCCCGCCGTGAGAGACGGTAAATTGTACTCGCAGTTTGTCCAAATGTGAACTCATCAAAGGACAATTTTAATTCAAGCATATTTTTGGTGACAAGACCAAATGCGGTAATCGACCCATTTATGAACCTTAAAAATGATATTTTATTAATTCAAGTAATTTCAAGATAGAACATTTAAGTACGTACTGTATTAATACTGTAAACTAGAGAATTCATCCTGATTTTAGAAAGCGTTTAAGATTTTAATTTGAACACAATTCATATGAATTCAATGTACCTACCTAGGTCCCATTTGGTCTATGTACTGCTCCATTTATACTTTCCAAGGAAATGAAATCTTTAGTCCGAGTGTGACGTTCTGCCGGCCTGATTTCTACAAATTGTTTAGATTATTACAGGCTTATGGGACATTCATATGTTAAAATAAATATCAGTATAATAACATGCTGACAAAAAAGCCATATTAACCTCTCTCTTATTAAAGAAGAAATGAGCTCTTCATGACTACTAAATAATGTACATTTTTAGGTTTTGTGGTAAACTCAAAAAGATTTACGGATTGGGTTGCCAGTAAAAGAAGCTAATCGCGTTAACCCAGAAATACAAAGATTTTTAATCGATTAGTCGATGTAAGATTCGTGAATGTAATTCACAGGACTATTAGTCCCGCAATCTGTCCTGCAATAGAATATGGCTGGTTTTATACAAAGTTTTTTGAACTTTTCAAGTATATTAAATTATATTCTAAATTTGAATTGAAACCTGAATATATATTAATTAAAATTATGACAAATTCGTGAATTTATCAGTTACCTATTTTACAACCTGATCTCAGTTGGTGAAGTAATACAAAGACCGTTTAGTAACATAAAGGTAGACTAACATTGTCTCGAAATTTTCTCTGATGCCTCAAATACGGGGTGGGCAGCCTGTGGACAGGAGACGGTCAGTGGCCAGTGAAATGTACAAGAGGGCTACAACACATCTACTTTTTTCTAGAAATTCAGCTGCTTTTTTCAGTTTAGAATTTCTTGCCCGAATTTTCAGATTCAACTAAGAATTGACAACACGACTGCAATTTCTTATATTATATTAACCGGATGGGAGGTGTTCAATTTCCTCACATCACTGATGCTACTCAAACACAGCAGGAGATGCTGAGTCACAACCCGCTCATCCAGATATACCTACTTAGAGTGGGAACTAGCTGATCATACCATGGTCATACCAAGATATCATTTGAGTATTCGTTGTACATCAAGTAGATTTGTTTGCTAGCAGAATTTATAAGAAATGTTATAAAAACATCTCTTGGCATATTATGGAATTTCCATAGATGCATTCGCAGAAACGGCGAACTGACTATTATTTTTGTGTGGACTAATTATTATTTTTATGCGTTTCCACCTTTTTCGATATTTTAGAAGCTTTATGAAAAATTGTGACTGACAAAGCAAGGCAAGGAGTATCATAGTTGTTCCTTTGTGGCCCACACAGGCATAGTACCGACTCTGTGAAAGCCTTTTGTTTTCTGAAGTTATAATTTTTAAGGCATATAACAACCCAATTTTTTCATTATTCCACCAATCATAACCTACACACCAACCTTACCCTGTTGGCAGTATTTTTGTGCGCACGGCGTGCTTAAGAAGAAACGTACCCCCGTCTGCAATTAATGTTATGACTTATGATCTCCCTATCTGGCAATTATTTCAAACTGTATAATGTTTACTTTAAGCGTTAGTTCAATTTTGCAACGAGAACAATCAATTTGATATGTTTGATGCATCGGTCTCACAGGTGATATATTTCCTTATTAGACTTTATGAAGAAGGAGCTCAATTTGGTACATTAAACACGTGCAGGTCTACACTCGCTCTTCTGATGGGCAATAACCTAAGAGTTGATGATAGAGTTTAACGATTTTTAAAAGTATTTTTCGTCTACGACCTCCATTACTTAAGTACCCAGTAACATGGGATCCTTCAATTGTATTAGATTATTTGAGTAGCTCAACTCCTCACGAGGATCTCACTCTTAGAAAGATGTCGAAGAAACTTATTACTCTTATTGCTTTACTAACTGCTCACCGAGTGCATACCTTGTCTACAATTTATTTTAAAAATTTTGAAATCTTACAACTAAAGTTACTATCAAAGTCACTGATTTTTGAAAACGACTTTGCTTACAACCCATTTTAGTATTGCCATTTTTTTTAGGAAAGCCTGAAATTTATCCTGGAAAGGTATATTTGTAAACTGCTTCCCTAAGAAATAATATATTATTTTTTCATTAGTCTTCGGAAACCTTTCAGAGCCGTCGGTTCTCAAACTTTATCTCGATGGATCAAAGATACTCTTCGCGACTGTGGAATTGATGTAAATACATATGATGATGATGTATTTGCTAGTTATTATTATCATTCTTGGCTCATACAAGTTAGCCGCATCTGCAGCACATAGCCTTGGTATCAGCCTAGAACAGATAAGAAAAACCGCTGGATGAAGCGGTTCTTCCAATACATTCTATCGGTTCCTTAATAGAACTACAAGTAATGTTACTGCAGGTACGAGTACCTAACTATATATGATATTATATATATATGATATTGATGGAGCTTATCAATAATTAATTTTATAAAAATTATATAAATATTTATTATGATTTGGATATACATCTTTTTATAATTTGGAGAAATATCTACGATTTAGTACCAATCTAGTAAAATTAGACCTACATATATTATGATTAGGTTTTGTTCTCCATTCTGATTGAATGAAACAATGCAAAATATTTCACTATTTTCTCTAAACATCTACGAGTTATATCTCTAATCCCGAAGGACGAAGCTGAGCATAATTAATGATTAAACGAACTTACCTGTACGTGAAGTTCTATCATAATTATGTGAGAGCTTCGTCCGAAGGGATTAGCAACCCACCCATACCCATAACTAAAAGTAATAGTCCCACATTATGTGAAATATTTTGAACTCTTAACTAAATGAAGGCGTGGGTAGGTAGGCTGTGAAACTGGGGTGTTTGACGTTTTGTTATTTTTATATACCCTCAAGTTTAGTGCGTGAAGGCGTACCACTAGGCGGTACTACGAGTTATATCTCTAATCCCTTCGGACGAAGCTCTCACATAATTATGATAGAACTTCACGTACAGGTAAGTTCGTTTAATCATTAATTATCATACTTAACCTAGGAGCATACTCGTAGAACTCAAGTCCATAAGACCATAACATTAAAGGTTAACCGAAGGACATCTTTGACAACCACTTTCATACAAAATTTTAACAAAATACTCAAAAAAAACTTTTGTATAAGCTTTTGTCAAGTTACAAAGGTAGGTATTCTCTTGCTTAATTTCAGCCCAAACGGACATTTAAAAGTGATTGAAAATTTTTCTTCCAAGATTTAAATAAACTAACATACATACGAGTAGGTAGGTACATACATTGCAAGTTAAATAAAAGCTTATAAAATCAGGGTCATATTTCGCTTCATTGTTGACAAACTAATTAAAATAGTTACTAGAATATCTATCGCAAAAAACTGACCTGCTGGACTCTGCCCCCCGTGTTTGTGATCATGGTCGTGACTATGATCGTGACCATGGCCGGCCACTAGCGCCACCAGCACGCACACGCACGTCACTTTAGCCCACATCTCAGCGGGATGAGAGGAGACTGAGTCGGCGCTCCTCGGTTGCGAGCTTATATGGACGGTGAGTGGGGTATTCTGCAATTTGTGAAGGATTAACAAACATACAAAAATGCTGTCGAAATGAGTTGTTTTTTATTCTATTATTTTTTTAGGGGCTTCTAGAATGCAAGTCTATGCCAGCCCGATCGTAACCTAACACATAATACAATTCACTAACAGTTAGTGACTACCTAATTAATTCGTGAAACATTAAAAAACACGACAACCGACTCCTTATCGAAGTTGGTTAAAATAAACATACTTACTACGTATATTTTAACAAACA
This sequence comes from Alcis repandata, assembly GCA_949125135.1. Lineage (NCBI taxonomy): Eukaryota > Metazoa > Arthropoda > Insecta > Lepidoptera > Geometridae > Alcis > Alcis repandata. Next base: position 9,981,681 of record OX421245.1, on the reverse strand, counting down.
AAAATAAATTAGATTTACTAAGTGGGAGTAAACGAAATTTTTCGCTCCGGTATTCACACTAGAATTTACAAGCAAATGGATATTACTTAACGCTTAAAACTAGTGCAACCGTGACTTTATCGATAAAAGCGATACCTTGAACCGGGTGTCCAACTGTCACAGTTTTGAATTCTGATTGATGTTGCGTTAGGTACCTAGCACAACTATGACGTTAAATTACGTAGCGAGTATTCGACAGAAAAGTGTACGCCTGTTAGGGGCGATTCTGACAGGCGTAAATGGCGTACACTTTTCTATCGAATACTCGCTACGTATTGTCAAAGTTGTGCTAGGCACACCATACAAGCAACCGTAGACTTTACATTCAGGTGACAGAATTGTTCATCTCATTATTCAGTTGCCTGTAAATGTCATCATAAAATAATGATAAGTCGGTGAAAAATAAATTTAAACCAAGAATAGGTATTCATTTTAAATCGATTTTTAACACTGAACAAGTGAACAGCACTTAACCTGCTCAAAAGTTCAAAACACAATTCTGTGAACATTTTAGCGGGAAGGTTAGCCAGGGTCGAGTTTTTTAAAAGACTGACAGCAAACTCACAACAATCAAAATTTCGTTTAAAAAGTTGAAGAATGACCCAACACCAATTACCATATAGAAATACGTATTTATAAGCCATTGACCATTCCGGCGACTCAGTGTCTTACATACAAGGAAAATGTGCACTCCACTCACACGCCGACACACGGTGCTTGTACTATTGCTGGGCCTGTGTTGCTCTGTCAATGGGGAAAACCAGCGACCCAAGATAACAGGTAAATAGTTTGTTATTGTTTTATGTTATTGTTCTTATTTTAAGGAAAACCAACTAGGAAGATGGAAAAGTTGTTTGTGAGTCAGTTATTGTATTTTCTGTAGTTATCCATCACCTTGTGACTATGTTGTGGCTAAAAATCCAAGTAGTCACTCAATGTTCAATGGTAATATTTTAACAGGGGCGTAACTAGGTAGGGACAGGGGCTGCTGATTTCAGATTCAGATATAAATATATTTTTTATCTAATATTTCATTTATTTGTATGTTATATAAGGTATTTATTTTCTATAGGCCTCATTAATTGCATTATATGCAAGTTATATTGCCTGAAATAAATGAATAGGTAATTATAATTAATGATTTTTTTTAACCATGTTCAATCGGAATCGTAAGTGAAAAAAGTAAATACGAAGAAAACTAATCTGTCTCACTGTTCCAGCTGAAGAACAAATAGAAACATTGCATTTATGTCAAATTCGCGCGTTTTACACTCGGCCGCTGTAGTGCATAAACGGGGAAGTTTTTTATATGGACACCCCAACAAAAAATCCTCCGTTGCTGAAACTTTGCAGGGTGGTAAAGTAATGCGTATAGATTATTGTTGACAAATTATCCAATACTTTTTTAATTTGGCTACAGTAATCTACATACTTTACTTTTTGGTTTTAGCGACTGATTTTGTGTTGGGGTCAAACGCCTTATTCATTTGACTACGACTGCTCCAGTGGCGTCTGCGTCGGTGGACGATGGATGGAATACTAACAGTTTTTCTATACCAGCCCCATAGATTCAACATTATACATACATTGTCTTAGATTTCTATAGTCTATTTCAACTAGAGAGCGAAAAACGTACGTTCACGCCACGGTACCACGAGAGCACCGAAAACAAACGATGCGTATCGTTATCCATACATTTATGTATCGTTTCCCTGTCGCTTACGCATTTACCGTGTTTCGTGGTACCGGGCGAGGCGAGCGACAAGGTCCATCAGATATTGCAAACCTGTTTTGACATTTTTCGGTAAGATATGGCTGGGGCCACATTCCGCTCTGGAATACGCTTGGATTCGGATTGTTTTAGTGTGCTATTTGAATGTTTGGTTGTTAATTTTTATTTTTTGTTGAGTTAAATTAGTTATATCTGTTTTTGTTAGGACATATATTTGTTTTGTGTTGTTTTTTGTTTGTGAGTGATAATGGAATCATCGGAGTCGTCTTCCTCGTCATCAAGACCGTTTAAAAGTTTTAACTCACCTAGAAAGAAGCGCAAGTTATCTCATCTGTCGGAAAATGAAAAAATGATGACAATTAACGTCTATAAATATGTGAAAGAGACGTGTCCTTCAGACAAATATATGTCCAAAACGGAAATGAAAATAAAGACTGCCGATATTCTGGGAATAAACAAGGCAACTGTATATCGTGTTTTAAAAGAATATAAAGAAATGGATACAATAAGGCCGCCTGCATCACCAAAACGTGGTCCGAATATAATTGAAAAGATTGACGAGTTTGACAAGTCATGCATTAGAAAAAAAGTTCATGAATTTTATTTGAACAGCGAGGTCCCGACATTAAATAAAATTTTGGAAGCAGTTAATTCTGACGAAATGCTGCCAAATATTAGCCGTACGGCGCTGTGGCGGTTATTAAAACATTTGAAATTCAAATATCTTAAAAGAAAAAGAAACAGTGCCTTAATCGAGAGACACGATATTGTATTGTGGCGCATAAAGTACTTGAAAACAATTATGAAGTTTAGAAAAGAACAAAGACCGATATATTATTTGGACGAAACGTGGGTCAATGCAGGTACATATTTTTTTGTTTACAAATTAATAACGATTCTATAATTTTCCTGTTGAATGTATTTACTTGAATTTATTTTACTGTCGACTTTAAACAACGATTGGCATTAATCTGACATGATTGTGATGTTGTTTGTTAAACGAAAAATTGACATAGGTTTTTTTTTTTCAGGACACACTGTAAGTAAAGTTTGGGAAGACACGACTATACAGTCTCGTAAACAAGCTTTTTTGGAGGGTCTGTCCACCGGTGCTAAAAACCCTGTTTCGAAAGGAAACCGGTTAATTGTGCTGCACATAGGAAGTGACAAAGGATTTGTCCCAGAGTCCGAACTTGTGTTTGAATGCAAAAACACAGGAGACTACCATGAGTCAATGAACGCAACCAAATTTGAACAGTGGTTTGAAAAAATGCTTCCGAGACTGGAGTCAAATGCTGTTGTAGTAATGGACAATGCCAGCTACCACTCAAGACGCCAGGAGAAAGTACCAGTAACAAGTTGGAAAAAAAATGAAATTCAAACATGGCTGTCGGCGAAAAAAATTTCATACGAAGAAAAGGAAACAAAAGTAGAGTTGTTGGAAAAAGTAAAAAATATAAAAAAACATCACGAGCGTTACGTCATTGACGAAATGGCTAAAGCAGTTGGTGTGGAGGTATTGAGATTACCTCCATACCACTGTGAATTTAACCCTATTGAATTAATATGGGCAGATGTCAAGGGATACGTATCAAGAAAAAATACAACATTCAAGTTAGCGGATGTAAAAAAGCTACTCCATGAAGCGCTAAGCCACATTACCCCCGAAAAATGGCAAAACTGTATAAGCCATGTAAAAAAAGAAGAAGAAAAATTAGCCTCATTAGACCAGGAAGTGGATAAAACTGTGGATTCATTTATCATAAACGTAACAGGCGAAACATCAGACAGCAGCTCGTCAGACGATAGTAATTCTGATTCAGATTTAATATAATGTAATTTTTTTATTCGTTTGATTTTATTTTCATAATCGTTTCCTATAAATAGGTAATAATAATTATAAATAGTTTATTTGGCACACACTTAAATCTTAAACTAATTACACCTGCCAATGTCAGATGATTAATTTACTAATGTGTAGGTAGATAGTTACACGAAAAACTTGATCTACAGTTTTGAGTTAAATAGTGATAATAGTAATGTAATGATAATTGTTAGGTAAAAACTGAAAACCTGAATTTTGATAGTGACAAAATAGTTGTTAACTATTAAAACAATTTATTGATGCAAAGAAGGTTGGTCTTCCCTGCGCAACACTAAAAGGTCAATGTCCGTTTTTCGCTCTCTATTTGAAATAGACTATACAGCGTTTGCTATCTTAGAATTGCAACTTGGCTAGGGGGGCTGCACCCTTTACAAAATCCTGAATTCGTCTTCAGATTATAATTTAGCAAAATTATATCTACAGTTATGGAAGAACTTGGGGGAGACCTTTGCCCAGCAGTGGGACATTACAGGTTAACTAAAAAAAAAAAAAAAAAAAAAATATCTACATCAAAACATTTTCCTCGCATTAAGTGCAATTTCGTGCTTCTCGTGCTTGATTTATTTAGTTACTAGCTGCCCCCGCGGTTTTTCCCGCGTATTCCTAGAAATTAATAAATGCAAATCCCCGTGTGACGTCACAATTTGTACAATTTTGTATCTAGATTATTAAATAAGAAAAACTCGCTTCAACCCTAAGATATTAGATTTTGAAATGTGACGTCACAATACTTAAGACTTACTTCCCTTGTCACACAATGTCACACTTCGTCGACCCCCTCCCCCTCCTTCTTTACGTGTTTTGTAATTTATGAATGACCCCTAATAAGTAAGTATACCTACCTAATAAGTTGTACCTAACTGAATAGGTAAATAATATTTACGTTGTCTGGGAGAGATCGCTATTAGCGATAAGACCGCCTTCTGTGCTTTTCTCTTACGTATTTTACAACGTTTGTGATTGATTTTCTTTTTGTAAAAATAAGTAAGCTCGTAGGTATAGGCCGAGTGGCTAGCCCTGGTGTCAGAGTTTGTAGGCCGCCTGAACTGGCCTGAAGGCCTCTGACATGGCTTGCGGTTTTTGTACAAACAACCGGGACCTACAGTTTAAGTGTCAATAAAGAGGTATTGGTGAGGCCTTTGTCGAAGGACAAGCTGGGGAAATAGCACCGATCGTTATTAAGAAATTCAATGTGAACTCAGCAGTAAAAGCTCATTTTATTTATTTACTAGCTGCGCCTAGCGGTTTCACTCGCGTTTTCCGGGATAAAAAGTACATAATCTTTGTGATAATTCAGACCATGAACAACCTTCATTCAAAATTAAATGTAAATCCGTCCAGCCGTTTCAGCGTTCATTAGTAACAAATATACTTTTACCTCTACCTATAATATCAATAAGGTTTATTTTTGGAGGTATTGTATTTTTAACCGACTTCCAAAAAGGAAGAGGTTCTCAATCTCGCGGGAGCCGCTAGCGTATTGAAAAAACATCACTTGTGCTCCAGGACGCGCGCGCGCGCCTTCACCCCCGGAACGCCTGAGAGTTCCTCCGCGCCCATCTGCTTCATGCTTCGCGGCATCCCGCGAGTTATATGGTTTTTATAGATTTATTTTCAGAGGTATTGTATTGTAATTCTAGGCGCACCGGCCAGGGAAGGCCCCGTGGTGGAGTCCCCGTCGGGCGTGTTCCGCGGCTCGTGGATGACTTCCCGCCGCGGCCGCGCCTTCCAGGCCTACCGGGGCGTCAAGTACGCGGAGCCGCCCGTCGGGGCTCTGCGGTTCCAGGTACGATCTGTCTCAAATGAAGGGTACAGGCAAAGAACAGGGAATGTAACAATTTTTTTTTTTAAAAGCCACGTTTTTTTGTATGGGAAGCCCCCTTAAATATATATAAAACCCCTTTTAATTGATTTTGATTCTAATTAATTTTATTGTGTAATACCTGTGGTAATTAATGCTATGGATGTTCTATTATTATCTGAAATAAAGTATAATTTGAATTTGAATTTTGAAATATTTGTTTATTCTGTTTTTTAGTATTTCTTATAGCGGCAACATAAATACATCATCTGTGAAAATTTCAACTGTCTATCTATACGGTTCATGAGATACAGCCTAGTGACAGACGGACAGACAGACAGATACACGGACAGCGAAGTCTTAGTAATAGGGTCCCGTTTTTCCTTTTTGGTACGGATTACGGAACACTAAGTAAAAATGATTACTACTGACTGCTTATCTAATTGAACTTGTTGTGTTGATACGTACTTGCAAAAAAGTATAAAATTATTGGACTCACTCAGGTAACACTGGTTATTCAGTGAACAGGGAGCTTAAACCTAGCCTTCAGCCTAGCCTGTCCCTACATTTCTCACTGCTGTAAAATGCATGTTGTACACAGTGACTGAGCCGAATAGCTATTACAAATTGGATTAATTTCATTAGGGAAGAAATTGGGGGAGACCTTTGTCCAGCAGCAGCAGGGACATTACAGATTAACTAAAAAAAAAAAAACATTTGACATTTTAATTGTAACTCTAACTAATATAATTTAATTATAAATTTTATATTAATTTAATTTGATGTTTGTGTAATGTGACTGACGGACTTATTTTTGTGATTATGAATCGGTGACATTTGAAATAAATGAATTTGAATTTTGAATGTATTCCAGCCCCCAGTCCCGATCCTCAACTACTCGACCCCGGTAGACGCTACCTCGGACGGCCCTGCGTGTCCGCAGCCGGCGGCCGCGGGGACCCACATCGAGGAAGACTGTCTCACTGTCAACGTTTATACGCCTGCTAACCATGGGTAAGGAAGGGCACAGGGTTCTAAGGAAAGGGTATGCTTTTTTATGCTATTGCGACTGATCAATAGCAAAAAAAAAACAAATCCTGGCCGGCGTGGTGAAAAATGGCCTAATCACTATTCGAGGGTAGACCTGTATCCTAACAATGGGAGGATTAAAGGTTGAGAGTGAGTGATATTAAACGTCACATTTGCCTATACGTAATAGCGTCGATCAGCGCCACTCAGTATTTTGAACTCTTAGAATTATAATTAAGTACTAAGAGCCCTTTCCGGCTTAGAATACCCATTCCTTACAATCCTGTATAGTACATAATAATATTAATTGAAACAAACAAATGATATTAAAAAATAATTGGTTTTGGTCCAGTTTGCGACTCCTACCGGTGGTGGTATACATCCACGCGGGCGGGTTCTACTCGATATCGGGCCGCAGCCCGCTGGCGGGGCCGCACTACTTGCTGGACAAAGACCTCGTGCTTGTTACTTTCAACTACAGGATCGGCTCGCTGGGTAAGGGGTGGTCCATTTAATCACGTGATTTTTTTAGCATTGTATCCTTTCTTTTGGTCATGTTTGGATTACGTGGTGGGTGAGGTTATAGTGTATACCTAGTTGTAGACAACTAACCAAAATTCAAATTCAAGCCCCTGCGCGGCACAGCACTGCGCTCGTCATCCTGAGATATAAGATGTTTAATCTCCTATTTGCCCTGAAATTTCTCTGCAAATATTGCCCTTCCAACCGGAACACAGTAATGTTGGCACATTACCATACTTCTCGGCGGTAGAATGACTGGCAATAGTGTGATACAGATATTTCCCACTACAAAAACTACAAACGAGCCTACTACAAAAACTATATAGCCCTCGGTGGTCTCAAACTAGGGGATTATCTCTAAATTTCCTCGCTCTCGGCACCTTTGTATGTACATTGACTTCTGTACCTATGAGGCCATCGCCTTGTTCTCAAACTGGGTGTGTCTCCAGGTTTCCTCGCGCTTGGCACCGCCTCGGCTCCGGGAAACAACGGCTTCAAGGACCAGGTGGCGGCGCTGCGCTGGGTGCAGAGGAACATCGCCGCCTTCGGGGGAGACCCCGGCCTCGTCACCATCAGCGGCTGCAGCGCCGGCTCTCTTAGTGTCATGCTGCATATGGTCTCGCCTATGAGCAAAGGTATGTCCCGATATGTTGGTCTGCTCAGATTCGCACCACTCTGTTTCTTTAGTACTACCAGTTGAGCAATGGGTAAAAATATTTCTAGTGTTGGACTACTGATAAATTTACTTCCCCATGGTCCAAGTGGTCGGACCACGGGTAAACTAGGTTCCCTCTGATACAATGGTTAGACCATGAATAGTTTTACTTACCCGTGGTACAACCAGTTAGACGTAGCGGTTGGACCATGGGTCAGGAGCGCTCTCGACACCTCAGTCTACGAAGCATTTCACATTGCTGAGGATAGGAAACGCTGATGCAACATTGTTAGAGAGAGGCTACTTGGAGGTAATGGTCACGACCCTCAGACATGAGGAGCACGATTTTAGGAGGAGGATGAGCAAAGGTATCCTTCTAAAACATTCTGTCATTCTTGATGTGTTTGTCGCGGATGTGTCAGAGTACCTATTTGTATATCAGGAGCCGACGCGCGACGTGCATGTTTGTGTAACAGAGACTGGGAGTAGCGTCGCCGGTGGAGATCGCGCGTCTGGAATCGAGTGTCCGTAAGACTTATCGAGTTTTATTTACTCTGGGTTTTTGCAAACACAAGGCAGCGCTACTTTAGCCAGATTTCTGGGAAAAAGGGCTAGTGTTGCAGCGTTACTGGGAGACAGCGACGGAAGCAAATCCTAGATGAAAATAATAAAGAGTGAAATTGATTATCAGCTTTGCAAAATAATATACGTGGATGTGCCTTTGGACGGTGTCGGGATGTGCGGTGTGTCGCTTACTGACGACCTGTTTAGCTCAGCGGTACTCGTAGTATGTCTGCCTTATAAGCCAGAGGTGCAAGTGTTAGTTGTTCTTGTCTTTGTGTGTGTTCCATGGCATCCGCGACACAGGATTTATCCTAGGGGAGCTATGAGTGTGAAACGTTATTTATTTATTTAATGTTCCTGCTTCTCCCCAGGTTTGTTCCACCGTGCGATCTCGATGAGCGGTTCTCCCACATCCAAAGTCCCGAGCCCGGCCTCCCGCCCCGACCTGGCCGAGAAGCAGGCTTCCATCTCTAAATGCCCCTCTGGGAGCCCTGAGGACCTCTACAGCTGTCTGCAGACGAAGACTTGGCGGGAGCTGGCTGGCTCTTTGCTGGGATTCTTTGTGAGGAAACTTTTTTGCTAAGAAAGCTGTGGAAAAGTACACATAGTATATATTGTGTATAATTTTTGCAACGATTTGAAGATCAAACTCGATCGTTGCTGATTCGTACAGCCAGAAATGGAACAGACTGCCGGCTTCCTTATTTCCGATACAATCTTGGGCTTTTCAAGGTCAGAGTAAGTAAATGGGTATCTTCTAAGTCTGCGTGCTTCATCTTTGACCACGTCGTCGCTTACCATCAGGCGAGTTGGTGGTCAAACACGGACTTCTTCACGTAAAAAAATTACTTGCGCGAAGGAACGCCTGATTCATTAAATCAACTGGTATTATATTTATTGCGAATACTTGGTCGCAGGAGTTCGGTTTCGACCCGCTGAGCCTGTTCCGGCCGGTGGTGGAGCCCGACTTTGGCCAGGAGAGGTTCCTGGAGGTGGAACCGATGGAGAGCATCCGCGCGGGGGAGATGCACTCTGTGCCGTACATCATCAGCCGGACTAGGGACGAGTTCTTTTGGAAGGCTTTCAGTGAGTCCATTCAATACTTTGGGATATTTTTTTAGATAATTTAATTTAATAACTTTTGTAGATTTTTTTACACTGGAAATACAATAAAACAGTTGCACTTTTAGGGTTTTGTACCTTTTTTTATGCTATTGAGTGACGAGACAAGCAATTCGCTTGCGTGATGTTAAACGTCACCTTTGCCCCTGACAGGTCTGCGCCACCTAGAATTTTATATTTTTTTATTGTTTGACACTCCAGCTGTGCTCAAAAACGAGTCGCTTCGGCGCACCATGGACGAACAGTGGGAAGCCATCGCCCCCATTTCCTTCATCCTACCGCGACATAACTCCAGCGGGCCGGCGCGCCGCCTGCGGGCCGCATACTTGGGCAGCGGGCCGCTGCTTGACGACGCGGAGACGGCGGCGGGCCTCGGGAAGCTTTACGGAGATGCTATTACTGGGTTCCCGGTGCACAGGTCAGTTAAAGTCAGGTCAGGTCAGGTCAGGTCGTATAAGCCCGAAGTCGGGTTCGATTCCCGGCCGCGCAGATGTTTGAATGAAGAGTTTATATATCTGCTCTGGGTCTGGGTGTTAGTTGTCCTTGTCTTAGTGTGTATTACATGGCATTCCCGACACAGGGTATCCTAGTCAGGAGCTATGTGGGTGAAACGTTATTTACTTAGCACAAATTTTGACAAATATTACGTAGCGAGTACTCGATAGAAAACTCACTCTAGAACAAAAATAAGTGTTAAAGTATCAAAGTGTGTTGTTCCAACTTTCCCTTTCAGTTTAGGGCTGCCATGCTGATATTTTTTAAATTTGCCGCGCTTTGTCAGTATCAACTTTCGTTAGCCAGACTCTATAAGCGTGTATCCCCCAGACTGGCCAACCTCATGTGCCGGCACTCCCCCCGCCCGGTGTGGTACTCCGAGTTTGACCACGTGGGCCGACGCAGCTGGTACGAAGATAGTGTTACTAAGAAACCTGTCGGTGAGTTCTACGGACTTATAATCTTATCTTATTAATATTATAAAAGCGAAAGTATGTATGTTTGTTATCACTAAGCGGCTCAACGGCTTTACATGAAATTTGGAATGAAGGTCTTTCAAGGTCTGGTCCGACGATTATCTACGTCGGTTCGGTCGGTCGGTTTTATGCAATACATTTACTTAACAATTTTTTTTTTTGACATTTTTTTGTTGCATTTTTTATTTTTTACTTTCCTTAGGCGTAGCGCACCACGACGACCTTCTATACCTGTTCTCTCTCAGCTTCCGTTTCCCCTCGATCCCGGCGGATGACAGCGACGACTCGAAAATGGTTGATAAGATGACTCAAATATGGTACAACTTCGCTAAACACGGGTAAGTAATATAAATAGTAAAAAGTACCCGCAACCGACGAGCTTGTATGAAAACACTTATGAAAGTAGAAGAAGCGAAAGACATATGTCAGGATCGTAGCAAGTGGAGGGATGTAGTCTCTGCCTACCCCAATGGGAAAGAGGCGTGATAATATGTATGTATATGTATGTATGTAAAAAGTAACATAAAGTTCTATTAATTTTTGCCTAGTTATACCAGGTGTTTTTTTAACACGCTTTTATTAGCTTCACCTGTATGTTTGTATGTTTGTATGTTTGTATGTTTGTATGTAACCGACTCCTTTGAGCGCGTTTTTGACCCACTTTAAACGGTCAGATTTCTTTCAAACTTTGTAGATATATCGAGGACCGATGACAATACACTAAACAAATCGTGTTTTTTAGTTTTTTTAACTATTAATTTTTTTAACACGCTTTTTCTATAAAGTTTCTTTAACTTTTAATACCGTTTAACTTACAAATGGTAATTTCGTTAGTCGTGTCAGAGAACAGAGTGGCGCAGTGGAAGCGTGCTGGGCTCATAACCTAGAGGTCCCTGGATCGAAACCACGCGCTAGAAATCTTTTTGCTCAATATTTTTTGTTACGCATCAATTTTATTTTATGAGGTCTGAGGATCGAAACCACGCGGCTACAAATCTTTTTGCTCAATATTTTTTGTTATGCATCAATTTTATTTTTAATTTGCTTGAGCAGACGGCCAAAATCGGATAACACCAACACATTTGTACATATTAAGGATGGTTAATAGTTAGCAAATCGGAACTAAAAAGCGAAAAATAAATAATAGTTTAAAAAAAACTAAAAAAACACGCTTTTTATAAAAAACCGAACTAAAAAAATAGAAAATAAAATTTTATAAATTTAAATTAAGAATAGGGTTGAAAATTTCAATAAATATAAATTAATAATAGTGTAAATAAATAAATATATGTATTTTATTTTTAAAAAAGCGTGGGGTGCTTTCTAAGATATTCTCAAAATACTAATCACTCTACTCATGTCTGTCAATACAAAATGTATCTACAAAATATATAATATCTATTGACCCATGCACCCCACGCTTTTTAAAAATAAAATACATATATTTATTTATTTACACTATTATTAATTTATATTTATTGAAATTTTCAACCCTATTCTTAATTTAAATTTATAAAATTTTATTTTCTATTTTTTTAGTTCGGTTTTTTATAAAAAGCGTGTTTTTTTAGTTTTTTTTAATTTTATGGGTGGGTTCTCAACTCAACGAGTCACACCAAAACGAGTCATAGTGTTACTCGTCGGGGTTTATTGCCCAACGAGTCACACTCGTGTAACAATGTTAAACCACCTTTTTATGCTATAGGTGGCATACAAGCAAACACGCCGCCTGATGGTAAGCGATTAACACCGGAGGCGGCACGCATATTTTGTTGACTTAGCCGGGGTCAAATCTTGAAACTGAATTTTTAACCACTTCCTGATATCCGATTGAGCTGTGTATATACATACGTGTGTAACTCCGATGACAATGCAATAAAAGCTTTTATTTTTAAATGCATATTTTTTTAAAAAACTTAATTAGATTTACTTTTATTGGTTTTTAGCCAATTTAACATGTTTTCTGTAGTGGTAGGGCTCTGTTGCAGACCTTTGCCAGTTATTCCACCGTCAAGCAGTAATGTGCAAACATTACTGTGTTTCGGTTGGATAGGCATTCTGAATGCTTGTGTGTGATTGTGAAATCTCAGGGCAAATAGGAGATTACTCTCAGAGTGACGAGACCAGTTTTGTGCCACGCAGGGGCTTGAATTCCAAGAGTTCAATATTCTGGGTGACGCAGACCTGTTATGGGCAAACGTGACGTTTAACATCAGGCGAGCGATTTGCTCGTCTCGTCACTCAGTACCATAAAAAAAATATTTCTTTCTTTAGCGAGCCAGATCCCCCAGGGCTGCACTGGCCGGCGATGACTCCTGAAAACCGCCGCTACCTCAAGGTTAGCAAGGAGCTCTCTATACACGACAACTTGTTTGAAGATCGCTACCAAATATGGGAAGAACTGTATCCTATACAGTACTAGAGACAACGCGGTACATGGAAAATGTTTTGTAATAATACCTAGTGTTAAATAATAAATCGTTAGAGTGGGGTTCCTACGAGTCACAGTGTTACTCGTTGGGAAAAATAAATCATTCCCAACGAGTAACACTATGACTCGTTTTGGTCATTTGAAACCACCCTAACGATTAGCTAATTATTAAAAAAAAATGAAAGTGCAACAAACGAAAACCTGACGGGAATTCAACTGTTTTTTTTATGACTTAGAATTGGTAGTATTTTATCTTAATTTTACCTAGTAAAACAGAATATTTTTAAGTGGACCAGTTATTATTCAAATCAAATCAAATCATTTATTTGCAATACAATTTCATAACATTCTTAAAAATAATAGTTTTGTAAATAGTAATTGTAATTAGCCTGCAAGCAGACGTGCAAATATTTAATCGTATTAGTATCTATTATGTTAATTATAATATTTATTCAGTGTTTATCTTTAAAATTCATAAATTCTTTAACACTATAAAAACATTTGCGAAGTAGCCAGTCTGTCAATGATTTTTTAAATTTATGTCCGTTAATTTTATGTCATTTGGTACATTGTTAAAAATCGAAATATTCATATTATAAACATTTTTATTTAAAAACATGTATTTCAAAAGGTTTCCTGTATAATAGGTTGGGGAAAAAGTTTCTTCGCATTTTTCAAAACATTTTTTAAAATACATAGTTTATTTACATTTAACTAAAGTATGTATGTAGGTACCATTTTGTTCGATAACTTTTTGCCATTTTGTAGGTGGGGACATGATCCCATTACTATAGAAATTTTGGGACTTCTGATCAAAATACCGCGACAAGTGGTTTTGGCAGTCCTCTCGTGATTGTAACTTGACACTGCTTAAAGAATTCTGAAGAGACCGAAACAGGTGGAACTATGCTTACAGCAAAGCCAACGCGCACAGCAAGCCACAATAACAAATCTAAAACTAGGTGTTAACATTAAAATTACTTAAAAAACTAATACATGCTTCAATAATCCGGTAAAAGTAAATAATAAATCCGGTAATATTAAAGTATCAAAGTGAGTTGCTCCAACTTTCCTTTTCAGTTTAGGGCTGCCATGTTGAAATTTTTAAACTTGCCGCGCTTTGTCGTTCAACTTTCGTTAGCCAGACTCTCTACTCTACCAAGAAAATACAATGTGCTGTCTTTTTTTAATAGGTCATTATTAAACATCACAGGCTGCAGTCCGTGAGTTACACCATTACATTTTTTTAAACATATTAAAGTTTTTTACAAGCGATTTTTTGTTTTTTATTTTGGTTCTGCGAGGTACTTAAGTTCAAAGGTATTTTTGATGTCTTGATCCTAGGAGATACCTTGTACACCTACTAGTGATAGTCACTGATTTCTGACCGAGCTACCAACATTTTATAAACATTCAGTCACATGCTGCCAATACTGCGAATTTACTCTAATCGAAGGGGGGCCTTAATTAATTCACAAGAATTTAAATACAATATTTTCGCGAATTCCGTGTTGGTCCCATAGTAAAAGTTGTTCATAATGATGAGTACTGTAAGCATTTTTCGGCTTAGCATACCCTTTCCTTATAACCCTATATAGACAGACAAACACTTGACTCTCTCCATGAGGGTTTCTTTCTAACATTTTGGTACGAAACCCCAAAAAAAGAATGAGGCTTTTCAAAGTCTCAGCTTATCCAACAAAACCTATAAAATCCTTTGCCTATAGATATAAAAATATCTATGGGCTTACTTTTTCGACATTAAGCAGAAATACACTGAAAAGGTCACGCCAGGGAAAAATGGTTGACCCAGATTTAGAAGTTTCCCGAAGTAGAACGTTTCAAGTTCATGTCGTGCTGTTTTACACTAACTCATATATGACAGCACGTAACAGATTAACTTTAATTTGCACCTTAACTCCACTAGATAAAACTTCCTATCGATTGGACACTAGATAATGTCAGAGGTATGTTTAGTTAAAATTGTATCTTAAAATCGAGGCCTAAGAGTCGAATGTAGATTGTTCGAATAACAGGTTTAAAAGGTGCTTCAGAACTCCCAGCGCATGCGTTAAACCTTCTTCCTCCCTCTCGAATAGTGATGTCTGTAACAGTTAAAACGAACCAACGAATGAAACGAATTAAAATATTGTAATTAACTGAATATTTATTGGATAGTAAGTAATTATTGACTGCAAAGAACTCCCTTTCTAAAGTGCCGCATACGAGTAAGTTTCTTTAATGCATTCAAGAAACATTACTCTACATTACTATTAGAGTGTGGAATGTTCTGCCTGAATGGGTGTTCCCCGATGGTTATAATTTGGGTGTCTTCAAGTCGAGAGTGAATCGGTATCTTCTAGGCAAGCGTGCTCCATCGTAGGCCGCATCGTTGCTTCCCAACAGGCAGGATGGCGGTCAAACGCAAGCCTATCTTTGAATAAAAAAAAAAAAAAAAAAAAAACGTACTGAGAGCTGCGTAAATTTTTTTTTACACCGCATACTCTGCGGTGTAGGCACGGACGGAGCAGACATGAGCCTGTCCTGGTATGCGCCCTATGCTTGTCTCGCCTGCTCCGACTTGCAAAATCAGTTCTGTGCTGCGTCACCTGCGTCTCTGCATGGCTGTAAGCATTTGCAGTTAGTGTAGCATTAAGTGCTACATACATAAAAATGTACGTTTTAACACGTAATGCTATCGTCGTGAAAGATTTAGATATCGTCGTTTTAGATTTATTTAGAACAACATCGCATCACTAGCTTTCCCCGTCCGCCATGACAGTTCCGAGCGCGCCTCTGGCGTGGTCGCGTGTCAAAACATTACCTTTTAATTTTAGCACTGGCTGTCATAGGCCCTTAATTTTTATGTAAGTACATTACCACTATATTTTTTTAATTTTCTGTTATTTACTCCTAATGAAAACAAAATACAAACTTAAAGAAGTGTTACAATAACAAACACTAAGGTGTTACTCTTTAGGAATGATTAAAAAAAAGATTCCCAACAAGTCATAGTGTAACTCGTTGGGAAAAATAATTCCCGATGAGTAACAGTGTGACACGTTTGGCGTGACTCGTTGGGAACCCCTCTGTTTTAAATCCAATATTTTATTCAGTGATGTCGAAATATGAAAATTGGAAAACTTAATTATGTAAGTTGTGAAATGGAATGAGACTATGTTTGTGTGCTCGTGAGTACTAATTTTCGCCTGAGTGTGTGTTGTGTACTAAACCTGCGGTGTTGGCAGGCATTGTACGTGTTTTTCAGCCGAAACTAGAATGGATCAGTATTGTGGTTTTACGAGGCTTGCATGTTGAGTAGGTTTAGGTAGATTATTACGTGTCTCAGGTAAATCTAGAGTTACTTTTTAGAAATATCGTTTTAATTAAAATAATTGTTTTTTTTTTATTATTTAACCTATGCTGTCCCACTGCTGGGCAAAGGTCTAATTAATGTAAAAAATTAATGTAAAAAAATGTAGATGTAAAGGTGTTAAATAAAATAATCTTTACAGAAATATCGACAATGTTTTTAAGTTATTTTCATAAAATTTCTTATTCATATTATTTAATAAAAAAATTAAAAAATATAGATATATTTGAAGGAAATAAAAAAAAAACTTCGCTGAAATAAATAATCCAACAATAAAAAATTAATATTAACTGAAATCTCTAGGTACTATTATTATTTCATTTTCATATAGACATTATTTTGACTTTTCTGTCAACATTTAAATCGTCGGAAGAAGTGTAGAAAAAGTTCGAGCTTTGGTGTGAAACGATTTCGTAATTTGGTGTACTTATTTGTGAATACACAACCTACCACCACAACCGAAGTAGGTATAATAAGTCATCGTCACAAAACACCGAGGGTACAGAAGCCAAGCTTCCCACAATGCGTGCTTGAGCAATGCACCCAGACATCGAACGCGAATCTCGGACCGGTCTCGCATCAGGGGCACAATTCTCGGGCGCTCGATACTATCTCCGTCACACTCTCATGGCATTTCATATGAGAGCGACAGTGGCTGAGATAAAATCTCACTCGTAAAAATAGGGCCCCAGTTTCCAAAATCAAATCGAATTGAATCAGTTGCCATATGGGTGGCGCAGACCTGTTATGGGCAAACGTGACGTTTAACATCAGGCGAGCGATTTGCTCGTCTCGTCCCTCAATTACATTAAAAAAAAAAAGAAGTTGACCTCTTTAAGAGCTACGGTGCCACAGACAGACTCACATAGCGGTCAAACTTATAACGTGAGGGACGTTTGCGTCGGGGGTTAAGTATAAAACTAAACAAAACGAAAACGAAGTCATTTGGAGCTTTGCTTCTGTACTCTCGATATTTTGTGTGAGTTGTTATGAATGATTAATTTTAATTGTATTTCCAGTAGAGGCGCGTCTGGTTTGAAGCATGGCGACGATGGCCAGGGAGCCCGATTTGGAAGGTAATAATTTAGTAAAGCGAAATTAGTTTCGTTTGATTGTTTTGTGGAATGTCGTTAAAATTCTTGGCTTTTTTGTAAAATCGATGATAGGCTTGCGTTCGACTGCCTTCTTGCCTGATGGTGAGCGATGATAAGGTCTACGATGGAGTAGGCTTGCTTAGAAGAAAGATACTAAGATTACCTACATCTCTAGGGAAACACCCACTCGGACAGAATTCCACATTGTAGCGGTTCGCACATACGAGTAGATATCCCTAACTTACTGTGCTTGTGATTTCCTTTTTGTAAAGTAATACCCTCATACGGTGGAAATTCCATGTAACCGTACTAAGCGTTTTCATTCGTCTTTTTTAATCCGAACGGCAGAGGTATGGAACTCACTGCCCGCGTCTGTTTTTCCTAGAAAGTACAACCCGGGGATGTCCAAAAATAGAGTGAATAGGTTTTTCCTAGGCAAGCGTGCTACATCTTCGACCACATCGTCACTTCCCATCAGGTGAGATTGCAGTCAAACGCATGCCTAGTCCGATGTAAAAAAAAAAAGCAAAGGTTATGTTCAAGTTTTTATACATAAACCGTAGCTTACGTGACGACCACGGAATCGGCGATATATGACACCCGTCGGCCAAAACTCCTCGTTCATGAAGGTCGGCAGACGGTGAGATGGTAGGTACTCGCACATCATCTTGTTGCGCGACTCCAGTTACTCGACCCTCAGAGATAACCGTGTCTTCGTCTTCATGTACTCCGCCAGGTCCGCCAGGTCTCATTCTCGGCCGAGCGCTCGAAGAGTCAACACGTCTCGGCCTGAGGATGCCTCGCTGAGAGGTGAAATACGTGTCGACAAGGGTGTATCAAGAATTAAGGATTTACTATTCTTCATTATTCTTTATTGTCGGCCAGTTTGGCTCAGCGGTAGTGTATACGCCAGAGGTCCCGAGTTCGATTCCCGGCCGGGGCAGATGTTTGAATGATGAATTTAAATATCTGTTCTGGGTCTGGGTGTTAGTTGTCCTTGTCTTTGTGTGTGTTTCATGGCATCCCCGACACAGGATTTATTCCTAGTGGGGAGCTTTGAGTGTCAAACGTTTATTTATTTAGGTATTTATTATACCCGACGCGATTTGAAGGCGGAAATACAATAGGAGTAGGTACATTTGAAATAAGTTATTTGAGAAACAGACTTTAAATCGTATACCTTTGTTCACTATGTATGGTGAAGTGGGTGGCAGTCCGGAGGCGGCGGCGCGCACGTGGCGGGCTGCGTGCGCCGCGCTGCAGGCGCAGGCGGGCGCCGAGCGCGGCTGGCGGCTGCTGGCGGCCGCGCGCGCGCCCGGCGCCGGCTGGCACGAGCTGGGCCACTGCGTCGCGTACCAGGTACTGCTAGGCTTACAAGTCTACTGCTGCTGGACATCTTCTTCTTCAGTC
Source organism: Alcis repandata (assembly GCA_949125135.1). NCBI lineage: Eukaryota > Metazoa > Arthropoda > Insecta > Lepidoptera > Geometridae > Alcis > Alcis repandata. The sequence continues at coordinate 9,963,053 of OX421245.1, read as the reverse complement.
GTTCCCTCATTTCTGAGGATCGTGGTCACCGAAGCCCCCGAAGCCCGAAGCCGGGTAATCTGTCTCCATCTATTCCGGTCCGATGTTGCCCTCACCGCCTGGTAGAATTTAGAAGACGAGGTGGCTTCTTTCACTCGGTCAGACCATCGTGTTGGCGACAGGCTCTCTTGTTATCCTAAACAACAGAACTGTCCATAACTAGAACAGATTATAACTTCTGACTTAAAATACGAAGCGAGTATTCGATAGAAAAATGTATGAACATTGAACAATCAATTAAAAAAATATTTAAGAAACCTGCTCTTATCGGTGGAGCAACTTCCAGGCACAACGGTCCTCTGCAAGTGCTTTCACCTCCCTGTAGGATGACATCTGCCTTCTCCTTAATCTGGTCTAAGAACGTTCTCCTGGGTCTTCCCTGATCCTCTCCTTCTTTTAATCTTTCTCACTATGATGGTTTTCATTAATTGGCATGTCAGACAAGGTGGCCTAACATCGCGCCCCTTCTATTTTCATCGATGAACATTTCAAGTATGAACATTTTATAGTTTTTTTCCATTATAACCAACTTTTGTATGTATGTATGTGTGGTTGTGCAGGCGGGCGTGTGGGCGGGCCTGGTGGGCGGCGGCGCGGCGCCCCCCGCGCAGGGCGCCGCCTTCCAGCTGGCACTGGTGCTACGCCACGCGCCGCGCGACCTGGCGGCGCGCCTGCTGCCCGACCTGCTGGGGGGGCATCCGCAGAGTGTAAGCAAACTACTCCATTTTTACAGTGCCAGTGCCAGTGCCAGTGCCTGTGTGCATCTCCCTTCATGTGGGTCTGATCTGACATACGAGTAGTAGGTCGCCTCGAGCCCTGTCAACTTCACAATATTTTTAATGAGATTTATCAGGACGACAGGATGAAGGTAGATCGATAATTGATTTAATTTAGGTGAACAGATACGTCCGCTTGACATGAGCTTCACTCCAAAAGTGAATCACGCGCTTCGACGGCTGCATCCAAGCGTGACTCTTTTATCAGAGTCGCTTGCGTTCAGAACTTGAGTTGATTTTCGCCATCCAGAGCGTGTAGATGGCGCTTCTTGCATACTGTGTGCCTAGCACAACTTTGACGTAAAAATACGGCATTTACGCCGCTCCTGACGGGCATAAATAGCTTATAGGTCACAGCACATATATCAACTCGGAAAGGGATCGGCACCGTATCGCCTCGAGCCGTTCAGTATTGTTTGTATGAAACTCCCTACTGCAACGCACACTAATCGGAATCGTAACGTAATCGCCTCGCCTCAGAACAGGCTCCGAACCGCGATGCGGTGCGTGGTCAACTTGCAGTTCCCGCGCTTACGGCTCGTCGTCCCCGCGCTTACGGCTCGTCGTCCCCGCGCTTACGGCTCGTCGTCCCCGCGCTTACGGCTCGTCGTCCCCGCGCTTACGGCTCGTCGTCCCCGCGCTTACGGCTCGTCGTCCCCGCGCTTACGTCTCTCCGTGCCCGAGCTCACGTCGCACAGTAGGCTGAAAATCGCCTCCCATAGACTTAGGGATTTTAATTTTTAACTGTGTCTTTTTTTGTTGGATATGGCTCTTGCTTAACATAACTATGTTCAAATATGTAATACAAGTTAATTTAGCATAGAAACGAATGAATTATAATTTTTTTACGAAAGCGAGCGGTCGGCGCGAGCGGTCGGCGAGCGGTAAGCGCGGTGTCGCCTAGCCGTAGCCGAGTTGACGTACAGGAGCTGCTGATACGCTTTGGTTACGTGCATACGTTAGGTTGACGCCTGGTTGACGGCGCGGCGAAAGGCGATACAGTGCCGATCCCTTTCCGAGTTGATATGTGTGCTGTGACCATATAGCATACACTTTTCTATAGAATACACGCTTCGTATTTTTACGTCAAAGTTGTGTTAGGCCCACTGGTGTAGACGGCACCGCTCGTCCTCTCCGACAGACAATATTAATATCTCCATATAATGTGTACCAAAAAACGTTGTCTCGCCAGCAAGACCTGACCTCCTACATCCTGGCCCTCCTCATCGACGACGAGGCCTGCAGCTCGTACGCGCAGTCCCCCGAGTCGGAGTGGCCCCCGCCGCCGCCGGGGCCCGCGCCGCCGCGCGACCTGCAGCTGTTCGCGGACTGCGAGCTGGCGGTGCTGGCGGCGGACGAGGAACAGTATGATGCGCACGCGCGACTCATCAGGGAGGAGTATTCGCAGCTCTCGCAGACCAAGTTTGTGGAGCTGAGGGTTAAGGTAGCTACTGTTTCTATTGTCTTTTGTACCTTCTGCTCTTTGTGGACTGTGAGTTAGCGGTGCTGGCGGCGGAGGAGGAACAGTACGATGCGCACGCGTGCCTGATCAGGGATGAGTATTCGCAGCTCTCGCAGACCAAGTTTGTGGAGCCGAGGGTAAAATGTAATTCCTTTTTTAAATTAGTTTTTTTATTGTAATTTCTAATAACTATTTTCAAATGTATTTCTGGTGCATTTCTGCCTATAAATCGCGTCTGGTTTATACCCGAAATGCAGTTATTTGAAGAAGAACTTCCGCGAAGTAACGATTGATGATTCAATAAATTGGTTGGCCCCGTAATAAAAGTTCTTCAAAATGATTAGTACTTACTATATGAGCCGTTTTCGCCTCAGCATACCCTTTTCTTATACCCTTTTTTAACTCTGTAAAAGTTTAAAGCATTTGTAAGCACCTTGTTTTGTAATACATAGCATAATTTATAGGTACATAAAGACATCGCTTAATCAAAGACATTTTGGAACTTTAAAAATCTGCCTAACTAACAAAGCCATCAAAATACCATTTAATTCCAAAGGTTATTTCAGCCCAGTTATTTCTAATAATATTTAAATAACAAAAAAGTAATTGAATTCTTGTGAAGATTGAAGTAATTAGTGAATTACTTCATTCTTTGTAAGCTTTTATTTATAACAGCTTACCTTGTTTGTTTAGGTCAAATCTTGCAATTGAATTTTGAACCACTTCCCGAAGTCCGATTGAGCTGAAATGATGTAGGTACTCCTTTAAGTAACTCCTATGACAATGTAATAAACAGATCAATGAATATTTGAATAGACTTCCGGCTTCCTTGTTTCTTGAGATATAATGTTGGACTTTTCAAGGTCAGAGTGAATAGGTAACTTTTAAATCGTGCGTACTTTCATCTTCGACCACATCGTCGCTTACTAACAGGCGAGTTGGTCAAACGCGGATTTATCCATATCTACTTATTCTACATACAAAAATGAATCTCTATTTCCTTATCGGATGGAACTAGGGTTACCGGATGAAAAAATCAAAAGATCGGAGAAAAGGCCTGATTTCCATGGATAAGTCCTGAGATTTTATACAGTTTGAGAATTTTCTCTCAAAAACGTATTATTATCGTTTTATACACTGCGGATCTAGCTCACGCGTTGCAACTTGCACATCGCACTCAAAGCGGCGGGGCAGCGGCACCGCCCGTCGCCCCGCACAGATTATTTTTAGTTGGTTTAACTTTTAATTAAAGAGATCTTTAAAATCTAACCTGTGTTTTATGGAAAATCCTGAGATTTGCAAGATCCGGCCGCAATCCTGAGAAAAGTCAAAAAATCCTGAAATCTCAGGACAAATCCTGAGATATGGTAACCCTAGATGGAACCATGTCGCTAATTCTTTTTTGTTGTTAATTATTGTCAGGAGAAGGTTCATAAAAAAAAAAGAAAAAAAAATACAGACGGACGGACAGTGGAGTCCAAGTAATAGGGTCCGGTTTTACCCTTTGGGTACATACGGAACCCTAAAAGTTGAGCGGAACATTAGAAAATTTAAGACAATTCGAATTCGAATGAAATATTCGGGTCAGCTTGTTCATTTTAAAAAAGCTTGTATAAAAAAAAAACGAAGGTACTTTTCTAATTTATTTTAATTTCTTAATTTTTTTTATTATTTTTAAAATGTATTCCAGGTATTGAACCAGCTGACCAAAATACCGAAGCTGTACCACACGCCCGAGTTCGAGTCTCTCGAGGCGGCCGCCCGACGGAACATCGAGAGAGAAATTAGAAGTTTGAAGGAACAACTACGAGAAGGGAAGACTTTGTAGGAGCTCGCCACATGTTACCAGATAACATTTTATAGGGTACCCTTAGTATGAATTTAGATAGTTTTCGAAACGATCAAACGTTTCGTAAGGCTCCATACCGGAGACGATAATGTACGACCACGATTATTACACAGCCCGTTTTATACGGCCAGTTTTGTACATCCCGTTTTTCGTGAGTACATGGCTTCGTAAAAACGGGTCGTACAAAATTGGGCTGTGCAATATTTGCCGTACGAGATAGGGACTCCTCCATACTACAGTAAAGCGCCCCTGGCGGAAACGTGAAGGAACTTTTACAATGTATGGATCTATAAAAAAGTTTGATCGGCTTCTAAAACTATCAAAACTCATGCTAAGGGTACAGAAGTAAAGTATGTATGTACTCGTACTACCAACGCACACAGACATCGCTACTCGAGACGAGACAGTACCCTCGGTCGAGTACTCGGTTTGTGTAATCAGTTTGACGAGGCGAGGCAGTCACTAGAACTATGATTAGCTTGCTCGCCCGAGTGTACACATTTACTGTCTCGCCACTGTACTCGTTACATGTAATCAACCCATAACGGACACGAGCCTCGGAACACTCGCCTAAGTGCAGGCGAGTGTTCCGAGACACATCCAGTGCTGCCAACCTTGTCCAAAAGAAAAACTGTAGACTAGCTCTAAAAAACTGTGCATCTATCAAAAAATCTCCAGTGCCTTACTTCGATAAAAATCGCAAATCAGCATAATATGATAAAAATCATAAATGATATGATCACAAAATATGATAAAAAAAAATAAAATGATAAAAATCAGCAATGGCAAAAAAACTAGATTGTACTGCATTTCTAAAGCACATAAATAGCTTCCAAAAAACTAAAACTACTAAAATTATAGAGTTGGCAATATTGCTCGTGTGCGTGAGCGATGTCTATGTGTTGGTGAGCGCTTACCAACAAGCTTTACTTCTGTGTGCCTAGCACAACTTTGACATAAAAATACGTAGCGAGTATTTGATAGAACGTGTACGTCAATTACGTCCGTCAGAATCTCCCCTGACAGGCGTAAATGGCGTACACTTTTCTATCGAATACTCGCTACGTATTTTTACGTCACAGTTGTGCCTTTCAACGATTTGTGACGTAACTCAGATCCATGCAATGTGACCGAATGTAACGAGCAATCTGACGTTTACAGGAATAACGTCGAAATTACGCTATATTATGTACTAACATTTTTACATTAATTTATTTTCCAGAAAAACAGTGTTATATAAAGAAAGGTATGCTAAGCCGAAAGGGCTCATATATAGTAGAACTCATCATTATGAACAACTTTTACTATGGGACCAACGCGAAATTCGCGAAAAAATCTGCTGTTTTATAGAAAAATGTCAACGACGCTCGACAAAATGTATGGAACAGCAGATTTTTTGGCCAATTCAGGCTGTGTCCCATAGTAAAAGTTGTTCGTAATGATTAGTAAACAGAAATCAGAAATATGTATTTATGAACCTTAATTATCATTCAATGTTACAGGTAAGGTAAGGTAAGTACTATTTGCCTTTTTTGGATAAGTATACCCTTTCCTTATAACCCGAATATACTAACGTAGTTATTTTTTTTATAAGTCAAAAAGCTAGAAGTCAACTAAACAAAAATGTTTAACTCCTTTGCATTGTTTGGTTGAGAAAAATTATCATGTTTATCAATGAAACAAATGGCTAAAATATTCATATTTCACGGCTAAATATAAGGAAAAGGTATGCTAAGCCGAAAAAGGCATGGTACTCATTATTTTCACTAACGATTTTTACTATGGGTATGGAGTCAACCCTAAAATCAGAACTCTATTAATTCAATTATCCGAAAATGTAAACAAAATTAGCTGATCCATGAAAATGTAATTGAAATGTCAAGAAATGGAACAGCTGATTATCCTTTCCCGATTTCAGGGTTGGTCCTCTTGTAAAAGTTGTTTACACTGCTATTGATGTTACTATGAGCCCCTTTCGGCTTATCATACCCATTTCATATAACCCTGCATAATATAGTAACAAAAAATGTAAATGTTTGACACGAAAGATACATAGTATATTAGTTATATTGTTAGTAGTTTCAATTGCTTAATCGATTTTGTTATTGAGTGTAAAATGTATAAAAATATAAAAATGTATAATAATTACAATAATTTCAATGTTTTGTTGCTAAAGGCAAAAAAAAATTGGGCCAAAGCAAAAATACTTGAGCAAACGCTCCTAAAATTTTGTGTAAAAATGCTCATTTATTAATAAAAGCATATTTAAAAAAGTGTTGTACCTAAATGTATTTTGTGCTAAACACGATTTTAAATTTTCATGGTAATGCAATGCACTATTAAAAAATGATTGTTGTTTTATTAAAACGGGACGTCTTTTATTTAGGTCCCGGTATTTTGAAATATGGATGCAGTTTGGTGCGAACCGTGCGGACGCCATGACTGTTTTCGGACAAATAAATGGACAAAAATGGTCGAATAAAAAAATTTAAAGTAAATTTAAGAATGCCTGTGCTATAATAATTTCAAGCTCAATGTTTGATCAGGTATAGATCATAGAAATAAGTAAATTGTTAGTTAAACCTAGATAATATGTTCCGTAAAATAATTGACCGCACTTACAAAAAAAATATGTAATTTTGCTAGTATTATAATAAGAAGAGTAGCAGCAAGGGAATTGAAGTTGAAAGTTTATAGATTTCACCGAAGCTTTTCTTCCAAATTACTATATTTTATTCGCTATGTTCGCTTCGTAAATGGCTAGAAAATATAAAGCGATTATGGTTATTATTGGTGTAAAGTATGATTTTAAGTATACATAAATAAATCTGTACGAAAAACGTTTTATTTATTACATTTTCAACCTTTCTTCATTATTTCTAATATGCCTACCTGTCTACTCTTTTGAAATCTTTTACTGATTTGGTTTTAAAATTATTGTTGCTGATGACATCTAGCGAAATAAAATAGCACTAAGAAGCACAATGAATTTGGAAGCGGATGTTCTTATTTACAGTGTTACCTACTAGGAAAAAAATACATCGAGAAGAATCGAATAATTTAGATGATTAAAATGTTAAATGATCGACTGGATAAGATCAAAACTTCGAACAACATCAAAATAAATCATGACGTCAATTAATAGATTATTTTTAGTTAGTTGTGTCAAAATTTTTACTCACTGCTGAGCTGGGGAGAGAGCAAATAGTTTCCAATAAGTTTAACCCGGTCACAATATCTGTGCACCTCGCTGGAATGCGTATAGCCCTAGAATAGTCGCACTGTTGCACCGGGGAGTGCGAATAAAAGGCTATACGCATTCCAGCGAGGTGCACAGATATTGTGACCGGGTTGTATGTATTTTTTTGTTTTATTTTTCATTTTATTTCGCAATACAATCATTGATGTGACAAAGAAAGTAGAAATATTCCAAAGAGTAGACGGAGCGCTATCATTAAGTTTGACTAAAGATTATTTAGATTTGATTCATAAAGAACAGCCTATTTTTGGCTATGTTTTTAACAAACCATGTTACTTTACTATTAGATTTCTCATTTTATAGTTGATTGCTTGCATTATTTTGAATTATGAACCTTAAATCCTATGCAATAAAAATTCGAAAAAATCACTCGAATAGTCATAATTTTATTTATATGGCAAGCCACACCCACGTCACGTACTACGAACAAAAAGATAACAAAAAAAGCAATAGAAAAACATGGCGTCTTGTCATAGTTTAATTTTCTAGCAAATAAAATTGTAATTTGTGTGATTTTTCCTTGATTTCAAACGAAACTACCAATTTCCTCGTTTTTATCATAGATCGCGCTATCTTTTTTAATAGTTCATCGAAGCCAGTGACCGCAGCAGGTAAACAAACGGGCGCGGAGATGGGTTCGATCAATGCAAGTTCAGTGACATCATTAGCGTCGCAGGTTTCCGTCCGCCGTGCAAGGAGAAGGGATCATCCGTGATTATCGGAGCGGTATGTGAGTAGAGGTTTCATTGTTCCGGGTGTTCGCAGGCGCGATGTCGTGGCGCCGCGACGAGCGTCAGTCCCGCTGGGTAGAGCAGGAGCCGCGCTGGGGTGAGGCGCGGCGCTCGCCCGCCTGGGAGGCGCGCCGCAGCGCCAGCCCTGAGCGCCACTCGCCGCCGCGCGACCGCCACCGCGACCGCGACCGCTACGAGCGCGAGCGGCGCGACGACCGCCACCGCCGCGACCGCTACGACCGCCGCGACCGCCGCGATTTCCGTCGCTCCCCTCGCGACGACGACGACAACAACGATCTCCCCGCGGCTCCCTCTCCTCCAAAAATAAGCTTCTCTAGATCCCGGTCGCAGAGCCGCTCGAGGAGCCGCGACCGCGACGTGAGGAGTAGAGATCGTGACCGCGACGAAGAGAAATACGACAAGTACGACAGGGACAGAGACAATCTGGACGACCAGACGATCAATGCCTCTCCAGGGGATTGGTTTTGTAAATGTGGTCTCTTCAACTTCAAGCGCCGCCAGATTTGCTACAGGCGAAACTGTAACGGCAAAAGATCCGAGGGCATAGTCTACGGAGGCGAAAATGAAAGGAATATCACCGAAAGCTCTGGTATCACTAAAAGGCTACTTTTTAGACGTTTGGATGCACTGACTACGGAGGAAAAGATACTAGATGTCATCAAAGAGAGATGTACAAAATCAGTGTTAGATTCAATAGCAGGCATAACTATTGGTAGGGAAACTTTGACAGGGGCTTCAAAATGTCTCGCATACATTAACTTCAATTCAATCTCAGACTCCACCGCAGCGCATACAGAGTTGATGAATCTACAACCTTCTCTGGTAATAGACGGTCGTGAAGTTCTCGTCAGTTTCTATAATGAGCCTAAAAAGTCTCAAAAGCAAAATGATTATTCTGCATACTACGCTCAAATGTCACATTATAACCAGGTTCAACAGAAAGCAATGTCTGAGGCAGATCGGGTAAATGCTGCTGCAGCTGTAGCTCAATCGGCTATTGCTTCTGCTCAAGCTAGAAATCAGTCCTGGACTCCGGTCTCCGCCACCCCATTCATTACTTCCACTTCTCAAGCAACTCCGACAACCTCAGTTCCAACCGGTGATGGTGAAACTAAGTATGCCCCTCCAGATATGACCACATTCATGTACGATGAGACGTCAGGCTACTATTATGATCCCTCTACAGGGTTATACTATGATTACAAAACGTTGTACTTCTACAACAGTACTACTGGTCAGTATATGTATTGGGATGCGAATACGGGCACCTACATAGCGGCAACACAGACTAATCAAAATACTGAGCAACCAAAACTGCCTAATCCACCACACCCAACAACCGAGAATACCATAGTGAAAGAACCAGAAGAAAAAAAGAAAAAGGAAAGAGATGATAAAGTGAAAGTTGCAAAAAAGATTGCCAAAGATATGGAAAGGTGGGCGCGGACACTGAATCAGAAGAAAGAGAATGCTAAGAGCAATATTGTGATGGAACAAGTGTTGGATACGTCGGCCAGCAAAGGGTCAGCAGATATTGGGTTCACAGTGCTAGGTGCAGGCCCGTCGGTGCCTCTACAGATACACGTTAGAGAGCTGTCACCTCCTCCTGCAGGAGATGACTTCCTTGTCAAAAAAGTGTGTGAAGTACAACCCACAGAAAACGACGACGGTATCATCGACTGGGCGAAACTGACCTGCCTGCTCTGTAAACGCAAATTCCCCTCGGTCGACGTTCTGACAAAGCACAAAACGCTTTCAGAGTTGCATAAACAAAACTTGGCCGAGTTCAGAAAGAAGAACGAGCAGTTACCACAGACTAACGGCTACAGAGATAGAGCAGCCGAAAGAAGAATGAAGTTCGGAGAAGACGAGATGCCAGTAAGAAGACGTTATGAACCATCGGACTCACTACCTCCCCCAATAATGAATGCACCCCCTCCTAACGTAGTTGACACAATCGGTGGTAAAATGCTGCAAAAAATGGGCTGGTCCGAAGGTACGGGTTTAGGGAAGTCGGGGCAAGGGAGGATAGCTCCGATCGAAGCGGAGCAGAGGCCTAGTCTAGCGGGCCTCGGGCAGAAAAAGGGCATTTACACACCTACCCCTGGAGAGACGTACCGAGACACGGTAAAGAAGCTGATGATAGCGAGATACAAGGAGGTTGTGGGAAACGAAGATGGAAAATAGGTGGGTAACTTTTCTTTTTATCTATAATACTAACCATATCTGTTTGCAGGGTCAGATGGACTGAGGTCAGTGATGGCTTTGTTGTCGGGGTTATAGTGCTGGGCTTTTATTTTCCAAAAAGCTAAACATATTTTTTGTTGGCATAATTCCTTAGTTGATGTTGTCTGTTTTCCGACTTCAATAAAAGATGTTATTGATTATTTTAGTCAATGGAATGCTATAGATAAAACTGTCGCATTGCGGATTTATAGATCAATTCTTTCTTCAATTATTTTGTCTAAACTAAATCTTAGAAAATCGGCGTCAAGTGTTTTTGAAAAAATGTTTTTTTTATCTAATAAATAGTTAGGTGTCAATTCTGTGCTACCATTTTCTAAACTAAACTTGACACTCTAAAGTGATAGCCATCCTTTTCTCAAAAAGAGATGCAGATAGTTTAGTCCTATCAAGTTTAGCTTGTGGTACAAAAGAATCAACGCCAATGCATTTTTATAGATTACTTTGTGATTAAATACTAGGTATAGGTAGGTATAGGTACACCAAAACGTGTTATACCAAAAATAAATTTTTGTGTGATAAAAAGCACCCAAAAAAACATTGAAGATTTCCAGAAGAAAATGTGTTACACCAAAATCTTCAAACTTCAAAATCAAAGGTTGTGGTCCAAAATGTCACTGGAAACATGTTTCTAATGTGTTGATTCTGGTTTCGCCACAATAGATGTCGCAGTGGATGTGTGCCGAGAATCAACCCCCACACTGTCGCTCTGCACTTTCGCGGTGAGTATGATGATATAAAGACTGAACTTTTCATGTGTTTTCCACAGGGTGGGTATAGGTAAAGTATACTGTTTTGAAATTGATTGGATTTCCTTTGGATGCGATGGGCGGCACTTGGACTACTGTTTGGTTGATTATACTGTACCTATTTTTACTAAAATTTTAGCAGTTCTAAAGTTTTCCTTTTCTGAAATATTGGAATGGAAAGAGACGATTAGGACTGTTTGATTACTTTAGTTTAGATAAGTATCAGAATCAGCCCCAAAAATGTCTGCCTTGGTACCATAGTATAGATCTCACTGGTTATTTCAGCATAGTTGTTATTTTTTTACTTTGCAGCATTTTCCACAGCAATTTTATTTATAAATCTTTCCAATTTAGCATATTTTGTGTTGATACATTTAGCATGGTGGAACAGGAGTCCATTCATAGATGATTCCAAAACGCACTTTGGTTTGATCATTACTAAAGCAGAGCACTCACCGGCACTATCATGTCTCCGCTCCGGGCTACTTGGAAAGGATATGTTAGTCGAAAGCGAAAGGGACTCATAGTTAATTTTTTTTTTACTTTGCTACCAACTCTGAAATTGTGAACAAATCTGCTATTCCACAACACTTGAATTGATATTTGACGAAATGTATGGAAAAGCTGATATTTTGACGCGATTATAGAGTTGATTTTACAGTAACGACAATATGCGCCTCTTTAGTGACAGTATCCTTTAGATGACCCCGTCCAGTGCTAAATATCCGACATAGCCACTCATTTAGCTAGTTTCACGCACGAACGAATACCAAGAAGACTCGGAAAACAAAAGACTTTTTGGCCTCGAACTGTGATAGAAACTGTGTATAAAAACTATGTATAAAAACTATGTTTAAAAACTATGTATAAAAACTGTGTATAAAAACTCTAGTGTTGTGCAGAAACGGTTGCAGTGACTGAATGAAAGTTCTCATTTCTTTGATCATTTACGTTACAGAGCCACGCCCGATGCCGGACCTCGTGCCAAAAGCTAGATTCTTTATGTATCGTATACTCATAGATATAAGGTAGATAATAAAATGGTAGATAACTTATTGTTAAAGTTGTACAAAGTGACGCTATTACAAACTTAGGTACCTAGCCATATTGTAGTTTCAATTAAACTCAATAAATAGATCAAAATAATGTTGATAAGTCTATTTACATATGAATACTGAGAAATACGTTTTTAAAATAGTTTCTAATAGGGAAAGAATACAGGTTTAGTCGTAAAAGGTATGCTAGCCGGATGGGGATTTTTATTATCATTTTAAACAGCAATCTACAATGGGACTTACCCAAAAATTTGAAATAAAAATTATCAGTATTAAAAAAAGCTATGAACATAAGATTATTTTACTTACTGTATAGTACTTTAACAGCTGGTATCTTACATTTCATAGTCGAAGAAGTTCAACAATATCGACCTCCTTTCGACAGCACACCTGTTACGAATGACCTAGCAGTTAAATTGATAATTTCATACTAAATTGTGTTAATCTTTTTAACAAAATAGTAGAAAACCAGCCTGTGTTAATCGAGGGTATAAGCACTCAACACTCCCCCACACACATTCACAAACTCATATTACTATGATTGTTAAGTTTTAAAAAGATTATATTTATCCAAAAAGTACGACTCCAAGCTGTAGGACATTGCCTAACTCATAAACACTGTCTAAAGTTAGTCAATGCTTAAAAACAAGACATAACTTTAAGCAATGATTAACTTTAAGCAGGCATTATGAAGCCCTTAACACTTTAACTGCTGAAAACACACCTTGTGCTTTCCTTGTGGCAACGCGAATGTGGCTACACACGCCAGGCGCGATACAAATGTGTGTTAAAACACACGCATGTTAAGTGTTAAAGCAGTTGAAGTGTTAAGTCCCACATTAGTCGCATTTCATACTTTCTAAAGCACATAAAGACTTCTATTGCTATTTGATATAAGAACACATAGTTTTAACTTTGAAGCACTCAATTATTAATTAATTATTAATATTTACTTAGTCTTAGTATAAAAATCTCCCGAAACGTATTTCTGAATTAGTGTAAGGAAGCAGTTTCAAGTCTTAAATAGTATCTACTGGGTTACAAGGAAAAGGTATGCTAGCTCGATAAGCTTGTAGTACTCATCATTATGAACAACTTTTACTATGGGACCATCCCGGAAATCGTGAAAAAAAATCAGGTCAAACTTGACAAAATACATACATATATGGAACAGCTGATTTTATTTCTCGCGAACTCAGGGTTAGTCCCATAGTAAAAGTTGTTCATAATGATGAGTACTACGAGCCTTTTCGGGCTAGCAGACCCTTTCCTTATGACCCTGTGTTTTCTTTGTCCCATAATTATGTAATAGGATTGTTGATCAACCCCCTGTAACGCTTAAGTGCCCAGAAATCATTATTAAATACAGGGTTAGTCGAAAACGGTATGCTAAGACTTTGAGGTCTGTTCTCATTGTACTCGCTATAGTCAATAACTTAAAAAAAAAAACATCGAATTTGTTAAGTGTTGTTGACTTTTCTGTAAAACAGCTAAATCTTTTTGCAACTTCATTGTTGGTCCCGTGGTAAAACTTTTTTATTATTATGAGTAAAATTATAGGCTTACTCTTTAGCCTAGCATACCCATTCCGAGTACCCTGTATATTGATAAAATGTTTCAGTAATGCAAAAAAATATTTTATTTCCTCTGTTAATCTATAATTATAAATAAGTATGAGTGAGAGCTATATGCAATAAAGGAATTACGAGAATATCATCTCTGCTCCATTAGTATTTAGTTTTTTATTGAGACTTCAAATATACTTGTAATTACAGCAAATTGTATTATTTCAATTCAACCCGTGATGATTCACACGTAACGAGTACAGTGGCGAGACAATAACTGGGTACTCGGCCGAGCAAACAAATCATGGTTCTAGTGACTGTCTCGGCTCGTCCTGTTTATACAAACCGAGTACTCGGCCGAGGGCACTGTCTCGTCTCTGTACTCGTTACGTGTAATCAACCCATTATCTTTAGGTTAGGTAGTTTCTACGATTTGAAAGAGAAAGAAAATTTAGGAAATTTAAAAATATTTTATTGAGAAAGTTCTGCGCAGATGACAGGTAATTATCGCGTAGACTTTTTTTTCGTTAATGACTGAACGAAATCTTTTTTGTTGTATTAGTCACAATTACTTGCGAGTATGTTAGGGTTTTTTAAATATTTCGGGTCTTGGCTGTGCTGATGCCGCGCTCACATTGCTCGTATTTGCCCAAGATATTTCTCAGATTTAAAAAAATTACATACCTACCTACAGTCAACTTTTACGCAGCACATACGGTAGGTACGTGTAGTCGTGTACCTATGTTAGTTTGCTAGCATTCAGTCGAGTATAGGTACACGATCTAACTAAAATCAATAGGTCGATACTCTGCATAAAATTCTGTCAAAGAAAAAACGTAACAAGAATTTGATATAATTTATGAACAAATCAGCGCCCGGTAGGGGCGCTGTATTCATAATCCCATCGGCTTAGTTCTTTTTTGACTAATTAATGCCATGAGTTACCATATAAATTCTAACGTAAAATACGATAGTAGGTACCTATTTGACAGAAAAATGTAAGAATGCATGCGATTTCCATTCACGCCCGACGACGTACATACCTACCTAAATGGAAAATCGTCCAATTTTTCATACGTTTGTCCTTATACCTTTTATCTACGTTTATCTTTGTCTCTATCGTATTTTACGTCTGAATTTGTGAATTGAAAGTTATCTTAAAAAAATTGCTTAGATTAAATAAAATAAATTTTATTTTCCCTATTATTTTTTTTTAATAAAACAATGAACTAAGAACTGAAACTTATCTCGTAAAGAACTTAACTAGTAACAAAAAAACATGTATTTAAGGTAATATCAGAATGGTAGGGTTGTTAGTCTAGCTGCCTCTGTAGGTGGAGTATCCGTAAGGGCTCAGCAGCAGCGGTATGTGGTAATGCTGGTCTTCCTTGGTCTTGAATACTACCTGGAAAATTGAATTTCATACTACTTAATTGGGGATTGGAATATAACAAAGGTACTCGAAACTATCAAAATAAAATGAATATGAATTAAACTCATTATAGATAGGTAGATGGATAAACTCTTTTTCTTAACTCTTTTAGATGTTCATGTTCTTGATGAAATTTGAAGATATGGGATCAAAGGCAAACTAGAATTTACCTTAGCAAAAAATGGTAATCAGCGCGACGCAGTTTTGTAGCAATCAACGAAATAATTTCAATATCTCTGATCAATGCCAACAAAAGTATAAATAAGATTCTACCTACTTGACCAGTTAACCTTGAAGCAAGATAGCATGAAATATTTAGCCAAGTTTCCGAGTAGAATAAACAAAATATTATATCGTAAAAAAAAAACAGAAAATCACTGGGCTCAAAATCTGTGTAGGTACCTACATTTCGCCTGCTTACCTCAATGTACGGATAAATCGTGTCAGTGTCAGTTCTCTTATAATATTCTTCGATGTTGAACACCAGCTTGTACGTCCCTTCAGCCATAGAATCCTTCGTGAACGGAAACTGGATCCTCCCATCGCTATTCGTTGTGGTATTGTGCCATAGCGTCCACGAATTATCCCGTTTCTTGTGTAGTTCCACAAAAACACCCGCCGCCGGCCTTCCAGTGGACGTATCCAAGATATGAGACGAAAGAATCGGCCGAGACATTGCCGTAACAACTGTTATAACACTTAATAACACGATTGAGTTAATAACTAACTCTAAACATAACTTTCTAGCAGCGCCGTAGAAAGCAAGTATGTATACTAATTTATATAAACAAAGAACTGTATTCAGCTGTTATGGTAAGTATTGTCGAGTCTACGGTTGCATAGTCAGTGAGACTCGAGATATGAGGTCAACATGGTTTATGATAATTTTATCTCATCGTTGAGATAAACAACTGCTGCGATGGCTGTTTGTTTATAATTTTGCTGATAAACAGATGTAAATAAGAGACAATGTTTGTTATAAATTAAGTCATCTGGAATGTAGTAATAACAATTAGAAAATAGTCATCAGTTATTTTTACGCTTCATATCCCACCCGCGGTACGGCGGCGGCGTAGCGCCTGATAATTTCCTTATAGTGACAAAATAATGTAAATTGCTATAGTAAATATTCAGGCTTTTCTGAACAATGGGACTTTTCACTGCTGCAAAATACGGTCAAATAATAATGTTCTATTTAATTAATATCTTCGATTATTTGTCAGGTGTGTCCGATGAAAACCAAATAGGTAAGTCATTTGCTGTTGAAAGCTTATAAATATTAGGAATGAAACTCTAGAAGGTGTAAATAAGTACTAGTAGTATTTTATTAATTGAACCCTATACTCGTACTTAATTAAGTTAAAGATCATTTTATTGGTCGCCTTCATAAATGACAAGTAACATTTATTTTTTGTGTGCTGAATTTTCAAGACGTATATATTTTGAATTTCTATTCTACGGCGTCAGAGTTGTCTGTGCTGCTCTTCCTACTGTAGTTATTCTTGATGTATACGTCGGGATGCAGCACGTCTCGTCTCGCTGATTGTTCTATAATGGCGTCGTCCACGACGACACTTGACCCCGATTTACTTATCATTCCTTTCGGGCCCTCGGAGTCGTAACCGAACATGTTGAGGCTCGGTTCCCCGTGCTTCATGTAGTCTATCCTCCACACCGGAGGGTCGGAGGGGTTCCCTCTGAAGCTGAAGTGTTTCCTCTTGATGTTAGCGCTGTGCTCGAGAGGAGTCTCCACAGACATCGACAGCTTCTCGTCGGAGTAATCGGGGAAAACTTTCTTGTCCCCCTTATCTTTGTACTTGTGAGGGTAGAACTTTCGAATCTTCTTCCGTCCGTTGATCACAGCGGTTCTGGATTTATTTCTAGTCTCATGAGACCAATGATTCTTCTCTTGTCTGCTTTTTTTACTCTTTTTGTCTATTTCTGTTCTAATTTTTTTCGGCTTGAAGGATCCCGTGTTGCTGACTTGAAGAAAGTTGGATAAGTCTTCGCTATTCAGCACGGGGAACAAGGTGAGCTGGTAGTTGGGGGGCGAGGTTGTTCTGTCCATTGTCATTTTCTTGTATTTCAGCTGTTGGATTGATTTTTCGATTAGAGCCCGAAGCGTTTTGTCTTTAGTGATCATTTTACAGGGTACAGAGGGAAAGTTGTTGCATAAAACACTCTGCATCAAGGATAGGACGTGTGCGGGATCCCCTTCCTCTTCTTGCTTGACCTCTTCGGGAGGTATGTCCTCGACTTTCGGTTCTCTTGTTCGACTGGTATCTTTTCCTTGGAATTGGGAAACCATTTTGGTCATAAGAGCGTTGTTTCTCATGATCTTGGGGTAGGTGGTGGCCAGGAACATCGAGAGCAGGGCGAGGGAGAGCGTCCTGACCATTTTGCTGATCTAGAACAAAAGAGCATAGTTAAAAGTAAGTAATACAGTTGTAATCTGAACTAGTATGATAGGAGAGATGCAGAGAGATGATGCCCGAGCGAGTTATTTGTCAAAGAGACGAAAAGCGGCCTACCAGTTAGAACAAAAGTCCCAACATTTATGTTGGGGAACCTATAACTTACCAACAAAATAATTTCCCTGGAAAAAAGTTCTACAAAATAGAAAATCTATTTAGAAAGACTTGATTTCAGAAGTTTAGGATTCTGTAACAAAATTAATCCGAAATGTTTAATTCTAAATAGAACTCAAATCGCTATTAAAAAAATTACAGAATCTAGAAATGTAGAATATTGTAAAACATTGAAATAAGGTTAATACATGATGGTAGAGACTCACGTTTTTAGGTATTTTGATACCTAACTGAAACAAGTTAGGCCTCGCTTGTTTCGGCGTGCATCTTCGTAAGTAGTTCGCAATCGAATGCACAAGCAAGATTGTTAAGCAAAGTATGGTTTTATGTTTGTAAACCTCTTCTCTAAATATTTTGAGAAAGCGTCCGGCGATGTGTTGTGGTTTTTCACCATCTACTTGCCCGAGAAAGTATCGATTCGTTCGTAACTAAAGAATGTTTCTTTATTTTTTGGCGAGTTGGAAATCATTACGAGACACCCAGCTGCTGTGAAGTCAGGAGGCCTAGCATACCTAATTTCTGAAGAAAAATACGTAGCGAGTACCTATTTGAGAAAAATGGGCGCCTTTTACGCCCAACAGTGCCGCTCCTGACGGGTTGTGTGTTACGTAGCAATAATTACGTGAAAAACAAGCAGACGGACCGCCTGATGGTTAACAAACACAGTTGTCGGATGCCTGTAACACGGAGGCATCGCGGATGCGTTGCCGACCTTTTGAGACTAGTACAGCCCTTTGAAGTACTTAGGTACCTAGACACTTAGAGCACTATTTATCATATTATTTGGAAATGCAGAAGAAGCAGCCCTAGCAAGTTTCGATACGTGCTTTAACCTTCGACGATTTTGATTTATTTAATTTGTTTGTCCAAAATGTGACTAAATTGAGCCATGATTCCTGGAAATCGGTTTACATGAAAAAAAAATCTAGTGTGCAACAAAATTCTGTTATATAACAAAAATCTTTTACAGACAGTTAACAGTGTAGTACAAGATTCGAGAGGTTTCATATTATAATGGGATGGGTCGTCAGTTACAGATTGGAGAAATAATTATGACCTTTCTTCTAAACACTTAATCACTGAATAAATTAAAAAATATAACAGTTTGTTATAGCGCCATCTTGAGGAATTATTAAGTACTTTTATGATGGTAGTGACATCTATCTTCGACTAGCTAAAGCTGACGACAGTGTGGCAGTCAGTCACCGTACTGGTTATACTACTCCGCGCTAGATGTCGCTGTCAGTATAATCATTTAAATCTATGTACTTAAAAATCAATCGCTGGGTTAATCTCGCAAAAAGCCGAAATTTGCTCGACTGATACAATTTCTGCATTTTTTACACGTTTTTTTTTATTATTAGCTTCACTTGTAGGTATGTTTGTAACCGACTCTTTTGGGCGCGATTTTGACCCACTTTAAACGGTCAGATTTCGTTCAAACTTTGTACCTACCTCTAGATATATCAAGGACCGATGACAATACAGTTCAATACACTAAACAAAGCGTGTTTTTTTGAAGTATTAATTTAAAAATTTGAAAAATTATACATACAAGTGACAGTGGGTAAACCAGTGACACCAATCGAGTGTACACTTAGGATTTTCCCATCGAGTTACACAGATACTCAAACACTGTTACTATCACTCAGTGTACCTAACAGTGACACGCTGGGAAAAATAACAACAACCTGATTTTGATCAAGATCCAAGTTTCAACCAGTCACATTAAGTTTTATCTACTTACATATTGGTGTCCGACGACTTTTGGGAGCCGTTCATTAATTAAAAATTAAAATTCGTCCTTCCGTAAGAAATGAATGGCCCGTTTTACTTGGACCATACTTTACTGTCGAACAGCGCCAGGAGCTCAAACCACCCAAAACAAAACTAAACCAAAACCCAGGAACCCAAACTACTAAGTACCTACTTAGTTCCTTCTCGCAAGATTTTCTAAAAGCTTATACCTAAAGTTGTCAGCACATTGCACATTTTGTACACATTATTTCGTTTATTTTGTGGTTAAATTGCATAGTTTTTTTACAGTTAAAATATATGAGTGTCTTTAAATTTTTTCTAGGCAAGCGCCATTGTAGACCGCTTCACCATCACGCGAGATGGCGGTCAAAAAAGCATTTCATTCCATAAAGACTCCTATTGGGAAATCGAATGGCCCCAAAAAAGTTCAACCAATTTCGGATCTCCGCAAAATGGTGAACAAACGTTTTCCTGGACTCTATGTATTATATAATATCAGAATTTAGTGCCTTTCATTAAATAAAAATTGAATGAGAACAACTATTTTACGTAGGTACGTATTTGGTCCTTAGTCGGCGTTTCCCTGGTCCGCAGCGGAAGGCAGCCCGGGAAGGTTGTGAGTTGGTCCTCTATCACACTCAGCCGCAGCGTTCGGCGGAAAAACGCGCCGACAGCAGCGGCGGTTGTTTTTGTCGGTCAGCAGAAATAGGGAGTGCGGCTAGTATGGACATGGCGAGTGTACAACAACCTTTTAAGACTTCAAACTATTATATAAAATTCATAGAACATCGTGAGGAAACCCGCATACATCTGGAGAAGAAATCCAATGGCATGAGAATCCACCAATTTACACTTGGCCAGCGTGGTGGAATACGGCTTCGACCCTTCGTCGAGGGTAGACCTCTATCCCAGCAAAGGGAGGATTATAGGTTAATTATGAATATATTAGAACACTCTTTAAGAGAAGGTAGATGTCATGTCGTACAGGGAGGTGAAAGCACTAGCAGAGGACCGCCAAGCCTGGAAGTTGCTCCACCGACAAGAGCAACGCTCTTAAATTTTTAATTAATGAAGATTAATATTAGTACTTCTATCAAATAAAACAAAAGTAATCTAAAAGACCGCTTGTCTGTGCGAATTGTTTCCAAAATGCTTGATTCTCTATTATCGCGTTGTATGGCGACGCTTACCCTTTGGGCGAGATAGAGGCCAGCCTTTTGGTCACGATTTGCTTCGACCAGACGATAAGATATATATCCTATAGGTAGGTTAGATAGATTTATATTAATAAATATAATTGATACATATATAGATTAGAAAGAAGGGTGATTAACTGATTACAAAGGCTGCATGCCACCACGCTGGCGAAGTGCGGGTTGGTGGATTCACACACGCCACAGAAATTCTTCTCCGGACGTTTGCAGGTTTTTATCACGATGTTTTCAAGTAGGTACTTATGTTAAGTTAAGTAAGGCATCGGTAACTCGAGTTTCATAGGTCACTTTGAAATGTCAAATCTTAACTTTTTACTCTTAAAGAAGAAGAAAGATTTTCGCGATTTCACTGTTGGTCTCATACGAAAAGTTGTTCATAATGAGTACTATGAGCCCCTTTCGACTTAGTATACCTTATTGGCCTGCATTTCTGATTTCTGAAGCCTATATTAAATATAGCCAGTGGCGTAGCTTGCCTCAGACGGACCTTGTATCAAAAATTACTGGGGGCCCAATTAGATGACATTTTACGAATTTTTGCTTACACGTTCGGGCCCCGTATCATTCATACGACTGATACGACGGTAGCTACTAGCTACTCTGCTGCTATAGCCCTTTTTGACGTGACAACGTCTAATAAATCGATGAACGCCGGCTGCGCGCTTGAAAAAGTGTCCCGTTACGCTCGTTGTAACGTTACGATCGGAGCGAGAAAAGTATGCAATCATTTCATCAATGTTTTGTTATGACGTTGTCACGTTAAACTGTCGTCTGTAAACCGACTTTACCGATTTTTTTTTTAAAGTGGCCGTGTCCTCATCAGCTGTCCTCACCAGCGTCCGTCGGCCGCTCGTGACAAATGTTGGCCGGCGCTTGTTCGCTCACTTCATACGAAAGGGTTTAGTCGACAAAAACTGGGCTCTGGCGGCATTCGGCGGAATTGATTGAACCGATGCTTAGAGAGGCTGTTTATTGTATTTGGATAAAATATTTATGTAGACCAGTTCTAAAGCTAACGCTAATTTTGTTTGATATTTTTACTACTTTTACGTCCAAACTTTTTTAAACGTTACTTTTTTACTTTTAAAAATATTTATGCTTAGGAAAATACTAAATATTTTAATGAATAACAAAGAAAAAAAAATCATATTGTCATGTTACATACTTACATAGTAACTACATTACTGTGTAATCATCAATACTTATTACCAACGAATTAAATAAATGATACCGATTCTATCGCACCTTTTTTTAACTAAACCAAATTTGACAGAGCTTTTAAATTAGTGCCATTAATTTAATCCCCTCTATTACATTCGTAAAGTTAGCTTAGCGCTAAGGCTGCCAGTAGTGTCAGTTGTTGCACTACTTTTATGAGTGGTTATCTTTTTGTTTGCAATTTCTGGTGTGAACGATAAAAAGTTTATTCACATCCTTGTTCTACTGTAGGCCTAGCATAAATACTGAAGTAAAATACGCAGCGAGTAGGTACCTACTGCGATAGAAAGAAAATGTATGAATAATTAGTACGCAGTTTTACGCAATATTTTTTTTTCCTTTCTTTACTTTTACTATTGGGCCCAAAATTGAAGGCTTTATTTGACAGATCTCAACTAATCTTCTTCTATATACAGGGTTATTCATAAAGGGTATGCTAAGCCGAATAGGGCTCATAGTACCTACTCATCATTATAAACAACTTTTACTATGGGACCAACTCGAAATTCGCGAAAAATAAATCAGCTGTTTCATACATTTTGTCCAGTGTTATTGACATTTTTCTATGGAACAGCTGTTTTTTTTCGCGAATTTTGAGTTTGTCCCATAGTAAAAGTTGTTCATAATGATGAGTAGGTACTATGAGGACGTGAAATAGTTTCCTTGGATCGATTTTTTTGTAGTATACCACCCTTAATTTTTTTTCGAGTTCAATTTTCAGTCCTTTTCTAGCACCTTTGGTTTTAATGGTGATAGATTAGGGTTTGCTAGTACTTACGACGCGGACGAGGAAACGCCGGATCAACCGAACCAACAGGAAAAAAAGTTCACGTGGTACGATTAGTCGGACGAAGTGGAATTGCGATTCCTTGTAGTAGGTACGATTAATCGAACCAACATGAAAAAAAGTTCTCCTGGTCCGATTAGTCGGACAAAGCAGGCGGACCACGTGTTCAGAGGGTCAATAGGTAGGACTTTTAGAAAAATTGGAACTAGGTACCTATTAGTCTTCACACTAAGAAAAATGGCCATCAAAATTCCGATGAATTCACCTAAAGTACGGAGCATACTGACAATCACCAAAAAGTACGATGATTAGCACCAATTTTTACGGTGACAACTACATGATTGTCAGTATGCTCCGTACTTTAGGTGAAATTTTTCTCAGTGCAAACTTGGGTCATTAGGTATAGGTAGGTACGAGTAGATATTCTCCGACTGTATCTAAACCTTATGTACTAGAGTTGGCCCTCCCTCGCACAGAATAAGTAACAGTTACTAGGAGCTGTTTCCTGAAAAACGTGCTGTAATGAAGTGGTGACGCCTCCACTGCTACAGTCGCCTCCACCAATGGGGGCGCTCGAAACTGTTGCCACAGCTGTGATTGGGTGACGTGATACTGTAGCCTTTTGGGGACGTGTTTTGTAGGCAGTGAAGGTGGTATGTAGATATATACCTACTTTAAAAGAAACTCCTTAGGTACCTAACTAAAAAGAAGCGCTGGTAATAAAGTCTTAAAAGGTCGGCAACACTGCAAAATTGGCCATCAAAATTCCGATGAATTCACTTAAAGTACGGAGCATACTGATATTACCAAACAGTACGATGATTAGCACCAGTTTATGATAGTTGTCTTGTCACCGTAAAAACTAATGCTAATTATCGTACTTTTTGGTGATATCAGTATGCTCCGTACCTACTTTAAGTGAATTCACCATTCTTCAAGCGATGTTTAGAGGCATTTTTCTCCGTGAACATATCCATGACGTCGCCAGTGTTACAGGTCGGTGATCGCTTACCATCGGGCGGCCGTTTGCTTGTTTGCTACCTATGGCATAAACTAATGGGTTGATTGCGTAACGAGTCCAGTGGCGAGGCAATAAATTGGTATACTCGGTCAAGCAAACTGGGTTCTAGTGACGGTTTCGCCTCGTCAAACTTTTTACACAAACCGAGTAGGTACTCGGCCGAGGGCACTGTCTCGCTACTGTACTCGTTATGTGTAATCAACCTATTAAACCTTAGACTAGTGCAACAACTGGCCTTATCGCTAGGAATATCTCCCAGGCCACCAGGATAGTGGTTGGGAGACAAACAGCCAGAGCTTACAGTTTAACGTGTCACCCGCTTAGATGTAAATGCCGACCATCGGTCACCCATCCGAAGACTGACCGTGTCGTCCGTTGCCTAAGGGGCAGAACATGACGCGTCGCTATCTCGCTCGCTCAATTAATTTTTTTAAGTCATAAAATTACTGAATAAAAATCGCTTCAAACAAGTTTCAATATTTAAAAAACGGACTCTAGCCTTTAACATTTGCCCATCTTTATGTTCCAAAAATTTGTTTGAATAAAATGATTTTTTTAAGTCTAGTTCCGCTCCTTATGTATTGAATAAAACTAGCTTTAAACAAGTTTCAATATCTAAATGGGACTTTACGCTTTGCCCATTTTTATGTAGGTATGATTTTTTTCAATACCTAAAACGGGTTTATGCTTTGACCATTTTTGTGCAGGATTTTTTTTGACCAAAGCTTTTTTTTCAGTCTAGTTCCGCTTCATAACTTCGGTGATCGGTTACAGACACCTAGTCGAGCTACACTGCGCTACTAGATTCGAGTATAAATAATGGGGTAACCACGGTGCCTCACAAAACATCAAAATCTCGTTAAAGTCGTACAGCGAGGCAAGAGAACAACGAGTAGAGTACATACTACTCGGTATACTGTGTCTTCGAATTACTCGCGGATACCGAGTCTATACGTCTCGGGCGGAGAACGTAACTGTGTGTTTGTTTTTTGAATAAAATAATTAAATTCGATTGATTTCTTATTTCATACCGTAGGATAATACAACACTTGGGAATGGTAAAGTCAAATATGTATCTATACGACTTTTGTAATAATGGTTTAAAAATTCATGTCACAATAATTGATAGATAGATAGATAGATAAACTCTTTATTGTTCACACCATAAATTACAAACAAAAGGATTATAGCACCTAAAACTAGTGCGACAACTGGCGGCCTTATCGCTAAGAGCGATCTCTTCCAGGCAACCTTAGGATGGAGAGGATAGATAAAAAATATAAAAACGGGGTGTGCAATATTGAAGAATACTCGTATAAACCTACATAAAAAATAATAAAAAGTAATAAATACTTAGAAATACATTCAAATAAAATACATTCTAATACATACTAACAACTTCCTACATTTCCGAAAATATAATATACTAAAACGTATAACAAAAAATAAAAATAAAAATAAAAATAAATAAATAAGTAAATAATAAATATATATAATAATGTATAAATATATAATACATAATACTAATAGGGAAGAATAAAGTACATAATAAATAAAAACAAAACAACAAATAGTGAGTAATAATAAATAAATAATCACTGAGAAAATGGCAATTGCGACAAGTGATGTTTTTTTAACTGAGTTTTAAAGCATGCAAGCGATGTAGCATTTCTTATTGTCACAGGCAAATCGTTCCACAGCTGAACCGCCTGGAAAGCAAAGGATTTGCCGTAAAAAGTTGTATCTACAGCGCGCGGAAGGCGTCCTAAGGGAGAGGGTATCTTTAGATCGAAGGGTATGGGTAATTGAAAAAGTAATTAGTACCTAAGTATTAGCGGCTGTAGAATAATTGTCTACTGTCTGTTTTTTATTCGATGATAGGCTTGTGTTGACCGTTGTAAGCTACCTACTGACGATGGACTGTTATAATGCAGCACGTTCGCCTAGAGGAAACCGATTCACTCACGACATCGTCAAATAATAAAATTGTGAAAATAAAAAATAACCACGATTTTAAAATATTTGTAAGCCATCCTATATTCTGGATCGTTCGAGATTATCTCGGTCACTCTGTCATGGCATGAGCCAAAATAATTATGGCCTTGCTTGCTTGCTTTAGTGTTTTTTTAGTCTCTAGCACATTGAAAAGTAAAATTAAAATCGATTGTAGAATTGGTACCGAACAAATAAATAAACAGGCTGACGAGAAAGCGTAGATTGTACAGAAAGAAAGGTTGGAATAAAAATGACAAAAAAACAATTTTCTTCCTAAACCAGTAACGTTACGTTTTCAATCCCTGCCCCCTGAAGGGGCGCCGGTGGAGGGGGGAGGGGAGGGGGTGGAACAGAACGATATTCAAATTGCGAACATTTCATTTTAACGCTTGCGAAGATATTTGCTCGCTCCCACGCACGCTGGGAAGGGATGGGATCGGTTATCGATAGTCGATAGATTGTTTGGTACGTTATCTACCAAGCAAAACATTCCTAGACGTTTTACCATGGGGTCCATGGGGTTGTTGTACATTCCTCACAAAGTAATGTCGTCATTTTCAACACTCCATAAAAGTACAACCTAGCCTCAGGCTAATAAGTAATTTAAAACGAACTCGAATTTCTACTTCACTAATTTCTAAGAATGTGTCAAATTACACTTTTCTTATTGTTTCTATAAGGCGAAGACACATGTTCACGTGTTTTTTAGAATATAGAAATTAGAAATACATTTGAAAACAGCTATTAAATTCAAAATTGTTATTTAATTATTGTTTTAGCTATAGTATTTAGGTACTTTAGTTATATAGTATTTAGTAATTTGGGAGAAGCCATCGGCCCCTGAAATACAGTTTTTACTAGTTCAGGGCCTTTGGGTTACATTGTAATTCATTGATATGCTAAGTCACAAATAAACTATTTGATTTGATTATATCGATATTGTACCCCATCTCTAGCTTTCTCCAAGTTGAGACGTTTGCGCAATGTGAACGTTTCGCGTGTTGATCGCTCCGCTGCGGAATTCTCATTTACTCCCCCCTTACCCCTCCCCCACCCCCGCACCCCCCACCAGCCCCCTCCTACCCAACTCACACCTGTATCTGTTAGTCTTTAGAACTTGAGGATGGGGTGTTTTATTTTATAAATGTTTGAATAAAATAAATAAAGTTTCACACTCATAGCTCCCCACTAGGAATAAATCCTGTGTCGGGGATGCCATGGAACACACACAAAGACAAGGACAACTAACACCCAGACCCAGAACAGACATTTAAATTCATCATTCAAACATCTGATTCTGATCTGATTTTTTTGGGAAGGGTTTGAAATGGCGTACCTACCTAACCGTAACAGTTGTTATTATTTAGATGTGGAAATAAATCTGTCATTACTAAATAAATAAATATTAAAACTAATTTTCACTCTATAAATATACATACCTAGTAGGTATAAAAAATACAAAAAAGCATTTATTTAAAGTTTTTTTAACTTATACGTTAATTGAAATTTAATTTAAATGACATATTAATATTATAGACAATAATAAGAATAAGAGCTATCAATACGTTCTTACAAAGCTATTGTGGTAACTCTAGTAAACTCATCTCTATTTTTGCTCTACTGAGTAGAGAAAAGTAAAAACTAGGTCTAAACTTTTTCTTCCAGACTTGTCAACACCCGATCAGCTCACAAATATCTGCAATACTCAGATATACATTAATAATTACCCCCTCCCACCCCCGCCCCGCGCCCCCACCTACCCCCTCCCTCGCCTCTCATTGTAATTTAAATCGAATTCCCGGCGACAAGTAAATTGAAATATTTCAATTCGAACCCACCTTCCGTTCGGCGAATTTCATTTCGAATTAACTTAAAGATGGCGCCGGTTTTGTATCTTATTTTGAAATTGGAATTGAGATCTCGAAATGGAGGGTAATTTGAATTTTGATTGGAATGTCGTGTGGCGGCGCGGCGCCATGTTGCCAGAATTTAAAATGTCGAAGGTTTTATAATTAAGCTTTTCGACGTTACCTACGTGAAAGTTAAGAAAATAAAATACGTTACAAAATTAAGTAGGTATCTAGATATAAGTAAAATAGTAGGTACCTATGTATATGATCTCTATAAAACTAAGTATTTAAATTGTGAAGCTTTATATTCAAAAATGATTTCGATGTAAAGCGTTCTAACAAAAAAAACTGAACAATTCGAATAGGCAATGAATATTTTCTGTCAAACAGAATAAATTTCAAAGTCAAATCTAAAACTCATCGCGAGATGCTCCCATCAGACAACATCAAAAGTGAGTCAAAATAAACAAAGCTGCCAGAAAAATGGCTAACAAACAACAATCGATAGTTTAAATCTCATTATGAACCGCTCTCGAATAACCCAAACTGTCTAAACAATACTCTGAATAAACCCTCACAAATAAATAATAAACAGAACGAGCGGAATACGCGATGCGAATAGCAAACATAATTGTGTTTTTTGTGCTTCATTCAATAGCAGCTTTGTCCAGTAACACAAAAACGAGTTCTCCAAAAAGTCACCTTTATAAATTAAGTTTCAGCATCGGTTTCGACCAATCAGACCAGAGGCGGGGACTTCAAGCCTCCCGATTGGACCTCTCCATTCTCTCATCTTACAACATTTTATATAACCGGCTGATACAACATATACAGTTAACACTGCGCGCGAGCGGGACGCCGCTATGCGCTGTAACAGAGTGTCGTTTCGCACTCGCGCCGTCTCGCTCTCGAAGCCGCCCCGGCAACTGTCGCCCGAGATTGAAGCAACAGTGTTGTTAAAATCTTCAAGCGGAACGCGTCGGCTTAACGGCGCGCCGGTTACAGTTGACGTTTCGGAATTTGAATTTGGGTCGGAGAATGTTTTAGTGCGGGTTTTGAGGGTAGTTTGTTTGCCGTGAGTCCGTAGTAGGTGTAGCATGGAAATGTCTCTGCCCAACGGCGTGGACGTCTCGCAGCTGGTGCAGCACCCGGTGCTGGCGGCGCTGCCGCCCTTCTTCCTGCGCGCCTCGGAGCGATATCAGGTATTCAAGTTAGTTAGTATTCCGTCGACACGATTTTAGTATCATGTACTTACTTAACAAGCCTCATTTATTTGTGTCTGTGCTATTTATATTTCTTTAAGGAGACGTTATTTTTCGGGATTAAAAGTTGCCCGGATATTAGCTACTTCGATGCGTGTATAAACATGGCAACTCGACGATTTTATTAAAAGTATGTATTAACATTACCATATATTTATTTGGTTGTATTTTTGGTGAATACTTTGTTTATTTAGGACTGAAAATACTGTTATTGTATTGTTTTGCACACAGACTCTACCTAATAAAGTTTTACTCGAGGTACAACTATAAAGAACAAATTAATAAAATTAAATATGTGTGAAAGGTTAAACTTTAAAATGATGGGATTTATAACCATTTCAATTGAAAAATTAGACTTATAAAGGTTTCACAAAGTTTTCTTGGCCATGAAAAAAACATTTACTTATTTGAAAAAAGTATTATGAAAAAAGTATTATTTTTTTTTGCCAAACGAGTCACAACCGCGAGCGCGTCACGTTTGTAAACTCACCTGATGAAGGTCACCGAATGTGACCGAAACTAGTCGTAGTAGACGACTTAATTTTTACGTGAGTATTCCCGTGTTTAATTATAACCAAAAAGTATTAGTTCCACTCCCAAAGAGTTTATCTATTTATTTAACCACTAGCTGACCCTTGCCCACTTCGTTGGGCATAAATTAAACCCGAAGCCATCGCGCGCCGTCCGGACCGTTTTTTCTCCGATTCACTTTGCAAAACGGACTACCACGTAAAAGCCTTTTTATTTTTCGGTTTTTTATTTAACCTATGACACTCAGCAATAATGTGGCTTTCTATTGGTGAAAGAATTTTTAAAATCGGTTCAGTAGATCCCGAGATTACCCCTTACAATTTAACAAATATACAAACACACAAACTTTACTTCTTTATAATATTAGTATAGATATGCGGTACAATAAAGAATATAAGTACATATATTTTTATTTAATAAAAAGTCAGATGTAATTCAATATGATTCAGAAAAAATTACTTTCGGGAGTCGGATACTTGGGAAATATCGAAAATCCTGCAAAAATACATTGTCAGGTATTTTTTGGCTTCCAATGGTGCAAAAGTAAATAACACATAATAATAATTAGTTTTTAATTATCTAAACTATGTAGTTAAGAACAAAGAATAGGTATAGAAGAGAGCATTTTGTACAATATCTTAATTTTAAAAATATCTATTCATTTTGTGAATCATTTGAAATAGAACCAATTTTTTTAACACATGCAAAATCAGAGGTCCTTTCAAAATAACAAGCAAAAGTATAAAATGCTTATAAACTACTGGCGGCTTTATATCTAAGAGCAATCTCTTCCAGAAAGCACATTTTTAGATCAGTTTTTTTTTTAAATCTTCAAGTAAGAAAATAAAACGTAACTATATTTCAATTTCAAAGTTTTATTATTAAAAAATAAATCTTTTCATACAATAAAACAGAAATTCGAAACTGTAATCCGCTAAAATTGGCCTCACAAACAAAATAACATTGTACAATCGACTATAACGGTAACATATCATAAAAATAACAGTTTCAAGTATCATTTCCTCTCTAATAATCGAATTATGGTATCACGCTGTAATTACCATTGTAAGTTATATTACAGTGTTGGTATTAGAATTACAATTACAAAAGGGCGCGGTGTAACTGACACTTACAATTTACAATATTAGGGCGCGCTACAAAAAGGTTATTGTTGTAATACTGTAATAAAAAGTTTCGTTATGCATTGTAACTGGTAGTTTGGTTTGGAGCGGTCTCTAAGCAGGTTTTATTGCAAAATAAACTTAAATTTGAATTAAATAGAAACTGATTTATGTTACTTTTTAGGGTTCTGAACCTCCTTCGGGGAAGAACTCCTAAGGCGAGTGTCCGTCTGTCTGTATGTATGTAACAGACAATTATTTTAAGGTTTTTAGAGAAACTTTTTCGCCGTGCACTAAGTTTTTGTGTGTAAATAAAATATATAAATAGATACTCGAATGTGATTCGCAAGGCCCATAATTATTTAAAGAATTTCAAAAAGTAGGAGGTTCTCAATTCGACTGTATGTTATTTGGAATGGTTAACTGTTTTTTTTTTTTAATTTAGCGAAACAAAATGTTGTGAAAATAATGTACCTACGCATTGGCGTTGGAAATAATTTAAATTCGTGATTAATTATCGAAAAATATAGGTGACCACTTAAAGGTTAAAAAATAGATGTACCTACCTTAAATGTAATATTAGACTTCTGCTGAATGAAACCCCAATAATACTACCCCAATAATAATATTTTCGCTTGAAATACAATACAATATCTCTACACTAAAAATATAAATATTAAAGCTATAGGTAACATTTGGTAGTACAAGACCGGCTCTATCGCCTGAAGCGATTTCTTTACAGTTACTTTTGGATGGATTTAAATAATATGACAACTATTAAATAGTTTTATCAGTTGGTCAGTAAAGTAGGCGGGAGCGCAATCATCATCAGTTTGTCTCACCAGAGGAGAGAAAAAAAGCCACAAGGGCTTACGCCTCCACTGGACACCAGCCGCCTCACGCCGCTCGTCGCTCCACCTGGCCGCGGCGCCCTACTCTACGTTTGCCGATCCGTGGTCTCATTATAGAACCCGTCTACTCCAACGGTTGTCGGTGTAGGATAACTGATATTTACTTCTTATTCTTATTCGATATGGGGGCGATCCCGCACTGGCGTCCCGCAAAGTGTGCGTTTCCCCTTTGCCAGCGATCACCCGAGCTAACTCAGCTCCTTAAAACAACGGAGCGAGGCTCTGGGCTGCTGGCACAACTGCTCTAGTGCCATTTACTTAGATAAAGCGTTTGTTTTTAGTAGCTCTATGCTAAGTGGTCAGTAGCACTCCAGTCACTCCACCGAACAGCCCGCCTAAAACAGGCTGTGAACAAATAGTCTTTCACCATTTTTATCTACACGTAGATGTTACAAAGCTAAAATTTGGATGTGATTGTCAC
Organism: Alcis repandata; assembly: GCA_949125135.1. Lineage (NCBI taxonomy): Eukaryota > Metazoa > Arthropoda > Insecta > Lepidoptera > Geometridae > Alcis > Alcis repandata. The sequence goes on along the minus strand of OX421245.1, from coordinate 9,931,194 downwards.
TTTCCGGATATAACTGGTGGAAAAATACCTACGGGTCGTGTTAGGCGGTATGTTAACCGATATAGAATTGTAAAAAATCGATATCTTCACGTCAATTGTCGCCAATTCTTAGATGAATCAGTGGAACCGCGTCTTAATTCTGTGGTATTAATAAATACAAGATATTCTTAATGCAGCTAAGTTTGAAACATAGCATCATCAAAAATTGCTTTTACAATTAAAATCACAGACTTTAAAACATTTCCTAATAAACAATATCATTGTAACATCAATGATAGAGCTGTCCTTATCTCTACCGTATCCTTTGTACTTATTAAGCTGTGCCGAAATGGGCCCAAACTTAAATACAATAATATAAGTAGGTACAGAGTAGGTACGAGTTGTAGAAAGCTGATAAAGATAAAGAGCGGGCTCTTTTTCCGCAACTAGGCCGGTAATCGGCCCTTTTTGCGTGAACTACATATGCAGGTTTCCTCACGATGTTTTCCTTCACCGAAAAGCCAGTGGTATATAAATTCGTACATAAGTCCTAAAGAACTCATTGGTACGAGTCGGGGTTAGAACCCGCCACCTCAAGAATGCGAAGCGGCGGTTCTCCCACTGAGCTACCACGGCGTAGAAAGCTGATATAAATATAGGTAAATATGTAAGGCAAGATCGAAGAGTTCTCAAATTGATTCGGATACTCCGACTGTAGTTTTGACCACATCCGGTGTTTTTTTTTCGTTTTATTCTTCTGCTTTTTTTGATTCATGAGTATTCACGTGTTACTTAATTTTAACAAAATCTGTCGATAACCACGTCTAATGTTCACATCGTTTTCATAGTAAAACATGCCAGAAATTATGTTTTGATGTGCCATAGCTTAATTTACAAAACGCAGGACTTTTCCTTCTTTCTTCTTAATATTTAAAATGCAGCTGAATGCTGTGTGTTACGAAATTTTGTCGGGTTAGGAGGCAACTGGTCCACGTCTGGAACTCATCCAATGGACCAGTCGCCCCTTTTCAAAAACCGTAGTACCTACCTAGTTGAGTGTGTCGATGCAAACTACCAATAAATAGACACATCCAAGATAAATCTATAAATAACTAACAAGAAATAACACATTTGCACTGTATCCTTTTTAAGAGATCAGTTGTAACTACCTTATTTAAACTACTTATGTACCTACTTAGTTAATAAATAAATGAGTTTGTATAGGCTAGCTCTGATGTAAAAGTTTTTAGGCGGCCTAAAGACATCTGACATGACTTGCCAATAGTTTTTATAGGACAAAACAAATGGGATATTCAATTTTACGTGCCATCCGAGTTTCGATCCACGGCAGCACTCAATTTACAATATCACTCGCAGTCTTCCATCTAAAGCCAACCTGTGTCGGACTTGGCTTAATATTGGTGATAGCTTAAGGATACCCAGTTGAGCTACACTACAGGGTTTTAAGGAAAGGGTATGCTAAGCCGAAAGGGGCTAATAGTACCTACTCATTATTATGAACAACTTTTACTACGGGACAACCCCAAAATAGCTAAAAAAAAATTTCTGTTCCATAGAAAGATGTCAATGACACTTGCTATTCACACTTTACTTATAGGGCGTATGTGTCACTTTGGATTTGGACCCAAAGATGAAATTAAATAAACGTTTCACACTCAAAGCTCTCCACTAGGATAGGTACCCTATTTTTTTTTTTTTTGGGGGGGTGGGAAATCATGAAATGACTCTTGGGCAGAGCGGAAGGGAGTGTCAGACTTCTACTGACCAAAAACCACCCATGTTCCTTCTACGCCCTTGTGACGCCGAGGCCGCGGTAACTTCTACCCGCAGCCCCGACGGGCATTGGCCCTTTCGGGCCCCTTCCATGTTGCTGACATCTCTAGGATAGGTACCCTGTGTCGGGGATGCCATGGAACACAGAACACACACAAAGACAAGGACAACTAACTAACACACAGACTCAGAACAGATATTTAAATTCATCATACAAACATGTCCGGCTAGGAATCGAACCCGAGACCTCTGGCCTATAATGGTACCTACCTAGTTAAGTGGTTACCTACTTCAGATTCGTCATTAATGAGTTTATTTTCCCTTGTTCCAGCGGACGCCGAAATGCGCTCGGTGTCGGAACCACGGCGTGGTGTCCGCCCTCAAAGGACACAAGCGCTACTGTCGGTGGCGGGACTGCGTCTGCGCGAAATGCACGCTCATAGCGGAGCGGCAGCGAGTGATGGCGGCACAGGTACAAGCCATTTTGAACGCTATCTTCGAGATCATACTAGTCGTACTTGCTTAAAGGTAAATAGCGCGTTGGTGCTAAGACGCTGCTCATAGCAGACAGATATCAGCGTTATCAGTAAGGACAGGGTTTTATGCAAAGTTTAGAGTTTGAGAGCGGTTTAGGTAGATGTAGATTTTACCGGAATTAACGTAATTTATTTTTAGCGTAGGTATACGGAGAAATGTTTTGTAACAGTTCGTTTTACAATTTCAATAAGGAAACCTGCTGAAAAATGTAGTAAACAATATATTAAACATATGCATGATCATCATTGATCATGACCATATCATATCATATCATGATCATGATTATTTGATTTTAGACAACATATGAAATAATTGCTGAAAATAGGGTAAATATGCATTTGCAAATACGCAGTTGCATATGCAGAATGCAGATATGCGATATGATCCGGCCTCTAGTTTTCAGTGAGTCACTGACTGACTTCACGTAAACGCGTATTAGTTTATTCTTATTCTTATTCGGAGTGGGACAGGTCCCACACTGGCGTCCCGGAAAGGATGCATTGTGCGTTTCTCTGTCGTCAGCGGTCACCCGAGCCAACCCAGCTCCTTAAAATAACGGAGCGAGGCTCTGGGCCGCTGGCACAACTGCTCTAGTAGCAAAGATTTAGAGCGTAATTTAGTATGCTTAGTTCTGGTTTTGTGTGCAGGTGGCGCTCCGGCGCCAGCAGGCGCAGGAGGAGAACGAGGCGCGGGAGCTGAACCTGCTGTACGCGGGGCAGGCCGCGCCGCACCACTACCAGGACATGCCTGACGACTCGCCAGGTAGGATTATACCTAACATGTTTTTTTTATTAACCTATAGTGAACCACTCCTGGGCAAAGGTCTCCCCTGTTGGTGACAAAAAACTTACCAACCTGAGATTTACTGACGATATAGTGTTTTTTCCTCAACACCAGACGAGCTTCTTCAACAGATATTTATTTAAAACACAAAAATGTTTTAGATTAAGATATATTTATTGAAATTGAATACATTGTAATTTATGAGCTGGATGTTAATGCTTTAATTGAAATAGTCAGTTTACCCACATCGGACAATCAATATTAAGTTTGTCGAGGCAATAGGTTCTCGTTAATAATGTACAGTTAGTATGTGTACCTACAATTCCAGAAAACTGTATTTTTGGTCATCTGTCGAATACTCGCTAGCGCTTCGTAGGTATTTTTCCACAAAATTCATACTAGGCTCACAACATGCAACCTCTCCGTAACTGCCATAACAAACAATTTCCCAACCCGACACAAACAAGAAAAAAACAGTTACTCCAAGAAAAGAACACTCCGCCTGGTTGCCAATTAAAACCAAAACACAGTGGGAAAGTGTCGCCACTCGCGCTAACAGCCGGAGCCGGCGGGAATCGGCTGAAAGTGTCGGAGGACTAACGACTTGCCGGAGCCGGCGGGATCGGATGAAAAGTAGGCGATAAAAGCGTAGGCTGGATAAAAATAACAAACCGGAAAAGTTTTAAAACCGAATTTAGAAATGTTAAGGTGGTAGTGGCGTTTATTTGATGATGATCATCATCAAAGATTCAGATTCAGTTTTTTTTTATTTTTGTTTGATTAAGGTTGTACTTTACTCAAAACGAAATCCAATTACAACGCGCGGTTGACTGGTTATCAGTACTGACTTGTGAGTCTTATCGATGACTTACTCCGATATAAATCAGGTAAATCCACGCGATCGAAGTTGCTACTTCATTACTAAATTAAAATTAAAATTTTAAAACTGCCAACGTTGAAATAGCTGAACTGAAAAACTTGTCTAGAAAGCACCACTAGAAAACCTGCTTTCGAATAAAAAAACCGCATCCTAATCGGTTCACCCTTTTAAGAGCTACAGTGCCACAAACATACGCAAAGTCAAACTAAGGTAATAACATCCCTCTTTTTGCGTCGAAGGTAAAAATATCCAAATACGAAGTTAAATGTCTGTAATTAATCTTTATAACATAAAATAACCCACCCACCTTTACAAACTCCATTCAAACATCAAGCCAAAGTGTAAATTCGTATAATTTGTTAGCAATGAAAACGTTTTTCTTACTTTTTACTTTTTCACCGCATTTAGTTAATGGCTGCTTTGAAAGGTTGCATTTCGACTTCGTTGACTTTCATTTATTTTGTGAAACATCAAAGTGTGAGCGCCTACCGTTGGTTTACGAATCGGGATTCATAGCAGAAACAATTTAGGTACTATTCACACTACTCAACCTTTAATCCTCCCACTGCTGGGATACAGGTCTACCCTCGAAGGGTGATTAGGCCATATTCCACCACGCTGGCCAAGTGCGGGTTGGTGGATTCACATACGCCTTTGAATTTCTTCTCCGGACGTATGCAGGTTTCCTCACGATGTTTTCCTTCACCGAAAAGCCAGTGATATGTAAATTCGTACATAAGTCCCAAAGAAGAAGAACTCATTGGTACGAGTCGGGGTTTGAACCCGCCACCTCAAGAATGTGAAGCGGCTGTTTTCCCACTGAGCTACCACGGCTTTTATTACTATTCGCTATTTGTGTATTTTTCTTTGATTTGACGTGCAAAGTTGATACTGGCTGAATCAACTTTGCACCTGCCGGTTTACATCGGGCGAGTAATTTGCTAGTCTCGTCACTGAACTCTATAAGAAAGAAAGGTAATTCAGTTCGCGTGGAATGTAATTTTCCACAGTTATAAATGAATTTGTAGCAATGCTTGTCTTTTTAGATTCGTTTAGTATTAATATGTCCGCCGTTGCAAGAAGTATATAATATAATCTAATGAAAACAAACTAAACAGTTTTGTTTAAATATCTTCATCAAATTTACAGGACAAAAACGTTTTTTTTCCTATTATTTAAAAGAATTTATCCGGTTTTTTAATCTCTACAGTGGCTTTACGAGGATACAAGAATAAAAAATATTTTCAATGCTATAGCTGACCACTGTTTCTCTCTGCTATAAACGGAACAAAATGAACTCCTATTTCTACACGAATTAAAGATCGAGTTAACAAGTTCTCGATCGAGTTCAAGCCGGTAGTAGCCCCTTACCACGGCATACGAAGCAGACTTGTTAAATTAATGCTACTAACGTGTGAATACCCGCTAAAACTAGCATTTGCAAAGCCGAGCTTTTGTGTCACAACTTGGCGTCATTTTCAACGCAGTTTGTCGTCATTTTCAACGCAGTTTGGCGTCTGTTTACGCGGAAACTGGCTTTTGGGTTGTAAAGCCAAGCTTTTGTGTTACAACTTGAAGTCACTTTAAGAAACTGTAGACGGCTTAATTAAAATTACACACAAGCTGGGTTTTTACAAGCTTTTGCTGGTTTTACAAGCTTTTATTTAGCTTTGATCTGTTTGTTGTTTTTGTTTTTGATTCAAACTTTCAACTGAATTATGAACCACTTCCCGATGTCCGATTGAGCTGAAATTTGAGTTATTTGTGTAAGTCCGATGACGATGTAACAATCCCAATGAGTCACAGTGTGACTCAGAGTATAGAGTAACAAAGTGGCGTTTGTATGTTTGTTTGTATATTTATCCGACGATCACTTCAGTATCTAAGATTAATCTGACCTTCATCAAACTTAGCAGGCAAGTCGTTTATTCCAATACCATATTTAGGTTTAAATTTGATTCTAGAGATGATTGGTAGATGAAATTGGATTGGAACAGGCTACTTTTTATAAAAAATAAATAATATATAATATTGAGGTTCCTCACTCTGCAGCCTTAACCACCGGTAGCTTGGGCCCTGCCCCGCTGCCGGTGGCACCCTAGGTATAAGTTTTCATAATGTTTTTAGATTTTTATGCAAAAATATTGTAAAAATTTAAATTTAAGTAAATAAATAAATCAGTGATAATAATAAAAGATAATTATGAAAAATAACGGTTCTCATAGAATTGCAAGTGAAACCACGGGGCGCAGCTACTGACGAGTTAGTACCTAATACTCAAATTAACCGAATTTAATCTAGGTGTCTTCAAGTCGCGAGTGAATCGGTTTCTTCTAGGCACGCGTGATCCATCGTAGACCTCATATCATTGCTTACCGTCAGGCGAGATGGCGGTCAAACGCAAGCCTATCATAAGATGAAAAAAAACAACATTTCACACTCATAGCTCCCCACTAGGATATCCTGTATCGGGGATGCCATGGAATACACACAAAGACAAGAACAACCAATGCCCAAACCCAGAACAGATATTTTAATTCATCCGGCTAGGAATAGAACCCGGGTTCTTTGGCTTATAAGGCATCTACTACCGCTGAGCCAAACAAGTCGCCAGTCGGTTAACCGCTTATTTCCCCTTGGAAAGATATTCGCCAGTCGCCACCTAGGGAGCAACATAACAATATAATATCTTTATTTGCGGGATATGAGGCGCTCATAAAACGCCAACATACGCGCCTAGCATACCGCTCGGGGGCCTGACGTGGGGGACAAGTTGTGAAAGACTAGCGTCGATATGAAATGTAAGACTTAGACTAAATTAACCTATTTCAGTCTAAGATGTAAGATTTATTTTCACGTCGATGGTGACACGAAACAGAGAAAAATTATGATGCGTTCATGTGCCGACGCAAGCATTTTGTCGTTGTAATAGATTTACTAGACACAATGTAAAGCAGCAACCGTCAATTTTCATATAGTTACATTGTCGCTTACCAACAGCGAATTAGTGATCAAACGCGGATTTATTCGTAATATTATAAAACTTAGTTTATAGATCCGCAAACTTGGCGTCGAGCACAGATACAAACGATGACTCTGCGTTTTGTTGCTGCGACTAGTCACACCGAGAAGAGACACAGTTTGCTCTAGCACTAGGCGTATCTACTTAAACCCGCCGCCGTAACCTCCTGCGCTCTGCAGTGAGCCGTCTGCCGCTGCCTCCCGTGCTTTCCAGTGTGTCCGCTCTCGCTGCCTCCTGTGCCCGGCACCGCACTCGCACTCGCTACGATATTGCGGCGCGCGAAGGCACGCCACAGATATTGCGGTTACAGTATATTGCGTTTTGACACTTACGTACTATATACTTGTGTATATGGAGATGTAGAAAGGAGGGAGAGTTTAGGTACAGAAACTCTTTATTGTTCACACTGTTTTTATATTTTTTATTCAGTAATAAGCTTGCGTTTAGCCGCTATCTCGCCTGTTGGTATTTAACGATGCGGTCTACGATGGAGCACGCGCGCCTAGAAGGAACCGATTCACTCGCGACTTGAAGACACCCAGATCATATCTATCGGGAAACACTCACTCGGGCAGAGCATTCCACACTCTAGCGGTTCGCACAATAAAGGTGGAATCAAAGCGTTTCCTACGAATTTTTGGTACATCAACCACGAGAAATTAACAACGACTGGCAGTAAGTAATACATATCATTAACTAGCTGACTCGACAGACGTTGTCCTGTCTTAACGATGACTATTTAATTCGAATTGGTAAAAAAATCCATTGCGTCAATTATATGTCAAATGTCAAAAGTTACATTAAAAAAGTTTACATTGTCCAAAGCGCTAAAGTTAAATAATAATAATTATGGTTTAAGTATTTTTAAATTTTCTAATTTGTACGGCGAAAATACTTGTACCATATTATAGTTTACCGAAACTTGACGAGGTGAAAAGAACAAAACAGTTCAACGAAACCGGAGATTACTCGATTGGTTCAAATCAACCGCCGTACAATCGAACCTACAGGGCTATTCTGGCGAGTGAGATATTATCTCGGTCACTTTCGCTCACATTACAAATGTCATGAGAGTAAGAGTGAGCGAGACAATCTCGAACGGGCTAGAATACCCTCAGTCCTACACTCCCCCGCAGGGGTGCAACAAGGGCACGCACTGCTGTATATTGTATGATTGTATGACATAGGGGCGGCTTAATTCAATTGATTGTGTTCGATATCGCATTGACTAGAGTGTGTAATTTTGCAGGTTCAAATTGTTTGCCCTGTGTGTATTTGTATATTTAGTTAGTGCGGTTTTGAACTAGGCTTTGACATAATAGACCAAGTTTTTTGAGGACAATGGAGTATTTTTTGGGGTTTCGTACATGAAAATGAAAGAGAACAGTTTGACGACGTGTTATCTGTCTGTATGGTATGACTGTCTGTTTGTTGAGATCTGTTTTTTTTAGGAACGTGTAGAAAATATCAAAAACTTTTGCTATGAAAACGCGAGGTTTTGAGACATTGTTAAACCGACATTTACCGGCCGATATTGATAAAATTTTGGAGAAATATTTGGTACTTATCTAGTTCTAAAGGATTTCTAATATAAATAGAGTCAGTCAAGAGGTTCTGGCGAGGTCTAACGTTCGTAGAACTACTAATTATCCTCGCTAGGGAGTAGGGAGGTAATCATTGCCTATATAGGGTTATTCATAAGGGTATGCTAAGCCGAAAAGGGTTTACAGTACTCATCATAATGAACAACTTTTACTATGGGACCAACCCGAAATTCGCGAAAAAAAATCAGCTGTTCCATACATTTTGTGGAGTGTCATTGACATTTTTCTATGGAACAGCTGATTTTGTTTTCGCGAATTTCGGGTTGATCTCATACCTAGTAAAAGTTGTTTATAATTTTTTTTTTTTAATCTTTAGAGTTATTATAATAATAAATAATAATAATAATATAATGATGAGTACTAGGAGCCCTTTTCGGCTTAGCATACCCTTTATGAATAACCCTGTATAAGTAAGGTAGCATAGCAGACAGGTGTATAAAATTGCACCCTGACACCCCGTCGCGTCACACAACGAGTATATTAAAACACCCACGCTTTGATACTCGACACCCACTGAGCTTACTGTCTTTACCTTTTGTTAAAGTATTTATCTAAATACTTAATATTGTATAAGTTAATTTAGATCTAAAAGATAATTTGGTTTAAGCACTGCATGTGTGTTATGTTTTTAAAAGCTTTTAGCTAGCAAAGTCTGGGTGGCGCAGGTCTGTTATGGGCAATCGTGACGTTTAACATCAGGCGAACGGTTTGCTCAACTCGTCACTCAATAGCAAAAAAATATAGTTTAGAAAACTAAAAACATTGTCATCGGTCTTTAACAGGTGTGTAAAGTTAGAATTAAATGTGATCGTTCAAGGTAGGGCAAAATCGAGTCCAAAAGGGTCGGTTACAAACATACAGGTGAAAGTAATAGAAGTGTTTTCAGTCAGTTTTCTAGGCAGTCAAATTTTCTTCTAGGCGTTTGCTCCGTCGTAAATCGCATCATTGCTCCATCAGGCGAGATAGCGGTCAAACGCAAGCCCATCATCGAACTTAAAAACTTCAAAAGCCATTAAAAAAATAACATGACTGTCAAGTTAAAGTATTTTTAATTGGTTTTAGGACTGTGACAGGCCTATTTTTTAATTTAGGTAATCGAACTGGCATGGTATCGCACGCACAGAAGTTCCGAAGCCAAAACAGACAAAAATATCACGTTTTTTCAACAAGATTGCCACCAAAATATTTGTCCAAGATAGGCACAATACACAAACAGAATAAAACCTTTTTTTCTTCTTTTTTTGTAATGTTATGCTTACGTTCCATTTCCCGTAAACCACTGTTAGCACAATGTGGTTCATTCCGCTCAATTAAAGCGTCGGAGCGGTTGTAATCGAATCATAATATCGAGTTCTTTTATTGAATTGTTCGATTATAACAATGGCGATTACCTATCGATTATCACAATGGTGTTTTTTATTGGTTATTGAAAAAAAATATGGTTTTTGTAGAAAATGAAAAGCATTTCGTTTTGATTTCGTTGTTTTGAAATCAATTTAGATGTGCTTGGGCCCGCAATTATATAGAACTAGCTGCGACCCGCGGTTTCACTTCCGTTTTCCGGGTGATCCGATTTTGCGTGAAATGAAATGAGATACCTATTTATTTTTAGCATTCTTGTAGCACTGCTAAAAATAAATATCACAGATATTTATTTATCTCAATACATACATCAATACATCAGGGTAAATTTAGAATAAAGCCTAAATTATTAATTAATCAATAACTAATATTAAAAATTATTACATATATTCGTGATTGAGCAACAAAATATATCCTCACATCCAAACTTTGACATTAGTTTGTAATATTAGTAGGATTGGTCCTATATGTATATCCGGGACTAGAGGAAGACAAAGCCAGTCTTTCTGCTTTACAATTTTCAATCCCGCAAAAACGGGGTTTTTTTTAAATGTAATTGAGTGACGAGACGAGCAAATTTCCATGTCACGTTTGCCCATAACAGGTCTGCGCTACCCAGAATTTTGAACTCGCAGAATTCAAAACCCTGCATGGCACAGCACTGCGCTCGTCACCCTGAGATATAAGTTGTTTAATCTCCCATTTGCCCTGTAATTTCACTGGAAACAATGCCCTTCCAACCGGAACACAGTAATGTTTGCACATTACTGCTTGGCGGTGGAATAACTGGCAAAGGTGTGGTACTTCCCCAGGCGGGCTTTGCAAAAGAGCCCTACCACTACAAGCTAAGCGGATTTGAAAAAAATTACGGTTTCTGTAGTTTAGAGGGCGAAACCGCAGTCCGCAGCTAGTTTTAGTAATAATTCTCGTATCTATTAAACCAATAAATCCAAAAAACATGCGACAAAATCCGCCGAATCCCAAATGTCACCATATCGGGTAACTCGGCACATGTTTGAACAAAGCCACAATGGGACAAATAAGTAATCTAATACCGTAATGACAACGAAATAGGAAAAACCGACTAATTCGTGTATTTTTGGTGAACTTTTTATCATAAATTTATCTGAAGAAGTGGCTATAATTTATAACTTCAACGAATTTGTGAATAAAGATAGATCCACGGATTTTACTATGGAAACCACGTTAGTTTCCAAATTCAAATTCAAATCTTTTATTCACATAGTAAAATAGATCCACGGAAATTACATTATTAAATAAACAATTTAAAATTTGACATTTGATGAGGAATTGACATGAAGTTATCTTAATTAAATACTGTTGACATGTAATTAAAATTATTTGACATATTATGCATAGAATTTAAAATTGAATTGGAAATTGTTAATTTTTATTTTTAAAAGTACTAAAACTATTTGACTTTGTAGGTAGGTACATATATTGAATGCCCGATGTGGGTAAACTAACAATTTCAACTAATGCGCTAACATCTAGCTTATAAATTACAATGTATCAGTTGTTCAAGAAATATATCTGAATCTGAATTTAATACATAGTTTGTAAGTAAGCTCTTATTATAGGCCGAGTGGTTAGTCCTGATGTCGAGTTTTTAGGCCCCCTGAAGGCCTCTGACATGGCTTGCGGTTGTTGTTAGACAAACAACCGGGACCTACAGTTTAATTCATCCGACCCACGGTAGCGCTGTTGTAAATGCCCGCGGTCACCCATCCGAAGACTGACCGTGTCGTCCGTTCCTAAACTTTGGTGACCGGTTACAAACCGGTAACATTTTATTTGTGAATTGCAAACTGTGCACAGTTTTATTGTGTGAAAGTAAAACTAAATTTTAACACTTAATGGATCTTTCTTAGATTTATGGCTGTTATTTCTGCGATACAACTTTGATAATATTTTTGAAACATTTTGCCAAAATTTTTTTTTATTTTCAATCTAAAAAGGTCTTCCAACCTTTGCAAAACATCATACCACTCGAGCGCATGAATCTCCCTTCTCTATAAAATACAAAATCACTATCTCCGTCCCTTTCACACGAATCCGATACCTTTTATATTTGAAGCACCACTTAGTAGATATTGCTATCTCTTTTCGACTCGGTTAAAAGGGGTATTGCTATGCCGTGTCCACTTCAGGTCAGTGGATGCAACGTGAGTTTCTATTGTATAAAACGGTATAATGAGAGCGGGTTTTCAATTTGTTCAAGGGTTGCTTTTGAACCGGTTTTTATCCGGTATTTTCCGGACGTCTCTACATTTTAGTGGAGGAGATTTTGCTAATATTATAAATGTGAAAGTGTATGAATGTTTGTTAACACCATATTATTAGATATCTCCGAAACTACGAAACCGATTTTAATGGAATTTTAAATGTAGATAGTTTATGTTCCGAAAAAACATAATAATATAGGCTATGATCATGTTTTCTGTAACATCATTGCCGTTTTTTGCTAGATTGTACGTTGATACAAATAAAATTACATGTTCAGAAAAGAAAAAAATACTAAGTAGGTGAGATGTTTTTTTTTTGTTCTGGTCTGGCTACCTGCGGCATTTGATTTGAGAGCTTTATTTTCATTCCAAGCTAGGTGCTTGCCATCTGAGTAAGACTGATTAAGTAAATACTTTATACTCTCTAAAAAACTCGAAAAATTATTGATTAAATTTTTTTGTTTCAAAATGCTGGTCTAGGAAAAAATCGGGTAAAACCGTGCGGTTAACTTAGTTTAAAATGAAACCAATCCATTCCACACAAAAATATCAACCAATTTATCCAAGAAAACAAACCTATTGAATTACCTTGTTAAAAAGTTTCATAATGAGCGCTTACCTCAAGGTTCTTCAACTGACCAGTTAAAAAACCTCTTTCGGAATCTGTTAAACAAGTAAACATCTATCTCATTCCACACTCGAAATCAAACCTTATCACACAAACTTAGAATTCTTTTTTGCTCAATTTTTTGTACACGATTTGGTGATCTTTGAAAGGTCGGGATGCAGCTGAATTTGAATCTTGTTTGATAGTGTTTAGGGTAGAAGTTGGTGTGTCGGTGTCAGTTTAGTTGGAGAGCCCTCGAGCGAGGGTTAGGTAATGGTTCAGTAATCGGCAGCCGCTGGGGTCCTGCGTTTGATATGTTTGGGTTTGAGCTATAGATGCTGGATGGGATATTGATATGTTATTGTATTTTTATAGAAACTAGCTGAAAAATTTCACCCGATTTTTTGAGATTAAAAGTAGACTTTATGTTTATCCGGGTAAGGGGGAGACATCTGAAATTAGGCGTGGACCAGTCGCTTCCTTTAAAAAATGTCAGTGATCGACTCGTCCACGGCTGAAATTCAAGTCCAAGTACCAGGAATGCATAAATCATGAAGAGGTTTTCCCCTTCGCGACTCTAGAGTGCAATATTACCTCTCCGTCATTTCTGCTATCCTGGTACCTGGGACCAGGTATCGACCCTGTTTTCAAATTAAGAAGCTTTTTTCATAATTTTATCGAATCCATTAGGCCGTTTTTGCGTGATTGAACAACATCATCAAAACATACAAAGTTTGATATTTATAATTTTATTAAGTAGGTATAGGATTTATCTTTTGTGTTTGAATTTGGCCCACAGTTTCCACATTAGACCACGGTACCTGTATATTCTCGTGCAAGATTATCTTGGTCACTCTCAGTGGCATGACATTTCTAATGAGCGCGACAGTGACCGAGATAATATCTTTCTTCTCTCCCCAGAATATTGTCCTAGATTTACAGGAATTTAACTAATAAAGCCTGCTTAAAATTAATCATTGCTCAAAGTTTTCGCGTTTTCCGGGATAAAAAGTAACCTATGTGTTAATCCAGACCATCCTTCAATCCAAATTTCATGTAAATCCGTTCAGCCGTTTTTGCGTGAAAGAGTAGGTAACAAGCATACATAGATCCATACATTCTTACAAACTTTCGCATTTATAATATTAGTAGGATAGGATGAATGCTTTGCGCTTCCATTGATTCCACGTCTCATGTTTCTTTCCCTTTTTATTCGAGTGAGTGAAACTGATACACGGCGTTCAATTGATTTATTGCCAGTGGCAATAGTGATGGGGTAGTCTCATATCTGATGCATTTCATGCCAAAAACCCGCAACGTTTTTATTTTTACAAAAACAAGTGACAAACAAGCGAGTTTAGTAATAGAATGACTTTAGTACACACACAAGCTCACAAGTTTTCAAATTTATGAGTCCAAGATTCTGTTTTTGTAGGTTTAATTCTTATGGTGTGCTGTGCAGTGTGCATACCGCACACAGCGCAGTGAAGATTTCATCTAGCGATCTAAACCCCCGTCATTGATGTGAACCGTCAAACGTACCTACACTGAGAAAAAAGTCCACTAAAAGAATGATGAATTCACTTAAAGTTTTCTCAGTTTTTTTTTTACCACAAACTAGACATGCGTTTGACCACAATCTCACCTGATGGGAAGCGACGCACATAGGGGTATTTAGTCAATCTAGCTGGCCAAAAACATTATTTTGTTTGGGTTTTGGAGTTGCTAATAACAAAAATAAAACAAAGGTAATATATACAGTAATAAATAATGTTTATTTTTTAAAATTACCAAAAATAGAGAAAAAAAAAAAAACATTCGGTCAAATATACACTAATATTACATAATGATGATTATGGCACATATGTTGTAATCAATTTGACTAATTATAAGTATTTATTAAATCAATCAATAATCAGTTTTTAATTTTTTTTTTTCATCGTCGCGACGATGTGGTCGAAGATGTAGCACTTGCCTACGTGTCAGTGTACGTTTTCACTGTATTTATTGCGTTCGAGCCTCGTTTCTCTTCCCTACGTTCCTCATCCTATGATTCTGTTTTCAAGTAACGCAATATCAACAGTTTGTTGGCTTCTTAAGTTGATTTTTTATTAAATTTTCCGCGAGATCGGCTCGGTTCGTTTTTATATTGCTATTTTGGCTATGATTAAACGGTGTCGGGTAGAGAAGTGTTATTTTATTGGCGAAGAAGTCTTATGTGAGATTATTGCTTGTTTTGTAACTTTAGATGGAATCACGCGTCGGAGTACAAGGTAGAGACGTAAATACCTACTTAGGGTTTTTTGCTTGAATTAACAAGGAATCGAAACTTTTTGACAAAAGTTTTGAGGTATTTAAAGTACCCGGATTGTCTTACTAGGGGCTGGTCGCGGTTTCGCCCGCGTAGCCTGCGGTAAACAATATTTCAGAAACGTAGCCCATCTGTCAATCTACGCCTAAGCTGTCTCTAATTTAAAATTATATCGAAATCGATTTACTTAGTTACGGAGGCACGTGCTGAAAAACATTCACACACGAACCTTCGCATTTTAAATATAAGCAGAAGTTCATGTATGAATGATTTTTGTCATGATTCAGCTGACTCGATATGTGAGTCCCGTGTTAATTTTAACAAAATCTTTTGAACCTCTCTTAGTTGACATAATAATTAAAATTGAATTGAAAATGAATGTGAAACTAGTTTTTTGAATAATAAATGATACTTTGATATTCTATTCTATGATATTCATGGTAAAATGAATGATTTCCTCCTAAATAGCTTGTTTCCACTCAGCTCACGCGAACATTGTTATCAGCCCTTGTAGATAATAACTAATTAGCCATCGAGTTCGGCTCGAGTGGCGTGTTCCGGACCCGGTCACTATCATCATCACTACATCTGGGGGTGGGTTGGGTAAAATGTAGGGGTTGTTTGTATCGAGGTAGATTAGGATTTAGTTGTCTACTTGTTTGTTATAGGAATGTGTGGGCTAAAGTTGCCTTTTTAATTTTAACCGTTTTCGTTCACCGTTTGCATAGTTCAAAAACGCACAAACTTTCACAATTTTTATACAGGATTTTATGAAACTCATCATTATGAACAATTTTTACTATGGGACCAACCTGGAAATCCGGAAAGAAGTATCAGCTGGTTCATGGAAAATGTCGATGACGCTCGACAAAATGTACGGAACAGCTGTTTTTATTCGCGATCTCAGGGTTGGCGGCATAGTAAAAGTTGTTCATAATGATGAGTACTATATGAGCCCTTTTTGGCTTAGCTTACCTTTTCCTAAGTGTCAAGTTACGAGTAAGTCCGTTTAAGTGCATGCGTAAAGTAGAAGATCGTGCCTTGTGGCGTTCTTTAGGAGAGGCCTATGTCCAGCAGTGGACAAACATTAGATAGGCTGATGATGATGATGACGACCCTTTCTTTATAACTGTAGTAGGTAGATACTTAGGTAGGTATAGAATCAATTTTTATATTGAGTAGTCTATACTAATATTATAAAGAGGAAAGATTTGTATTTTTGTATTTTTGGATGTTTGTGTGGAATAAACTCAAAAACTACTGGACCGATTTCAAAAATTCTTTCACCATTCGAATGCTACATTATCCCAAAGTAACATAGGCTATTTTTTTTTAATTTTTTTTTATCCACAGCAAAGCGTGGCAGGGAACAGCTAGTTAATCATAAAAGGGGCGTTGGTCAACCAAAAACACTTTCAAAAGCAAAGTAAATCGCCCCAAAGCCGACAAACGGAAACTGCGTGGGTATTCAACAAAAGTTTATAAAAAGTACCTAAAATAAAAGTTTATAATTAAGTAATAATAACGGGAGGGTCGCAGGCAATTTGCCGGTTTTTAGTTGTTTTTTGTTTTCGTTTGTTTTTGAAGCTGTAGAGTTACTGTGGGAGGGGGTGGAAGTGGGGGTGTGTGGCCAGTGTCGGTTTATTTTTATATTCTTTGACTTTTTATTTGGTTAATCAAAATGAAAAGTTAGTGGGTTGTAATCAAAGTAGAATTGATGTTTGATATTTCCAGAAATCCTTATTTGTTTTTAAATGTATTTTCAACAATGTATTTTAGTATCATCATGATCATTCTTAACCTTTTATCCTCCCACTGCTGGGATACAGGTCTACCCTCGAAGGGTGATTAGGCCGTATTCCACCACGCTGCCAAGTGCGGGTTGCTGGATTCACATACGCCATTGAATCTCTTCTCTGAACGTACAATTTACGCTTACAACGCCGAAAATCTACTCTCAAAAGTTCGCATCTTCAATTTTAATAGTTCGATGTCGACATCATTACTTCATCGGTTCGTTTATCTACCAAAAAAAGTAAATAGAAGAAAAAAAAATTTTTTTTGGACATCAAAAAAGTTTTTTGTTCAATTTTCAAATTTTGAAGCTAAAATAGCTTTCAACGCCGTCAAAAGCAAAAGGGCTGTACAAAAAAGAACGTATAAAGTAAAAACGCAGTGGCGAGGCTGGTCAAAGCGGACAACTTTGTTTTGTTCGCTCTTTTACTTTTTTCCGAGTTGGACGTGGAGTATACGTGGTCGAGGAGTGTGTTTAGGTTTCAAGTCCCGTTAGGTACAATCTGGCTTTGGCTATGGTTTTAGGTTTTTTCAGTTCTGCAGCGGGTAGGGTTTTTTGCCAACTTATGTTTGCCATCGATGAATTCGGATTTGTCGATTTGAAAGATTATTTTTGGAGTGTTTCGCCGGATTAAGTTTGTCGATTCTAAATGTTAGTCTTTTGATTATCATTTTTGCGGTGTTCAGCTTTTTTCTCTATTTTACAATTAATGAGGTCGATTTTGTTTACAATGTTCTTAAGTACTCATGTATGAATTCATGTGCCAGGTGGTGATTACAAGCGCGGCTCGCTTGTAGCCCCTCCTTGCAAAAGATCACCGAATGTGATTGAAACTATAACCGGAGTATCCAACTCAATAATAGGTACGTGAGTCACTACTACGTATTAATGTCATAGAAGTTTTTACAGTTTAAAAACAAATAGGAAAAACTTGCGTGGCCGTAAAAAAACGTCCAAAAATCTAAATAAAAGTAATAAACTTACTTATTTTCAAATGAATAGCCCCACAACGCTAATACACTTCAAATTACTCCAAAAATTAATAAGACCCACCCTCGTGACCCCTGACTTGTTATTTGCCCCTCTGTCCATTTTCAAGTGATTACCGATTCTATGACAATACGGCATACTGACGATTGCTTGTGACACCTACAATTTAGTATCACTTGGCTTCATTCGAATTTGAACCATAAATATTCCTAACATAAAGTTCTAAACAATAATCACCAGTATGACTTTTCAATTGTTTAATTTTGAAGCAATTTTTAACAGTGCGTCGTAGTTTTAACTCTATTGCGTTAAGTTAGAGTTCGATTTAGATTAAATATAGTTTTCAGAAAGGAGTAACTTTAGAGCGGCGGGTGGTAACAATAAAACCGATTGTTAGGTCGGTCTATTATTCGAAATTGCTAATTGAATTAATGTTTTGGGGGCTTTGGATTTAAGGTTGATATTTAATTGTAGAGTAGAGTCGGAGAGCAGCGCGCATTCAGTTGGGAAATTAGTATTCTATTGCAATGCAATCATTCAGTTGTTCGGGTGGTAGGGGTGTGTCGATAGTTTATGAGTTTAAAATTGACAGTAATGTTGTCATGAAATATTTTCGAACTTATTAATTGTGACATGAAAAACTTGACTTGTTGAAAACTGATTCGGTTATTTTTGTTAACTCTATCGCTCTGATTCGATTTGCATTTATACTTAAAACCATTTAGCCATTTCTGCCAGATGCTTACAAGACAAAAAAATATTCGGTCTTTTAACCCTTAATTACGCAATTACACTAGGTAATACATTTAAAAAAAAAATGCAAAATACAAGGACAAATATGGCAAGTCTACGATTTTATTTTTGCAAAGAAATGTAAATTATCCAATATAACTCAGTAGATTTCCATGTAAGAAATATTAATAAGAGCCCGTTTTAATTCAAATAACGAGTAGGTACATGTGTCGCTATTTCCTGACACCAAAATTAACTAGACATTTCGACCTTCGAAACGCAACAGTGACAACCCTGCGATAATTTGGGTTCGAAATGAAATTATGCATCTGTACGGAGCCGCGGCCATTGTTCGCGGATTACAAATAAACATAAATACCGTTCCTTAATGCAATAAACTTACGGGAGATGTACAATACAGCCAATTTGGAGAGAAGAGAAATAAGGGGGGAAAGAAAGAGAAGGCTGTGGATTATGATGATGATGAAAGTCAATTTTAGGTATAGACAGATCTAAATCTATAAATAGGTTTTTTTATCGTCTAGTAAGCTTTTTTTAGTTTCGAAATGTGGCAACTTCAAAATAATCGCTTAACAAACATACTATAACAACAGTCTAATTGAAAACATGATGGCGGCCTGAAATCTGACATTCGAGTACCACTCGGCTTAATTATTAACTTTAATTTTAATGGTAGTCATAGTTTAGTAACTGTTAAAAAACATACTCGTCGAATTGAGAACCATCTCCTTTTTGGAAGTCGGTTAAAAATAAAATCGAAACCAGTATTCATTTTAAAACCAAACTCGCCAAGTATAAATCAAAATCAATATCCAATAGTACAAAATGAACACTGCACATTGCGCAGTGCGACCGAAACGCATTGTCCGGCGATGATTAACAGCCTTGTTTATAACACTGGCCGGGGCGGAGAACAAAAGCGGCAATGTATTGTGTTGCATCGCTTGTGTAGTGGGAAACGGATAGTGTTGGGAACGTAGTGGAGAGATTTCTGAAAGGCATAGATTTTACAACAGATGGATTTTTGGTGTAGAACAAAATTCACGAAAAAGTTTCTTGAGTATAGCTTGGATTAGTCTAAGCTTTTGTAAAGTTCTTGAAAAATCATCAAGTTTATTTACCTCGATGTAAACGGGTGTCTGTCAGTGGCATCGTAGCTTCCAAACGGCTGAACCTATTTAGATTTAGTTCGACCTTTCAATTAGTTCAGCCGTTCAAATGTCTGAGTTTTTTTAATTCGATTAACTATGTAAAAGAGAAATTAAAATATTTTTACATTGATTAGTTTTTAAACAGCATTTCTTGAGAGACACTTTTCAATCCAAACTAGGCGAGTTTGTGGCTTTAAAAGTAGTATTAAAAACTGATCGACGTTAGAGCAACAACATTTTTATTATTTTCTTTTAACAAGGTTTCATTTAACTTGCCGTGTTAGTACATACGAGTAGGTATATGTGTGGGTCAAATCTTGCAACTGAATTTTGACTTCCCGATGTCCGATTGAGCTAAAATTGGCTATGATTAGTAACTATTAAGACAATGCAATAAAAGCATGTTCTAAAAAATATTTTTAATTAAAAAACGAACTAACTTATATGATACTGATATTAATTTAGCTGTGGCATCCATTCCCGTCAGCCACAGCGCACAGTAAATCAGAAGGACAATGCGCGACCGCTACCAACGGCTACCATTGTGTCTGCGATTTACTGCTTTCTGCTACATTTTATACTGTGGCTGCACTGATGCAACATAGATTTACTTCTGTTATTTTCCTATGTACTAATATCCTGTTTTACTTGATAGCTAGCTGCGTCCCGGATTCGCTTTCCTTTCCAAAACAAAAAAAAATCGAATTTTCATACAAAATTTTCCTGCTAATTCTAAATTAAATTCTAGATCTAAATTAACTAAAAGTGTAAATTAGGCCGCAATGACAACGACAGCTATATTTTTATTAAGTTTATTTATTATCTGTTAACTAAAGTCGACAGAATTGGCTCCATCATTTTTCATAAAAAAAGGTTTTTGCTTAACAGCCAGATGCAAAATTGAAAAGAGTTTCTATTAAAGCATCATTTACAAGCAGATGTTTTATAAATCCAACTCTTTTCATTCCATCCCTTTCATTTCTGTTCAAAATGTATTTACATCTCGTTTTAATTTAATGATATTCAAGATGGCCAGTATTTCTTGCTCAAGAAAAAAGTATTTAGTCGTTTAAAGAAGTATTATGAAAAAAGATTTTATTTGTGCGAGGGCGTCATTGTATAGAGATTTTTGTGTTCTTTCGACATTGTTTGCAATACATTGATGGTGATGTTCTTTCAGTTGGTTGAGTTCACTCAGTGTCTATTCAATGTAATCGTTCCATTGCTTTTTTATTGAAAAGCGTTCTTTTGTGCTTACTTTGTAGTATGGGAGGTTCGATTACATTTATATAATGGTAGGTTTTTGATTTGAAATGATTTTTTTAACGAATATTTAATTGTAGTTTTGTAAATTTTACAAAACAGAACTTCCAATTAAAAATCATGGTAAATCATGTTTGCAAAATACAAAACATGTGATTCGGTCTGTATAGTCTCTTTTTTTTATGCCATAGGTTCTTTTTACGAAAGACTTAATAAATATTGATAAAAATTAGACCGACCTTTTGGAAATCAGTGATAGGCTCGCGTTTCATCTCGCCTGATGGACTGATGGTGGTCGTGGTCAATTCTATGCGCCAAGGTATACATAACAGATACTTACAATGAAAACCCGGAAAAAATGAGTATGTTTTTAAAAACAATTCATTCTACAAATTAAGTAAATACATATGTGTCAATGGAATTTTCAGCCTTATTTTTGTCCAAAGAACAAACTGAGCAAGCATAATAAATGAGTAACGGTCGTAATAATGTTCAAATGTTTTATTATTTTTTGGAATTATTAAGTTTTGTTTAAAAGCTTTACTTATCTTCGTTTAATTTAGGTAACTCTAAAATACCTTTGTAAACGTGACTTACCAGTAACATTCAAAGTTATTTAAGGTCAATTAATATTTCTAATTTCTGAAAAAAAACTATGAATCCGCGGGGCACAGCTAGTTCCTCGGCTCAGTTCATGAGTACAGTAGGCCTCATAAGTGCTCCGCGTGAAGTACAATCGCGCGCACAATTCATTGTGTTCGCAATTAGAGCGGGGCAGTCGCGTGCACGAATTTAATGGCCGATGTTATTGTTTTTTAAACGCCCCACGGTAGGGTTGGCGGACGTTACTTTTTTTGTTTAATATATATAGTATTTTAACTTCTAATTGTTTTTTTCTTTGTATTTTTATTAGTGTAAATTTATCATTAGTGTAATTCGTTTTAAACGGTACTGATTGAATAATAAATAAATAAATAAATTGTTCAAAATAATTTTACTTCCTGCTAAAGTTGTTTTTATTATTATGAGCCCAAAATTTCCCAATGTTGGGCAAAGGTCTCACTACGGTTCTTTGCATTAGTCCCTGTCCAACGCTATAATAGGCAAGTCCTTCTGGTGTTTATCAAGGTCCTCCCGCCATCGTTTCCTTGGTCTGCGGTAAGTAAGTATTCGATCTGGCATCCACTGGGTGGTAGTTTTGGCCCAAAGATCATTCGACCACCCGACATGCGGCAGACTAGTGTTATCAAATCAAACATATTCGTTTTCAGATTTAAAAAAACACATGGAGTTTGTAATAATACAATAATAAAATGATTTCGTAATCAAATCTCAATAAAAACTAAAGTTACACTTTAAATTAAAATTAAATTCAATTATAACCGAAATTAAAACGTTACTAATTGATTAAAATACCCTTTATTACTAACGCATTGACTCAATCTATCGAGATATTTTATAATTTGAGTTTTTTAATTAATTTTACCTACTCGAAAAATTGAAAACAAGGCCGGATATGATACGGGCAACAATAATTGTGTAGTGCTAATGCTAACCCTGCAATGCTCCCCGCATCAGAGGGCTGACGTGAAGCGCGTTCGATTACAGATCGATCGACTTGAGAACGAGATGCGGAACCAAATGTTGACGTGTGGTGTGCCTTAAATTTGAGTCTACTTGTAGTCACGGGTTATTAGTTGGGTTTAAGGGTGCACTAGGCAATGGACCCAAGTTTGAAGGCTTTTTATGACAGATCTAAATTTTCTAAAACTATTGACATCCTTGTCTAATGGCTTGCAATGATAAAGGCAAACATATTTTTAGTTAGTTTAGATCTGTCAAATAATGCCTTCAAACTTGGGCATATTACCTCTTCGTTGTATAGGTACCGTCTGGTTTGCTAAGTGCCTTACCTCTGTAATATAGTGAATAGGTACGAGTATCTTCTAAATCGGCTTGCTTCATCTTCGACCACATCGTCGCTTAACAACAGGCAAGTTGGTAGTCAAATGCAGAATTGTTCTTAAAAAAAAACATTGAATGTTTTTTAATCCTATTGATATTATAAATGTCAGTTTGGATGTTTGAATGTATGTGAGTTTGGATGTCAATCATGCAAAAACGGCTGAACTGATTTGGATTTTGGTATGAAGGTAGCCACCCAAGATTACAATATAGGCTCCTTTTTATCCCGGAAATGCGAGTGAAACCACGAAATGCAACCGGTAATAAATATTTCTGATTACTAATAATGATAACTTAACAGGAATAAAAGATTTAAAAAAAATGTTGCATTAATTTTAGGTAAAACACTATAGCGACGAAGAACTACGAGTATGTAAGGGCAAGCTGTCCTATTTTTTAGTTTTCAATTAATTTTAATTTCAACCCTAAATAGTCATAAACGATTTATATATTTATTTAAATAAAAAAATGGCGAAAAAAAAGGGACTAAAAGAAACAGCTAACTAGTTCAAAAAGCACATACTGTACCCCTCCACTCGAGTCTCGTTCGACTGCGCTCCTTTTTGTTCCTCACAGTTTGCACTTTTGTTCTCGACTGTATTCTTCGAGCTGCACCAATGAGAAGTACCTTGCTTTTACTTTTATTTTCCTTCTTTGACATTTAAAAGGGAATGTTTCCTTTGTGGCTCTTTAAATATGTTCGTTATATTTGTGAGCTTTGCGCTCTTAAATGAGTCGTAGTGTTGTTTTAATGTTTTGTTTTTATTTTTTGATGAATCAGGATTGTGGTGTTGTAAGGGTTTCTGTATAATTGAACGACGGGACGTGCAACGCGCTCGCCTGATGGTTAGCGCATTTCTGAGGCCACCAGAAGTTTAAGTACTGTTAAAAATGTATGTCATTTCCCATATTGCCAACTAACTAGAACTGAATATAATATTTCTGGTGGAACAATAGTTCTATTACTATTGGTTTACTAAAAGAACTATGGTAAAATTGCACTTCCTTTCAAACTGGAACACATTAATGTATCGACACTACAGCTAATAAAAGACCTGTAAAAGCACCAACTACTTCCCATGATAGACGTCACAACTCTACCACTGCCAAGCATGTTCTAGTTTTTCTTCCCTTTCTAACAGCATCCTTCTCTCTTGCCCACAGTACAAAAACGCGCTCGCATCACTGAAGTCTGCTCCAGCCCGTCTTCCAACGCCGACCAGCCCTCAGACCCGAAGACCCCCGCCCCCTCCCCTCCCCTGACCACCCCACCCCCGCGCTCGCCCTCTGACCACGAACTGAACGTAGAAGAAGAGCTAGAGGACACAGAACAATCGTGTACCCCTGAGAATTTAAGCATGAAAGAGACGAGAGATGAAGTCCCAGTTAAGAAAGAGGAGGACGATAAATGGGAAAATGATTATAAGTACAAAATGTTTCGAAGGAAAGAGACGGCTGAGACTAGCGAAGAGAGCTCGTTCCAGAAGTCGCCGATAGATGTTCTTATAAAGGTATGTTGGACTATGCTACCCTAAGATTTCAAAAGCTCAGGATCTTCCCATCCGAACATTTACATCTGAAATTTGTTTTATTTTTGAATCGGTCGCTTATTTCCGAGTGTCGTCACGGTCACGGGAGCTTCTTAATAGAACAATGTAGCTTCATTGATCCCGGTCTGAAGCAGTCCTCATCAGCTGATAGAATGTAGATTAGGAGTGTGCTTCTTTCATTCGGCCAGAACATCGAGTTGCTGACCAGCCACGTGCTTCTACACATATTTTTAGTACTTCGTTTCTTGATGGTTCTTGATCTATGTATGTTAACAACTCTTCTCTTTCACAGGTATTCCCAAGACGCAGTCGGCAGGAGATCGAGGCCATGCTGGCTCGCTGCAAGGGCGACGTCGTGGCCGCCATGGACCTCATGATCAACGGCTCCGGCTCCACGCCTCCAGCATACAACCTCACCCAAGAATCTCCTCCGTATTTGCAAAACTACCAGTCCAAGTCTGCGTTCTCCCCGTTGTCCAACCAGAGCTTTAAGTTTTCGCCTTCTAGAAGGTTCCTGACGCCTCCGTACAGTGGGACCGGGTATCTCCCGACGGTGATCAGGCCGCCCCCTGAGTATTTGTCATCGTTCTTGCCTCCCACAGACTTGATGTATGGAAGGCAGCTCCAGGTACCTTCTCCTGGGACATCACCAACTTCTGATAATACTAACAATGAAGGGTTTTCGGATTAGGACTCGGAAGTTAGGAGTTGAGACTGGCAAGAAGTTGCTGTAATTTATTGCGTCGAAGCTAGCGTTTGCTAAAGCTTGCCGAAATTGTGGATTGAGATTTTCTTGCGGAAGTCTATTTATGAAATATTTTTTGCGAGTCTAAACTTTGAGGTGGAGTATAATTTTACAAAGATGTTCGAATATGTGTAGTTTGTGTATTGAAATTAAATGGTAATTTTAGGACACAGGTGTGCTGTAGTTAAAATTAATTTGTGATGTATAAAAATCTACTTGAAACAACGTTACACCTGCCTACTCCTAAACTAAAAATGTTAGAATTCTTCTCTATTAATACTACGTAATTATTTACTATTTTCTCAATTTATAATCTAAACGTCTGTATAAATGGGTCTTAAATCCTACATAATAATAGAATTATATAAAACTAAGCTCTAAAAATATTGTAAATATTATGCATCGGCTTATACCTGCAGTATACGTACTTATATAAAAAGTAATTAGTATTCTTCTCACGGTAGATTATATCTTCATACAAATCTTAGAATTTATAAATAAGTTATATAACAACTAAGTATTCGATTTCTAATTTGACAAATTAGCGTTAGACGCTATATGGAATGTAAATATCAAATGATTGTACAAGAAATCTGTGTTTTGTGAGTCATCTTGATTATCTAACACCTGAATTTAATAAAAAACAACCCATCAAAATTATATAATGTAATTAACAAAAAAATAATTAGTGTTGAAGTCATTCTATGTTTTCAGCTCCGGCTAGTATTATTGTATAATTCATTCAAGTTATACACTTATAATTTTATTATAAGCACAAGCTTTGTGGATACATATTTCCCATTATAAAATAATCCAAAAATTTAGTAGGTTTTAAAAGTAATATTAGTGTTCAGTAGATAAAACTTAAGATTAGAAAATTATGAAATTAAACGGAAAATAGTATTAATGTATATATTTAAAAGTAATTGTTAGAGTATGTAATCACTAATCGAGTAAAAAGATAGAGATTGTAATGTAAAATAATAATATGTAATAAATATACGTGCTCAAAATAATGTTGTGTTATTTTTAGAGACCTTAAAGTTATTCACCTCTAGCGCTTGGACTATAACTTCAATACAAAATATCTTAGTGATAGAAACATAAAACTACCAATGAAGAAATTTATTTACAAACGTTGCTTAGCTTAAATTAAATGTTAAAGTTAAATATCATTTAACTTGTGCGCAATACAAAATGTAAGTAAGATCTAACTAATAAGCATGTACAAACTAATGTCGCTTAACTTTAAGCAGCTTTTTAAAGTAAGGGCCGACTTTTCGTAGCTTTTGATCAGAATAGTTTTTTTATAGGTAAGTAAAATTTATAGTGTGAAATAAAACTAAAAAAACTCTGCTACTTTTTACTATTCAACGTCTTATTTTTCTCAACTTACTGAGACTTATTCGCGTTAGAAAACCTTGATTTATCTTTAATTTAAAAACTTATACATACTTATACAATGAGAATAAATGGCGCTTTCACAAAGCTCTTTATTTGTTTACTAGCTGTTCCCTGCCACGCTTTGCTGTGGATAAAAAAAAAATAGCCTATGTTACTTTGGGATAATGTAGCATTCGAATGGTGAAAGAATTTTTGAAATCGGTCCAGTAGTTTTTGAGTTTATTCCACACAAACATCCAAAAATACAAAAATACAAATCTTTCCTCTTTATAATATTATTATTAGGTAGTATATTAGTATTAGTATATTAGTATTAGTATATTAGTATTAGTATATTAGTATTAGTATATTAGTATTATTAAAGATAAGAATTTGCATAAAAATGGGCATACTCTATTATCAAACCGCAAACTATGGTAGGTACTTATTAGTTGATCTTTAGCAAGTTATAGCTATATCTAATGGGTTAATTACACAATAAATGGGCATACTCGGCCGAGTGCTCGGTCGACTGTCTCGCCACAGTACTCGTCACGTATAATCAGCCCATAATTTACTCTGTCTTGACTCCGATCACCGATAAATCACAATACATTGGAAGTACAGAAGTCCAGCTTACTCACTGAACCTTAACATATGTACTTATAGGTAAGTTAAGTGACAATGCTCAATACTGCGCACTGCATTGCCACAATTTAACACTTTGACTGCGGCTAATAGTCAAATGCGTTGTGTTTTACGCGCCTGGCGTGTGCAGCCGCACTCGCGTCGCACAAAAGAAAACACAAGGTTTGTGTTTCCCGCAGTCAAAGTGTTAAATGACGTTTGTCGAGCTAAGCAACTGCTAAGCACCGTTTATAAAGTCCTCAACGTTTCGTGCCTCAACGTCTGTCGGCAGCCATTCCGTTTGAGCTCAATTTGTCCACTCCGCTATCGGCGTCCACTTTGTCCACTTTAGCCCGTCCGTTCCGCTTGTCCACTGACAGACGCCCGCATGTCTGCAAGTGGTGGGTAGTTTGTTGATTAGACCAGTCAGGCGTCTGCCTTACGCTAGGCAAATCTTCGATATTCGATACCCAACGAGTTTGGTCTCTAAGCGACTAACGCAATACAAATTCATAAAGGTTCGTAGACAGGTGTGCAGGTTTTAGGTTCGTGATTTGTATTGGGTCGCTGACTGATATAAACCTAGACAGAATGATGCGTTAGATTTGAGTATTTGATCAGGCAAGATGGCGGTCAACCGCAAGCCTATCATCGAATAAAAAAATGCTCTGTCCAACTAAAGATTGTCCGGCAAAAAACGATAAGACTAGCTTTATGTTACTGACTAGTTTTAATGCGTCAATACTCGTATGTGATTGAAGTATACGTACACTGGCAGTAGGGTAGTTTTTTGGCTTCACCTGGATCTAAGGCAGCACTATGTCTGCTTTTTACTTGATCTGAGTTTATAAGGGTGTTATCGTAATAAAACCCTGTTTACATAAATAAATAAAAAACGACAACCTGTACATGTGTGTGTATTCTCGCCCTTACCACATACGTAGTCGTATAGTCTAGGAGTGCATCACATTTGGTTATCACTAGTGTAGTGTAGGAGGTCGTTATCGCCTCTCGGCCGGACAGTCTATTGTCTGGCCCTTAATTGGATGCCTACGGCGTGGGACTAATACTGATTGGGATGTGTGGATATAGGATGTGTGAGTTAGAACTATAGAGGTTTACCTAACTCTTGATATAATTATAAAGGGTTAGATAGAAAGATATGCTAAGCTGAATAGTCCTCATCATTATGAACAACTTTTACTATGGGACCAACCTTGAAATCAAGAAAAAAATCAGTTGTTCCATTAAATAAATATTTTAGAAGTGACTTAAATTAAGTAAAGCTAACCAAATTATTTAGGCAATTTAATAACATAGGGTTATAAGGGAAGGGTATGCTAAGCCGAAAAGGACTCAATATTATGAATAACTTTTACTATGGGACCAACCCTGTAATCGAGAAAAAAATCAGTTGTTCCATAGAAAAATTTCAATGACTATTCACAAAATGCATAGAATCTACTTTTAATCCAAAATTTTCTTAATATAGCGGGTGAAACCGTGGGGCACAGATAGTGTAAAACCAGTGCGTAAACTTAAATTGTAACCAAGCTTCCGTTTTGCAAAAAAACTGACAAATCAATATTGAAGGTAACAAATCAGCCGCCCAGCCGACCGAGAATAAATGCATTAGGTCGAGCACACACTCGGGGAGGTGGAAAATCGGTAATTGTGCAAGCAGCCTTACTATCAATGGGTTTTGTGTGGGATAGAGTGTCAAAATAGATTATAAGTATTTCTTGGATTTTAAAGAAAAAAAAATGGTTAAAAAAAGTTGTGAAAAAATTGCGGTGAATGGATGTTTTTTTTAGCTTGACCACAATAATCGTGAACAAGTTAAAGAACTTGTTAAGGTCTGTAATTAAGACGATTTTTGCCGTTTGAATAAAAGTATCTAGTTGTTTTCTCTATTTCAACAATTTAGAAGAACTTATAAGCCAGAGATCCTGGGTTCGATTCCCAGCCGGGCATATGTTTGAATGATGTATGTATTTAAATTTCTGTTCTAAGTCTGGGTGTTAGTTGTCCTTGACCTTGTGTGTGCTCCATGGCATCCCCGACACAGGTTATCTTAGTGGAGAGCTATGAGTGTGAAACGTGTGATTTATTTACTTTGTTTTTTTTTTTTGTATTTTGTTATAATTGTAACGGGAATACTCACGCAAAAATTAAATCGTTTACTACGACTAGTTTCAATATCAGGACATTACAAGCTCGACGCGCTCGCGGTTGCGTCCCGCCTGGCCTGGGACTTTGAGTATGTTTAAAATGACAGTAATCTATGTACAGTAATGGATATTACGCGATTTACGATTTACGCTACCCTGTTTCACGCGAATTCGGAGATACGGTTTTTCTTTTTGATCGCCGTAATTACGGTATCATTACGGTACTTTTAATTATGTCATCCAAATGACCAAAAAATGAGTCTTTTGAACCTAATAAAGTTGAACCGCGACTTACGTGAAGTCCGGGGATATTACTTATTATTGTACTTCGTTTCTATGTAAATCATAATGTAAATAGGTAAATTGAAGTATTATTTCGTATACTAGGTATTACCAACTGTTCAAATAAACTAAGTAATGGGCAGGTATTTAAAGTTAAGTAGGTACGACTAAGAATTTAAGAATACGTCTCCTCTTCAGCGCGTTTTATTTCATCCATGCAAGGTCTTGAATTCTGCGAGTTTAAAATTCTGGGTGGCGCAGACCTGTTATGGGCAAACGTGACGTTTAACATCAGGCGAGCGATTTGCTCGTCTCGTCACTCAATTACATAAAAAAAATCTTTTTACTAAAAATGTAAAACGCAAAATTATGAACGCTGATGATGATGTGGTAAAGGATAAAGAATGTATAAACTATTAACTATAGACTCCTTAAAATCTCTTAAGATAAATATTTGAACAATAAGCCATTTATTATAACATTTTTTTAATAACAACAACGTTTTTTTGGTAACTAACATTTACTTTCGAGCTTTACAAAAACCAACAATCCTTCGAACCACTTGCCACAATCGGGAACCGAACCCGCGACAGATTACTGAGATATATCAACAATATCAATATCCTATCAACCAAAGATAGTTATCAACTATTGAATCAGAAAAAAACGTTGAATAGAGATAGACACAATGCTACAAAACAATTAAAGTTACACGAAATACGTCAATCCTGAGATTCGGTCGGAAAAGGTTCTGTCAAAATTATTTATTTATTTTAAGTAGGTAGTAATGAAAATGTAAATATTGTTTTCTAAACATTTTTACTATTTTTTAACGTATTTTGTTGAAATCCACGAGCGTACGAGCGTATGGAAACTGAATTAAAACGGTATTTTCAAACTTTCAGATTTATTTCTTTTGAGTTTTTCTCGTCATTGAAAAAGTTACGCTAGTAAAATAGCACAAAAAATTTTTTTGAGCCGCTATTAGTACTAAGTGGAATAAAAATAATCGTTGACTTAATCTATCATATTTATAAAGGATCTTTTAAACTAGACTCTAACTCAAACTTTCTACTCCATCTCAAGGTTTCAGTTTCAACTTTCAACCCGGAACCCAAAAAACTCTCTTTAAACACAGGTTACGCCTTTGATAGAAAAACAAGGCTCAGTGTATTTACACAACTTTTTCAAGTTTTACTACTTTTTTTACTTTTTAGTGTTTCGTGAGACAGCCCTGGAGCGACGCACCTGCGGGCAGCCCTGCAAGCCTTTGAACGCGTGGGAGAGATTGCGGTTAGCGATATACCCCAAAAATACAATAGAAAAGGTTTACTTTCTTTTCTGCTCAATGCTCAATAGCCAATTGTATGATGGTGGATACTACACCTGTCTATAGTATGGAGCTGTTATTTCTGGTTGTTTGTCTTTGTAAATCCTACTAATATGAAATGAGGTAATTTGAAAAAAATCAAGTTTTTATTGCATTGTCATCGGAGTTATACACGGATACCAGACAGCTCAATCAGACATCAGGAAATAGTTCAAAATTGAGTTGCAAGATTCCACCCAAACAAACATAGATTGATGTTGGTTACTCAAATGAAGCAAAAACTATTGTTTATTTTTAACCGACTTCAAAAAAGGAGGAGGTTATCAATTCGTTTGTATGTTTTTTTGTTTATTTTTTTTTTAATGTTTGTTACCTCTTAACTTTTTACTGGGTGAATCGATTTTGATGATTCTTTTTTTATTAGAAAGCTGACGCTTCCCATTTAGTCCAGTTCTGATAATGTTATCCATGAGAAAACCATATAAGTCTTAAATTTGCATTAAGTACGTGCGCGACAAATAGATGAATAACTCAATAGTCGGTCTTTTGAAGTCGGTTTTTGGTTTTTTGTTTTGTTAAAATAATGTTCTTGTTTAATTCTAAAGTTTTATTTCACCTTAAATTGTAAAATTTGTGAATATGTGAGTATTCTTGGCCAATCAAATATCTGTCCACTGTTGGACATAGGCCTCTACTAGATAATCTCTTAGAGAACTTATACTTTGCCCGAGTCAGTGTTTCCCGATACTCGCAGATATAATCTGTGTGTCTTCAAGTCGCGAGTGACTCGGTTCCTTCGAGGCGCGCGTGCTGCATCGTAGACCGCATCATTGCTTACCATCAGGCGAGATGGCGGTCAAACGCAAGCCTATAGTTAAAAAAAATAACGCCACAAGGCTCGATTTTCTGCCTCCCGCAACTATTTGCCACCAGCCGCCTCACGCAGCTCCGTTGTAACCAACCCTATCGCTTTTACTTTATCTACATTTGTTTAGCGCTAGTCACAGATTTTTGACACAACAGGGTTGGCAATACTGCGCAGTTCATTACTCCACCTGGCCACAGGATGCCCCACACTACGTTGGCCGATCTGTTTTTATTTTCGAGCGCCACCCCAAAAGCCATAAAGATTGTAATTCTATCGATAGTTTGTCTATAATGTTTGCATGTAGAATCAAACCTCAAAAGGGTTGGTAAGTTGGTATCGGCTGGAGGGGTGAAGAGGTGCGGGGGTGCGGGGGTGCGAGGGTGTTTGTTTCCATTAATTCGCTATACTTGTGACGCTGAGTGTATTCACGACCGGCCGGTTCGGAACTGTGGAGAGAGCTTTTTTATTTTGCTTATACATCATAAGTATCGAGGGTGTTATACCAGTGAGTTGTATTTATAGCTAGTTTTCAGGAGAGACAAAAAATGTTTATAAATTTGCAACTGTATACCTGTATACTTAGATTTTTTTTTGTGAATGTTTGTTAACCGTATCTCCGTAACCCCTAAACCGATTTCGATATAATTTGGAATAGAGATACCTTATGCCCTAAATTAACACATCAACTATTCATTTTCACCTTTTTTATTACCGGGCGTGTAAAACCTCAGCTAGTTACTGTATGGAAGAAAAAAACAGCTGTTAGATTAAAAATTCATGGAATCCTAAACGTTGAAAGAGATAAACCGGTTTTGATAAAACATGTCTATTTGTCTAAGCCGCCGCTACAAACCTGCTTTCAAATGAAGAAACCGCATCCAAATCGGTTCACCTATTTAAAAGCTACAGACACATAGCAGTCAAACGTAATACACCTCTCTTTTTGCGTATCAGATTAAAAATAAAATAAAGAAGCCATCGCCATTGCATTGTAGGTTATAAAAGAAGCCGTCTCCACACCAAGCCCCCGT
This sequence comes from Alcis repandata, assembly GCA_949125135.1. NCBI lineage: Eukaryota > Metazoa > Arthropoda > Insecta > Lepidoptera > Geometridae > Alcis > Alcis repandata. The sequence continues at coordinate 9,898,165 of OX421245.1, read as the reverse complement.
CACGGCTGTCAGGACCACTCCCCGTAATTATTTTTATTATTGCGCCCTCCCTGCGGCTTGTATTTGTTTTTAATATTTTTATTTTATTTTATTTATTACGGCCCGGCTCGGACACGACACTGAAGCACTTCGATTGGGGCATTAGGTTTAATTTTAAATTTAATATTTGTTGGAGTTTTATTAATTTTGTAGGCTTCCGCTGTTGTTTGGGTAGATTTTGTTGAGGAATTGTTTTTATTATAACAGTGATTATAATGAAAGTACCCATATTACTGTCCTTGTGACGGGGGCGTATTTAAACTTTTTTTTGTAGAGTAATGAAATGTGGTTTGTCACCTGGCTATATCGATTTTGATAAAATTTTGTTATAATGACTTGTGACGATTTGGACCACATCCTCCACATTATACTTGTTATATATTTTGTTCAAAAAGGTCTTCAAAAAGGCTGCTAATAGCATCTTAAGGTTTACCATCAGGCGGCCAGTCCGCTTATTTGCCAACCACGGCACAAAAAATAACATATTCTATTACAGGAACAACCAAAAAGTTTTTTTTAAATGCTACTAAACAGGAAAATTTCCTGGAAATACACAATTATGAATTGTGTCTTTTTATTGTATTGTAATTATGTACTGTAAAATTATGATATCCTAAAAGCGATAAATCGAAGCTAAAACTCGGAAATTTTACAATTTGATATCGGATTTTCTCGAAGGCTGAAACTTCGTACAAAAGGTGTTCTGTCCCTCTCTAGCGCACGGATACAGCTGTATACCCGTCCCGCTCTACGCTACTTTTGTAATAGTGGTAGGTAGCGAAGTGAGAAGAAAGTATTGAATTATGGCGGGGTTAAGTGGACGGGTTTCAACACCAGTGAGACAATCTTTGCCCGTTAATATGTATTATAAATACGAAGTTGTATTATTATAAATATATAATGTATGTATGTATTATAAATACGAAGTTCGTGTGTCTATAAGTGCTTGTTACCACGTGTGTCCATAACTAATAAAACGGACATTGATAAAATGGAATAAATAATATTTTTAATTTTGTTATAATTAATACGGGAATACTCACTTACAAATTAAATTCTTGTGTTATTTAAAACAAAATGTGTCAAAACCACGTTAGTTTCCATTGTAAAATAATTTATATTATCAAAGATTTTCAACGCGTGGGTGAAACCATGAGGCACAGCTAGTCCTCATTATTTTTGATCGAGCGAAGTGAGTCTCATAGTTTACGTGGACCACTTAAGGCTTGTATTACCGAATTCTCATTATTACATAGGGTAAGTATAGAAAAATAGTCTGAAATAACACAATTCTATTAAGACGTCGAGCCGTTTACAGCGACGTATCACACTCAACAACAAGTGAAATTTTCAGAGTCTCTAAAATCCAAATGTATGGGAAGCACACCGCCCTTATATCAGCTCGGTCAAAAAGTACGAAGAGAAAAAGTTTACAAAAAACACCAAACTAAGTATGCAGCGCGACGCGCGCAAGCCTGCTGAACACGAATAAAATAAAACAAAAATTCTCAACTAAATTTTTAAGACGCTACGATTTAATTTGATTTAATTCGTGGTGTCGCAGACCTTTTGTGGGCAAACGTGACGTTTAACATCAGGCGAGCGATTTGCTCGTGTCGTCACTCAATTGCATAAAAAAACACGATCTGAAGATGTTGTCACGACGCGATGACATTGACAACTGATAGCCCAGAACTGTTTATCGATTAATTAGGAATGTTGATAATATTATGTTTCTGTTAATTATTTGTGATGTCAATAAAGATTTTTTGTATTGTACGTGCATAATAACGTTTCTAACCACTACCTATTTAAAATACACGTTGCTTCACTATCGCACAGCTCCGTCCCCGGCTCCGGTTAAAACCAGCTAAATGTAAAAGGTCCGGCGAGTGAGTTACACACAAACTTGCACAATTATCCACACTCGGCCATTGTTCAGGCGAACAGTGAACGAACAGTGAACGGTGAACGAACAGTGAACGAACAGAATGAACAGTGAACAATGAACAGGGAAGTCTGTAGCGTTCTCTAGATTTACGAGCACAGGGTTGTGGGTTGAGAGGTTACGTTCTATAGATAGGGTAGTTTGGTGGTTGGGGAAGTTATTTACAAGGTTTTTTAACTTGCAATGTTGTATGTATGTGAGGGTTAAATCTTGCAATTGAATTTCGAGGCACTTCCCGATTTCTGATTGAGCTGAAATTTTGTATACCTACCGGTGTAACTCCGATGACAACTCAATAAGAGGTTGTTTTGTTAACGTCACGCTGATACTATTATAGTTTTTGGTTGACTGGTTAGTTTAGTTGGTTATTGGTTGTTGGTTATTACTGGGTGGCGGTTGGAGTCATGTTTGGCTGTAGTTTGTTTGGCTGATGCGCGGTGCGCTTCTATAGTTTTGAGTGCGGTTTCTATGGCGGGGTAATCTCTATGTAGGTGATTCTAACAAGTAGCACCCTGCAGTTTTATTAAAAAAATCGCGTCTTTCGGCATACATTTATTCTGCACTAGCAGCGCCTCGCGGTTTTGCCAACATTCATACAGGAACCAATTTTATCCAAATTCGTTCAGCTGTTTTTGCGTGATTGACTAACAAACATTCCGACATTTGACACAAACTTTGACATTTACCTATATATATAATGTGGATGGATTTCTATCTTTGTAATATACATTTAACTTGTACATTAGCTGATGTTGTAATAATATATTATGTAGTAATGAAGTCTTGTAGTAAAAGAGCTCAACGCGAGCCAGCATCTACGGCGCTACGCTGCTACGACGTAGCGTGGCGTAAGTTTTTGAAGCTGTATCTCGTGGTTTGTCCTTTTTTTTATTTCTGAAAAAAAAACAATTGCAGTTTTTTGTAATTTTCAGAACGTACTGTGCAGTCAGGGGGGGGGGGGGCGTTATTTAGTTAGGGTTTTTCATTTGACATTCAGGTTTTTTTCTAATTACTTACTCTTTTTTTTCTTTAATACTTCTACTCTATTTAATAAATACTCGTATAATCGATTAGTGTGATTCAAATCGAACTAATTCAAACAGATTTATTCAACATTTAAATTAAACAAATTAATCCTTTCCCACGCAATTTCATAGCATTTAAAACTCCCCTCTAAATTCTAATCTATGTTTAAAAACCGACAAACAATACTTTAAACATCAGTTAAAACGTGACCAATTGATCCGTAGAGTAGGAGGGTGCCACAATCATACAAGGTCATACAGAAAGGGTATGCTTAGCCGGAAAGGGCTCATCGTACTCATCATTATGAACGACTTTTACTATTGGTAGGTACATCTCTGAGATTGAGGAAAAAATTGGTTGCCTGTAAAGTCGGTATACGGGCGAAAGTTTTACGTGACAACGACTTTGAGTGGTAAAATAATTTTAATGTGAATATTCATTCGTATAGTAGGAAGAAGGATGAAATAATAGTAACAATTTAAAACATTTATTTATACAAAGAATTATATTTAAAACATTAATTTATACAAAGAATCTCGCACTGAATTTCATATTAACAAAATTTTTATGTCTGTCTCTCTCGCTCTTAGGCGGGCTAACCATGCCCGAGTGGAAGGGACGCGTGCCTCTCACTCGCTCTCATTGTGAGCGCATAACGTGAGCGGAGCGTAACGCAGTTTCTTGAAGTGTCACCCGGCAAACCAATTTATAAGACGTTGTCACGTCAAAAAATCAGCTATTCCACTGAAAACTGTCAATGACATAGTGTATGGAACAGCAATTATTTTTATTCTTTAGCTATGAGCCCTGTTTGATTCGGAATACCCTTTCCTTATTACCCTATTTAGCAGAGTATCCGATTCAATCTTACGTGAATATTTTGTTAGTTTCCAGAGTTAAATTGTTATAAATTATTTTTAGAAATGTTAAGAAGCACGTTTGTGTGGGTCGAATTTTGCAACTGAATTTTGAACAACTTCCCGATGTGAGCTGAAACTTGGTACATCTATGATACTTCGTTGACAATTCAATAAAAGCATGTTTTTCCTTCAATATTTTAAATTAATTTTCTGTTAATTCATTTGTCCTGCAATAAGACGGTCGTTATAAATTGGAATAACTAGCCGCCGCCATCTTGTTTGGTCACGTGGCAGACGCGTGCCACAGATAACCATAATCTGATGCGGTTTCAATGAAGTTGACATTCTGTTGTTGATTCGCTGTGACATTCGAGTTTTGACCGCGTTAATTTTGCATGGGTGATTGTGGCGAAAATTCATTGTTAATTTTAAAATCAGAAATGGAGGTTTGTTATCTAGATGTATTTTTTTGTGAACTGAAAAACATTTTTGTCTAATTTAGTGACCGTAAAAAAATGAAGTAAGGGGTGGAAAAAGGGTTTTTTTTTAATTAAAAGTTTCAAATGCCCCATTCTAAAAAGGCTACACACAAACAAACACACGAACAGATCTTCAACATGGTTGAAAATACTCTTGATCTATCAAAAAAACTGAATCAATACCGGTTCGGCAATTTGGAATCTACGACCCGTTAGACACACAGAGACAATAGGCAGGTAGACGAAATTAAAATTCATGGACGTATTACACGTACCTACGTAGGTACGTAAGTAATACGATTTCCTTCAAAAACTAATATTATTTTTTCAATTTTTGCCAAAGAAACTGATTCTGCAAAAAACAAGCTTCACTTTCATGTTTTTTTAACCATTTATTAAGTTTTATTTATTGTCATTGAAAGAAAGACATCTTTCCCTCTACTTCCTAAAGGGTTGGTTTTTTCCGAAATCTGAACAAAGATACTGTCATCCAATACTCGAAATACCCAGATGTGGGTATTTAACCACAATTTAGAGTTAATTGTTAACCTCATTGAAATCTTTATAAAAACAGGTAGAATTAAATTCTTTTGCGACCATTTTTAATAGACCTCCATCGTCTTAACTTGTTAAAGCGACTCTGTACTTCTAGAATAAAAAAAATAAGGAGCTGTTAGTAGTCTTAAGAGGTTGGCAACGTATCCGTGACGCCTCCGGTGGCGACGGTGATAGCTTACCATCAGGCGGCTCGTTTGCTTATTTGCCAACTATGGGCATAAGTTTTTAGTTTTTAACTAAAACTCTCTTATTCGTCGTACTTTATCTACCACCCTTAATTTTTTTTGGTTGTGATATATATTTTTACATTGATTAATTATTTTAGTTATATTACAGTTTCTGTACGTACAGTATAAATTAGGCCTAGCATAGATTTTGACGTAAAGTACGTAGCGAGTATTCGATAGAAAAATGAATGTAAAATAGGACTGCGCCCCTGTCGCGCGTAAATGGAAACTGCATTGTTAAACATTTATCTACCGAATGCTCGATTCGTATTTTACGACACAATTTATGCTAGGCCTACTGTGGAAACATACCCTTAAGGGTAGAGGTCTGTTTAAATTGGTCGGTGGTTCAAAACCAGTGGAGTGATATCGATTACACATTGTTAAAGAATTATTGCAAAATCGATTCTACAAAAACTTTTTGAATAAAGAACCTTTTTATTCTTAAAAAAAAAAGTATCTTTGAAATGTTTCTACAGTAAGGTACGTTATCTCTAAGAAATAAGGTTTAATATCAAACAGGAGGTGTTTGGTGAAATTGTGTGTAGTTTTAAATTTTGATAAGCAAATGTTTATAAATTCTTACGACGGTATTGACAGATTGACTGACAGTTCGTTTTTTATGAAAAATAGAAAAAAAGCCTTAAAAAAGATAATGGTTAATATCTACAAATACCTTACACACTAGATCGATGACAAATACAAACTCTCGAAAACAAAAGATACTTGTGACACGTTGTAGGTAAGTCTGTTTTTGTGTCACAGCCAATTATTTTTATTTTTACGTTAGACAATATAAGTCATCTCACCAGGAAAGTGACGAAGATGTTGTTAGAAATGTAGCAAACTACTCCGGCTGCCACGGAAGTTCACGGAACCCTACCAAGATCGTGTATACACTGAGAAAAATGTCCATCTAAATTCCGCTAAAAGAATGATGAATTCACTTCACTTTACACCATTCATCAATATTCACCGTAAAACTAGCACCAGTTTTTAGGGTGACAATAATTTTATTATGATGGTTGTCACCGTAAAAACGTGCTAATCATCGTACTTGTTGGTGATATCAGTATGCTCCGTACTTTAGGTGAATTCATCGGAATTTTGATGGCCATTTTTCTCAGTGTAGACTTGCACTTGATTGTAATATAATCTAAGTACCATTGTTCCGTACAAGTTCCTCAAAGCTAAGTAGGTACATACTTAATTGTTTATAACTTTCTTTAAACTTCATACGCCACATAGGTCCTTACTCAGTTTCGCGAGGGGTCGTTCTGAAACCCTCTCATTAAGTACTAACCACTTTTAAACAACAACAAAAAACCAACAATAGAACAATACCACAACACTATCGCCACACGATATCCATTGAAGACTATTGAAACCGATTGAAGCCGATTGAAATGAATTGAAACTTACCTTTGAATTCAAGCGTTTGAAAGCCACTGGAGTAATTGTTTTCATTGTTTTCTTATTTTCATTATTTCAAGTTTTTTGGGCGTGTATTTAGTAATTGTTATTCAATTGCTCGATGGTGTAATTGAATTGAATTGGCTGGCTGTGGTTGTATGGTATGATTGTTGGGCGGTTTATGGCTGATGTCCCAGGGCGCGGGGCGTAGAGCGGAGCTCGACGTGATATTTATTACATATATTTTTATTTGGTCAATGTACTGAGTTAAGTATACATATTTCATTATAATATTTTAGTTTTAATACGTAATTCTGTTCCTAAATATTACATAAATATTCACTCAAATTAGCACTGTTAGTTATCATAATTAATGGATAAAATCATTAAGTTAATCCACCTGCTATAAATTTACTATTTAAGCTTGCAAACAAAATTATTCAATTTTGATTTAATTTAATTAAATCAAAATTCAAACAGTGAATGTAATGGGTTGAATACACGTAACGAGCAAACAAATCATGGTTCTAGCGACTGTCTCGCCTCTTTAAACTGTTTATAGAAACCGAGTACTCAGCCGAGGGCAACCCATTACCAGAAAGGACTTGGCAGATTTTTAACCGACTTCAAAAAGCCGACGGTTTTTACTTCTGTACGAATGTCTCAGTTCTGTGACTGTGTTTTTTTACTTACGTTTAAAATCACACGTTCAAAAACCTGCTTCAAAAAACATACAAGTTGAACAGTTAAAAGCTTCAGCTAAAAATGTCAAGAGCACAAATATCCAGCCCATTGTAGCCAATAAGTGATTCAATATTTGACACTGGACGCGAGCAGTGTCCCGTGACCGGCTGTCCCGCTCTAACGTGGCAAGATAGAGCGGGAGGGAAGGCGGGAACGATGCGCGAGAGTCGACAAAAGCGGCCGACTAAGAAAATACTGGCATGGTGGTATTGCAGGGACGGGTTTGAGGAGGAAATGAAGGGGCAATTAATTATTGCATTAATCATTTGTAATACGTCTGATATGACTTTTGTATTTATTTATTTCTAGCTACGCGGTTTCAACTTCACTTTTGTTTCATCACCGCGCCGGTGATGAAACAAAAGTGATGATGACGAAAAATAGCTTATGTCTTTCTCTGTCTCCTTGGTAGCATGTATGGTACATGATAATTGGTGAAATAGTTAAGAGTTTGAAAGCCTAAAAAAAGTAACAAACTCACTTTCGCAGGATTAGGATCAACTTAAACGGTCAAGGTTCAACTTAAAACTATAATTATGTCAAACAAGTTTTTCCCAACGAGTTTTACTGCTACTGTTACTAAACGTATTGTTTTGTACCTAATTCTCAAAAAAGTGCAACAACTGAATCATAAAAAATCGACTGCAATTGCGCGATAATAACTTGACTTGGGTAAATTAACACATAATATCGCTCCTTACACTGCGTCTGGAACCTTGGAACTAAACATTCCTAAACCGGTTAGATTAGGACACCATACCCCAGTCCTAAGTACGTCCCAGCGCGTCTACTGTAGCTCTTCACACCGGTGCTCTGCTCTCGAGCTCTCCACTTCTGTTCAGACTGTACCGACAATAACGCAACTTATTAATACGAAAGCAGACTTAGTATGGGACGTAGATAAACGGTCTTTCTACCGTCGTCGCGGAGATTCATTCATTTACAGGCTTGCGTTTGAACGCCATATTGCCTGATGGTAAGAGCAATTATACGGTCTACCATAGAGCACGCGCGCTTAGAAGGAGGTAAAGCTGAAATATGGATATGATTATGGGTCATACCCTTTTGGATGGAAAGACAATTTGTCCACCCACACTAAGCCTGCTGTAGAGGTATGTATGAAACTCGTTACCTGTTTCTGCCTTTTCGAAAAGGTATACAAAAAGGTAAAAGGTTGTTCGACGTCATTATAAAAGAAAAGTGATTAACTATTTCCCGGTAATTGTGGTAGATCAAATGTCAAATGCATGCCTAGTGAAAAATCAGTTACTGGCTGCATCTCGCGGCTTTACCTAACATCTTCGTTATTTTTATCATTTGCATACATCATAATTATGACTGGTAGGTATTGACGAATTCTATTGCTCTATTCGAACTAATATGTGTTTAACTAATAAATAAAATAAATTCAATTAGCATAAAAAAATAAAAAATTCCCATATCTTTTACAACCGTAGTAAAATTATTTCAATGATAAAAAAATTGCCTTTTTTATTTTTATTGAACTAGTAAATATCAAACAATATCTCTATCTCTAACTTCAGACTTTCATCATTTTTCGGTTTCAAAAAGATTCAAGAAGAAAAAAGATTATTTATCTTTCTCATATTTCTCAGTATTTAATTACGAAACCTAAAACCATATTTGAACTAATTTTGAAATAAAAATCGCTTGTTTAAATAAAATGAGACCAATTAGTCGTCCGTCTCATCGTATTTGTAAATTCCTTTAACAATTCTTTAATGTCACGGTTCAAAGCAATTATTTTGTTAACTCGACGTTGTATTTGTTTAATTCCGATTAAATAAAAGTTTTACGTTTGTTTGGTCGAATTCAAGGTTCGATTAGAACTACGAGTATAACTTATAGTTGTTTGCTCTGGCTTTAAACGTGATTGAATATTTGGTCCATTTTAATGTAAAAAGTCGCAAGTACTTATGGTCGGGATTTGACATGTCGCATCAATGAAACTTCTCTTTATTTCTGAAAAGTATAAAAAGAAAAGTTTTTCAAAATCGATTGATTTATAGTTGTACTTTGAAGCAGTGGGAGATTATATTTATATCCTCTATATCTTATTTAAGTAGCTATCTACAGACAGTAACATATATCTTTTCAAAACGCATTGAGCATGATTTCGAAGACAACTTGATTTTCATGTCTTGCTACAATGGATCAATTTTCAAATTTAAGATTAGCGAGTTAATGTTCAGATTAGTTTGGCTTGAATATGTCTGAAATTGTTTTGCAAAACCGTTATTTACACACTAGCTACGCGCCGCGGATTCTCCTAGACCAACCGTTAAATGGTCCGGAAGTAAAAGTAGCCAATATGTTAATGCAAATCTTTTCAGTCATTTTTGCTTAATTCAGTATCAAACATCCAAACATACAAATTTTAACATTTATAATATTAGTAGGATTTTTAACAAAGAATACTTCGAAGAACACTTCAATTTATGTATTTAATTACGGAAATGTCCACCAAGCTATGTTGGAGGCCTCACGCGGCCTTAAACCTTCGACACTAGGGCCAGTCGCTCAGCCTATACGAACTTACTTCGACACGGAAATCGAGTGCCCCTGCGCACAGTATCGAAACTGCAAAATAACGATTTTTTTAATCGTATTAACCATACGAATATTTAATATTCTACTTTTAGGGAAGCAAATAATTTAAAAAAAGATATTTTTTTATGTTTTAAATCAAATAAAATTGATACTACACTTTTTTACTCATTAATTTAGGTCAAATTTTGACTTTAAATTGCTTTCCTGTAAAAAATGCCATTTCCAGTTTCGATAGTGTTCGTAGGGGCAGTCGAAATTGCGTTCTAAGTTTCTATTTTCCTATTAGTAATTCAATAGTTTAAACGTTTAATCATTGTTTAATCAGTGAGTCTAATTAGGCAGGGTGCACACGAGCCCAAGGCCGATCGATGAGGAGTTGGGCAATGTTGACTTCGCTAGTCTGGCCTAGGCTTTAATTCGATTTGGTAGCGTTGGCAGAAAAGGCATATCACATTTTTGTTATAATTGGGAATACTCACGTAAAATTGAGTCATTTAATACGACTAGTTATTTTATGCCATAGATGACTGACAAGCAAATGGGCCGCCTGATGGTAAGCGGTCACCGTCGCCTATGGATACCTGTAATACTGGAGGCGTCACAGATACGCTGCCGACCTTTTAAGACTCTATTAACAGCCCTTTTGAAGATCCAATTTTATGATCACGTTCTGTGATCTTGATCAGGTGATTACAACTCGCGGTTGTCGAAACCACGTTAGTTTCCAGCAAAAAGACACATTAGGTTTGTAATGTCTACCTCTAGTGTGAATCTAGTAATGTTTGGAACTTTTGATTGTTTCTCGACTTCAGGATTGGTTGGTCCCATAGTAAAAGTAGTTCATAATTATGAGTATTATGAACCAACACAAAACGTCGAATGTAATGAAATTAAACATATTTATTGTTTTTTATTAACATTTATAAGTTACAAATCAGCCTGAGAAGTTACAATGCGTACTTTGTTTTAGGAAATCAGAAATCAGTATTATTTGTTAGTTTTACACTTTTCTGCGATCAGTACAACCAACCCACTCAAGAAAACATTAATCTGTCCAAAAACTGGAAAACACATTAGGTTGCACACATGGAGAGGTCGACAAACACACATACACATGTGTTATTCTAACGACTGACGCAACTATAATCTATGGTTTGCTTAATTCCGATGTTTGCCAACTATAAACCCGTTTCAAAGACACCAAATTAGGTACAGTTGTGAAAAGAAGTGAGATAAAGGAAAATTTATTTTTACAGTTTTATGTCGACCATAAAATATCGTCATCGCCTGAGAACATGATGATGTTGAACTGTAAACATTTTTACATCGATACACAGTCTTACATACTCGTATTTCCATTTTATTTTACATTTTTACATTATTATAATTTTTATATTGTAACTTTTATGTTAATCTTAAAATTTTAGGACTTGAAGGCGACGAATACCTTGCAAATTTGCAAAAGTATTCGCTACCCACGCTATAAAATGTTGCTTCGATTTCAACGAGGCTTATTTTACCAATTTGGAACTTGACACACTAGTTTTACTTGTGTTGTGACGCTCTAAACTAATCAGGTAGAACTATAATAATAACAGTGTCTTTTTTCATTTCAGTATGTGAGAAAGAGATGAAAAAAAGCCTAGATTAGAAAATCGTACGTCAGAATTGACTCTACAATGGGCCCAATTTTGAAGGCTTTATTTCTCAGATTATTTTTTTCTAAAAGTATATTATCCTTATCTAACAGGTTGGTATTAAAAGACAGATATGCTTTTAGTTACTTTAGATATGTCGCATAAAACTTCTTACCTTAGGCCTACAATCTACATATTATGCACTTAAAAGTCTAGTTGAAAGTAAAATGTATTTCCAAAAAGCTATTTCAAAAAACCGAATTAATTTTCGATTTAATTCGATGTGTGGACTAATTAATAAATAATTTAATAGAATAAACTGCTAATAACTAAACCGAAAACAAAGGGGCACACACAGCTATAAAAACTCAAACAATAAAATCGCGAATAAGACAAAATCCCGCAAAACGTCCAGCTCCCGCATAAATCCGAAGCTGTGGCGACAGCGGCTGACTGCGCGTCCGATGGAGGAGACATCTAGCCCCATACGTCAGTGTAACTGGCAAGCGACGACGCGTGCTGTCGCATACACATAGCTGCTATAGCGATTGCTAGCGATAGGGATAGCTATAGAAATTGCTGCTATAGCGATAGATGACTTTTGGTTGGTGAATGGAGTTAACAAATAAAGGAAAACTCTGCAACTCATATTTGCCGGTCACTGAACAATTTCAAACTGTACAAATTCTCTGCGTCTGATGGTCTATTTAACGTGACGGTGGAGTTGTGAAGAATCTTCATAAGAGCCACAAACATGAGTTGAAGTTGACTTTGGTTCAGTAACTCGGATAAGCTTGATCTGAGTTCAGTAAAAAGGCAACGTATGAAGATTTGGGTATTTGAAGTTTCCATAGGCTTTCAGAGTGTTGCCCACTTTGAATAACTCTATTCTTCTTAGTAGTTTACCCATCTAGCCCCTGTTTAAAGCAACCCAATTTTTGAAAGTGAAATTTAATTTCCCCATATTTTGAAATGCGGATAGGAATCCCACACCACCGTACGGTATGACCACTTTTCTCTTCTACGGACCTATAAGATACGGACACTGGACAGTGGATAGCCTTTTTTCTCGCCGAGCTACAAAATTTTGAATAGAATCTAAACACACCTCTCTGGGGAGGCATTCGTGAGAAATAGGCATAATATTGTCAACACCAAGCTAGTGTTGCTGAGTCCAGGCGGTTCGCTTACCATCAGGTCAGCCTGATAGCAAATACTTAGACAGAGGGTCAGCCCTCTGTCTATTTGCCCTCTGTCTGTCTAATGTAGTTACTCGGGAATACCGGTGCAGGGAGCTCGTTCCACATTTTGTGTTATTAGTTATTACCCTTTTGTTTGTGATTTCAGGTGTGAACAATATAGTTTATCTATCCATCTGGCGTTGTGCGTGCACCAGTACATGAGTAAGTCGATCCCGGCCGATCAGGTCGCTGTTTGCGCCCACTGTCGAGCCGCACGACTCGACTGTGTCGACGACACACATTGTTTGTTCACTTAGAAACTTGAATTTCATATTTTTGGAAGCGGTTTGTTAGATTTTTGGGTGACTAGTGACTTGGCTTGACTTCGATCGTTTGAAAAATTGGGTTAGAATTTGCTGAGCTTTTGTAGAGTTAACATAAAGAAACGACATAACGAAAAAATCTAAAGAAAAGAATAGAAATGTTCCGAAAAATTAAAAAAAAAAAAAAAAGATAATTATCTTTACCTACACGAGATTAAAAAACATGCAAAAAATAACGAAATGTTTGTATGAAATTAAAAAAGTAGTATGATTTTTTTTCAGAATTAAATAGAAACAATATTGAAAGTTTCTTAAAAACAAAATTATTATTTTGTATGAGACAAAAAACGAAATTCCCCGTGTTATTATAATGTATCTATTATATACAATCCCCGTGTGGCAATATACATGTAGATATTATTATATAGCTACTCAAGTATGTACGTAGCACTTTAGCAGGTTTTTGTTAAAACCTTTGGTATGCGCAAACAAATGTACCTAATATTGTAATGGGTACCCCGCCTTAAGAGTCAACACTTCTCGTCAAATTCAAGAATTTTAATACCTGGCCTTAAGCTCGTTATTTTGACATTGTTTTTCATCGAAAGTAAGAAAGAGAGAGCAGATGGACTCGAGTTTTTAATCAAATGAGATGCTATGAGTGTGAAACGTTTATTTATTTATTACTAGCTGACCCGACACACGTTGTCCTGTCTTAACTATGAGTATTGTATTCAAATTGTCTTAAATTTTTTTTATGTTCCGCTCAACTTCCTTAATTTTTTCTTTCGTAAGAACCTTCTCCTGACAATAATTAACACAACAAAAAAAGAATTAGCGAAATTGCTCCATCCGTTCACGCGTGATGCGATGACCAAGGGAAATAGTGATTCATTTTTATATATAGATTTATTAAATGGATTGATTACACGTAGCTAGTAAAGTGTCGATACACTGACTGAGAAAAATGACCATCTAAGTTCCGCTAAAAGAATAATGAATTCACTTCACTTCACTTAATTCATCAAAATTCCGATGAATTCACCTAAAGTACTTAGCATACTGATATCACCAAAAAGTACGATGATTTTCCGTGCCCTCGGCCGAGTCCTCGGTTTGTACAAGCACTTTGACGAGGCGAGACAGTCGCTAGAAGCATTATTTGTTTGCTCGGCCGAGTGTCCACATTTACTGTCTCGCCACTGTACTCGTTACGTGTAATAAACCTATTAGATTATGAAACGTCTTGGTTTTTAACCTCCGACGCAAAAAGAGGGTGTTATAAGTTTGACCGCTATGTGTCTGTCTGTGGCATCGTAGCTCTTAAACGGGTGGACCGATTTGGATGCGGTTTATTTACTTGAAACCAGGTTTTCTAACGAAATCGGTTCAGCCGTTTCAACGTTGGAGGTTTTTTAAATACAATTTATGATACACTATTTTCGTTACGAGTTCGTCAAAGATTGATTTGGCGAAAATAAACAAATGTTTAAGTGCTATTTACCTATATTTTGCTTTGTTTAAAAAATAACATAATGTTTCACACTCATAGCTCCCCTCTAGGCAAACCTATGTCGAGGATGCCATGAAACATACAAAGACAACTAACATCCAGACCCAGCACAGATATTTAAATAAATTCATCATTCAAACATCTGCCCGGCCGGGAATCGAACCCGGGGACCTCTGGCTTATTGGATATATTTACTACCGCTGCGCTAAACTGGTCGTATAAGTGATCTTATCAAAGCTTGCCAAAACGATTAAACATTCACGCATTAATGCGTTTTATTTGCAAAATATTATAAACTTTCAAACCCAACAATAAACTTGAATATAAATAACCATAATATCTTTATACCTCACCCCCAATTTCACACAAAATGTATTAAATTTCTTTTCAAAACGTTTCAAACATTTTTTATACTTTTTGTGGTTGAATGAAGTTTTATACTATTATTCTATTATAATGATATTTGATTTCCTTTATACGTTGAATGGAATGGAATCCATACCGACTTGAAGAGGGAAACCATTTCTTTGGTATTCGATTTGGCTTCCACGTGATGTCTGTTTTTTGGGCTTTTGTATGTTTATGAAAGGTTTTTAAAGGTATTTTGAGGTTGTAACTCAACCCTTTTTATTTTGTATGTTGTTATAATTGATACGGGAATACTTATGTAGAAATTAAGTCGTTTACTACGACTAGTTTCGATCACATTCGGTGATCTTCATCAGGAGATTTCAAGTGTGACGCACTCGGGGTTGCGTCTTGCCTGGAATAAACAAAACGAAATGCAACAAAACAGAACAAAATAAAACAACGAAATGTGTCAAAACCATGTTTGTATTCGCAACAATCGCAACCCTTTATATGTAATTTATTTATTTATTTAACTATAAATGAGCTTCGCGGTTTGTCCTATGAAGTGATGAAAACCAGTGAAGGTGAAAACTGGCTGTGTAACTAGGATATAAGCTATCTCAATTCCAAATTTTATCAAAATCGGTTTAGTAGTTACGGAAATGCGTGGTAACAAATATTCACACACACACTTTTTCATTTATAAAATTAGTACATAGTGCGCTTTATTTAAAACTAGTTGCGTCCCACGGGTTTCATGGTATTTTTAACTGACTTCCAAAAAGGAGGAATGTTTTGCCTAAATGTTAATCCAGGGTATAAGCTACCTTCATACTAAATTTCATCCAAATCCGTTCAGCCGTTTTTGCACACAACTTGCTCTCAGTAGCATAAATAGGTAATAATTGGCTGTGAGTGTGACTTACAGATCACCGAAGTCTCACTATAATGGTTCGGCCTTGAAAGAGGTCCAGGACCCTAAAAAAGCACAGAAGTACTTTGTTTTTGTTTACGAAAACTTACACCGTTCTAAATCACCGGCTCGACAGTAAACGACCAAACATTTATAAAAGGCCAAGTGGCGATTTTCTCAAAAGAAAATCTTCTGACGCGAAGAGCTTGCAAATTAGGGGTCGCGTGCGGAACCCTTCCTTTGCGGCTTTTTATTTGGGCATTGCATTTTATTACTTTTTTATTTCTTTTTAACTGCCGTGGGGCCGATATTGATAATATTTAGAGTTAGGGTTGCCATGAACACTCGGAGAATCGAAAAACATAATACATGACAGGAAAAAATGGGTTTGAGGAGTCCCGTGGAAAATAGAGGCTAAAACGACGCTGAGGCACTCATAGCGTTAGTCCTAGTTTGTACATCACTTTTTTCGATTATCATCATCATTCTTAAATCTTTAATCTTTCTACTGTTAGGATACAGGGCCTCAAAGGCCGATTAGGCCGTATTCCACCACGCTGGCCAAGTGCTGGTTGGTGGATACGCCATTGAATATCTTCTCCGGACGTATGCAGGTCTCCTTACGACGTTATCCTTTTCTTTCTTGCCTAAAAAAGAACCGAATATCTGAGCGTGTGAGAAAATAATTCGTAAAAATCCCAGGTGTGGTTAGACTTATAATATTTTAGAGGCCTTTTGAGTGGCTTTATAAGTCTGACATCAGGACTGGTTACTCGGCGTGGTATACGAACTAGAAACTCTTCAGAATGTCTAGTAGAGAAACTTGAATATTTGATACTTATATTGTATTAAATCTGTGACGTCTCCGGTGTTGCAGGTATCCATAGGCGACGCGCGACGGTGATCGCTTACCATCAGGCGGCCCGTGTGCTCTTTTAGTACCTATGACATAAAAAATAATATAAAAACGACGGGTTGCACTCCGGGAGTGCCGGCAGAAGTGAAAACTTAAGTATTAACGTTGTGCGTTTTGGATATTTTGGAATGGTTAGGGAATAATTTTGCACGAATTGCTTTAATAATGATCAGGTCACGTGACCCTGTCGCGAGTTTAACATTTTTTACCCATTCCAAAAAAGTGTACAACGCCGCTAAAGAAGTTTTCACTTCGATAAATAAATTAATAATGATTAATAACTATTCACACTCATAGCTCCTCACTAGGATGCCCTGTGTCGGGGATGCCATGGAACACACAAAGACAAGGACAACTAACACCCAGACCCAGAGCCGAAATCTAAATTCATCATTCAAATTTCATCAAAATATGTTAATGAATGAATTAAATTGTTTTAATTTGTATGCTCAAATTAGAACTATGGATTTCGTGTATATAAAATGTAATAATAAAATGTATTTGAATTTAAATTTGAGTTTGTAATGTAGTTGTGCTACGATGCGACAGCCCTAGCCCTGTTAAGACGTCCCGCGCCCATTTGTCACGTTCACGGGACATCCTTCAATGGCAGGAATGCAATAGATACTGATATTATTCCGCAGCTTCCTAATAGCAGCTGGTTTCAAAGATTAAAATAAACTGTTTGGCTCAGCGGTAGTGTAGCCGCCTTATAAGCCAGAGGTCCCGGGTTCGATTCCCGGCCGGGCAGATGTTTGAATGATGAATTTAAATATCTGTTCTGGGTCTGGGTGTTAGTTGTCCTTGTCTTTGTGTGTGTTCCATGGCATCCCCGACACAGGATTTATTCCTAGTGGGGAGCTATGAGTGTGAAACGTTTATTATTATTTATTTAAACTTTCCTTTTCCAAAGCTTTTCTGGAAGAGATCGCTCTTAGCGATAAGACCACCTTTTATGCCTTTCTGTTATATTGTATTCTACTACATTTGTGATTTAATTCTTGTGGTTTTTGTAGTTATTGTATTAAATTGTATCTAATATTACAAAATGCGAAAGTTTTGCCCAGAAATGGGATGGAACTGGCTCTAAATAATAGTATGTCTAATAATAATAATATTTAGCCAAAAACCTTTATAGCCCCGCCTGAAACATTGCGTTAATGGGTTGATTACACGTAACGAGTACAGTGGCGAGACAGTGCCCTCGGCCGAGTACTCGGTTTGTATAAACAGGACGAGCCGAGACAGTCACTAGAACCATGATTTGTTTCCTCGGCCGAGTGCACCCGTTTACTGTCTCGCCACTGTACTCGTTACGTGTAATCTACCCATAAAATAGGTATAGCTTTGTTCAGATATCTCATCTACCTACATTGGTTCTAAAGTTCTAATATTACGTCAACACAATTAAAAGTAAAAGAAGCACTTCGTTCCAAACATTTTACATAAAGAACAAACTCAAAAAACAAATCAAAAGAAAAACAACTTCGAGCGGAAATCTTCAAATTGAATCCACGGGACAAGGACGTGCGTATACGTGGTCCTGTATGCTAGAGGGAGATAGGAGCACATCACAGGCCACAAAGCCAAGTAATTGTAGACAATAGGAGCTGAAAAAGACGTCTCTTTAACAAGATTTCAATCTACGAGTGTTTTGCCTTAGGACTTTCTTGCAAACATATTTTTATTATCAAAAAATGTAATACTCAACTCTATTGTCAGTGAATACGGTTCAAAATAAACTCAAGATCTATTTCTCAGCTACAGGCGTAAGTTGGTAAACTTTAAGAGACTTTGTGAACGTACGTCTACCGTAAAACAAGGTTCCGACTTACTACCAGCGTAGTTAGACCTGTGGAACTGTGGGCTATTTTTTAAACTAGAGCTCAAGTTAGAGTGGGTGTGGAATCGTTTGATAAATGTAGGTTTCTCTGTTTGTTACTTGAAACCATAGATTAAATAATAGTTGCTGACACAGAATGTGTGATAGTGCGCGGGTAGATAATTTCCCGCAGGAAACCTCTTGAACTGTAAATGTTTGAATGTTCTTTTGCAACCCACAAGAAAAGTGACAAAAGCATTTTGACTAGCTGCGCCTCGTGGTTTTACCAGGTTTATGACAGGAACCGTTAATTTTTCCGGGATAAAAGGTAGTCTATATACTTATTATGTTAATTATGCTGTAAGCTGCCTAGTTTTACTGAACTGTACCTAAGTAGTTTTTAATGTAGAACCCATATTTTATAACTTTATATAACCAAAATGGTAAAAAACCCATATGATGAGAGTCCGGTCTGTCTGTCTGTCTTAGACAATTTATTTCACTTCTATTTTAGTTTTTTTGTTTTCAAAATGAAAATTTGAAATGTGAATCCTTCGGAGATGGATACATATTTCTGCCTTTTGCAGTAGAAACTTTAGGTCCTTCGGGTCCAAGCGCATGGCTATGGCTTCAATGACCTGTTCAAGCGACCAAAGGGCTAGTGCTTACCTCGGCCAGAGAATTCGTATTGCTATTCAACGAGAGGTAAGGTCCGCGTCGCCAGCCTAGCGGGCACTCTACCCGCGGATACTGACTTGTGACTGTTTTTATCTGTAATCTTCTATTCTGTTTATGTCCATTTATGTTGTTTTAATCGATAAAATAATTGCAATATGAAATATTTTTTAATAAGCTTAACACAATGTGAAATCCCGCCCTCAAACCGACTCAAAAATAATTTCTCAAACCTACAGATTTCCCTTATCCCTAGATTAAATTCCCCACACAAATAACCGAGTAATTTGTAATCTATGAACCCAATAGCCATCAAAACGGCTCACGGGATCTGAACACCTCCTCATTAACTGCGACCCTCCCGTCACCACCAGAGAGACTTTAAAAACCAACCCCTTGATAAAAACCGAGCCCTTGATACAGTTCAGGCGTTTTGGAGAAGAAAATTACGGAAAAGGGAGTGGGGTTATGTTTATGGCGGTTGTTGTTTGTTTATGCCGGATAGCGTGGGTGTTTTTATGCCGGAATGTGTGGGAGTTAAGCCGGATGATGTGGGTGTTGTTGTGTCGGATGTTGGCAGAGTGGTGGAGATTTCTATAAAATGTATTAGATTTTTTTTGTAGAGGTATTTTTTTTTTAAAGAAACACCGCAGCACAGTGCGGTGTTTCTTAAAAAGTATAAGAATGGGAATCTTTAACGAACAATTTCATTTTAGGTAAGTGCCCTTCATGTATTTACCAGATTTACCTACTTAAACCTCAAATGAGATTGGGTAATGTATCTTGAATGAGTAAAAGATTCTAGATAATAAAATTGATTTCGATTTTTATTCAGAAACAATGTGAGTAGAAAATTCACATTTTTTCTATTGCAGACCTCCTTTGTTTTTTATTTGATACTTATAATTTTTATCATAAACCTATCTCCCACATTTATCACAACATTTTTAACTGTTAGCTGACTTAACTTTTTCCTTAACAGAATAACACTAGCTTACAAAAAAGTGAGTAAGTGGAAATATCTATCCGATCAGTTAGAAGTGGCCGGAAATTCCGTATTCGCATCCCTAACTAACCCCTTGCAATTCCAATATTACATTCTTTCTGTATCTTCACACAGCCGCGTGGCGAGGATTAGCGGAGATGTTAATTAATATTGTGAATTTGTGACGGAGGGTTGCCGGTCGCCGGTCGCCGGCCAAATTGAGTGTGGCTGATCTCTAATTTGATTTTAAGTTTCGATGAGTGTTGTGTGAAGTGTGATTAATTAACCGACTTCAAAAAGGAGGTGGTTCTAAATTAAACTGTTTGTTTTGTATGCTTGTTACGCGATTACATCGTCAATTATGAACCGAATGTTTTTTTTGTTTTAATTGATTAAATTTTGACCTATATATAGGGTTATTCGTAAAGGGTATGCTAAGCCGAAAAGGGCTCATAGTACTCATCATCATCATTATAAACAACTTTTACTATAGGACCAACTCGAAATTCGCGAAAAAAAATCAGCTGTTCCATACATTTTGTTGAGTGTCGTTGACATTCTTGTACTTTCGGGTTGGTCCCATAGTAAAAGTTGTTCTGATGAGTACCTACCTACTATGAGCACTTTTCGGCTTAGCATACCCTTTATGAATAACCCTATATAATTAATAAATTCAACATTTAAAAAACATTAAGTACATACAATTCTGTTTTGAATAAGTACACCTACCTGGGTAAATAGCTAAATTATGCATTTCTTGTTTAGTAACTCTGATAGACAGACAGATTTTTAACACTTCGAAAATATAATAAAAATGACTACTGACTTTAAATGAAACTAGAAAAGAAGAAGAAATTAACTGATTTTCATTAATATTTATTTAAAAAAAGTACTAAGTCACACTGTGACTCGTTTTGGTGTGACTGGTTGGGAACCCCCCTTTTAAAACAATCAAAATATTCAATACATTTATTAATTATTATGTTTTGTAAGATAAAACTCGGGCAACAAATTCTTCAATATTGTTTTGCAAGGTTGTGCCATCTAGCGTGGAGTAGACGAAACTTTTATTTACGGCAATAGCGCCATCTATTGAGAAGTAGGAAAACTACAATGAAATCGAGTATGGCGACTAAACAACAAGGCGTTTCTACATTTTGAAGAGCCAGCTAACATTGTAGTTTCGAGATAAACCGCTAGGTAGCGCAATTTATAAAATGCAAATTTTTCAAGATTTTCTTTTTACTTATTTACGAAAACTGTCAATGAAAATGATAAGTTTTATTGATTTTGTAAGTAAATAAACTTCTTCTCATTGTGAGGGGGTCCTTGGCCTTAGATTAGCAGATAATACTGACGTTATCTTGACGAATCGATGAAAATTTCCAGCGGTGCTATTATAATACACTCTGTAAACAAACAGGTTGAAACATTACGTTTTGTGGAGTATGTGACATAATAAGTAATACATTCATATTTTGAATGGAAATTAACAGCGTTTCCGGTGGTATATGCTGTTTTTCCACATTATTGTTGTTTTATTTATTTTGGATTATTTTTATAGATGATTTTACTTACAAACGATGATAACCTATACCTATATTGTTTACCATACTTCGGTGAACAATACCTACTGAGCCGCGGTTCCGGTCCGCTGCCACTGGCAACGCTGCTCCGGTGAGGTAAACAAATTATAGAAAACTCATCTGAAATAATCTAAAGGATATTTATTATTATACTATACAGAGTTATAAAGCAAAGGGCATGGTACCGAAAATGGCTTATAGAAATATCTAATCATTACGAACAACATTTACTATGGGACCAACCCTGAAGTCACGAAAAAACAGCTGTTTCATTTTTCTATGGACAGCTGTTTTTTTTAGTTTTTTTAGTAAGCTGGCAAAGCTGCTCCAGTGATGTAGATAGAGTAAATACATCCCAGATAACCCAAAAGACATAAATATAGGTATTATTATGTATCTCTAAATACTACGGAACGTAATGAAGTGATTGTTTTCAACCGTCTCGTCCGACCCTTCGCAGGAAGTCCTCTATCGAGGACAATCAGGCTGCCGATTGATTGAGAGTGCACGCTGTGTGAAGATACACCTTGTCTTGTCTAGGGAGAACAATAGAGTTTCTCTATTTATCTTGGTACCAGATAGTAATGTTCAAATTTAATTTAATTTTTTTTTTCTTTTAATATTGTTGCGACTTTGATTTCTTTAATTCTATTTTAATTTTATATTGTACAATTATTTTTTTTTTTTTTTGTAATTTAAATTTTCAATTTTTTTGTTACAATTGTCTACATCTGACCTGCCGCACGCCTTGGCGTTGCTGTAAGTGCGGCAGGTATCTAATATAAATAAATAAATAAATCAAGCGAGATGTAAAAAAAAACCTTAGTTTCAAAGAGCCAAATTTTAGGACGTAAGCAAACGAAAATACAACTGCAAACTGCAATTAGTCAAGAAAAGTCAAATTAAAATTAAAATAAAAGTCAAACCTATTTAATTTACTGTAAAGTTTTAGTAGGTATTTTTATTTTTTCTTGATTTCGGGGTTCCATAGAAAAGTTGTATCCAATGATGAGTACAGTGAGCCTTTTTAGCTTACATACCCTCTCTTTATAACCCTGTATAGGTATTTTATGCCAGCTCAGTGTGATGTTGCCTAGTTTTCTAAGGCCAGCCTTTCTGCCTGTCTACAACACTACAATAGTGTTTCGTTGAACCTAGACGTCGACAAACATTTCCTATCGAGCCGGAGACGAGGCTGCGAAGTGATTCGTCACGACGACGTGTGACGGTGGAGGCGCGAGTTTGTAGTCCGGGGGACATTACGTGTTGCGATAGAGATTATCTCGGGATGGTTTTTGATGGGGATACCTTGAGACCTGAAATAATTTCTGATAGATTTATTCAGTGTCTTCAAGTCCTGAATGAATCAGTTCCTTCATAGGCACGCCTGCTCCATCGTCGACCGCATCATTGCTTACCATTCCATCAGGCATACGCAAACATAATCGCATCTAAGTATTATGTAAAATCTAGAATCCTCTAATATAATACCATAAAATTAAAATGTTGTCAAGCATTATCATATCATATTATGCAACCTTTAATCCTCCCACTGCTGGGATACAGGTCTACCCTTGAAGGGTGATTAGGCCGTAAAATCAAGCAAGCAAGCGTCAAGCATGTTATCAGGGTAGTAATATTTACTTATACGTTTTCGATTAGGTACCTATTTACCTGAGGACTACAGATTTCATATGTGCCTGTGATCTGAAGCAAACTATTACATTGATTACACGTTCCTAACTTTAATTATTAATGTAACAAGCTGTGCCCTGCGGTTTCACCCACATTTTTTATAATAAAAAGTAACCAAATATGTTAATCCAGGGTTTAAGCTACTTTCATATTAAATATTATTCAAATCCGTTAAGTCGTTTTTGTGTGATTGAGCAACAAACATACAAACTGTGACGTTTATAATATTAGGAAGAAGTTTGTTAGATCTAGCTGCGCCCCGCGGTTTCATCCTCTATTTTACTAGTGTACATTATTTTTTTCTGGAATTAAAAATGCGTGTTATTATAAGTACCTACCTACGAGTACCTATGTGTTAAATCAAAATATACGCTACCTTCACGGAAAGTTTCATCGAAATCTGCTATGCCAGTTTTGTATGAATAAGTAATTGTAAATATCTAAACATACCTACACAATAACAGATTTAAAGTTAGGATTACCTGAAGTAACTATTTATTGGTATTGCTTCACTGAATTTGCTTTTGATAGCAAAAAGGTGATAGCAATAGGGATAAATCTCCTTGAAATCTGTTATCAGTACATCTCTATTATCAGATAGTGTGTGAGTTTATTTGGCCCCTCTCTCGGTGACTCGCCAGTCGGAATCAGGACTTCAAAGTGAGTGGTGATATTATTGTGAATTTTTTAAAGGTTTGTTTTTATTTTTTTGTATTTTTATAATCGTAGAAAATATAAAACTTACCTAAGAAATTAAATTATTACCCGCGGATATTGACTTTTCCATTCTATTTATGTTATTTTTAATGATATACAGGGTTATTCATAAAGGGTATGCTAAGCCGAAAAGGGCGCATAGTACTCATCATTATAAACAACTTTTACTATGGGACCAACCCAGAATTCGCGAAAAAAAAATCAGCTGTTCCATACATTTTGTCGACATTTTGTCGTTGACATTTTTCTATGGAACAGCTGATTTTTTGCCGTTGCCTCAAAACATTCGCGATTTATATTTAGATCTTTCTTATTAATGATCCGATACTCAGAATTTGGCCAATTAAAGTCTCATATGATTCTTTTTTTATAAGCTTAATTTTGTTTTAAAATATAGGCATTCAGTGAGTTCAATATTATGCCTAATAATAGAGTAACTTCAACACCTAATGTATATTAATTTAGACTAGCGCCTCAAGGTTTCATTCGCATTTTTTTGTCTAAATCATCCCTGTATTGAAACGAACAATAAAAAAACTGTCAAGCCATTTTAACCATCCCCGTATTGAGACGAATAAATCAAAGCCTTTTTAAAACTTTTGTGAAACTTACGAACAGTGAGTACCTATATTATTATATGTACCTAAAAATAAAGGAGCTCCAACACTTAACGTACCTATAATAGACTAGCTACGCCTGAAGGTTTCGTTCGCTTTTTTCTTGTTTAAAACATCCCTGTATTGAGACGAACAAAATAAAAAAAAAAAATCCATCAAGCCATTATAAAGTTTTTGCGAGACTAACGAACAGCGGTTGATTTTTATACCTATACTAGCTGACTCGACAGACGTTGCCCTGTCAAAAGCCATTGCGTCAATTCTATGTCAAATGTCATATTGCGTAACTATAGCAACCGTAGTATGTTGATGCTAACTTGTCAATTTACAGTAAAAATTATCAGTATATATATAATTTGCAATAAATTAAAATTGCGACTATAATTTGAGATTTAAACTATCCTATCTCTCAAGTTGGATCGAACTGCACATGGTGTGCGAATTTTATTATAATCGGTTAAGTGGTTTAGGAGTCCATTGAGGACAAACATTGTGACACGAGATTTATATATATTAAGATATAAGAGAACTAGCGACCTGCCCGGCCTTGCACGGGTATAAAATATAGCCTATGTTACTCAGGGATAATGTAGCAATCTAATGGTGAAAGAATTTTTGAAATCGGTCTAGTAGTTTTTGTGTTTATTCAACACAAAAATACAAATCTTTCCTCTTTATAATATTAGTATAGATAATACATACATAGGTAGGCTTCTGCACTCAAGATAGATACCTACTGTTGTCATAGCGGCAATCATGTGACGGTGTTTCTACCAAGCCACCGCAACGCGGCGCCACTTATCATTTCAAATAAAAAGATTCATAAAAATAATCCAAGTCCAATATCCTACATTAATAAAATAATTGGCTGTGTCATACAGACAGACAAGACACCGAAGTCTCGCTTTAAGGGTTCTTCCCCAAAGGAAGTTCAGAACCCTAAAAAACGCTTAATATTGTTATAAACACGGGAATACTTACGTCAAATTAAGCCGTTCGTTTATTATTGATTGACTGTAATAGTTATAGCTTATGCCTAGATTAGACTTAGGCTACTTCGTGTCATCACCGCACAAGTGATACCGTGGGGCACAGCTAGTTGCCAATAAAACATCGTCCAGACAAACTAACTAACCATAAATTTAGCTTATCAACGAGCAAAGCTTTACCGCTTTATTGACCCCGCATTCAATTGACCTGTCGTGAACTCACTTGTTAGTTTATGTCTTGATAATTTTAAGCATCCTGTCTTGATCAATGGCTTTGTTCCCCCTGCTGAGACTGGACAGTCGCTGGTATTGATTTTTAAATAGTCGCAAATTTTAGGCTTGCGATATTGCGAGTACGGGAATTACTTCACTCGCACATTCAGAGTCAAACAGTTTGGGTAATAAATAATTTCCAATCTAAATTACAGATAAAAATGAACACGTTAAAAACCACCCACAACTTTTGACAACATTTCAACCGATTTTGTAAAAAAAAAAAATACAAAAATCTTGCCTTCAAAATTTTATCACGATCGAATTCACCGTACTCAAGACTTGTTCCAAAGGCTCTGACACCCTTGCTTCTTTCGAATTTCCTCTCATCTTTTCCCTTTTCCCACAGATCAATCAGATATGACAGACTTCCTCGAGCCAGGCAAGGTCATCCGACCAATCATCGACCAAGAAGGCGTGAAGCTGCTCGTCGAGCGCCTCTACGGCATCTCCGTGCTCGAGCTAAATGAACTCAACGGCTATGATGATAAGAACTACAAGATAATCGAGGACCCTAATGTTAAGAATCCTCTGATAACGAAGCACTGTGAACATGGATATGTTCTGAAGATCATGAACTCTATGGACAGTCAGAATCCTGGCGTGGTTGAGGCGCAGAACGAAATTATGAACTATTGCAGTAAGTTAGTCAAATCTTGGAAGCTAAATTAGAACTACTTCTTGACATCCAATTGAGCTGAAATTCGGTTTAATGCCGATGAAAATGGAATAAAAGATTGTTTTTAAAAATATATTTTTTAATTTGTTTACACAGTTTTCGTTTTTGAGGTTTTATTTAACTTCAAATTTATTTACCAGTTGCCCGCAACATAACCTGCCCAAAGCCAATCCGCAACGTATACGGGCACCTGCACTCCTTGGAAACCATCTCCGGCAAGCAGCACGCCGTGCGCCTCCTGGAGTACGTCCCCGGGGAGAGGCTAGGCGATGTGCCGCGCTCAGAGGCCCTGCTGTACCAGCTGGGGGAGTTCGTCGCTAACCTGGACAACAAGCTTGAGGTACATATTCTTAGATATAAAAATGAATCCCTGTTTGTTTGTCTGGCTTTCTAACTCGAGAACGGCTGGTCCGATTTGAATATTTATTTTTATCTTTAAACTAATATAAAGAGGAAAGATTTGTATTTTTGGATGTTTGTGTGGAATAAACTCAAAAACTACTCATCCGATTTCAAAAATTCTTTCATCATTAGAATGCTACATTATCCCTGAGTAACATAGGCTATATTTATACCCTTGCAAAGCCGGGGCAGGTCGCTAGTGTTTTATAATACAGGGAAGGTCTAAAAGTAAAAAAAAAAACAAACCGCGTGTGAAATCGCCAGGTGCAGCTAGTATCCAAATATTTTCAAGTTCTGCCTCCATACAAGGTTAACCATTGACCATTAACCATTAAAAGGTATTTTTGTATTTTTGGATGTTTGTGTGGAATAAACTCAAAAACTACTGGACCGATTTCAAAAATTCTTTCACCATTCGAATGCTACATTATCCCAAAGTAATTGGCTATTTTTTTTTGTTTTTTTTTTATCCACAGCAATGCTTGGCAGGGAACAGCTAGTTATTTATTTAGTAAACATTACATCAGGAATAATAGGTGCTTACTCCTATCTAACTAATGGGCCTTATATAACATAGTTACAGATAACAAAGAGTTAATAACGAAATAGTTTGATTGTTTTACATGTACCTACATTGTTCAATGTACATAATATATATTGTGTTGTGTATAAATGCATGTTGTAGCAATACCTCATAATAATTAACTAATATGTTTTTGGAGCTAATTACAAAAGTAATGACTATTTTAAATGAGTTACAGAAATAATGTACATAATTCTAACTAGTTTCACGCTGCGGTTTCATTCGCACCAATTGCTGTATTATTTTACTGGTTGAAAAACAAATGAAAAACTAACAAGAAAATGTCAGTGTCCCGAAAAACAAGGTCAGGTTCAACAATAGTCTATACAGTCGTAACCAAACTTCTGTCAGCAATTTAGTTCAGCGCACAATAACGACAGTTATCCGCCGCTACGCTTCGTTTAGCTGTCATACAGACATACATATACATACATACATAATGCTCTCATACACGCTCATATTTGTATTGTTAGGAATAAAGAGTTCCGCGCACTTTAAATTAAGTTGAGGTGTTTTGTTGAAAATACACGATTCTATTTATATGTACCTACAATCTACATATATGTCGAAAAAGACTCATAGTAGATACTCATCATTATGAATGAACATCTTTGAAGATGGTACACACACGGAAATCGGTTAAAAATAATTCTGATCCATAGAAAAATGAAAAATGTCAATGACATTCGACAAAATGTATGAAACAACTGACTTTTTAGATCAAAATCTATATACCTATGAGCATGAAGCCACTGAAGTATGGCCTACAAAACACAAAAAAGAATCATCAAAAGCAATTCACAATTGAATGAGTAATCGCGTTACAAACACTTACTAATATATTACAATCATAGAGGCCAATTAAGAACCTCTAGCTTTTTAAAGTTGCTTCGAAACATCGATAATTATGATAATCCTAATATTTTTTTTACGTCGATGCAAAAGCCCACAGTGCGCGGGAGCTCTAAGCATACGGTAATAAACTACAATAACCGTGCTGTTACGTAACAACAACAAGCGTCAAGGTCTGTGCCGTGACGACTAGGAATGATTCTCAGGACGAGTTAACAATGTAGAGTGATGCATTTTATAGCTTATTACAAAATATTGTTGAGCGCCCTTGACAGGCGTAAATGGCGTACACTTTTCTGGAAGTACTAGACTTTTTTAAAGCGAATGCCGGTTTTTTGATCAAGGTGAACGTATTTTAGACTAAGAACGAGTGTCAAGGTATAAAAACAATGTTTGGGTAAACCAGCAAAAAACTATGTCTAGGTAGTGTGTATTTGAGAAACCATCTGCAAAATACAACCCCTTAAATCCCGAAGTCGCCATATTTTCTCCTTAACTTTCCCCACCGATATAGAGGTAATATCCCCAACATTGTCCAAGAGCCATTTTTTCCCCAAAATTTCGAAAACAGCCCTCAAACTGGCAACCCTGACTGGCCACAGGGCGTTCTGTTTCCCCAATTTAACTTAGATATTGATTTCCAGAACTTCAATCACTCAGGCCTGCTGGAGCGGCAGCACATCTGGATGCTGACGATGGTGCCAGCGCTGGACAAGTTCAAACACGTCATCAAAGACGCTGAGAAACTCGACCTGGCTGAAGAGGTAGCGTTTTACACACTCATAGATCCCCACTAGGATACCCTGTGTCGGGGATGCCACGGAACACACACAAAGACAAGGACAACAAACACCCAGACCCAGAACAGATATTTAAATTCATCATTCAAACATCTGCCCGGCCAGGAATCGAACCCGGGACCTCTAGCTTATTAGGGGGATAGCTAGCTTTTATATCTTTCATTGCAAGCTTTTATTTAGCTTGCAATATTTGTATCTCTATGTGCAGGTCAAATCTTGCAACTGAATTTTGATCCACTTCCTGATAAAATTGAGCTTAAATTTGAAAAACCTGTGTAACTCTACGATGTAGCACGCTTGCCTTAGATAAAACCGATTCCCTCCCGACTTGAAGATACCCAAATTATATCTATTGGGGAACACCCACTCAGGCAGAGCGTTCCACACTAGCGCTTCGCGCAATAGAAGGGGGATCAAAGCGTGTCGTAGGAATTTTTGGTAGATATTTCATCTTCCCCTACACTAATATTATAAAGAGAAAAGATTTGTATGTTTACAACGAATAAACTCAAAAACTACTGATCCGATCTTAAAAATTCTTTCACCAATATAAATCTACATTATTAGCAATTATGTATTATAGACTATATTTCATACCCGTGCCAAGCCGGGGCAGGTCGCTAGTCACCCATAAAACGATGTCCCTTTTCCAGGTGATAGAAGAATTCAAGTACGCCGTGGTGCCGCGGCTGGACGAGCTGCAGAAGGGCGTCATCCATGGAGACGTGAACGAGATGAACGTCATCGTCAGCGTCAAGCCAGGTGGCAGGTACTTATGTGGAACTAGTCGTTCGCCCCGAACCAAACCTCGCGACTCGACTTTTTCTCCACAACCTCGCCAGGGGGAGGTACCTATATGAAACTAGTCGTTCGTCCCGAACTAAACCTCGCAACTCGACTTTTTCTCCACAACCTACCTATAAATCTGAAACTAGTTGTTCGCCCCGAACTAAACCTCGCGTCTCGACTTATTCTTCACAACTTTTCGTTTGATTTGACTCGTATTCAAACTTATAAAGATAGAAAAGTAGAAAAACTTTTTGAACTCCTTCGTTTCTTTAATCTATTTTCGTTTTTCTTTTTCGCTTAAAAAATAGATAAATAAATAAAAAAAAAACGTTTCACACTCATAGCTCCCCACTAGGAATAAATCCTGTGTCGGGGATGCCATGGAACACACACAAAGACAAGGACAACGAGCGATAAGAACGAGCTAGCTAGTTTAACAAAATGATCAGACCAATGATCTCAAGTTATCATAAGAAAAACATTTATTTATATAAAATTGCTAGTTTTCAGAATCTTATCTACACATCTAATCTATTATAGCGTGAACAACAAACAGACGATCTTTCACATTTACAATATCAGTGCGATTGAACAAGCAATAGGTATGTATATTGTAAAATTTAATATTTTGAGATCTAGAAAACGGCATTAACGATTTCGATGAAATGAAAAATCGTCTCGTTTTCGGAAAACATATAATTCTTAAACTGTGAAAGTATAGAAATCGGCGGAACACATGACAACAAAAAAAAAGGTGTTTTGTTGAACTGTTTATCAGCGAGTATTTTGGGATTTCCTTTGAGAAAACAAATCACGGCAACAGACCTATTCTCGGACGCTCGAGATTCTCTCCGTCACACTTACTCTCATAAAATTTCTGAGAGCAACAATGGGCTCTATTCTGACGAGTTATATATTATCTCTGTCTCTGTCGCTCTCATTAGAAATGTCATGCGAGTGAGAGTGACGGCGATAATCTTGACTTTCCAAGAATTATTGTATTATAAGAAGAATTGCTAATCAAATATCAAATACCTAAGGTGCATGTTACGATTGACAAGACCAATGAACTAAATACATTGTGTGTGATAAAGCTAGAATATAGATAATCAGATATGTTTGTCCCTTTCTCGCGAGTCAGAAAACGCCAGAATAAGGCCTCAGTGCAACTCGTTATCATACACCTATCAGTCAGGCTGTTTGCGAAGCTGTGATGAAACGCAGAGCTAGCTGATAACTGATAACGTTAAGGAGACAATCACATCTCGTGGTACAGTCAGCGTAACTAAGAGTACAGTTTTAGACCGATGAAAATAGCTCGTAAAGATACAGTTTTATAACGAATGGGTTTGCTAAGCGGAAGAGGGCTCAAAGTACTCATCATTAAGAACAACTTTTACTACGGGACCAACCCTGAAATCGTGAAGAAAATCAGCTGTTCCATAGAAAAGTGTCAATGATACTTTTCGAAATGTATCGAACAGCTGATTATTTATAATATACTAGCTTTTGCTTTTTTTTGTTTGACCAGTGGAAATCCTTTATGGATACCACGCCCGCCCCGGGGGAAGCAGGGTGGTTATGTGGGAGTCTCCGCCCTAGTGGCGGCATACCCACTAAAACCACTGGGGAATTCATCGTCCGCCTGGTAGGGCAAGGTGGTGTCGCGTTAGCATTGACCACCTTGCCCCGGCGACGGGCCCGATTAGGGCCCCCTGCACCCATGGCGGGGTGACCCTGTTCCCCAGGATCACCCCCCAGACAGTGTAGGGTCGTGCAGGCCGGGAGAGTCCCCCGACTCTACCGGCAACCCCACTGCCGAGGAGCAAAGAGACGGGTTTAACCGCCCTCTCGCTCCCCAGCCCCGCTCGCTCGCACGTGGTGGGCAGTGTGGTTAGCACCACCCACCCCGCCTTAAGCCCACGTTCCTTTCACACCCGGCCGCAAACCTCACGCGGCGAGATGCAAAAGGAACCCTCCTCTTTCCCTTGCACTCCCGACCGCGACCCACACGCGGCGAGGAGCACAAGGAAAACCCTCCTGGTGGCACTGCTGTCACCGCCCGAGCGTGCAGCGCCGTTTCCTCCAATGTCCACCACACTCGTCACCGGTGGTAGCAATGCCACCGTCCAAGTGTGGAGCGCCGCATCCCCCGGCGTCCACCACACTCAGACCCTCCTCTTTTCCTTGCACTCCCGACCGCGACCCACACGCGGCGAGGAGCACAAGGAAAACCCCCCTGGTGGTCCGAGCCATCGCTCAGACCCCGGCTCATCCGCTGTGCCCTCTGCTAATCAGCCCTCTGCTGCCAGAGGGACACGCGGAAGGCCCCACCTCGGGTTCCTCTTCGTTTCACCGGGCTCAGTGCCACGGCTACTTATCCCCCCCGCCACGGAAAGGCGGGAACCCATTCGGGGGGGATAATATACTAGCTGACTCGACAGACGTTGTCCTGTCTTAACGATGACTATTTAGTTCGAATTGGTAAAAAAAGCCATTGCGTCAATTCTATGTCAAATGTCAAAAGTTACATTAAAAAAGTTTACATTGTCGAAAGCGCTATATTATGGTTTAAGTATTTTTTAATTTTCTAATTTTTCACGTTTTTTTACTATAAATTGAGATGTGAGCTATACTATCTCCTAAGTAAGATCGAACTGCACCCGGCGTGCAAATTTGATTGAAATCGGTTAAGTAGTTTAGGAGTCTATAGCGGACAAACAACGTGACACGTAATTTATATATATATACTAGCTGACTCGACAGACGTTGTCCTGTCAAAAACCATTGCGTAACTATAGCAACCGTAGTATGTTGATGCTAACTTGTCAATTTATAGTAAAAATTATCAGTATATATATAATTTGCAATAAATTAAAATTGCGACTATAATTTGAGATTTAAACTATCCTATCTCTCAAGTTGGATCGAACTGCACATGGTGTGCGAATTTTATTATAATCGGTTAAGTGGTTTAGGAGTCCATTGAGGACAAACATTGTGACACGAGATTTATATATATTAAGATAAATTAAGATTTCCTGGTTGGTCCCATAACTCCCATAGTAAAAGTGGTAAAAATTATGTTTATTGTGTGTTATTAATTTACTATGAGCCCTTTTCGGATCCATAAATTCCATAAAACACTGTACAAGTAAGATGCTAGGGTATATGTATGTATCTGACTGTACTATGTAGTGAGTGTCTCACGAAGATATGAAATCATGTCACGAATTCTGCCAAGTGATAAATAGCTATATTAGTTTTATGACTGTACTGGTAAGTGTACGAAAAATAGAAAAGTTAAAACCAGCAGAATGTTACCAGACATGTGACTAAAACAATTACTTAGTAATTATAGCTAAAATAAAAATAAAAAATTGTTATCAAAAATGTGTGAATTCAATGTTAGGCTTGCGTTTGACCGCTATCTGGTCTAATGGTAAGCAACAATGCGGTATACGATGGAGCACGCTTGAGAATAAACCCATTCAATATGTTTAAAAAAAAAATTACATAGATATAAAAATACTTCTAATGTCGAATGGCCCCAAAGAAGGTCAACCAATTTCACCGGCAAGTCAACCAATTCTGGATGATCAGTCGTCAATGTCATCGCGTCGCGACAACATCCCCAAGAAGAGTATAAAACATTTAACGTCCCATTTTAAAATCGTATTAGTTCGAAGACTATCTTTCTAGACTCCATGTACCTAATAGGGAGAATTCTGTGAATATCTCATTAATTATTTCCCAAATAATGTAGGGTCCTAAAACCGCGACTCCTGAGGGTATGCAGTCAGATCCTCGAAGGTATCATGCTCAGGTATGCCAAGTACTAAACTCTGCTTCGACTTGGCTTACCAATTATCTTTTTCTGCTGTAAATAGGCAATCTTTTTCTTTATCTTTTATATGTTCGTTTTAACTTAAAGCGCAGCAAAACATGACTACCAAAAGATTGTAAAAGGTGGATGGCTTGTGATTGTTATTATAACAAATAGACGATAAACAAAAAACTAAACATCTTAGAAGAAATCCTGTGTGTGGTGCAGGCAGACCTGTTATGGGCAAACATGACGTTTAACATCAAGCGAGTGACGAGCTCGTCTCGTCACTTCATAGAGCAGAACATAAATCTGCAAATGTAGCCCATAGCACTGCGGATTCCAATACGAATGTAACGACACCTCGCAATTTAAAATCGGTCAAGCTATTTAGATTTAGACAATAGATCACATAGACACAAACACACTGACATACATGCAAAAGACACCTTTTTTTTGGGTAGTCGCGTAAATCAATAAGTCCGATCTGTGAGAATATAACAAAAAAAAAAACCATCCATGCATCCGGTCGGGAACAGATGACAGCATAATTATACCAGTTGTTGCCAGAGACGCTTCGCTCGATCTGTCACTTCATTACCCGTAAGGTACCACTCCACAACTGGAGGTTGGCCATCAGCTTAGCAAATTTCTCCTTATCTTGAGCCAAGCAGAACTGTTCGACGCTGGCTATGGTTGTACACTCTCGGATGTTTTGCAACCAAGATTTGTCCCTTCACTCAGCGTATTGTTTACCCTTGTTCTAAATAAAATCTACGAACTCTTTATTTTCTTTATTTAATATTTTCTCTTTTTTTCTCTTTTTTTTCTTTCTTCTCTTTATTACCGACTTAAAAAGGAGACAGTTGTCAATTCGACTGTGTTTTTTCACCTTTTTATCAAATGTTTCAGTTCATCCGACTACCGCGTGACTGGCATCATAGATTTCGGCGACATCCAGTATTCTTACTACATCTTCGAGCTCGCCATCGCCATGTCGTACATGATCCTCATCACTGGTGACGTCAGAGCGGGAGGCCTGGTGCTGGCAGGGTACACCGTCAACAGGAGGCTACCTGATGACGAGTACAGGCTACTGAAGGTAAGGGTAAAAGGCGGGAGGTAGGACAACGACCTCTAGTACTTAATGGGTAGAAATAGAAAAGTTGTAGATTTTGTTTTTGGGGGAGAATAACAATAATAAGATAAGAATTAAATAAATAAATAAACGTTTCACACTCATAGCTCCCCACTAGGAATGAATAAATCCTGTGTCGGGGATGCCATGGAACACACACAAAGAGACAAGGACAACTAACACCCAGACCCAGAACAGATATTTAAATTCATCATTCAAACATCTGCCCGGCCGGGAATTGAACCCGAGACCTCTGACATATAAGACGGCTACACTACCGCTGAGCCAAACAGGCCGACAATAACAATTAAGATAAGGACAATTAAGATAAGGAAAAGAATAATAAGATGGCGCTTTTAAGCCTTTCAGCTTTGATCTTTAGTTGTTTTATAGACCAAGCTTGAAGGATTTATAAGAGTATAGCAGATCTAAATAATTTATCTAAAAGTATTGATGACCTTGTCTAACCATCGCAATGAAAAAGATAGATTTATTTGTAGTTAGTTTACATTTGTCATATAAAGCCTTCAAATATGCCCATGTAGAAAGACTCAGTAGCGGGATATAAAATGCTGTGAATGATGCAAATCACTTCGGTTCGTATAAAGAAAAATAGAAATATCGCGGCCAAACAGGTTGTAATTAACTACTAGTAATTTAGTACTCCCACTAGTTGTAATTAAGGGGAAAATGGCACAAAGGAGAAGAGATGATGATGAGGAATTTAGTACTTGTGCTATAGTATCACTTTCCCTTTCAGACCTTGATATCAGCGCGCCTCGTCCAAAGCCTCATCTTAGGCGCCTATACCCTCGAGCAAGACCCCCAAAACACGTACGTCTCGTCCACAGAAAAGGCCAAAGGCTGGGAAATCCTCACCAAAATCCGCAAGAGCACACCTACCGAAGATGGCGACGATACCAACTGGAAGGCTATCGCTAATGAATACTTAACCAGAAGTTAGAACTTGTAGAGCCATCTGTTGGTCACGAATAAAGTTGACAAGATTTATATAAGCGCCATCTAGCGGCAGCTCAAAAAAAATCAATATTTTTATAAATTCTTTGAGTTAGATATTATTTTATTGTATTAGAATGTTATTGTAAAAGTGTTATCATAGTAATAAACGAATAAAAAATTAAACGTAAAATAAAACGTTTAAATGAATAAAACGTAGTCGTAAGATGTTATTCACGAGTTGTTTATTATTTTGTCAACCACTTCTGTGCAAAGGTCCCTTCCATCTTTTTCAGTAAGTGCGATCACAAGCCGGATTTGCCAATCGTATCGAGGTTGGCCCGCCACTTTGTGCCTGAAAACGGACGAACGGGCCGAGACAGAGCTTTTTACTATGAAAGCAAACGTGGTTCTGACGCATCTTGTAATACCTAATTAATACGGAAATACTCACGTTAAAATAATGGTCGAAACTAGATGTAGCCTTAATTATTAAGTGAGCATTTTCATGGGATCGCAATAAGTTTAGCTTACTGACCTCCTTGCAAATGAAAATGGCATCTGATGATGATGATAGCATGACTAACGCTCCTAAAATATGGTCCACAATTATAATTAGTCCACATCATGTCAGTATATTTCGTAATTATATTTCTTAAGGGGCCATCTTTCGGAATCTTGTATAACTCTTGTAAAACTTGAGAAGGCACTCTCGTGAAGTCGTGACCTCCTGGTTTCTGTCGATTGTATGCGCCGAGAGTTACATCTGTGAGTCGGGTACTTTATACTCAATGCCTAGATGTCGCTAGTAGTAGGTTTAGATTATCACATGTAGCGATGGCCAAATAAGGAACTAAAAATATTATACAGGGTTATTCATAAAGGGTATGCTAAACCGAAAAGGGCTGATAGTACTCATCATTATGAACAACTTTTAGTATGGGACCAACCCAGAATTCACGAAAAAAGAATCAGCTGTTCCATACATTTTGTAGAGTGAATTGACATTTTTCAATGGCTATTTTTTACAATTAATTACAATTATTTTATCTTTTCCATGGTATGTTGGATTAGTGGGAGGTAAGTAAAGCAGTACTTTCATCTTAAAATTCTCTCACTCTATAATATTTCATCTGCTACTTAGATAAATATCTTCTACTAAAACACTAATCTATAATTTTTTTTCTGCTAATCCTCGAATATTCTTTCAGGATTGGTAATTCAATATATGTACTACTCGCTCCCTTCCTTTTTTTTTTATAAAATAAGTAATAAGTGGGCACACAAGCGACGGGCCACCCGATGGTAAGTGGTCACCTTATCTTAATACACGGAAGTCGGATACATACATACTTGATCGATGTCTCGATATAATATCTTCTGCATCTACGATCTAAGAGGTAGTCAAAGCAAAACATCATTGAATAATTACCGCATGTAATTAATGTATGACCCCATAGCTGACGTCCATTTATTTCCGCTTTAAACTACACTTTTGATTTCATTTTGATTAGGTGATTTTATCTTATCTTCGCATTCACTTTTGCATGAATGATAGTTTTAGACAAAACATGTCTAAAGCCAGACTCAGACTTAGACGATCTGTTTGTAAATACTATTAATATCTATCTTCATGGGCGTACCCAGGGAGGGGGGGGGGGGGCAGCTGCCTCCCGAGGGCCTTCGAAAATTATAATAGGCTTAATTTAAAATAGCCATCGCATAATTAATAACTTTTATAAAAATACTTTTTTTACATTTCTATTGATTTATTTGACTAGGTCCTTCAAATATGTGATTTGGCCCCCCCTGGCCCGAAACCTGGGTACGCCCATGTGTATGTTTAAATACCAAGCTTGTCTGTCCGTCAGTCTGGGGTCAGACCCTTTCTAAACGGATTAATAACTAATCAATCATTGTAAGCCGCGAGAAATGAGCCTGTTCGTGTTTTAACACAGGCCGCGTCAGATTATGGCTTCGACATGAAAATAAAACTATGGTCAAGATTAGGGGCCGTAAATATAACTTTTTACGGGGTTAGATGATTGTTAGTTCTCTCCTTCTTTCTTGTCTGGAGTTTGGTGTAACGGTATAAATAAATAACGCTTGCTTTTGAGAAACTAAAAGCAATAACAAATCTAACGATTCTTCGCAATCCAAAATCGGACAAGCAGCTAAGGAACAACCCAAAGTAGAACACAAAAACACAAAAAAACAAACTAGTATCGGAGATTACCCTGTACAATCACACAAACTTACAAACTGTAATATATTGATTAGTAAGTAAGTACGTGATCAAATTTCAGTGAAAGTATCAGAAAATGTCTCGTTAGTTTTAATTGAAGTATAAATTATTAATTATTGGAACGCTTGTAATTATTTTTAATGATAACCTTATGTGTTGAGCTATGTTGTAGAACATGGCGTCGCGATTTAAACTTTTATACGTGCTACATACCGAGCTGCCGCGCTGTCTTATAAAATCAATAAAATAAGTTCATTTTAAAGATTTTTTAAATAATTTATTTAATTAGTCGTTACCTTGTGGAAGTTCATCTTGAAATAACTTAATAGTTTTTAATCTGTATCTTCCAGTCGCGAGTGCATCGGTTTCTACTTACTGGGCGCGCGTGTTCCATCGTAGACCGCATCATTGCTTACCATTAAACGAGGCGGTCAAATATAAGACTGCCAAATAAGCAAAAGCCTTATTTCCGATTAAGTTTAATGTCACCGCATGAAAACTGACGTGGTTGCGACACATTTTGTTTCAATTAACACGAAAATTTTCATCAATAATTAGTTAATAGTTTCGACCACATTCGGTGATCTTTATCAAGAAGCAATTTAATTTTATTCGAGAATCAATGGTTGATCTGTATCTTGCCGAAAGAGTGAGCAACGAATCGCTAATTCACCACACAGCGTTCCGGAACAATTATTATAAGCAGCGGTATTTTAGACTAATTAAATTACTTGTAATACAAGTATAGCTGTCACAGATATTCTGGTTCTAATACCTACTTTCAGATGTTAATCTTCTGAAGACAATGACGAAACGTCAAAAGATCACCAATTACAAGTGTAAGCTGGTAATGCGACGTTATCGAGTCTCCGTCGCGCGTAGCGTCGCCCACGCGGTCGGGTTACTCCAATTATAACTGAGGGGTTGTTAGAGACCGAATAGGCAATGCTTCATGTGCTGGGCAATGGTTCGTACGCACTGCGTTGAGGAAACGCGGCGGTGAGCGTCGTTTGTTTTGTGGCAGCAGTGCGCCG
Organism: Alcis repandata; assembly: GCA_949125135.1. NCBI lineage: Eukaryota > Metazoa > Arthropoda > Insecta > Lepidoptera > Geometridae > Alcis > Alcis repandata. The sequence goes on along the minus strand of OX421245.1, from coordinate 9,858,802 downwards.
CCGCCGGGCCTGATAGACGTATATGAACAAGCTCGTATAAAATGTACGTGTCTTGCTTATCCTAAGCCTTCATATCATCGGAGCAAACGATAGATACAAAGTTATTTCTCTGTCATGAGCGTTTTGCTTCACTTTGCTGTAAAGATAAAATTGTGAGATTGGCGTGCTGCCGGACCTATGTATGTTTGATAGCTAGACGGAACAGTACTGTACTCGGCATCAGGCACGATTATCAAACGGAAGCCTATCATCGAATAAAATTAAATTAAATGTGTATTGCAATATTCGTATGTACTATATTGATGTGATTGAAATAGTTGCTACTATAAAAATACCGAACAAAATGAAGTTAAAACCGCAGCGTTTTCCCAGCCCAGTGCGTATCCGTACATTACCATACAATGGTGACAGGCGGTCGGACAGCCGGCCACTGATTACCAGTTACATTTGTTATAGCAGCTGTCTGTTGTGGTATAATGGCTGTGTAGGCCGAGCGGCGACTCGGCGAGCCTAGCGTCAGAGAATCACGGGAAGAATCACACCAAAATATAAAGAAAAAAACGGACGACAACTTACAAAGTTGCACCTTTCGTATGTCACTAGTTCCGCCCTACGTTTTCACCTGCAATCAAAGGACTCTTTGTATTAGTTTAAAGCATAAGCTATATTCTATTCTTTAAGCTATCTCAATGCTACATTTTCCCCAATCTGTTCAACAGTTTTTGCATGAGTAACAAACAGCCAAACTTTCACATTTATAATATTAGTAAGATAGGATAGCCAGGTAGGAATAGTAGGATATCAATACGCAACATCGTCGAACTCGTACATATGTATTAAAATTAGCATAATTAAACTTAAAACGTCTACCATAATATATATAAGTACAGGGTTATTCATAAAGGATATGCTAAGCCGAAAAGGACTCATAGTATTCATTATGAACAACTTTTGCTATGGGACCATAACGAAATTCGCGAAAAAAAAAATCAGCTGTTCTATAGAAAAATGTCAATGACAAAATGTATGGAACAGCTGATTTTTTTTCACGAATTCCGGGTTGGTCCCATAGTAAAAGTTGTTCATAATGATGAGTACTATGAACCCTTTTCGGATTAGCATACCCTTTATGAATAACCCTGTATACAGGTGTAAATGTGGCGTAAAGGGTGGATAATCTTTTACTTACGGCTGGACATCACGACTGTTCGGAAAAGGTAAATTTGCATTCAGTAAAAGTGTCACGGGTTTCACGGGCCACATCCTGTATACGGAGCTAGCAACACTGATCCGAGAGGCGACATTCCACTTTTCACGAACAAAAGAACAAACGAAACTTAAATATTAAAATAACTATCGGGAAATCCAATGACATAAGTTAGTGTTAAGTTAACGTTAACTAAGTATAATAAGTTGAAGTACTGATTCCGTATTATAATGATGTGTCGTTTGTACCAGGATACAGCGAGCAAAAACTCACACGATATGTGAATTTAACGTCGAGAATTTTGCATTTTGGAACCTTCTGGATTCAACAAATTGTTGGAACACGAATTAACACGATAGTCTATGAAGTAGCTTGTTGTTAAGGCCTTTTTACATGTTTTTGTTCGGTGATAGGCTTGCGTTTGACCGCCATCTCGCCTGATAGGAAGCAATGATGCGGTCTATGATGCGGTCTATGATGGAGCGAGAAACCAATTCACTTAAGCTTGAAGACGCTTGATTATAATAAATCTGGATGGCGGTCAAACGCAAGCCTATCTTTGAATAAAAAAAAAAAAAAAAAAAATCTATCGGCTATTTATAGCTGTTGTTCAGCAGTCGAGCTGAAATTTGGCATACCTGTGTAACTCCGATGACAATGCAATAAAAGCAACAACATTTATTAACCGACTTCAAAAAAGGAGGAGGTTCTCAATTCGACTGTATGTTTTTTTTATGTTTGTTACCTCATAACTTTTGACTCGGTGAATCGATTTTGATGATTCTTTTTTTATTAGAACCCATTTGGTCCCATTTCAATTTAGTCCAGTTCTGATAATAGTATCCATGAGAAAACCGTATAAGTCTTAAATTTGCATTAAGTACGTGCGCGACAAATAGATGAATAGCTCAATAGTCGGTCTCTTGAAGTCGGTTTTTGTTTTTTTTTTTGTAAAAATAATTATTTTAACATATATTTTTACAAATTGTGTAACTTCACTTGTTTTCCAGGTAGGTTCGTAATTGCTACTACGCAGGCGTTAAGAGTACAGTTAGATTATCATCTAATTATCAATTACCGGTCTGTGTGGGGCCACAGTGTGCGTGCTACTTACTATGTGAGAGATATCTTATAACATGTGGTCGTGGAGTTGCCGTCACGAAGGCAGTAGGTACTGTTGAAAGCAAAATTGTTTAAGAAAGCATATTTTTATTTCAAGCTTTTATTTAACTTGTAATGTTTTTATCTAGTATCTATTTATGGATAGAAAATGATAATGATGCTCGAAAAAATGATACGGAACAGCTGCGTTTTTACGACTCCAGCCCCCCTTCCCCTCCGCCCCCCCCCCTCTAGCCAAGTTGCAATTATTTGATCAAAACGCTATAAAAAACTAGGACAATGCATGGGAATGATGATTCCACTTAATCTATTCATAGATTCTATATTCTATGACAGAAATGTCAGTCTTGCAACTTGGCTAGGGAGGTTGGAGTCGCAAAAAGCAAACAGCTGCTCCATACGCTGGGTTGGCTCAATAGGAAAAGTTGATTAAAAATAATGATGAGTACTGTTAGCTTTTTTGTAGCCTTTTATTATCAAACCTTTCTGCAACACCTTATAATATAGGCGGCTGCGCCCGAGTGTACCGCCCCAATCTGTCAGCTCCTCACGACGCTATTACGGAGACCTATCACGAACAGATGCAATTAATTACTCCGATATATCTACATCTAGAGATATACAACATTTGTATATCTCCTACTTCTCTTTTATTTTTTCATCAAAGTACTTCTCTTTTGTATAAAAATTAATCGTTGTTTGTCTGGCTATAACTCGAGAATGGTTGGAGTGATTTTGCTAATTTTGATCTTGAAATATTTGTGGAAGTTCAGGAAATGTTTAAAAGTAAAAAAAAAAAACAGCATGTGAAACCGCCGGGTGCAGCTAATCTTATATATAAAAAGGAATCGCTGTTCGTTTGTCTCGTTAAAATCCGAAAACCGCAGAACTGTTTGAATATTTATTTTTTTGTTTTATTCGCTCTAATACAAGGAAGGTTTAAAAGTAAAAACATCATGTGAAACCGCCGGGTGCAGCTAGTATTTGATAATTGTATAATATTTCGTCGGCTTAGGTACTGCAAGAAGTAGTTAACTGCAAAATCAGAGCCAGGCTGGACGCGACTTCAAGTGCATCACGCTTGTAAATTACTCCTCGAAAAACCATTGAATGTGATCGAAAGAATCGAAACTAGTCGAAGCCTCAATAAAACGTAAGCATTCTCGTGTTAATTATGAAAAAAGAAAGTGTCATAACTACGTCAGCTTTCATAGTAACTGTTAGTGACTTTTGCAGTTAATGACTTTTTGCATTAAGCCGACGATTTAATATAATATTCGAGTAGGTACATTAAAAAAAACGTTTCACACTCACAGCTCCCCACTAGGATACCCTGTGTCGGGGATGCCATGGAACACATACAAAGACAAGGTCAACTATGACAACATTGTATCAGATGGATGTAAATTTTTATCGCGTATAAGTCTTTATTTGACCACCAACTCGCCTGATGTGGTTGAAGATGAAGCCGAATAATCTGAGGTGTCTTCAAGTCGAGAGTGAATCGGTTGCGGTGAAATCGTAGACTGCATCATTGCTCACCATCAGGCGAGATGGCGGTCAAACGCAAGACCACCATAAATAAAAACTTTAATAAAAATAGGTAAAAAAAAAATTTAAGTTAACCGGTTTTATAAAACAATAAAAAAAAATGTACTAAAAACCAAAAAACCGTGGGGCACGTCCCACGGTTTTCTTGCCCCACGGTTTTATTTTAGTCTAGTCTATGCATATGTTTATAATTCCCACGACTGTATCTATTTTATTATATTTTGGTTTTTAGTACATTTTTTTTTATTGTTTTATAAAACCGTTTAACTTAAAAATTTTTTTTACCTATTTTTATTTTCTAGTTTTTAGTTTTTATTTTATATAGTACATTGTATTATACTGGTTGAGCACTTTCATTTGATACCCATATTGATGGGATCGATAAAACCTACGTTATCCGCCATTTTGTAGCGGCCGCCATCTTGAATTTCAATTTTTTATAGTATATTGTATTCTGCTTGTTGAGCCCTTTCATTTGATACCCAAATTGATGGGATTGATAAAACCTACGTTATCCGCCATTTTGTAGCGGCGGCCATCTTGAATTTATAATGATAATGAATAAACATAATTGTATTGTCACCAAAATCCAAAGTTTAGACAAAATTTCAGATAAATCGGTTGACAGGAAGAGGGTGAAATTTGAATTACTAAATTTGACCCAAGAAAAAAGAAACGTGAGCTAAATAAAACCGTTTAAAAATAGGATTGGCTTCAATGGAAACATCAGTTTTTTACGACTTCAAGGTTACATTAGTAAAAGTTGTTAGACATAAACTCATAAGTTCACCCGTTCCGTATAACCCTGTATTAACAAGCCTTACGTAACATTATTGTGAATCGCTCGTCAATAAAGAGCCGTGTGAAACCAACGTTATAATTAACGTCGTGACAGTTGACAAATACGAGTAACAAGCGATGGCCCGCTGGCGTTGTTTGACAGATTTGGCGGGCCAGTGATGTGACGGTATCGATACATTTTGACAGCCTTAGCTGGATGTTGACGTGCAAGTGTAAGCGGATGTTGACAATTGACGTCTTAGAATGCAAGTTAAGAAATCATAGATTTACTAGCGGCCCGTCCCGGCTTCGCACGGGTAGACTTTGGGATAAACGTAGAGTAAATTGAAATCGGTCCAGTCGTTCACGCGTGATGGCGTGACCAAAGGTGTTGAGAATAATTATAGGAACTCTTTGTTATAACCTCTATTCTCATGCTATTGCGTAACTATAGCAACCGTAGTTTGTTGATGCTAACTTGTCAATTTATAGTAAAAAAAATTATCAGTATAAAACGCACACTGTTTTGATAGATATGATTGAATTTGAACTTTGTACAGAGGTAATAAAGCGCAAATTGACTCTTGGACGTTAGGAACATACCTACATTGCTTAAACAACAGTGAGTGCTTGCAATTCAATATGAACTTTATACAATAGCAATAAAGCTCGTTTTAGTTAGAAAACGTATGGGAAAAATAAAAGGGCTGTTTTTAGGGTTTTTCAATATTTCTGAGAGATTTTCTTAATATTTTTTTCCGTAAGAATCTTCTCCTAATAATAACAAATACAACAAAAAAAGAATTAGTGAAATCGGTCCAGCCATTCACGCGTGAGGCCGTGACCAAGGAAAACGGGTTTCATTTTTATATATATAGATATAAGATCTCTTTATTTTTCACACCCGAAATTATAAACAAAAGGATAATAATACAACCACCTAACAACACCACAACTACTACTACACAACAACAACTAGTGCAACCACTGGCGGCTTTATCGCTTAGAGCAATCTCTTCAAGGCATTATTTCCTAGTTAGTCCATAGCTTCTGTAGGCCTACTTTTTCGCTCGTTTTGATCTGATTTTGACAAAAATTGATATGTTTATCGAGTGGAGTGTAGTCAAAGCGTTTCGTGCTGATTTTTGGTAAATATAAGTCGCTTTTCTAAGTCCTTGGTGGTCCGATAATGATAGGTTGATGGCAACAATCTTAATTATGATGAGATGCCAGTTGCTTGCACCATTTGGTATAAAAACCTAACCATAGACGTGTTGAAACCTAATAACGAAGTGAATGTGTGAAGTGAGTGGGTGAATGATAAAACGATTTATTTGATTTAATAATGATTATTGCCAAACCTGACGTGTATACAAATGTAAACTTTATTTTAATGTCAAAGTATGTGTGTTTGAAACCGAATTAGTTAAAATTAAGTGCGTAGGTTATACCCTGGATTGACGTATAGGCTACTTTTTATCCTGGAAAATGCAGGTGAAGCCGCAGGGCGTGGCTAATTACAAAGTAATTGCATAAAATTAAAAACTTCGACACCAGGGCCAGCCACTCTGCCTACACGAACTTACTTTTATTGTATAACTATATATTGATTAATTATTATCTTATCTTTAGAGATAATAAAATAATGCTCACATAATTATCGATAAACCCATTCCCCATCACTACCAATAACTACCCATGTCACTCGCGGCGCCTTTGATCTGTGATACTAGTGACGTGACACTATCGACAATCGTAATCCTCTTACTTTAATTAAAACATACAATTAACTTACATCATGCAAGAAATTCTGGTTTGTATGAGATTCCATGAGCATTTGCATAAATTGTTATTAAAAGTTGTATTGTGGTCTCAGATCAAGTAGAAAGGCAGATAGAATCCCGCCTTAGATCCAAGTGAAGCCAAAAACTACCCTACTGCCCGTGTACGTATACTTCAAGCACGTATTGACGCATAAAAACTACCCGAATCAATCGTCAGTTCTTACGTCAGTTGATCAGAAAACGTGGACAAGAAAAATAAATAAGTAAAATGATGATAAATAAATAAAACGCAGCAAAAATTACGCAAAAGTAAAAGTGCCTGAAATTTACGTACACGGGCAGTAGGGTAGGTTTTGGCTTCACTTGGATCTAAGGCGGTACTCTATCTGCCTTCTACTTGAGCTGAGGTTGTGGTGTAACTTTTTAATTAAGTACGGATAATCTTCAGAAAGTGATCAAAGTGTGGACTTTGATGATTAAAAAAGCGGCCAATTAGGACGACTGCGACTTTTAAAACTGAATAGCTTTTACATAAACATTTTTAAAATCAAGTTTTTATTGCATTGTATCAAATTACAGCTCAATCGGACATCGGGAAGTGGTTCAAAATTCGATTGCATGAATCGACCTAAGAAGCAAAAATGACTTAAATGCATTGGAAGTTAAATAAAAGCTTGTTAGGAAATACTACAAGAGAAACGTATGGTAAGTTTTTAATTAAATAAAACCTTCTGAATTTAACTAGTTGGTTTATAGGGTTTTTATATCTGTTTATCTGGTTTACGGTTAATTAATATTTTAGGTACATTTAGATCATCTACAATTCTACGAGTACATTATGTCTTTTGTTACATTTGCTACATTTTTAAAACAAAACAAAATAAAAACACATATAAAGGAATTCCACAGAATATAGGGTTATAGGGAAAGAGTATGCCAACACGAAAAGAGCTCATAGTACTAAACATTTTGAACAACTTTTACTATGGGACCAACCCTGAAATCACGAAAAAACAGATATTTCATAGAAAAATGTCAATGACACCTGACCAAAAAAATCAAAACAGCTGTATATTTTTTTGTGAATTTCTGGTTGGATTCATAGTAAAAGTTGTTTATAATGATGAGTACTATGAGCCCTTTTCGGTTTAGCATACCCTTTCCTTATAGCCCTGTATAAACAGAAGGGCAGGTTGAGCTTAAGCTGGGATTTCACTCGATAAAGAGTTTAATACACTCATTAGGCTAAAGTGGTCGTATGCATAGCGATTGTATATAGGTGGACAAAGAATTAAAGCAAAATAAATAAAACGTTGAATCGGACGAGTGCATAAAATAATCTTAACGTATCTTTATTGTAATATGTACTTATTTATAAAAATAATTGCATTATTTTATGTTTATAAATAATATTTTATCTTCAATACTCGTAAACAGTAAAAAATATTAATGCTAAATCATCATACAGGGTGTATCTCATCTTATTGTCATTAAGACCCTATGTTTTGTAAATAAAATATTTGAATTTGAATTTTAAATAGTAAATATGCCAATAGTTTATTTATCATACAGGAGGGATTTCTAACGAGTCACACCAAACGTGTCACACAGTTACTCGTTAAGAATTATTTTTCCCAACGAGTTACACTGTGACTCGTTGGAAATCTTTTTTTTAAATATCAATCCCAGCAAGTAGTCTAACACTTCTTAAGGTTTGTATTTTATACAAGTGTACTTTGACAAGTCTATGGTTTCAAGTCTGATAGCTGGTGAGGGGAAACTCACAATACAGCCCGCGCGGGACGCCAAAACAGATATCTGTTTTGTGACGCCCCAGTGCGGGACCTATCGCCGCCAAATCGAATAAGAATAAGCACATCCTGTATAGTTTTATCCTTTACGTATCATAGATTAGTTTAGAAGTATGTATTTGTCTCCTTACGGAAACACATCGACGTGAAAAAATATCGGTTTAAATCGATGCGGAAATATAAATATTTAAATATCCGGTAGTTTATAAATATTTTTATTTGTCACTAAGCCGCTTGCGTAATAGGTACGCCTTCATAATTATAGGGACAAAACAAATGATATAGACCAAGGTTAAGGACAGAGGATCTTATTTTTGCGTGGTCGAGATTATTGCCGTCACTGTCTTCTCTATCTCTAGTTAGAAATATCATTAGAGTGAGAGAGTCCAAGGTATTATATAGTAGGTACCTTTGAAACTGAAAATGAAATTCTTGTCTATTTAAGAATAATTTATTCTCAGCGTACAAGAATGTCATATTTACCTATCATGTTGTAGCGTGGAGACCGAATCCAGAAATTCCGTAACGAAAATAACCTAACAACCCCCACTCCGACCGGCACAGCGGTGATACTTTTTAGTTTTGCCATCTATCGATGAATAGCAGAACTTTTAATGACTTTTTGAAATATCACGTTTGTCTCTTTAGTTCAGCAACTCGCATCTAGGTGGCATTGGTTAATGAAATAATTATAAATATAATTGCATAAGTTGATAAAAAATGCTATGCAATAGCTTTACCGCGGCAGTCCCCGAGTGCCACACGTCTTGTTTTTTCCAAAATTAAATGTGAGACACATCTAGGTTTTTTCACATCTTCAAAAACTTTTATTTTATAATTTGCAAACTAAATATAAAGCTATGTTTAAGTTTTCAAGGTCTTATTATATTCGAAAGGATGCACGTATTTTTTAAGCACACTTTTAAAAATAAAAACACGTTTCAGATAAGAAAATTACTTAGTGTAAAAATAAATAAAATATGAGACAGCAAGTCATAAAAATGCGTAATAAAATTACTTTGACATAACAATAAAATAAAAGTAAGTGAAATTGAACTGTTAAATTAACTTACCAAGATCTTTTAACCTGTTAATATTATGAATGTCAATGTTTGTTAGTTATGGGTTGATAACACGTAACGAGTATAGTGGCGAGTCAGTGCCCTCGGCCGAGTACTTGGTTTGTATAAATAAACAGTTTGACGAGCCGAGACAGTCACTAGAACCACGGTTTCCGTGCTCGGCCGAGTGTGCCCATTTACTGTCCCTCCACTGTCCCTCCTACTCGTTACGTGTAATCAACCCATTAGTAAAAGAAACAAATTCACCGATCGTTTGAGTAGATAAAAACTTAAAAATAAACAAACTCCCGCTCGCATTTATAATATTAGTTGGTATTTTGTATAACTATTTTTTGAAATGTAAACATATTAGGTACTTTTAATTAACCAAACTAGACAAGACACGGCCTTGGAGTAATTAAGTAATTTCATCACTAAATAAATAATGAGTTAATTACGTAGCGCCGCGGGCGACAGCTAGTCTGTGTTAATTTGAATATTATACGTATGTTAAAGTTTTATGTAAATAATGTTACTGACAGATTTTTTTCAATATAATTTTAGTCGAGCAAATAAAAAATAATTAATTATATTAAGAGTCGATAAAGTGTTAAAAAATTGTTTAAAAAACTTGACAAAATCATTTACTATTTTTAACAACATGTATTAGAAGGGTGTTTTAAATTTGACCGTTATGTGCCTGCCTGTAGCATCGTAGCTCTTATAGGGGTAATCCGATTTGGATGTGATTTTTTTATTTGAAAGCAGGCTTCTTGCGATGGTTCTTAGACATGTTTTGCCAAAATCGGTTTAGTCGTTTTTTGAATTTTTATTTTAATGTCCAGAATATAGATAAAACAGTGAATTTGGAACAAATGGCTTTTCGATGCAAGAAAACATCGTGAGGAAACCTGCTTAATATGTCCGAAAGAAATTCAATGGCGTACCTATATGAATGCAGCAACCTGAATCACCCTTCAAGGGTAGATCTGGTATCCCAGCAGTGGGATGATCAAAGGTTGAATAGATAATAGTTTTATATTGTTTTAACACGGGAATACTCACGTTTTTTAAAAGCTTGCCCTGTTTGTTATTATTTGTTTTTTGAGTCAAATCATGCAACTGAATTTTGAACCACTTAGCGATATCCGATTGATAACTGTGCTGTACCTACATGTGTAAATCCGATGACAATGCAAAAAAGCTTGTTATTAAAAATATTTTTTAAATTCTTGTGTCGAGCCAAAATCAAAACTAAAACCACGTTATAGAATAAAACAGTTTTGTTATTTTCGCAAACAAATCCACTTGTTCCACCAACTCGCCTGTTGGTAACTTCCATTACTTATATAAGTTAGTTTCGTTCAATTTCTATTGACATATGCAGGCCACGCCACAGGCAGTAGTTAGTATGTGCCTACTAGCGACAAGTGTTCTTCAACGGACGTGTGTGAAGAGGTTTAACCTTTGCTTCGGTAATGTTCTACTCAGAGTCAATATTGCGGCTACTATACCATCACGGACAAGTATTTATAAAGTAAAGGTACCAAAATTAATCAAAACAAAACACATCAGCATTCTCCGGTAAAATAAGTTAAAAAATATATTTTTTAAAACAGTTTTTATGGCATTGTCATCGGAGTTACACACTTATACCAAATTTCAGTTCAATCTGACATCGGGAAATGGTTCAAAATTGAGTAGCAGATTCCACCCGAAAAAACATGGTTTCATAGTTACATACTCGTATGTACATTCATAAAAAAAACTAAATCTTGTTTAAACCACACTAAAAATAAAATAATTTTCTACATTGAACCAGTTTGATTTTTTTTTACTTTTTTTTCTTTTTATTTTTTATTTACTACGACTAGTTTCGATCACATTCGGTGATCTTTATCAAAATTAAACTTATTTATTTAATTACTAGCTGCACCCGGCGGTTTCACTTGCGGTTTTTTTTTACTTTCAAACCTTCCCTGTATTAGAGCGAACAAAACAAAAAAAATAAGTATTCAAATCGGTCCAGCCGTTCTCGAGTTTTGGCGATACAAACGAACAGCGATTCACTTTACATATAAGAAGAAGAAGAAGAAGAAGAAGATAACGAAATGTGTCAAAATCACGTTAGGTTTCATAGTAAATGTTGTAGGTATTTTCAAAAGCAATCTTTTCATCTCCGATATCTCGTCATATCACATATCACTTACCGTATTACTTACAGCCAAGTTCGCTCCACATCCTAACTTAGTTGTGGCTTCACACACACACCGGCCGATCGTGTTAACTTGAAGTTGCGGTGCCAAGTGAAATCAGACCTAAGTGGATGTGACAGTGAGTGTATTTTGCAATTGTGGAACGGATTGAAAAGTTAGACAAGGTTTTTTTTGGAAATTATTTTTTTTAGATGGTGTTAGATTTTTGTGATGTGAAATTTGTGACTACCTAAATAGTTTTTTTTTTTGTAGTTTTTGGAAACAACCTTCATATTTTAATTAAAAAAAAAACGAAATTATTTAGTAATAAATACATACATACATACATATTATCACGCCTCTTTCCCATTGGGGTAGGCAGAGACTACATCCACCATCATCATCATCATCATCATCATCATTTAGTAATAAATACGGAAAGAAAAGTAGTCGATTTCGAAAACAAATATTTTACCTCTCAATACATTACTTATTTGATTGACCAGTCTATAAAAGCCTTTAAAATACAAATTTACGTTTATACAAAAGTACCCACTATCGCAAAAAAAATGTTTTAAAACAAAAATCAACATTATCATAAAATATACAGAAAACAGACAAAATTCGATCTTTTAACGCATTCAATAAGTATTCGAATACTTATTATTGTGATATTAATAAAAAAAATATATTATAACATATTGGTACGCTCATAAACGGAAAAAAAACAAAACAGGTGTCATTGGCAGCAATAAAAGCTAGAATATAATTTCAAAAACGAGCTTCGAAAATAAAAAAATAAATTTGAATAAAAAAAACACCACAGGTATAAGAAAATGTATTCCATCGGAATAGATCGAATTAATTCTCACTTTCAAAGGATTTATCAAAATTATAAATGGTCATTTATTTGAAAAACGAATCAAACTTCAAAAAATCTTCGGCTTACCATCTGTCTCATTTATTACCATAACTGGAAAAAGAACGATGTACCAAACATATTTATTATCATAACTTAACATAAATTAATATTTGATTTAGTATTTTGAGATATTTTTAGATTACGTCTAACAGCTTTACTATGGAAACTGACTTTTTTAACACGCTTTTATTAGCTTCACCTGTATGTTTGTATGTTTGTATGTTTGTATGTTTGTATGTTTGTATGTTTGTATGTTTGTATGTTTGTATGTTTGTATGTAACCGACTCCTTTGAGCGCGTTTTTGACCCACTTTAAACGGTCAGATTTCTTTCAAACTTTGTAGATATATCGAGGACCGATGACAATACACTAAACAAATCGTGTTTTTTAGTTTTTTTAACTATTAATTTTTTTAACACGCTTTTTCTATAAAGTTTCTTTAACTTTTAATACCGTTTAACTTACAAATGGTAATTTCGTCATTCGTGTCAGAGAACAAAGTGGCGCAGTGGAAGCGTGCTGGGCTCTTAACCCAGAGGTCCCTGGATCGAAACCACGCGCTAGAAATCTTTTTGCTCAATATTTTTTGTTACAACGCATCAATTTTATTTTATGAGGTCTAAGGATCGAAACCACGCGGCTACAAATCTTTTTGCTCAATATTTTTTGTTACACATCAATTTTATTTTTAATTTGCTTGAGCAGACGGCCAAAATCGGATAACACCAACACATTTGTACATATTAAGGATGGTTAATAGTTAGCAAATCGAACTAAAAAGCGAAAAATAAATAATAGTTAAAAAAAACTAAAAAAACACGCTTTTTATAAAAAACCGAACTAAAAAAATAGAAAATAAAATTTTATAAATATAAATTAAGAATAGGGTTGAAAATTTCAATAAATATAAATTAATAATAGTGTAAATAAATAAATATATGTATTTTATTTTTAAAAAAGCGTGGGGTGCTTTCTAAGATATTATTAAAATGCTAATCACTCTACTCATGTCTGTCAATACAAAATGTATCTACAAAATATATAATATATCTATTGACCCATGCACCCCACGCTTTTTAAAAATAAAATACATATATTTATTTATTTACACTATTATTAATTTATATTTATTGAAATTTTCAACCCTATTCTTAATTTATATTTATAAAATTTTATTTTCTATTTTTTTAGTTCGGTTTTTTATAAAAAGCGTGTTTTTTTAGTTTTTTTTATTTTATGTACCTAATTGAATGACGAGACGAGCAAATCGTTCGCCTGATGTTAAACGTCACGTTTGCCCATAACAGGTCTGCGCCACCCAGAATTTTGAACTCGCAGAATTCAAGACCCTGCGCGGTACAGCACTGTGCTCGTCACCCTGAGATATAAGTTGTTTAATCTCCCATTTGCCCTGTAATTTCACTGGAAACAATGCCCTTCCAACCGGAACACAGTAACCGTGTGTGTGTGTGTTTCACACATTTTTGTTATAATTAAACACGGTCGTATTAAACGATTTAATTTTCTACGTGAGTATTCCTGTGTCTAACAGCTTGTGAGCAGTTTTGTTATTTACCCGACTACAAAGAAGGGGAATGTTCTCATTTCTGATATACCTACCTACTGTTTACTTGGCCGAGAGCCTTTGAGCTCCGTTGTATCTTGATTAATAATGCTACCAAATAAACTACATTTGATAAAAAAAAATCAGGGGTATAATTTGTATGTTTGTCTGTATGACTGTTTGATGTGACATTCTACAACATAAACAACGTAAAACGGCTTGACTAATTTTGAATTGCAAGGTGTCATTAAACTATTCTGACACTACTATTTCTAAATATCGTTGGCTACATTTAGCAGCCGAGGTTTTTTTAAATCTATACTAATATTATAAAGAGGAAAGATTTGTATTTTTGTATTTTTGGATGTTTGTGTGGAATAAACTCAAAAACTACTGGACCGATTTCAAAAATTCTTTCACCATTCGAATGCTACATTATCCCAAAGTGACATAGGCTATATTTATTACCTGAAAAAATTAGGGATCCTTACTAAAACTTCAATAGTGTCCACCCGTGCGAAGCCGGGACGAGCCGCTAGTAATATAATAAAACAATAGATGATTGTAATGTAATAATTTTAGATATGAATTAGACAGGATATTTCATTGTGTTTCATATTGTTGACTTACGAAACTTATTAGAAGACTAAAAGAAGTTTCCAGTTGTCTTACTGCTGATATACTTCTGTATAGCTACTGGGAACGATCCAATGTGCTACATACCATCATGCGAATGCTCCAAACTCCGTTACTCAATTACTACAAAGTCTAAAAAAAGCGAAAGATAAACTAGCTTCAAGCTTTATAAAAAATATTTAACTACTTGAAATTTTTGTGAACTTTCTTCTTAACTTTCAAAAAGTTACTTTACAAAGTTTTTTATGTCGTTAGCAATTATAAATCTATTAACTAGTTTAGGCAATAATTTACCGTTTAAGTTAAAAAATTAAAGGCTAGCACAATAATGCTCACAGAAAAGATAACCACAGAAGTATGCCTTCAGGCGAAATAAATATAGCTATCGAAAAAACTTTATAAGAAAGTCATAAAAATTAGTTAAGTCACAGAGTATAAAGGATAGATGTTAAATCGAAAAGATGTCGAAAGTTGTCATGAAATCGTAACAGCTTACAATCTGAATCCAATTCACTTTATCAAAATAACCAAATTGCAATAAAATCTAGTTTTTAATATAAAAAATGGTTTGGGCTGTTTTTTTACTCACGACGGAACATCGTAAAGTATATGCGTTTAGGATAAGAGACTGTTTTTTGTGAGTTTGTTTCAGATTCAGATTCAGATATATTTATTGAACAACTGATGCATTGTTTTTTTTTTTTGCTCGAATGTCATTATTTATCTCTAAAGCGGCTCAACTCAACCGATTCCAAAGCAGCTATGTGTAAAGAGTTTTCTGAGTTGTCCATCTGTTTCCCCATATTCAACGGTTTCACTTTCCATACAAGTTTTATAGTCAAAACAACATAAATTATAAAATAACACAAACTATTACGTGCAAATGAGAGCGGAATTATACACTTTCTAAACTATATACTGATACTTGTGTCCAATTTATCACTACTTTTGAAATATTTTATTGGTTTTGAAGTTTTTAGTTCTGTGTGTAATGTTGAGTCGATTTATTTTTATCCTAGATAAATAGTTGTTTTCTTTTTTAGCTAATTCACTACTAGGCGAAAGTTTCAAAGTTTTGATGACTAGTTTAGCTTATCGGTAGCAAGTATGTCTTAGGACTAGATGGTCCTGGGTTTATTCCCGGCTGGGCAGATGTTTGAATATCTGCTCTGGGTTTAAGCGATATAGTTAGAATAAAACTCATTGGAAGTACAGTGTGTTGCCATCTTCTATTCTAATACACTATCACTATTCGCATTTCATAGCAGCGGTTTAACAAAGAATTTCATCAGTTTTGTCAAAGAAAAAAATTTAAGCAACTTTAAGAGGAATTTTGATAAAAGTAGAAGAGCTGTAGGACAAAAGTCTTTTGTTTATTTAGTCGCTGAATGTCCAATTCGCAAAATATCCAGCGGTCGCAAAACGTAAAATTCGCAGAATGTCTATGGTATGCTATTAAGTTTCCTTATCAAAATCCGTTCAACCCTATCCATAAAGTTAACTTCTTAGAAACCGACGCGAATTCGCATTCATCATATTACAATAAAATAAATAAGGGTTATATATGGAAGATTTAGCAAAAATAATAAGAATAGCGATAAAAACTTGAATGGCAAGTTTGATTCATAGGAAAGACATCAACGGTGCTACGTGTGTAGCGCAGCGCGTTGAATTCTAATGCTGGCTGGAATCGCAAAAAATAGTCTTGACTTTAGAAAACTTTGGTTTAACAATAAAGAGTTTATCTATCTACTTTAGCTATCTGTACATTTAGGATGCTAGTGTTGCAAGCTGAATTAGACATTTAGTTTTACAAAATAAGATCTAATTTAACTAACCACAATTTTTAAACAGATTGTGAAATTTTTTCTTTCCAAATTTTACCATAATTTTATGCCACTTTTTAACATACTTTTTTAGAGATAAAAACATTAATATGTCTAATCTATACTACACGAAAAGTGCTATTCTACTGGAATGGTAAAATTTTTCAGGGCATGTTCATTTTAGTATGTTAATCTCGGGTACAAGTTCCATAACAAACTTCATTTAAATCCAATCAGCCGTGATTGAATAACAAATATAGGTAAACAAACTTTCACATTTAAAATATCAGTAGAATTTATGGCTATAAAATATCAATAATAATCAAACAAACATTTCACATTCACAGCTCCACACTAGGATACCCTGTGTCGGGGATGCCATGGAACACAAGATAATCACAAGAAGAAAAGACAAGATAATCACTTGGGCTATCATTAAGTCACGAGTAAAGTGTTTTCTATATAACTATGCTCCATTGTAGACCGCATCATTGCTCACCATCAGGCGACATGGCAGTCAAACGAATAAAAAAACGTCAAACTTATCATCGAATAAAAAAACCTACGGAACCCGTACAAGCTGGTCAATCAAATAAGTTGTTTAACTTCATTCCGACACCCACATCTCACATTATTTTGATTGCATTTATCAAATAGAAATCAATCAAGATTACAATTATATTTAAAGAGAACACGCTCGAAACTGGCTTAGTCATAAAATTTAGGTGGCGTAATTTTGAGTAATTTGTTGGTTACGTCGATTTTGTTGCAACAGTAACTAAACTAATTTGACAGGAATGACAGAACCAATATCAATTGCGTCGTTTTCTCGTTATTTTGTGGTTTTTTGTATTTTTATTTTTTTGTATTCCCTTGTTAATTATTACAAAATGTTTCAAGCCCACGTTAGTTTCTATTGCAAGATATTTTTTTTTAGCATTTACTATTTTGTCCCTTTTTAACAGTAATGAAATGAACACAAATCAAAGTGAATCAAAATGGCTACAATCGACTGTGAAGTTAACGACAAAAGTGATAAAACCTTAGCAAGTGATAGCGAAAATGAACAAAACATGGCTACCATTGACTGTGAAATCAGTCAAAAAAGTGATAATAACTTACCAAGTGACACCAAAAACGAACAAACTCAAAACAGCACCAAGAACGAAACACAAAACGGCAACATCGTCATAAACGTCAACAATGGCGAAAGCTGTCAAGATGACAGCTGTCAAAATGACAGTGACAGCGCGACAAAAACAGCGAAACACGAAAACGGTCAAGTGGTGAACGCAAAAAACGAAAAGGAGACAGAAAATAACAGTTCGAAAATATCAAGTGATCTTCTAGCCATTCCTTTGCCTAGTAATGGTCACAGAATGTCTTTTATGGAAGAAGAAAGTGCGAAAGAGAAGTTGCGCTTGACTCTTCTGAAGCAGTGCTCCGCCATCTTGAAACAGGGGGACCAGTGGTACTCGAAAGAATCGCTGCACAGAACTTTTCAGGATCAGGTGAGTTTTTCTTTTTAGTTTTTATTGTTGTTGAGTATAATTGTTGTTGAAAGAGGTTTAGGCTATATCTGGCGTTAGCTGGGTTTCATTCAGAGACCCTATTAGATAGATAGATAAACTCTTTCATGCAAGTGAGATTTTATCTTGGTCACTATCGCTCTCATTAGAAATGTCATAAGAGTGAGAATGATGGAGATATTCTTGAGATCCCAAGAAATGTATCCCAGACATCAGCGTGGAAAAAAGAGCTTTAGAGACTAGCTCTAAAGTTCCATTTGTATCAGAACCACTGCAAGCGTTATCTTCCATCTCATATCGATGGTCCCAGGTCATTCTGGATTCTGGGTCATCATTTTGTCAATTTGTCAATTTAAGCCACAATGTTCAACGTTCTAACCAACACTTATACGCAAGACCCTTTATTTTATTATGCAAGAAAAGGATAGCGCTATTTTGGAGGTGCTTTAGTTTATCTTAGAGAATAAAACAGAATCGCCCTCAGTCTTGATCACATCTTTTTTGGTTTTGGGAAGAACGGGTTGTTCTCAATGATGAGTCAGCTATAAGCCCATTTTGGCTTAGCATACCCTTTCCTTATAACCCTGTCTTATAAATATTACTGTTATTTATAATCCATACAAAGGCTTCTCAATTAAAAAAACACTTAAATTCAAATACGTATGCAACTTAAATCTAGGTTAAATTCGCCGATTATGGGATTTGACCACGATTACGAATAAAATGATCGATAAAACCTTAACTGTAGTAATCGAAACATCGTAAAATTAATATTAAATAAAAAACATATTTTTCGCGCGTATTTTTGTATCTGACCTTTTTATAGAAAGCTATGTTGTGGCCATGAAATCCGCGAATGTCATCACGTGTCTATTGTATAACTTTATTGCCCCACGTTGTTCTGATTCGGCGCAGTCTATTTTATGCTGAAAGTAAAAGAGTCAATTTGTCTTCTAACCAGTTGTGCCACACGCCACCCGCGCAATGATAAATAAATCCAAGACAATCAAATAACTTTTTATTGAGACAACAAAAAGGAAACTACGAAGTAAAATATTATACAAAAAAGGCACAAGAGGTGGGTTTATCGCTTAGAGCAATCTCTTTTATACAACTATCGGGTGAGAGGTAAGATATTCCCGGAGTATTCACCACGGTTTTAGTTCATTAGTTTTCTATTTTTCATTTCATATCAAAATCGGTTTCGTCGATATGGAACGTGGTAACAAACAAACGCAAACATTTATATTAGCAGCAGCATACATAGGGGGTGAAACCGCAGAGCACAGCTAGTAAGATGGGTGTTTTCTAGTCGCAAGTGAATCCGTTTCCTGTAAGCGAGCGCTCCATCGTAGACCGCGTCATTGCGCATGCGCACCATCAGGCGAGATGGCGACCAAACGCAAACCAAATCACAAAATAAAACATTACATAATTTCTACGTTAATTTACTTTCGTTACGTCTTCACATAGCCTAAAGGGCTATACATTAACAAACATTTCCACACAGTTCACATAACATACAAAATTACTAGGTATACAGGGTTATTCAGAAAGGGTATGCTGAGCCGAAAAGGGCTCATAGTACTCGTCATTATGAACAACTTTTATTAAGGGACCAACCCAAATTCGCGAAAAAAATAAGCTGTTCCATACATTTTGTCGAGTGTCATTGACATTTTTCTATGGAACAGCTGATTTTTGTTTCGCGAATTTCGGGATGGTCACTAAAGTTGTTCATAATAATGAGTACTATAAGCACTTTTCGGCTTAGCAGACCCTTTCTGGATAACTCCGTAGAACCTTACTACCAAAAACAGAGGTACAGAAGTCAATCTACATACAAAATGCGCTCGAGCAACGCACACATAGACGCCGCTCACGGACACGATATTTCGGACCGGTTCGAACCAGTGCGAGCGCGTATATTAGATAATATTGGTTTATTTCCGTTCTTCCAATTTCAACAACAACAATAAATCTAAGAACTAGACACGTGCCACTATCACGATAGTTTTTGGGCATAGTACTGGTCTACAGAATTTTTGCGCACGGGTTATATATTATATACCTTATTTTGATTGCTTTAATACTTAGAAATAGGAATAAGAACAACAAATAGCTCAGAATTTGCTTTTATTACCCCCAAATATCCCCCCATCATGCTTTCAATATGCTTTTAGTACAATGGTCAAATCGCTATAACTTTTTAACAAAGCAGTATTTTCGGGTTGTAATCGCACTTTTTAGTAAACTTAAAATCAGAACTAGCTGCGCCCCGCGGTTTCACCCGCGTTTTCAGGGATAAAAAGTAGCCTATATGTTAATCCAGACCATGAACAACTTTCATTCCAAATTTCGTGTGAATCCGTTCAGCCGTTTTTGCGTGAAAGAGCAACAAACATACTCACAAACTTTCGCGTTTATAATATTAGTAGGATATTATATTATGTAAAACCAATGCGCAAAAAAATATGTTGACCTGTGCAATTGACAACCCTAGCGCGACCGCCGAGCGTAGGTATGAAAACTGAGGTACACACATGTGATTGACTTCTGTACCTACGAGTATCTGTTTTATGCACCGAAGTCGGATTAGATCGATGGTTTTATGCTTACTACCTGCGCCTAGGTAGTAAGGGACTAGTAAAGTAGGTCAAGCGATCATTGGTCTTCGGTCGCCGTCAGCTGGCCAATGGCAATCAAGCTGGCTGACAGATTTTTTATAGATTAGAATATTAGATCAACTTGATTGAGATCTAGAATATTTAACTTGAGCTTTGTTTTTGAATATACCTACTGTATTAGTGTGATCCTACTTATTTTGTGAACGTCAAAGTTTGTATGTCTGATTTTCGTTGTTCAATTATTATATATGTAAAAACGATTTCACGGATGAGGTAGGGAGGTAGCTAATACCCTATATCAATATATGTATAGGTAAGTTTTTATCTAGGGAAGTTTAACGGTTCCTTTAAATAATAAAAAGCTGGATACATTTTATTATAATTTACACAGGAATACACAGGTTTTCCTTCAAGAAACCTGCATACGTCCGGAGAAGAAATTCAATGGCGTGTGTGAATCCAGCAACTCGCACTTGGCAGCGTGGTGGAATACGGCCTAATCACCCTTCAAGGGTAGACACAGGTTTTATTGAGTCGGATAGGTACAGAATACAGATCACCGAATGCGATCAAAACTACAAGCCTATAAGAAAAGAGTATGATAACGTGAAAAGGGCTCATAGTACCTACTAATCATTATGATCCGGTTTTAGTTTGGAACCAACCTTAAAATCGTGACAAAATATCAGCCAGCCGATTTTTATCGCGGTTTCCAGATTAGTCCCATTCCCATAGTAAAATTTGTTCATAATGATGAGCGCTATGAGATCTTGTCGGTAACATTGGGCCGAAGTTTGAAGGCATTTTATGACAGATCTAAACTAACTAAAAATATGTCTGTCTTTATCATTGCAAGCCATTAGACAAGGATGCCAATAGTTTTAGAAAATTTTGATCTGTCTTAAAAAGCCTTCAAACTTGGGCCTATTCTCTCAGTATATGGTCCCATAGTAAAAGTTGTAAATGATTAGGTAGTACTGTGAGCTTCTTTCTGCCTATACCTCTTTCAATATTTGTATAGTCAGAAGTCATTTGCAATCTTTAATCCTCCCACTGCTGGGATACATACAGGTCTACCCTCGAAGGGTGATTAGGCCGTATTCCACCACGCTGGCCAAGTGCGGGTTGGTGGATTCACATACGCCATTGAATTTCTTCTCCGGACGTATGCATGGTTCCTCACGATGTTTTCCTTCACCGAAAAGCCAATGGTATGTAAATTCGTATGTACGAGTCCCAAAGAACTCATTGGTACGAGTCGGGGTTTGAACCCGCCACCTCAAGAATGCGAAGCGGCTGTTCTTCCGCTGAGCTACCACGGCTTTTTTACAGAAGGCAGATGTACTGACTCAATAATTATGTGAGTCATAACCGCCTTCAAAAATGGATGGTTCAAAACACGGCTGTTTGTTTTCTTACAAGCTTTTATTTAGCTTGCCCTACTTGTTTTTTTTTTACAAGATTTTTTTAATTGCCCTGTTTTTTGCAAATGAATTATGAACCACTTCCCGATGTCCGATTGAGCTGAAATTTGGAATACGTGTGTTATCCGATGACAATGCAATAAATATTGTCTATCTACTCTCATATCGTAATATTCAAATTACAAATTTCAAAACGAATGTATTATGACATACTTTATAAGACACAATATCATAATGGACAAAAAAAAAGTTTCATTATAATAAATACTATTTCCCAAACAAAATACCTAGTGTAATATTTTTTTTTGTTATTACGATACAGTTTCCCACTTGACAATTTTGGCACGTAGTAACTATTACCTAAGCTGCGTCATGCGCAAGCGCATGACAGCCTAGTTTTATCGCAATCTCAGAGCGCCGCGCCGCCATTGATTTCTTTTTTAAGTTTCGGTGATTTGTGTTTAAAGTTTGTCAATATAAATTCGTATTGAAGTTTGTAATTCGCATTTTATGATATGAGAGTAGATAAAGTAGTGTAAGAAACTGCACATAACTAGGTATTAAAACACTCGTGTGATACTATTCAGAACCTCGCCTACGGCTCGACTTTTAAACACACACTACCCCTCATTATACCCCTCATTATGCAACAGTTTATAAACTACAATTTTACTTTTTTTCATTACTTGTTTTCACTGTAAAGATAATAAACGTAAACGTTTCACACTCATAGCTCCCCACTAGGAATAAATCCCGTGTCGGGGATGCCATGGAACACGCAAAGACAAGGACAACTAACACCCAGACCCAGAACCGGCCGGGAATCGAACCCGGGATCTCTGGCTTATAAGGCGGATACACTACCGCTGAGCCGAACAGGCCGACAACTGTACTGTAAAGATGTAGGTACAGGCACAGCCTCTCATGTTATAATTAACTAAGTGCCAGTAAAGCTGCACGTATCGTTAGCAATCACCTTTACACCTGACCTTTGATAATGTGGCCCACACGAGCGGAGCTTATCTAGGTCACCTAGTATTTGACCTTAGGCTATACAATACAACCATCTTTGTATCGGATTACTGGCTTAACATACGGGATTATGAGGAAAGGGTGTGCTGAGCCGAAAGGGCTAGTCACTACTCATCATGAACCACTTTTACCTACTATGGGAGTTTTAGGTCCCACCCTGAAATCGAGAATAAAATCAGCTGACCCGTAGAGAAATATCAATGACTCTCGAGAAGTTAAATAAAAGTTTGTAAAAACAAAATCATCATCATTGTGGTGGAGAAATATCCGAGAGTGGACAAGCATGCCCGTAGCCAGCGTCGAACAGCACTTCCGCTTGGTTCAAGATAAGGAGGAGTTCGCTAAGCTGACAGACAGAGTGGAGTTACATTAGATAATGACCCTACTAAAATTGTAAATGTAAAAGCTTATGTGTTTGAATGTAAGATTTGTATGTTTGGATATTCAGATATTTGTATGTTTCGATGTTTGTTTTCTTTTTATATCTCTTCCTGACAACATTTAGGTGACGGGTAGTCGGACTCTTTACTTTTTGCTAATGCCGTGAAATATTTTTGCCACGCAATATCACCAAGTCTCGACTTTGGAATATATCATTTATTATTCAAAAAGTCACAGTCTCATACAATATAGAGCCATCTAGCTTAGAATGGCCAACGTACGCTATTCTAAAGGCATCTTACTTTAGCGTCATCTCTTCGTATAGAACCGAGCGGCCCTAGAAGGCGTTCCGGAATATGCATGAGCGCCAAAACCGGAGGAGGTTTTATATGCAACATGCTGAAAATGTAAGCGATCCAGAATAAGTAGCCTGGGCTGTGTTGCTATTATATTATCTGCAACTATAGCTAACTTAGCTTTCCACAATTTATTATAAATAAATAAAAAGCCTTTTTTCTCTTTGTCAAAAAATACATACAGTCGAATTGAAAACCGGCTCCATTTTGAAGTCTGTTAAAAAAGATATACTTAATGAAAACTTAAACTAAATTTTTCCTACTATATACAAGACTACCTATATGAAAAAGGTAAGCTAAGCCGAAAAAGGTTCCTAGTAGGTACTCATCATTAGGTATAAATAACTTTCACCACGGAACCAATCCGGAATGAAAAAAAAAAGTAAGCTGTTTAATACATTTTGTCATTTTTCTATGGAAAAGAAGATTTTTTTTTGTGAAGACTTGAGGCATTATAAGGCCTTACTTGTAAAGTTTTCATAAAGTTAAGTGGCATTGCTTAGTACTGCGCACTAAATTTTAGTATTGCGCACAAGTTAAATAACATTTGTCGATCTTAGCAACTGTTAAGCGCCGTTTATAAAAAAAGCACTAAGTCAGTACGGGCTTTATAAAATTTAATTAACATCATCCAGCCATTTACACTTACAAGGATCCTTAACATCTAAGTACTTAATCCAATTATCGATAAATTAATTATCAGCTCGATTAAACGAACTTAGGTTTTTTTTTGCGCAGAATAAATTCAACACATGTAAATATTATGTAAATATATCTAGAAAACATTAAATAAATATGTCAATTAAACCATAACGGAAGTCGATTTCCTTCTCAGAATCGAATTAAATCGATTCGACAGCGTAATCGAATCGATCATAATAAAAAGAGAAAAGATTTGTATGTTTACAACGAATAAACTCAAAAACTACTGATCCGATCTTAAAAATTCTTTCACCAATATAAATCTACATTATTAGCAATTATGTATTATAGACTATATTTCATACCCGTGCCAAGCCGGGGCAGGTCGCTATAGTCTATTTCAACTAGAGAGCGAAAAACGTACGTTCACGCCACGGTACCACGAGAGCACCGAAAACAAACGATGCGTATCGTTATCCATACATTTATGTATCGTTTCCCTGTCGCTTACGCATTTACCGTGTTTCGTGGTACCGGGCGAGGCGAGCGACAAGGTCCATCAGATATTGCAAACCTGTTTTGACATTTTTCGGTAAGATATGGCTGGGGCCACATTCCGCTCTGGAATACGCTTGGATTCGG
Source organism: Alcis repandata (assembly GCA_949125135.1). Taxonomy (NCBI): domain Eukaryota; kingdom Metazoa; phylum Arthropoda; class Insecta; order Lepidoptera; family Geometridae; genus Alcis; species Alcis repandata. The sequence goes on along the minus strand of OX421245.1, from coordinate 9,833,709 downwards.
ATTGTTTTAGTGTGCTATTTGAATGTTTGGTTGTTAATTGTTATTTTTTGTTGAGTTAAATTAGTTATATCTGTTTTTGTTAGGACATATATTTGTTTTGTGTTGTTTTTTGTTTGTGAGTGATAATGGAATCATCGGAGTCGTCTTCCTCGTCATGTAAAAAAGCTACTCCATGAAGCGCTAAGCCACATTACCCCCGAAAAATGGCAAAACTGTATAAGCCATGTAAAAAAAGAAGAAGAAAAATTAGCCTCATTAGACCAGGAAGTGGATAAAACTGTGGATTCATTTATCATAAACGTAACAGGCGAAACATCAGACAGCAGCTCGTCAGACGATAGTAATTCTGATTCAGATTTAATATAATGTAATTTTTTTATTCGTTTGATTTTATTTTCATAATCGTTTCCTATAAATAGGTAATAATAATTATAAATAGTTTATTTGGCACACACTTAAATCTTAAACTAATTACACCTGCCAATGTCAGATGATTAATTTACTAATGTGTAGGTAGATAGTTACACGAAAAACTTGATCTACAGTTTTGAGTTAAATAGTGATAATAGTAATGTAATGATAATTGTTAGGTAAAAACTGAAAACCTGAATTTTGATAGTGACAAAATAGTTGCTAACTATTAAAACAATTTATTGATGCAAAGAAGGTTGGTCTTCCCTGCGCAACACTAAAAGGTCAATGTCCGTTTTTCGCTCTCTATTTGAAATAGACTATAGTCACCCATAAAACGATGTCCCTTTTCCAGGTGATAGAAGAATTCAAGTACGCCGTGGTGCCGCGGCTGGACGAGCTGCAGAAGGGCGTCATCCATGGAGACGTGAACGAGATGAACGTCATCGTCAGCGTCAAGCCGGGTGGCAGGTACTTATGTGGAACTAGTCGTTCGCCCCGAACCAAACCTCGCGACTCGACTTTTTCTCCACAACCTCGCCAGGGGGAGGTACCTATATGAAACTAGTCGTTCGTCCCGAACTAAACCTCGCAACTCGACTTTTTCTCCACAACCTACCTATAAATCTGAAACTAGTTGTTCGCCCCGAACTAAACCTCGCGTCTCGACTTATTCTTCACAACTTTTCGTTTGATTTGACTCGTATTCAAACTTATAAAGATAGAAAAGTAGAAAAACTTTTTGAACTCCTTCGTTTCTTTAATCTATTTTCGTTTTTCTTTTTCGCTTAAAAAATAGATAAATAAATAAAAAAAAAACGTTTCACACTCATAGCTCCCCACTAGGAATAAATCCTGTGTCGGGGATGCCATGGAACACACACAAAGACAAGGACAACGAGCGATAAGAACGAGCTAGCTAGTTTAACAAAATGATCAGACCAATGATCTCAAGTTATCATAAGAAAAACATTTATTTATATAAAATTGCTAGTTTTCAGAATCTTATCTACACATCTAATCTATTATAGCGTGAACAACAAACAGACGATCTTTCACATTTACAATATCAGTGCGATTGAACAAGCAATAGGTATGTATATTGTAAAATTTAATATTTTGAGATCTAGAAAACGGCATTAACGATTTCGATGAAATGAAAAATCGTCTCGTTTTCGGAAAACACATAATTCTTAAACTGTGAAAGTATAGAAATCGGCGGAACACATGACAACAAAAAAAAAGGTGTTTTGTTGAACTGTTTATCAGCGAGTATTTTGGGATTTCCTTTGAGAAAACAAATCACGGCAACAGACCTATTCTCGGACGCTCGAGATTCTCTCCGTCACACTTACTCTCATAAAATTTCTGAGAGCAACAATGGGCTCTATTCTGACGAGTTATATATTATCTCTGTCTCTGTCGCTCTCATTAGAAATGTCATGCGAGTGAGAGTGACGGCGATAATCTTGACTTTCCAAGAATTATTGTATTATAAGAAGAATTGCTAATCAAATATCAAATACCTAAGGTGCATGTTACGATTGACAAGACCAATGAACTAAATACATTGTGTGTGATAAAGCTAGAATATAGATAATCAGATATGTTTGTCCCTTTCTCGCGAGTCAGAAAACGCCAGAATAAGGCCTCAGTGCAACTCGTTATCATACACCTATCAGTCAGGCTGTTTGCGAAGCTGTGATGAAACGCAGAGCTAGCTGATAACTGATAACGTTAAGGAGACAATCACATCTCGTGGTACAGTCAGCGTAACTAAGAGTACAGTTTTAGACCGATGAAAATAGCTCGTAAAGATACAGTTTTATAACGAATGGGTTTGCTAAGCGGAAGAGGGCTCAAAGTACTCATCATTAAGAACAACTTTTACTACGGGACCAACCCTGAAATCGTGAAGAAAATCAGCTGTTCCATAGAAAAGTGTCAATGATACTTTTCGAAATGTATCGAACAGCTGATTATTTATAATATACTAGCTTTTGCTTTTTTTTGTTTGACCAGTGGAAATCCTTTATGGATACCACGCCCGCCCCGGGGGAAGCAGGGTGGTTATGTGGGAGTCTCCGCCCTAGTGGCGGCATACCCACTAAAACCACTGGGGAATTCATCGTCCGCCTGGTAGGGCAAGGTGGTGTCGCGTTAGCATTGACCACCTTGCCCCGGCGACGGGCCCGATTAGGGCCCCCTGCACCCATGGCGGGGTGACCCTGTTCCCCAGGATCACCCCCCAGACAGTGTAGGGTCGTGCAGGCCGGGAGAGTCCCCCGACTCTACCGGCAACCCCACTGCCGAGGAGCAAAGAGACGGGTTTAACCGCCCTCTCGCTCCCCAGCCCCGCTCGCTCGCACGTGGTGGGCAGTGTGGTTAGCACCACCCACCCCGCCTTAAGCCCACGTTCCTTTCACACCCGGCCGCAAACCTCACGCGGCGAGATGCAAAAGGAACCCTCCTCTTTCCCTTGCACTCCCGACCGCGACCCACACGCGGCGAGGAGCACAAGGAAAACCCTCCTGGTGGCACTGCTGTCACCGCCCGAGCGTGCAGCGCCGTTTCCTCCAATGTCCACCACACTCGTCACCGGTGGTAGCAATGCCACCGTCCAAGTGTGGAGCGCCGCATCCCCCGGCGTCCACCACACTCAGACCCTCCTCTTTTCCTTGCACTCCCGACCGCGACCCACACGCGGCGAGGAGCACAAGGAAAACCCCCCTGGTGGTCCGAGCCATCGCTCAGACCCCGGCTCATCCGCTGTGCCCTCTGCTAATCAGCCCTCTGCTGCCAGAGGGACACGCGGAAGGCCCCACCTCGGGTTCCTCTTCGTTTCACCGGGCTCAGTGCCACGGCTACTTATCCCCCCCGCCACGGAAAGGCGGGAACCCATTCGGGGGGGATAATATACTAGCTGACTCGACAGACGTTGTCCTGTCTTAACGATGACTATTTAGTTCGAATTGGTAAAAAAAGCCATTGCGTCAATTCTATGTCAAATGTCAAAAGTTACATTAAAAAAGTTTACATTGTCGAAAGCGCTATATTATGGTTTAAGTATTTTTTAATTTTCTAATTTTTCACGTTTTTTTACTATAAATTGAGATGTGAGCTATACTATCTCCTAAGTAAGATCGAACTGCACCCGGCGTGCAAATTTGATTGAAATCGGTTAAGTAGTTTAGGAGTCTATAGCGGACAAACAACGTGACACGTAATTTATATATATATACTAGCTGACTCGACAGACGTTGTCCTGTCAAAAACCATTGCGTAACTATAGCAACCGTAGTATGTTGATGCTAACTTGTCAATTTATAGTAAAAATTATCAGTATATATATAATTTGCAATAAATTAAAATTGCGACTATAATTTGAGATTTAAACTATCCTATCTCTCAAGTTGGATCGAACTGCACATGGTGTGCGAATTTTATTATAATCGGTTAAGTGGTTTAGGAGTCCATTGAGGACAAACATTGTGACACGAGATTTATATATATTAAGATAAATTAAGATTTCCTGGTTGGTCCCATAACTCCCATAGTAAAAGTGGTAAAAATTATGTTTATTGTGTGTTATTAATTTACTATGAGCCCTTTTCGGATCCATAAATTCCATAAAACACTGTACAAGTAAGATGCTAGGGTATATGTATGTATCTGACTGTACTATGTAGTGAGTGTCTCACGAAGATATGAAATCATGTCACGAATTCTGCCAAGTGATAAATAGCTATTATTAGTTTTATGACTGTACTGGTAAGTGTACGAAAAATAGAAAAGTTAAAACCAGCAGAATGTTACCAGACATGTGACTAAAACAATTACTTAGTAATTATAGCTAAAATAAAAATAAAAAATTGTTATCAAAAATGTGTGAATTCAATGTTAGGCTTGCGTTTGACCGCTATCTGGTCTAATGGTAAGCAACAATGCGGTATACGATGGAGCACGCTTGAGAATAAACCCATTCAATATGTTTAAAAAAAAAATTACATAGATATAAAAATACTTCTAATGTCGAATGGCCCCAAAGAAGGTCAACCAATTTCACCGGCAAGTCAACCAATTCTGGATGATCAGTCGTCAATGTCATCGCGTCGCGACAACATCCCCAAGAAGAGTATAAAACATTTAACGTCCCATTTTAAAATCGTATTAGTTCGAAGACTATCTTTCTAGACTCCATGTACCTAATAGGGAGAATTCTGTGAATATCTCATTAATTATTTCCCAAATAATGTAGGGTCCTAAAACCGCGACTCCTGAGGGTATGCAGTCAGATCCTCGAAGGTATCATGCTCAGGTATGCCAAGTACTAAACTCTGCTTCGACTTGGCTTACCAATTATCTTTTTCTGCTGTAAATAGGCAATCTTTTTCTTTATCTTTTATATGTTCGTTTTAACTTAAAGCGCAGCAAAACATGACTACCAAAAGATTGTAAAAGGTGGATGGCTTGTGATTGTTATTATAACAAATAGACGATAAACAAAAAACTAAACATCTTAGAAGAAATCCTGTGTGTGGTGCAGGCAGACCTGTTATGGGCAAACATGACGTTTAACATCAAGCGAGTGACGAGCTCGTCTCGTCACTTCATAGAGCAGAACATAAATCTGCAAATGTAGCCCATAGCACTGCGGATTCCAATACGAATGTAACGACACCTCGCAATTTAAAATCGGTCAAGCTATTTAGATTTAGACAATAGATCACATAGACACAAACACACTGACATACATGCAAAAGACACCTTTTTTTTGGGTAGTCGCGTAAATCAATAAGTCCGATCTGTGAGAATATAACAAAAAAAAAAACCATCCATGCATCCGGTCGGGAACAGATGACAGCATAATTATACCAGTTGTTGCCAGAGACGCTTCGCTCGATCTGTCACTTCATTACCCGTAAGGTACCACTCCACAACTGGAGGTTGGCCATCAGCTTAGCAAATTTCTCCTTATCTTGAGCCAAGCAGAACTGTTCGACGCTGGCTATGGTTGTACACTCTCGGATGTTTTGCAACCAAGATTTGTCCCTTCACTCAGCGTATTGTTTACCCTTGTTCTAAATAAAATCTACGAACTCTTTATTTTCTTTATTTAATATTTTCTCTTTTTTTCTCTTTTTTTTCTTTCTTCTCTTTATTACCGACTTAAAAAGGAGACAGTTGTCAATTCGACTGTGTTTTTTCACCTTTTTATCAAATGTTTCAGTTCATCCGACTACCGCGTGACTGGCATCATAGATTTCGGCGACATCCAGTATTCTTACTACATCTTCGAGCTCGCCATCGCCATGTCGTACATGATCCTCATCACTGGTGACGTCAGAGCGGGAGGCCTGGTGCTGGCAGGGTACACCGTCAACAGGAGGCTACCTGATGACGAGTACAGGCTACTGAAGGTAAGGGTAAAAGGCGGGAGGTAGGACAACGACCTCTAGTACTTAATGGGTAGAAATAGAAAAGTTGTAGATTTTGTTTTTGGGGGAGAATAACAATAATAAGATAAGAATTAAATAAATAAATAAACGTTTCACACTCATAGCTCCCCACTAGGAATGAATAAATCCTGTGTCGGGGATGCCATGGAACACACACAAAGAGACAAGGACAACTAACACCCAGACCCAGAACAGATATTTAAATTCATCATTCAAACATCTGCCCGGCCGGGAATTGAACCCGAGACCTCTGACATATAAGACGGCTACACTACCGCTGAGCCAAACAGGCCGACAATAACAATTAAGATAAGGACAATTAAGATAAGGAAAAGAATAATAAGATGGCGCTTTTAAGCCTTTCAGCTTTGATCTTTAGTTGTTTTATAGACCAAGCTTGAAGGTTTTATAAGAGTATAGCAGATCTAAATAATTTATCTAAAAGTATTGATGACCTTGTCTAACCATCGCAATGAAAAAGATAGATTTATTTGTAGTTAGTTTACATTTGTCATATAAAGCCTTCAAATATGCCCATGTAGAAAGACTCAGTAGCGGGATATAAAATGCTGTGAATGATGCAAATCACTTCGGTTCGTATAAAGAAAAATAGAAATATCGCGGCCAAACAGGTTGTAATTAACTACTAGTAATTTAGTACTCCCACTAGTTGTAATTAAGGGGAAAATGGCACAAAGGAGAAGAGATGATGATGAGGAATTTAGTACTTGTGCTATAGTATCACTTTCCCTTTCAGACCTTGATATCAGCGCGCCTCGTCCAAAGCCTCATCTTAGGCGCCTATACCCTCGAGCAAGACCCCCAAAACACGTACGTCTCGTCCACAGAAAAGGCCAAAGGCTGGGAAATCCTCACCAAAATCCGCAAGAGCACACCTACCGAAGATGGCGACGATACCAACTGGAAGGCTATCGCTAATGAATACTTAACCAGAAGTTAGAACTTGTAGAGCCATCTGTTGGTCACGAATAAAGTTGACAAGATTTATATAAGCGCCATCTAGCGGCAGCTCAAAAAAAATCAATATTTTTATAAATTCTTTGAGTTAGATATTATTTTATTGTATTAGAATGTTATTGTAAAAGTGTTATCATAGTAATAAACGAATAAAAAATTAAACGTAAAATAAAACGTTTAAATGAATAAAACGTAGTCGTAAGATGTTATTCACGAGTTGTTTATTATTTTGTCAACCACTTCTGTGCAAAGGTCCCTTCCATCTTTTTCAGTAAGTGCGATCACAAGCCGGATTTGCCAATCGTATCGAGGTTGGCCCGCCACTTTGTGCCTGAAAACGGACGAACGGGCCGAGACAGAGCTTTTTACTATGAAAGCAAACGTGGTTCTGACGCATCTTGTAATACCTAATTAATACGGAAATACTCACGTTAAAATAATGGTCGAAACTAGATGTAGCCTTAATTATTAAGTGAGCATTTTCATGGGATCGCAATAAGTTTAGCTTACTGACCTCCTTGCAAATGAAAATGGCATCTGATGATGATGATAGCATGACTAACGCTCCTAAAATATGGTCCACAATTATAATTAGTCCACATCATGTCAGTATATTTCGTAATTATATTTCTTAAGGGGCCATCTTTCGGAATCTTGTATAACTCTTGTAAAACTTGAGAAGGCACTCTCGTGAAGTCGTGACCTCCTGGTTTCTGTCGATTGTATGCGCCGAGAGTTACATCTGTGAGTCGGGTACTTTATACTCAATGCCTAGATGTCGCTAGTAGTAGGTTTAGATTATCACATGTAGCGATGGCCAAATAAGGAACTAAAAATATTATACAGGGTTATTCATAAAGGGTATGCTAAACCGAAAAGGGCTGATAGTACTCATCATTATGAACAACTTTTAGTATGGGACCAACCCAGAATTCACGAAAAAAGAATCAGCTGTTCCATACATTTTGTAGAGTGAATTGACATTTTTCAATGGCTATTTTTTACAATTAATTACAATTATTTTATCTTTTCCATGGTATGTTGGATTAGTGGGAGGTAAGTAAAGCAGTACTTTCATCTTAAAATTCTCTCACTCTATAATATTTCATCTGCTACTTAGATAAATATCTTCTACTAAAACACTAATCTATAATTTTTTTTCTGCTAATCCCCGAATATTCTTTCAGGATTGGTAATTCAATATATGTACTACTCGCTCCCTTCCTTTTTTTTTTATAAAATAAGTAATAAGTGGGCACACAAGCGACGGGCCACCCGATGGTAAGTGGTCACCTTATCTTAATACACGGAAGTCGGATACATACATACTTGATCGATGTCTCGATATAATATCTTCTGCATCTACGATCTAAGAGGTAGTCAAAGCAAAACATCATTGAATAATTACCGCATGTAATTAATGTATGACCCCATAGCTGACGTCCATTTATTTCCGCTTTAAACTACACTTTTGATTTCATTTTGATTAGGTGATTTTATCTTATCTTCGCATTCACTTTTGCATGAATGATAGTTTTAGACAAAACATGTCTAAAGCCAGACTCAGACTTAGACGATCTGTTTGTAAATACTATTAATATCTATCTTCATGGGCGTACCCAGGGAGGGGGGGGGGGGCAGCTGCCTCCCGAGGGCCTTCGAAAATTATAATAGGCTTAATTTAAAATAGCCATCGCATAATTAATAACTTTTATAAAAATACTTTTTTTACATTTCTATTGATTTATTTGACTAGGTCCTTCAAATATGTGATTTGGCCCCCCCTGGCCCGAAACCTGGGTACGCCCATGTGTATGTTTAAATACCAAGCTTGTCTGTCCGTCAGTCTGGGGTCAGACCCTTTCTAAACGGATTAATAACTAATCAATCATTGTAAGCCGCGAGAAATGAGCCTGTTCGTGTTTTAACACAGGCCGCGTCAGATTATGGCTTCGACATGAAAATAAAACTATGGTCAAGATTAGGGGCCGTAAATATAACTTTTTACGGGGTTAGATGATTGTTAGTTCTCTCCTTCTTTCTTGTCTGGAGTTTGGTGTAACGGTATAAATAAATAACGCTTGCTTTTGAGAAACTAAAAGCAATAACAAATCTAACGATTCTTCGCAATCCAAAATCGGACAAGCAGCTAAGGAACAACCCAAAGTAGAACACAAAAACACAAAAAAACAAACTAGTATCGGAGATTACCCTGTACAATCACACAAACTTACAAACTGTAATATATTGATTAGTAAGTAAGTACGTGATCAAATTTCAGTGAAAGTATCAGAAAATGTCTCGTTAGTTTTAATTGAAGTATAAATTATTAATTATTGGAACGCTTGTAATTATTTTTAATGATAACCTTATGTGTTGAGCTATGTTGTAGAACATGGCGTCGCGATTTAAACTTTTATACGTGCTACATACCGAGCTGCCGCGCTGTCTTATAAAATCAATAAAATAAGTTCATTTTAAAGATTTTTTAAATAATTTATTTAATTAGTCGTTACCTTGTGGAAGTTCATCTTGAAATAACTTAATAGTTTTTAATCTGTATCTTCCAGTCGCGAGTGCATCGGTTTCTACTTACTGGGCGCGCGTGTTCCATCGTAGACCGCATCATTGCTTACCATTAAACGAGGCGGTCAAATATAAGACTGCCAAATAAGCAAAAGCCTTATTTCCGATTAAGTTTAATGTCACCGCATGAAAACTGACGTGGTTGCGACACATTTTGTTTCAATTAACACGAAAATTTTCATCAATAATTAGTTAATAGTTTCGACCACATTCGGTGATCTTTATCAAGAAGCAATTTAATTTTATTCGAGAATCAATGGTTGATCTGTATCTTGCCGAAAGAGTGAGCAACGAATCGCTAATTCACCACACAGCGTTCCGGAACAATTATTATAAGCAGCGGTATTTTAGACTAATTAAATTACTTGTAATACAAGTATAGCTGTCACAGATATTCTGGTTCTAATACCTACTTTCAGATGTTAATCTTCTGAAGACAATGACGAAACGTCAAAAGATCACCAATTACAAGTGTAAGCTGGTAATGCGACGTTATCGAGTCTCCGTCGCGCGTAGCGTCGCCCACGCGGTCGGGTTACTCCAATTATAACTGAGGGGTTGTTAGAGACCGAATAGGCAATGCTTCATGTGCTGGGCAATGGTGCGTACGCACTGGGTTGGGGAAACGCGGCGTTGAGCGTCGTTTGTTTTGTGGCAGAAGTGTACTGCGCGCCGGGCCTTACATAGACGTATGTGAACAAGCTCGTATAAAATGTACGTGTCTCGTTTATCCTAAGTCTTCACATAATCGGTTAGATACAAAGTTATTTCTCTGTCATGAGCGTTTTGCTTCACTTTGCTGGAAAGATAATATTATAAGACTAGCGTGCAGACGGACCTATGTATGTTTGATAGCTAGACGGAACAGTACTGTACTCGGCATCAGGCAAGATTATCAAACGGAAGCCTATCATCGAATAAAATAAAATAAAATGTGTATTGCAATATTCGGATGTACTATATTGATGTGATTAAAATAGTTGCTACTATAAAAATACCGAACAAAATGAAGTTAAAACCGCAGCGTTTCCCCAGCCCAGTGCGTATCCGTACATTACCATACAATGGTGACAGGCGGTCGGACAGCCGGCCACTGATTACCAGTTACATTTGTTATAGCAGCTGTCGTGGTATAATGGCTGTGTAGGCCGAGCGGCGACTCGGCGAGCCTAGCGTCAGAGAATCACGGGAAGAATCACACCAAAATATAAAGAAAAAAACGGACGACAACTTACAAAGTTGCACCTTTCGTATGTCACTAGTTCCGCCCTACGTTTTCACCTGCAATCAAAGGACTCTTTGTATTAGTTTAAAGCATAAGCTATATTCTATTCTTTAAGCTATCTCAATGCTACATTTTCCCCAATCTGTTCAACAGTTTTTGCATGAGTAACAAACACCAAACTTTCACATTTATAATATTAGTAAGATATGATACCCAGGTAGGAATAGTAGGATATCAATACGCAACATCGTCGAACTCGTACATATGTATTAAAATTAGCATAATTAAACTTAAAACGTCTACCATATACATATAGGGTTTTTCATAAAGGATATGCTAAGCCGAAAAGGACTCATAGTATTCATTATGAACAACTTTTGCTACGGGACCATCACGAAATTCGCGAAAAAAAAATCAGCTGTTCCATAGAAAAATGTCAATGACACTCGGCAAAATGTATGGAACAGCTGATTTTTTTTCACGAATTCCGGGTTGGTCGCATTAGTCGCATAGTAAAAGTTGTTCATAATGATGAGTACTATGAGTCCTTTTCGGATTAGCATACCCTTTATGAATAACCCTGTATACAGGTGTAAATGTGGCGTAAAGGGTGGATAATCTTTTACTTACGGCTGGACATCACGCCTGTCCGGAAAAAGTCAATTTGCATTCAGTAAAAGTGTCACGGGTTCCACGGGCCACATCCTGTATACGGAGCTAGCAACACTGATCCGAGAGGCGACATTCCACTTTTCACGAACAAAAGAACAAACGAAACTTAAATATTAAAATAACTATCGGGAAATCCAATGACATAAGTTAGTGTTAAGTTAACGTTAACTAAGTATAATAAGTTGAAGTACTGATTCCGTATTATAATGATGTGTCGTTTGTACCAGGATACAGCGAGCAAAAACTCACACGATATGTGAATTAACGTCGAGAATTTTGCATTTTGGAACCTTCTGGATTCAACAAATTGTTGGAACACGAATTAACACGATAGTCTATGAAGTAGCTTGTTGTTAAGGCCTTTTTACATGTTTTTGTTCGGTGATAGGCTTGCGTTTGACCGCCATCTCGCCTGATAGGAAGCAATGATGCGGTCTATGATGGAGCGAGAAACCAATTCACTTAGGCTTGAAGACGCTTGATTATAATAAATCTATCGGCTATTTATAGCTGTTGTTCAGCAGTCGAGCTGAAATTTGGCATACCTGTGTAACTCCGATGACAATGCAATAAAAGCAACAACATTTATTAACCGACTTCAAAAAAGGAGGAGGTTCTCAATTCGACTGTATGTTTTTTAAACGGTTTTATTTAGCTCACCCCGTTTGTTTCTTAGGTCAAATTTAGTAATTCAAATTTCACCCTCTTCCTGTCAACCGATTAATCTGAAATTTTGTATACACTTTGGATTTTGGTGACAATACAATTATGTTTATTCATTATCATTATAAATTCAAGATGGCCGCCGCTACAAAATGGCGGATAACGTAGGTTTTATCAATCCCATCAATATGGGTATCAAATGAAAGGGCTTAACAAGCAGAATACAATATACTATAAAAAATTGAAATTCAAGATGGCGGCCGCTACAAAATGGCGGATAACGTAGGTTTTATCGATCCCATCAATATGGGTATCAAATGAAAGGGCTCAACAAGCAGAATACAATATACTATAAAAAATTGAAATACAAGATGGCGGCCGCTACAAAATGGCGGATAACGTAGGTTTTATCGATCCCATCAATATGGGTATCAAATGAAAGTGCTCAACCAGTATAATACAATGTACTATATAAAATAAAAACTAAAAACTAGATAATAAAAATAGGTAAAAAAAAATTTTAAGTTAAACGGTTTTATAAAACAATAAAAAAATAAAAAATAAATGTACTAAAAACCAAAAAATAATAAAATAGATACAGTCGTGGGAATTATAAACATATGCATAGACTAGACTAAAATAAAACCGTGGGGCACGTCCCACGTTTTTCTTGCCTTTTTTATTGTTTTATAAAACCGTTTAACTTAAAATTTTTTTTTACCTATTTTTATTTAATGTTTGTTACCTCATAACTTTTGACTGGGTGAATCGATTTTGATGATTCTTTTTTTATTAGAACCCATGTGGTCCCATTTCAATTTAGTCCAGTTCTGATAATGGTATCCATGAGAAAACCGTATAAGTCTTAAATTTGCATTAAGTACGTGCGCGACAAATAGATGAATAGCTCAATAGTCGGTCTCTTGAAGTCGGTTTTTATTTTTTTTTTGTAAAAATAATTATTTTAACATATATATTTTTACAAATGGTGTAACTTCACTTGTTTTCCAGGTAGGTTCGTAATTGCTACTACGCAGGCGTTAAGAGTACAGTTAGATTATCATCTAATTATCAATTACCGGTCTGTGTAGGGCCACAGTGTGCGTGCTAGTTACTATGTGAGAGATATCTTATAACATGTGGTCGTGGAGTTGCCGTCACGAAGGGAGTAGGTACTGTTGAAAGCAAAATTGTTTAAGAAAGCATATTTTTATTTCAAGCTTTTATTTAACTTGTAATGTTTTTATCTAGTATCTATTTATGGATAGAAAATGATAATGATGCCCGAAAAATGATACGGAACAGCTGCGTTTTTGCGACTCCAGCCCCCCCCCCCCCCCCCCCCCCTAACCAAGTTGCAATTCTTTAATCGAAACGCTATAGAAAACTAGGACAATGCATGGGAATGATGATTCCACATAATCTATTCATAGATTCTATATTCTATGACAGAAATGTCAGTCTTGCAACTTGGCTAGGGAGGTTGGAGTCGCAAAAAGCAAACAGCTGCTCCATACGCTGGGTTGGCTCAATAGGAAAAGTTGATTAAAAATAATGATGAGTACTGTGAGCTTTTTTGTAGCCTTTTATTATCAAACCTTTCTGCAACACCTTATAATAATTATAGGCGGCTGCGCCCGAGTGTACCGCCCCAATCTGTCAGCTCCTCACGACGCTATTACGGAGACCTATCACGAACAGATGCAATTAATTACTCCGATATATCTACATCTAGAGATATACAACATTTGTATATCTCCTACTTCTCTTTTATTTTTTCATCAAAGTACTTCTCTTTTGTATAAAAATTAATCGTTGTTTGTCTGGCTATAACTCGAGAATGGTAGGAGTGATTTTGCTAATTTTGATCTTGAAATATTTGTGGAAGTTCAGGAAAGGTTTAAAAGTAAAAAAAAAAAAACAGTATGTGAAACCGCCGGGTGCAGCTAATCTTATATCCGAAAACCGCAGAACTGTTTGAATATTTATTTTTTTGTTTTATTCGCTCTAATACAAGGAAGGTTTAAAAGTAAAAACATCATGTGAAACCGCCGGGTGCAGCTAGTATTTGATAATTGTATAATATTTCGTCGGCTTAGGTGCAAGAAGTAGTTAACTGCAAAATCAGAGCCAGGCTGGACGCGACTTCAAGTGCATCACGCTTGTAAATTACTCCTCGAAAAACCATTGAATGTGATCGAAAGAATCGAAACTAGTCGAAGCCTCAATAAAACGTAAGCATTCTCGTGTTAATTATGAAAAAAGAAAGTGTCATAACTACGTCAGCTTTCATAGTAACTGTTAGTGACTTTTGCAGTTAATGACTTTTTGCATTAAGCCGACGATTTAATATAATATTCGAGTAGGTACATTAAAAAAACGTTTCACACTCACAGCTCCCCTGTGTCGGGGATGCCATGGAACACATACAAAGACAAGGTCAACTATGACAACATTGTATCAGATGGATGTAAATTTTTATCGCGTATAAGTCTTTATTTGACCACCAACTCGCCTGATGTGGTTGAAGATGAAGCCGAATAATCTGGGTGTCTTCAAGTCGAGAGTGAATCGGTTGCGGTGAAATCGTAGACTGCATCATTGCTCACCATTCACCATCAGGCGAGATGGCGGTCAAACGCAAGACCACCATAAATAAAAACTTTAAAAATAGGATTGGCTTCAATGGAAACATCAGTTTTTTACGACTTCAAGGTTACATTAGTAAAAGTTGTTAGACATAAACTCATAAGTACACCCGTTCCGTATAACCCTGTATTTACAAGCCTTACGTAACATTATTGTGAATCGCTCGTCAATAAAGAGCCGTGTGAAACCAACGTTATAATTAACGTCGTGACAGTTGACAAATACGAGTAACAAGCGATGGCCCGCTGGCGTTGTTTGACAGATTTGGCGGGCCAGTGATGTGACGGTATCGATACATTTTGACAGCTTTAGCTGGATGTTGACGTGCAAGTGTAAGCGGATGTTGACAATTGACGTCGTAGAATGCAAGTTAAGAAATCATAGATTTATATACCTAAGTACTCTTTATTTTTCACACCCGAAATTATAAACAAAAGGATAATAATACAACCACCTAACAACACCACAACTACTACTACACAACAACAACTAGTGCAACCACTGGCGGCTTTATCGCTTAGAGCGATCTCTTCAAGCCATTATTTCCTAGTTAGTCCATGGCTTCTGTAGGCCTACTTTTTCGCTCGTTTTGATCCGATTTTGACAAAAATTGATATGTTTATCGAGTAGAGTGTAGTCAAAGCGTTTCGTGCTGATTTTTGGTAAATATAAGTCGCTTTTCTAAGTCCTTGGTGGTCCGATAATGATAGGTTGATGGTAACAATCTTAATTATGATGAGATGTCAGTTGCTTGCACCATTTGGTATAAAAACCTAACCATAGACGTGTTGAAACCTAATAACGAAGTGAATGTGTGAAGTGAGTGGGTGAATGATAAAACCATTTATTTGATTTAATAATGATTATTGCCAAACCTGACGAGTATTACAAATGTAAACTTTATTTTAATGTCAAAGTATGTGTGTTTGAAACCGAATTAGTTAAAATTAAGTGCGTAGGTTATACCCTGGATTGACGTATAGGCTACTTTTTATCCTGGAAAATGCAGGTGAAGCCGCAGGGCGTGGCTAATTACAAAGTAATTGCATAAAATTAAAAACTTCGACACCAGGGCCAGCCACTCTGCCTACACGAACTTACTTTTATTGTATAACTATATATTGATTAATTATTATCTTAATTATCTTTAGAGATAATAAAATAATGCTCACATAATTATCGATAAACCCATTCCCCATCACTACCAATAACTACCCATGTCACTCGCGGCGCCTTTGATCTGTGATACTAGTGACGTGACACTATCGACAATCGTAATCCTCTTACTTTAATTAAAACATACAATTAACTTACATCATGCAAGAAATTCTGGTTTGTATGAGATTCCATGAGCATTTGCATAAATTGTTATTAAAAGTTGTATTGTGGTCTCAGATCAAGTAGAAAGGCAGATAGAATCCCGCCTTAGATCCAAGTGAAGCCAAAAACTACCCTACTGCCCGTGTACGTATACTTCAAGCACGTATTGACGCATAAAAACTACCCGAATCAATCGTCAGTTCTTACGTCAGTTGATCAGAAAACGTGGACAAGAAAAATAAATAGGTAAGTAAAATGATGATAAATAATTAAAACGCAGCAAAAATTACGCAAAAGTAAAAGTGCCTAAAATTTACGTAACGGGCAGTAGGGTAGGTTTTGGCTTCACTTGGATCTAAGGCGGGGCTTTATCTGCCTTCTACTTGAGCTGAGGTTGTGGTGTAACTTTTTAATTAAGTACGGATAATCTTCAGAAAGTGATCCAAGTGTGGACTTTGATGATTAAAAAGGCGGCCAATTAGGACGACTTCGACTTTTAAAACTGAATAGCTTTTACATAAACATTTTTAAAATCAAGTTTTTATTGCATTGTATCAAATTACAGCTCAATCGGACATCGGGAAGTGGTTCAAAATTCGATTGCATGAATCGACCTAAGAAGCAAAAATGACTTAAATGCATTGGAAGTTAAATAAAAGCTTGTTAGGAAATACTACAAGAGAAACGTATGGTAAGTTTTTAATTAAATAAAACCTTCTGAATTTAACTAGTTGGTTTATAGGGTTTTTATATCTGTTTATCTGGTTTACGGTTAATTAATATTTTAGGTACATTTAGATCATCTACAATTCTACGAGTACATTATGTCTTTTGTTACATTTGCTACATTTTTAAAACAAAACAAAATAAAAACACATATAAAGGAATTCCACAGAATATAGGGTTATAGGGAAAGAGTATGCCAACACGAAAAGAGCTCATAGTACTAAACATTTTGAACAACTTTTACTATGGGACCAACCCTGAAATCACGAAAAAACAGATATTTCATAGAAAAATGTCAATGACACCTGACCAAAAAAATCAAAACAGCTTGTTTTGATTTGATTTGTTTTGATTTTTTTGGTCAGGTGTCATTGACATTTTTCTATGAAATATCTGTTTTTTCGTGATTTCAGGGTTGGTCCCATAGTAAAAGTTGTTCAAAATGTTTAGTACTATGAGCTCTTTTCGTGTTGGCATACTCTTTCCCTATAACCCTATATTCTGTGGAATTCCTTTATATAATTTGTATATTTTTTTGTGAATTTCTGGTTGGATTCATAGTAAAAGTTGTTTATAATGATGAGTACTATGAGCCCTTTTCGGTTTAGCATACCCTTTCCTTATAGCCCTGTATAAACAGAAGGGCAGGTTGAGCTTAAGCTGGGATTTCACTCGATAAAGAGTTTAATACACTCATTAGGCTAAAGTGGTCGTATGCATAGCGATTGTATATAGGTGGACAAAGAATTAAAGCAAAATAAATAAAACTTTGAATCGGACGAGTGCATAAAATAATTTTAACGTATCTTTATTGTAATATGTACTTATTTATAAAAATAATTGCATTATTTTATGTTTATAAATAATATTTTATCTTCAATACTCGTAAACAGTAAAAAATATTAATGCTAAATCATCATACAGGGTGTATCTCATCTTATTGTCATTAAGACCCTATGTTTTGTAAATAAAATATTTGAATTTGAATTTTAAATAAATATGCCAATAGTTTATTTATCATACAGGAGGGATTTCTAACGAGTCACACCAAACGTGTCACACAGTTACTCGTTAAGAATTATTTTTCCCAACGAGTTACACTGTGACTCGTTGGAAATCTTTTTTTTAAATATCAATCCCAGCAAGTAGTCTAACACTTCTTAAGGTTTGTATTTTATACAAGTGTACTTTGACAAGTCTATGGTTTCAAGTCTGATAGCTGGTGAGGGGAAACTCACAATACAGCCCGCGCGGGACGCCAAAACAGATATCTGTTTTGTGACGCCCCAGTGCGGGACCTATCGCCGCCAAATCGAATAAGAATAAGCACATCCTGTATAGTTTTATCCTTTACGTATCATAGATTAGTTTAGAAGTATGTATTTGTCTCCTTACGGAAACACATCGACGTGAAAAATATCGGTTTAAATCGATGCGGAAATATAAATATTTAAATATCCGGTAGTTTATAAATATTTTTATTTGTCACTAAGCCGCTTGCGTAATAGGTACGCCTTCATAATTATAGGGACAAAACAAATGATATAGACCAAGGTTAAGGACAGAGGATCTTATTTTTGCGTGGTCGAGATTATTGCCGTCACTGTCTTCTCTATCTCTAGTTAGAAATATCATTAGAGTGAGAGAGTCCAAGGTATTATAATATATAGTAGGTACCTTTGAAACTGAAAATGAAATTCTTGTCTATTTAAGAATAATTCTCAGCGTACAAGAATGTCATATTTACCTATCATGTTGTAGCGTGGAGACCGAATCCAGAAATTCCGTAACGAAAATAACCTAACAACCCCCACTCCGACCGGCACAGCGGTGATACTTTTTAGTTTTGCCATCTATCCATGAATAGCAGAACTTTTAATGACTTTTTGAAATATCACGTTTGTCTCTTTAGTTCAGCAACTCGCATCTAGGTGGCATTGGTTAATGAAATAATTATAAATATAATTGCATAAGTTGATAAAAAATGCTATGCAATAGCTTTACCGCGGCAGTCCCCGAGTGCCACACGTCTTGTTTTTTCCAAAATTAAATGTGAGACACATCTAGGTTTTTTCACATCTTCAAAAACTTTTATTTTATAATTTGCAAACTAAATATAAAGCTATGTTTAAGTTTTCAAGGTCTTATTATATTCGAAAGGATGCACGTATTTTTTAAGCACACTTTTAAAAATAAAAACACGTTTCAGATAAGAAAATTACTTAGTGTAAAAATAAATAAAATATGAGACAGCAAGTCATAAAAATGCGTAATAAAATTACTTTGACATAACAATAAAATAAAAGTAAGTGAAATTGAACTGTTAAATTAACTTACCAAGATCTTTTAACCTGTTAATATTATAAATGTCAATGTTTGTTAGTTATGGGTTGATAACACGTAACGAGTATAGTGGCGAGTCAGTGCCCTCGGCCGAGTACTTGGTTTGTATACATAAATAAACAGTTTGACGAGCCGAGACAGTCACTAGAACCACGGTTTCCGTGCTCGGCCGAGTGTGCCCATTTACTGTCCCTCCACTGTCCCTCCTACTCGTTACGTGTAATCAACCCATTAGTAAAAGAAACAAATTCACCGATCGTTTGAGTAGATAAAAACTTAAAAATAAACAAACTCCCGCTCGCATTTATAATATTAGTTGGTATTTTGTATAACTATTTTTTGAAATGTAAACATATTAGGTACTTTTAATTAACCAAACTAGACAAGACACGGCCTTGGAGTAATTAAGTAATTTCATCACTAAATAAATAATGAGTTAATTACGTAGCGCCGCGGGCGACAGCTAGTCTGTGTTAATTTGAATATTATACGTAAGTATGTAAAAGTTTTATGTAAATAATGTTACTGACAGATTTTTTTCAATATAATTTTAGTCGAGCAAATTAAAAATAATTAATTAAATTAAGAGTCGATAAAGTGTTAAAAAATTGTTTAAAAAACTTGACAAAATCATTTACTATTTTTAACAACATGTTAAAAGAAGAAGAATGAAGAAGATGTTAGAAGGGTGTTTTAAGTTTGACCGTTATGTGCCTGCCTGTAGCATCGTAGCTCTTATAGGGGTAATCCGATTTGGATGTGATTTTTTTATTTGAAAGCAGGCTTCTTGCGATGGTTCTTAGACATGTTTTGCCAAAATCGGTTTAGTCGTTTTTTGAATTTTTATTTTAATGTCCAGAATATAGATAAAACAGTGAATTTGGAACAAATGGCTTTTCGATGCAAGAAAACATCGTGAGGAAACCTGCTTAATATGTCCGAAAGAAATTCAATGGCGTACCTATATGAATGCAGCAACCTGAATCACCCTTCAAGGGTAGATCTGGTATCCCAGCAGTGGGATGATCAAAGGTTGAATAGATAATAGTTTTATATTGTTTTAACACGGGAATACTCACGTTTTTTAAAAGCTTGCCCTGTTTGTTATTATTTGTTTTTTGAGTCAAATCATGCAACTGAATTTTGAACCACTTAGCGATATCCGATTGATAACTGTGCTGTACCTACATGTGTAAATCCGATGACAATGCAAAAAAGCTTGTTATTAAAAATATTTTTTAAATTCTTGTGTCGAGCCAAAATCAAAACTAAAACCACGTTATAGAATAAAACAGTTTTGTTATTTTCGCAAACAAATCCACTTGTTCCACCAACTCGCCTGTTGGTAACTTCCATTACTTATATAAGTTAGTTTCGTTCAATTTCTATTGACATATGCAGGCCACGCCACAGGCAGTAGTTAGTATGTGCCTACTAGCGACAAGTGTTCTTCAACGGACGTGTGTGAAGAGGTTTAACCTTTGCTTCGGTAATGTTCTACTCAGAGTCAATATTGCGGCTACTATACCATCACGGACAAGTATTTATAAAGTAAAGGTACCAAAATTAATCAAAACAAAACACATCAGCATTCTCCGGTAAAATAAGTTAAAAAATATATTTTTTAAAACAGTTTTTATGGCATTGTCATCGGAGTTACACACTTATACCAAATTTCAGTTCAATCTGACATCGGGAAATGGTTCAAAATTGAGTAGCAGATTCCACCCGAAAAAACATGGTTTCATAGTTACATACTCGTATGTACATTCATAAAAAAAACTAAATCTTGTTTAAACCACACTAAAAATAAAATAATTTTCTACATTGAACCAGTTTGATTTTTTTTTACTTTTTTTTCTTTTTATTTTTTATTTACTACGACTAGTTTCGATCACATTCGGTGATCTTTATCAAAATTAAACTTATTTATTTAATTACTAGCTGCACCCGGCGGTTTCACTTGCGGTTTTTTTTTACTTTCAAACCTTCCCTGTATTAGAGCGAACAAAACAAAAAAAATAAGTATTCAAATCGGTCCAGCCGTTCTCGAGTTTTGGCGATACAAACGAACAGCGATTCACTTTACATATAAGAAGAAGAAGAAGAAGAAGAAGATAACGAAATGTGTCAAAATCACGTTAGGTTTCATAGTAAATGTTGTAGGTATTTTCAAAAGCAATCTTTTCATCTCCGATATCTCGTCATATCACATAACACTTACCGTATTACTTACAGCCAAGATCGCTCCACATCCTAACTTAGTTGTGGCTTCACACACACACCGGCCGATCGTGTTAACTTGAAGTTGCGGTGCCAAGTGAAATCAGACCTAAGTGGATGTGACAGTGAGTGTATTTTGCAATTGTGGAACGGATTGAAAAGTTAGACAAGGTTTTTTTTGGAAATTATTTTTTTTAGATGGTGTTAGATTTTTGTGATGTGAAATTTGTGACTACCTAAATAGTTTTTTTTTTTGTAGTTTTTGGAAACAACCTTCATATTTTAATTAAAAAAAAAACGAAATTATTTAGTAATAAATACGGAAAGAAAAGTAGTCGATTTCGAAAACAAATATTTTACCTCTCAATACATTACTTATTTGATTGACCAGTCTATAAAAGCCTTTAAAATACAAATTTACGTTTATACAAAAGTACCCACTATCGCAAAAAAAATGTTTTAAAACAAAAATCAACATTATCATAAAATATACAGAAAACAGACAAAATTCGATCTTTTAACGCATTCAATAAGTATTCGAATACTTATTATTGTGATATTAATAAAAAAAATATATTATAACATATTGGTACGCTCATAAACGGAAAAAAAACAAAACAGGTGTCATTGGCAGCAATAAAAGCTAGAATATAATTTCAAAAACGAGCTTCGAAAATAAAAAAATAAATTTGAATAAAAAAAACACCACAGGTATAAGAAAATGTATTCCATCGGAATAGATCGAATTAATTCTCACTTTCAAAGGATTTATCAAAATTATAAATGGTCATTTATTTGAAAAACGAATCAAACTTCAAAAAATCTTCGGCTTACCATCTGTCTCATTTATTACCATAACTGGAAAAAGAACGATGTACCAAACATATTTATTATCATAACTTAACATAAATTAATATTTGATTTAGTATTTTGAGATATTTTTAGATTACGTCTAACAGCTTTACTATGGAAACTGACTTTTTTTTATGTAATTGAATGACGAGACGAGCAAATCGTTCGCCTGATGTTAAACGTCACGTTTGCCCATAACAGGTCTGCGCCACCCAGAATTTTGAACTCGCAGAATTCAAGCCCCTGCGCGGCACAGCACTGCGCTCGTCACCCTGAGATATAAGTTGTTTAATCTCCCATTTGCCCTGTAATTTCACTGGAAACCATGCCCTTCCAACCGGAACACAGTAACCGTGTGTGTGTGTGTTTCACACATTTTTGTTATAATTAAACACGGTCGTATTAAACGATTTAATTTTCTACGTGAGTATTCCTGTGTCTAACAGCTTGTGAGCAGTTTTGTTATTTACCCGACTACAAAGAAGGGGAATGTTCTCATTTCTGATATACCTACCTACTGTTTACTTGGCCGAGAGCCTTTGAGTTCCGTTGTATCTTGATTAATAATGCTACCAAATAAACTACATTTGATAAAAAAAAATCAGGGGTATAATTTGTATGTTTGTCTGTATGACTGTTTGATGTGACATTCTACAACATAAACAACGTAAAACGGCTTGACTAATTTTGAATTGCAAGGTGTCATTAAACTATTCTGACACTACTATTTCTAAATATCGTTGGCTACATTTAGCAGCCGAGGTTTTTTTAAATCTATACTAATATTATAAAGAGGAAAGATTTGTATTTTTGTATTTTTGGATGTTTGTGTGGAATAAACTCAAAAACTACTGGACCGATTTCAAAAATTCTTTCACCATTCGAATGCTACATTATCCCAAAGTGACATAGGCTATATTTATTACCTGAAAAAATTAGGGATCCTTACTAAAACTTCAATAGTGTCCACCCGTGCGAAGCCGGGACGAGCCGCTAGTAATATAATAAAACAATAGATGATTGTAATGTAATAATTTTAGATATGAATTAGACAGGATATTTCATTGTGTTTCATATTGTTGACTTACGAAACTTATTAGAAGACTAAATGAAGTTTCCAGTTGTCTTACTGCTGATATACTTCTGTATAGCTACTGGGAACGATCCAATGTGCTACATACCATCATGCGAATGCTCCAAACTCCGTTACTCAATTATTACAAAGTCTAAAAAAAGCGAAAGATTAACTAGCTTCAAGCTTTATAAAAAATATTTAACTACTTGAAATTTTTGTGAACTTTCTTCATAACTTTCAAAAAGTTACTTTACAAAGTTTTTTATGTCGTTAGCAATTATAAATCTATTAACTAGTTTAGGCAATAATTTACCGTTTAAGTTAAAAAATAAAAAGTTAGCACAATAATGCTCACAGAAAAGATAACCACAGAAGTAGGTACTCGTATGCCTTCAGGCGAAATAAATATAGCTATCGAAAAAACTTTATAAGCAAGTAATACTATTTTATAACTTGTTGCCTGTTACTCTAGTAAATAAGAAAGACACAGATTTTCAAAGAATTTTAAAAGACTTTTTAATTGAAAGGGCTTACTATAAAATTGAAGACTTCGTCTGTGATAAAGTATCTTTACGTAAATTGTATTTAGACTGTAATAATAATACTTGATTGATTATACCTACTATTGTAGTTATTTTATACATTGATATTTTGACATTGCAATTATTTATATATTTTGTTTTGACATTCTAATAATATTATATTCTTTGACATTTAATTTATTGTGTATTAATTTATTCGTAAAAATTGTATTTGACATTCATAAGTGTCTTGACTGATTATACCTACTATTGTAGTTATTTTATACCTTGATATTTTGACATTGCAATAATTTATATAATTTCTTTGACATTCTAATAATATTGTTTTCTTTGACATTTAATTTATTGTGTATTAATTTATTCGTAAAAATTGTATTTGACATTCATAAGTGTGCATTGATGTACCCATATTTGAATAAATTATTTTGAATTTGAATTTGTATAAAAATTAGTTAAGTCACAGAGTATATAAATAATAATAATAAACGTTTCACACTCATAGCTCCCCACTAGGAATAAATCCTGTGTCGGGGATGCCATGGAACACACACAAAGGATAGATGTTAAATCGAAAAGATGTCGAAAGTTGTCATGAAATCGTAACAGCTTACAATCTGAATCAGAATAATAAAATCTAGTTTTTAATATAAAAAATGGTTTGGGCTGTTTTTTTACTCACGACGGAACATCGTAAAGTATATACGTTTAGGATAAGAGACTGTTTTTTGTGAGTTTGTTTCAGATTCAGATTCAGATATTTATTGAACAACTGATGCATTGTAATTTTTTTTTTGCTCGAATGTCATTATTTATCTCTAAAGCGGCTCAACTCAACCGATTCCAAAGCAGCTATGTGTAAAGAGTTTTCTGAGTTGTCCATCTGTTTCCCCATATTCAACGGTTTCACTTTTCATACAAGTTTTATAGTCAAAACAACATAAATTATAAAATAACACAAACTATTACGTGCAAATGAGAGCGGAATTATACACTTTCTAAACTATATACTGATACTTGTGTCCAATTTATCACTACTTTTGAAATATTTTATTGGTTTTGAAATTTTTAGTTCTGTGTGTAATGTTGAGTCGACTTATTTTTATCCTAGATAAATAGTTGTTTTCTTTTTTTAGCTAATTCACTACTAGGCGAAAGTTTCAAAGTTTTGATGACTAGTTTAGCTTATCGGTAGCAAGTATGTCTTAGGACTAGATGGTCCTGGGTTTATTCCCGGCTGGGCAGATGTTTAAATATCTGCTCTGGGTTTAAGCGATATAGTTAGAATAAAACTCATTGGAAGTACAGTGTGTTGCCATTTTCTATTCTAATACACTCTCACTATTTGCATTTCATAGCAGCGGTTTAACAACGAATTTCATCAGTTTTGTCAAAGAAAAAAATTCAAGCAAGTTTAAGAGGAATTTTGATAAAAGTAGAAGAGCTGTAGGACAAAAGTCTTTTGTTTATTTAGTCGCTGAATGTCCAATTCGCAAAATATCCAGCGGTCGCAAAACGTAAAATTCGCAGAATGTCTATGGTATGCTATTAAGTTTCCTTATCATCAAAATCCGTTCAACCCCATCCATAAAGTTAACTTCTTAGAAACCCACGCGAATTCGCATTCATCATATTGCAATAAAATAAATAAAGTTATATAAGGAAGATTTAGCAAAAATAATAAGAAGATAAAAACTTGAATGGCAAGTTTGATTCATAGGAAAGACATCAACGGTGCTACGTGTGTAGCGCAGCGCGTTGAATTCTAATGCTGGCTGGAATCGCAAAAAATAGTCTTGACTTTAGAAAACTTTGGTTTAACAATAAAGAGTTTATCTATCTACTTTAGCTATCTGTACATTTAGGATGCTAGTGTTGCAAGCTGAATTAGACATTTAGTCTTACAAAATAAGATCTAATTTAACTAACCACAATTTTTAAACAGATTGTGAAATTTTTTCTTTCCAAATTTTACCATAATTTTATGCCACTTTTTAACATACTTTTTTAGAGATAAAAACATTAATATGTCTAATCTATACTACACGAAAAGTGCTATTCTACTGGAATGGTAAAATTTTTCAGGGCATGTTCATTTTAGTATGTTAATCTCGGGTACAAGTTCCATAACAAACTTCATTTAAATCCAGTCAGCCGTGATTGAATAACAAATATAGGTAAACAAACTTTCACATTTAAAATATCAGTAGAATTTATGGCTATAAAATATCAATAATAATCAAACAAACATTTCACATTCACAGCTCCACACTAGGATACCCTGTGTCGGGGATGCCATGGAACACAAGATAATCACAAGAAGAAAAGACAAGATAATCACTTGGGCTATCATTAAGTCACGAGTAAAGTGTTTTCTATATAACTATGCTCCATTGTAGACCGCATCATTGCTCACCATCAGGCGACATGGCAGTCAAACGAATAAAAAAACGTCAAACTTATCATCGAATAAAAAAACCTACGGAACCCGTACAAGCTGGTCAATCAAATAAGTTGTTTAACTTCATTCCGACACCCACATCTCACATTATTTTGATTGCATTTATCAAATAGAAATCAATCAAGATTACAATTATATTTAAAGAGAACACGCTCGAAACTGGCTTAGTCATAAAATTTAGGTGGCGTAATTTTGAGTAATTTGTTGGTTACGTCGATTTTGTTGCAACAGTAACTAAACTAATTTGACAGGAATGACAGAACCAATATCAATTGCGTCGTTTTCTCGTTATTTTGTGGTTTTTTGTATTTTTATTTTTTTGTATTCCCTTGTTAATTATTACAAAATGTTTCAAGCCCACGTTAGTTTCTATTGCAAGATATTTTTTTTTAGCATTTACTATTTTGTCCCTTTTTAACAGTAATGAAATGAACACAAATCAAAGTGAATCAAAATGGCTACAATCGACTGTGAAGTTAACGACAAAAGTGATAAAACCTTAGCAAGTGATAGCGAAAATGAACAAAACATGGCTACCATTGACTGTGAAATCAGTCAAAAAAGTGATAATAACTTACCAAGTGACACCAAAAACGAACAAACTCAAAACAGCACCAAGAACGAAACACAAAACGGCAACATCGTCATAAACGTCAACAATGGCGAAAGCTGTCAAGATGACAGCTGTCAAAATGACAGTGACAGCGCGACAAAAACAGCGAAACACGAAAACGGTCAAGTGGTGAACGCAAAAAACGAAAAGGAGACAGAAAATAACAGTTCGAAAATATCAAGTGATCTTCTAGCCATTCCTTTGCCTAGTAATGGTCACAGAATGTCTTTTATGGAAGAAGAAAGTGCGAAAGAGAAGTTGCGCTTGACTCTTCTGAAGCAGTGCTCCGCCATCTTGAAACAGGGGGACCAGTGGTACTCGAAAGAATCGCTGCACAGAACTTTTCAGGATCAGGTGAGTTTTTCTTTTTAGTTTTTATTGTTGTTGAGTATAATTGTTGTTGAAAGAGGTTTAGGCTATATCTGGCGTTAGCTGGGTTTCATTCAGAGACCCTATTAGATAGATAGATAAACTCTTTCATGCAAGTGAGATTTTATCTTGGTCACTATCGCTCTCATTAGAAATGTCATAAGAGTGAGAATGATGGAGATATTCTTGAGATCCCAAGAAATGTATCCCAGACATCAGCGTGGAAAAAAGAGCTTTAGAGACTAGCTCTAAAGTTCCATTTGTATCAGAACCACTGCAAGCGTTATCTTCCATCTCATATCGATGGTCCCAGGTCATTCTGGATTCTGGGTCATCATTTTGTCAATTTGTCAATTTAAGCCACAATGTTCAACGTTCTAACCAACACTTATACGCAAGACCCTTTATTTTATTATGCAAGAAAAGGATAGCGCTATTTTGGAGGTGCTTTAGTTTATCTTAGAGAATAAAACAGAATCGCCCTCAGTCTTGATCACATCTTTTTTGGTTTTGGGAAGAACGGGTTGTTCTCAATGATGAGTCAGCTATAAGCCCATTTTGGCTTAGCATACCCTTTCCTTATAACCCTGTCTTATAAATATTACTGTTATTTATAATCCATACAAAGGCTTCTCAATTAAAAAAACACTTAAATTCAAATACGTATGCAACTTAAATCTAGGTTAAATTCGCCGATTATGGGATTTGACCACGATTACGAATAAAATGATCGATAAAACCTTAACTGTAGTAATCGAAACATCGTAAAATTAATATTAAATAAAAAACATAAGTATTTTTCGCGCGTATTTTTGTATCTGACCTTTTTATAGAAAGCTATGTTGTGGCCATGAAATCCGCGAATGTCATCACGTGTCTATTGTATAACTTTATTGCCCCACGTTGTTCTGATTCGGCGCAGTCTATTTTATGCTGAAAGTAAAAGAGTCAATTTGTCTTCTAACCAGTTGTGCCACACGCCACCCGCGCAATGATAAATAAATCCAAGACAATCAAATAACTTTTTATTGAGACAACAAAAAGGAAACTACGAAGTAAAATATTATACAAAAAAGGCACAAGAGGTGGGTTTATCGCTTAGAGCAATCTCTTTTATACAACTATCGGGTGAGAGGTAAGATATTCCCGGAGTATTCACCACGGTTTTAGTTCATTAGTTTTCTATTTTTCATTTCATATCAAAATCGGTTTCGTCGATATGGAACGTGGTAACAAACAAACGCAAACATTTATATTAGCAGCAGCATACATAGGGGGTGAAACCACAGAGCACAGCTAGTAAGATGGGTGTTTTCTAGTCGCAAGTGAATCCGTTTCCTGTAAGCGAGCGCTCCATCGTAGACCGCGTCATTGCGCATGCGCACCATCAGGCGAGATGGCGACCAAACGCAAACCAAATCACAAAATAAAACATTACATAATTTCTACGTTAATTTACTTTCGTTACGTCTTCACATAGCCTAAAGGGCTATACATTAACAAACATTTCCACACAGTTCACATAACATACAAAATTACTAGGTATACAGGGTTATTCAGAAAGGGTATGCTGAGCCGAAAAGGGCTCATAGTACTCGTCATTATGAACAACTTTTATTAAGGGACCAACCCAAATTCGCGAAAAAAATAAGCTGTTCCATACATTTTGTCGAGTGTCATTGACATTTTTCTATGGAACAGCTGATTTTTGTTTCGCGAATTTCGGGATGGTCACGTAGTAAAAGTTGTTCATAATAATGAGTACTATAAGCACTTTTCGGCTTAGCAGACCCTTTCTGGATAACCCCGTAGAACCTTACTACCAAAAACAGAGGTACAGAAGTCAATCTACATACAAAATGCGCTCGAGCAACGCACCTAAAATAAAAATAAAAGATAAAAAGTAGCCTATATGTTAATCCAGACCATGAACAACTTTCATTCCAAATTTCGTGTGAATCCGTTCAGCCGTTTTTGCGTGAAAGAGCAACAAACATACTCACAAACTTTCGCGTTTATAATATTAGTAGGATATTATATTATGTAAAACCAATGCGCAAAAAAATATGTTGACCTGTGCAATTGACAACCCTAGCGCGACCGCCGAGCGTAGGTATGAAAACTGAGGTACACACATGTGATTGACTTCTGTACCTACGAGTATCTGTTTTATGCACCGAAGTCGGATTAGATCGATGGTTTTATGCTTACTACCTGCGCCTAGGTAGTAAGGGACTAGTAAAGTAGGTCAAGCGATCATTGGTCTTCGGTCGCCGTCAGCTGGCCAATGGCAATCAAGCTGGCTGACAGATTTTTTATAGATTAGAATATTAGATCAACTTGATTGAGATCTAGAATATTTAACTTGAGCTTTGTTTTTGAATATACCTACTGTATTAGTGTGATCCTACTTATTTTGTGAACGTCAAAGTTTGTATGTCTGATTTTCGTTGTTCAATTATTATATATGTAAAAACGATTTCACGGATGAGGTAGGGAGGTAGCTAATACCCTATATCAATATATGTATAGGTAAGTTTTTATCTAGGGAAGTTTAACGGTTCCTTTAAATAATAAAAAGCTGGATACATTTTATTATAATTTACACAGGAATACACAGGTTTTCCTTCAAGAAACCTGCATACGTCCGGAGAAGAAATTCAATGGCGTGTGTGAATCCAGCAACTCGCACTTGGCAGCGTGGTGGAATACGGCCTAATCACCCTTCAAGGGTAGACACAGGTTTTATTGAGTCGGATAGGTACAGAATACAGATCACCGAATGCGATCAAAACTACAAGCCTATAAGAAAAGAGTATGATAACGTGAAAAGGGCTCATAGTACCTACTAATCATTATGATCCGGTTTTAGTTTGGAACCAACCTTAAAATCGTGACAAAATATCAGCCAGCCGATTTTTATCGCGGTTTCCAGATTAGTCCCATTCCCATAGTAAAATTTGTTCATAACGATGAGCGCTACGAGATCTTGTCGGTAACATTGGGCCGAAGTTTGAAGGCATTTTAAGACAGATCTAAACTAACTAAAAATATATCTGTCTTTATCATTGCAAGCCATTAGACAAGGATGCCAATAGTTTTAGAAAATTTTGATCTGTCTTAAAAAGCCTTCAAACTTGGGCCTATTCTCTCAGTATATGGTCCCATAGTAAAAGTTGTAAATGATTAGGTAGTACTGTGAGCTTCTTTCTGCCTATACCTCTTTCAATATTTGTATAATCAGAAGTCATTTGCAACCTTTAATCCTCCCACTGCTGGGATACATACAGATCTACCCTCGAAGGGTGATTAGGCCGTATTCCACCACGCTGGCCAAGTGCGGGTTGGTGGATTCACATACGCCATTGAATTTCTTCTCCGGACGTATGCATGGTTCCTCACGATGTTTTCCTTCACCGAAAAGCCAATGGTATGTAAATTCGTATGTACGAGTCCCAAAGAACTCATTGGTACGAGTCGGGGTTTGAACCCGCCACCTCGAGAATGCGAAGCGGCTGTTCTTCCGCTGAGCTACTACGGCTTTTTTACAGAAGGCAGATGTACTGACTCAATAATTATGTGAGTTATAACCGCCTTCAAAAATGGATGGTTCAAAATACGGCTGTTTGTTTTCTTACAAGCTTTTATTTAGCTTGCCCTACTTGTTTTTTTTTTTACAAGATTTTTTTAATTGCCCTGTTTTTTGCAAATGAATTATGAACCACTTCCCGATGTCCGATTGAGCTGAAATTTGGTATTACGTGTGTTATCCGATGACAATGCAATAAATATTGTCTATCTACTCTCATATCGTAATATTCAAATTACAAATTTCAAAACGAATGTATTATGACATACTTTATACGACACAATATCATAATGGAAAAAAAAAAGTTTCATTATAATAAATACTATTTCCCAAACAAAATACCTAGTGTAATATTTTTTTTTGTTATTACGATACAGTTTCCCACTTAACAATTTTGGCACGTAGTAACTATTACCTAAGCTGCGTCATGCGCAAGCGCATGACAGCCTAGTTTTATCGCAATCTCAGAGCGCCGCGCCGCCATTGATTTCTTTTTTAAGTTTCGGTGATTTGTGTTTAAAGTTTGTCAATATAAATTCGTTTTGAAGTTTGTAATTCGCATTTTATGAATTATGAGAGTAGATAAAGTAGTGTAAGAAACTGCACATAACTCGGTATTAAAACACTCGTGTGATACTATTCAGAACCTTGCCTACGGCTCGACTTTTAAACACACACTACCCCTCATTTATACCCCTCATTATGCAACAGTGGGGGGTTCCCAACCAGTCACACCAAAACGAGTCACAGTGTGACTCGTTGGGAATTTTTTTCCCAACCAGTCACACTGTTACACGAGTGTGACTGGTTGGGAACAAATTTTTAAAAAAGATTCCCAACCAGTAACACTGCCTCAATTTACAGTTTATAAACTACAATTTTACTTTTTTTCATTACTTGTTTTCACTGTAAAGATAATAAACGTAAACGTTTCACACTCATAGCTCCCCACTAGGAATAAATCCCGTGTCGGGGATGCCATAGAACACGCAAAGACAAGGACAACTAACACCCAGACCCAGAACCGGCCGGGAATCGAACCCGGGACCTCTGGCTTATAAGGCGGATACACTACCGCTGAGCCGAATAGGCCGACAACTGTACTGTAAAGATGTAGGTACAGGCACAGCCTCTCATGTTATAATTAACTAAGTGCCAGTAAAGCTGCACGTATCGTATCGTTAGCAATCACCTTTACACCTGACCTTTGATAATGTGGCCCACACGAGCGGAGCCTATCTAGGTCACCTAGTATTTGACCTTAGGCTATACAATACAACCATCTTTGTATCGGATTACTGGCTTAACATACGGGATTATGAGGAAAGGGTATGCTGGGCCGAAAGGGCTAGTACTCATCATGAACCACTTTTACCTACTATGGGAGTTTTAGTTCCAACCCTGAAATCGAGAATAAAATCAGCTGATCCGTAGAGAAATATCAATGACTCTCGAGAAGTTAAATAAAAGCTTGTAAAAACAAAATCATCATCATTGTGGTGGAGAAATATCCGAGAGTGGACAAGCATGCTCGTAGCCAGCGTCGAACAGCTTTCCGCTTGGTTCAAGATAAGGAGAAGTTCGCTAAGCTGACAGACAGAGTGGAGTTACATTAGATAATGACCCTACTAAAATTGTAAATGTAAAAGCTTATGTGTTTGAATGTAAGATTTGGATGTTTGGATATTCAGATATTTGTATGTTTCGATGTCTGTTTTCTTTTTATATCTCTTCCAGACAACATTTAGGTGACGGGTAGTCGGACTCTTTACTTTTTGCTAATGCCGTGAAATATTTTTGCCACGCAATATCACCAAGTCTCGACTATGGAATAGGTATATCTTTTATTATTCAAAAAGTCACCGTTTCATACAATATAGAGCCATCTAGCTTAGAATGGCCAATGCACGCTATTCTAAAGGCATCTTACTTTAGCGTCATCTCTTCGTATAGAACCGAGTGGCCCTAGAAGGCGTTCCGGAATATGCATGAGCGCCAAAACCGGAGGAGGTTTTATATGCAACATGCTGAAAATGTAAGCGATCCAGAATAAGTAGCCTGGGCTGTGTTGCTATTATATTATCTGCAACTATAGCTAACTTAGCTTTCCACAATTTATTATAAATAAATAAAAAGCCTTTTTTCTCTTTGTCAAAAAATACATACAGTCGAATTGAAAACCGGCTCCATTTTGAAGTCTGTTAAAAAAGATATACTTAATGAAAACTTAAACTAAATTTTTCCTACTTTAAACAAGACTACCTATATGAAAAAGGTAAGCTAAGCCGAAAAAGGTTCCTAGTACTAGTCTAGTCCTAGTACTCATCATTAGGTATAAATAACTTTCACCACGGAACCAATCCGGAATGAAAAAAAAAAGTAAGCTGTTTAATACATTTTGTCATTTTTCTATGGAAAAGAAGATTTTTTTTTGTGAAGACTTGAGGCATTATAAGGCCTTACTTGTAAAGTTTTCATAAAGTTAAGTGGCATTGCTTAGTACTGCGCACTAAATTTTAGTATTGCGCACAAGTTAAATAACATTTGTCGATCTTAGCAACTGTTAAGCGCCGTTTATAAAAAAAGCACTAAGTCAGTACGGGCTTTATAAAATTTAATTAACATCATCCAGCCATTTACACTTACAAGGATCCTTAACATCTAAGTACTTAATCCAATTATCGATAAATTAATTATCAGCTCGATTAAACGAACTTAGGTTTTTTTTTGCGCAGAATAAATTCAACACATGTAAATATTATGTAAATATATCTAGAAAACATTAAATAAATATGTCAATTAAACCATAACGGAAGTCGATTTCCTTCTCAGAATCGAATTAAATCGATTCGACAGCGTAATCGAATCGATCATATTATAGTCAACTCTAAATCGGTAATCGGTATAAAAGTACTAGTGTTTTATTTTAGAATGATTTTCGACGTTATTCCGTGAGGTGTAAGGTTGAAAATTTGCTTGCGTTATAAAGGATAGATTAATAGATAAGCATAAATGGTTTTGTGTAACATCTTTATGTGCAGAGTAGTGTAGGACAGAGATTTTTCTGATTTATTAAAATCTTATTTTTTGCTATGCAAATGCTGCTATAATGCTGCTATGCTTTGCTATAATGCAAAACTTTTGCTATGGGACCAACCCAAAATTCACAAAAAAATAATCAGCTATTCCATACATTTTATCGAGTGTCATTGACATTTTTCTATGGAACAGCTGATTTTTTCTCGCGATTGAGAGAATGAGCCAATAAGAGCCAATGAGAGCGTTGACCACCATAGCTCATACGTTAGTCTCAGTAATTTCAGTTATTCTTAATTTAAAACGTTATTGCAAAAGGCTTCTAAATTCAAATCCCTTACCAGCTCGCACTACTCTACATCGGTACGTGACAGCGTAGCCAATGAGAGCGAGTTATTTATTGGCTATTTATTCAGGGTTGACACGCCGACAATTTTCCTATTAAAAGTGGGCTGAAGTAGTAAATTGGCTCGATAAACAAGATCACTGCAATCTAAAATGATTTAAGTATGATTTTGCACATTATGCTCTATGAGCCTCACTTATAATGTTTTCGTAATTTAGTGACATTGCTTAGTACTGCGCACTATATTTTTGTATAGCGCACAAATTACATTAATGATATTTTGATTCAGATTCAGAAATATTTATTGAACAACTGATGCATTGACTGCCCCTACGAACAATATCGAAACTGCGAATGTTTTGTTTTACAGGAGAGCAATTTAAAGTAATTTGACCTTAATTAATAAATTAAAATTCGTAATATCAATTATATTCGATTTAAAAATATGTCAAAAAATATTTTTCTTTTTAAATTATTTAAATTCCTAAAAATATATTTGTGTTTGATATATATATCAAACATTCGTATGATTGGTACTATGAAAAAAACGTGATATTGCAGTTTCGATAGTGTTCGCAGCAGCAGTCGATTTGTTCATCTTAGCAACTGCTAAGCTACTCGTAAGCACCGCTTATAGGTAAGGCGTTGTCCTGTGGTTTTACCCGCTTATTCTATGGGAAAGGTTTCGTTTAATTTGAACCAAGTAAACTGACAGATATTTTTTATGATTAAGCATAAAAACTTTGTCGAATTCGTCCAAACATTTCAGTTATCAGAATTCAATCAGAAATATGTTACAACAACACTTTTTAACTTTATCCTCAACAATAATTTTATATGATCAAAAAATTGTATTGATGAAAGCAAAGAGCAAGAGGAAGCAAAAAGCGTTTTCTTCCTCTTAAATAACGCTGTACGGTTCAATTTTCATGATAGATGTTAATATGTTCTCTCTAATAAGAAGTTTTAAAATCACAACTAAGTGTATAAAACTATCAATACAGGTTCAGGTAAGAAAAATAGATTTCATTATATCCAAATCTAGTCGTAGGTAATGAAATGAAATTACAATGTTAAATACGCTAGGATAAGTAAGAAGATGGATGACTTCATCGCATTTTCTGCAGCTGTCAGCTGTCAAAATGACAGTAGTCCAGGACGTCAGATTGACAAGTTCGACAACCCTACCGCAGAAGTATCTCATCGTCGACATAACATCGCGCGCGGCACCGCGCACACCTCTGCGACTTTTTAGTCGCGCGTCTGGCGTGCCCCGTGGCCAACAGGAAATCGTAATTAGTGCCTTTTTAGACGCGCGACAAAAAGTCGCCCGATTTGTGTCCCTGTACTTATGGCCCGTAATTGGCATCCTTATTTTGATTTGAAAAACTTGTCGCTATGTGTACGGCGCTTTGTAATGTTTGTGCAAGTAGGGTCGGGCTTATGACGTTTGGTTGGATTTATTGACTAAAGATAACTGCTAGTTAACACTGACCTTTAGAATCAAAATAGAAACACAAAAATAGGAGAGTGAATAAGTCAAAAACATTTCAAAATTATTAATTCAAATATGGCCCGGAATGGCCCCCTTAAATTAATGGACACTTAGAATGTCATCCAGTTACAATTTTTTTAGCCACGGGATCAACCTCCGGTCACACATACTGTAAGGGTTTTACTTATAAACCATGCTTAACTTAATCACTGCTTAAAAATCTCCATCTGTTTTTCTCACGTGACATTTCACGTCAGAGCATTTTTAAGACAACCATAATTAATTTAAGCTATATTTCAAAGTAAGAGCCTCAATTTGTTATTAACATACGGTTAATTTAGTGGTTGAAATTAAACATTGATTGTGTAACCCTAGCTGCTTAGGACCGCCCGGAGTGAACACAGTCTTAATTACCTCCCAGAGTCCGTTTTAATCAGGCTGAGCGACAGCATCCTTCGGATAGCGGCGCATTTACATTCACGATCAACAAGGCATGGATTAGCAGAAAAACTCTTAACTCACTGGGTTTTTTTTAGGGTTATGAACCTCGTTTGGTGAAGAACCCTTAAGGCGACACTTCGGTGTCTGTCTATCTGTATGTCACAGCCAATTATCTCGGGAACCACGAAAGCTAGTAGTATGAAATTTGGCATGATGCTAGATAACGTCAACCGCTACAATTCGTGGTAAAAACACGCTGATAAATAAAGATAACTAATAAGTATCTGTACCATTAAACCAAGCTGTAAAATGCACAGATTTGTTAAAATAAAATAAGTTTTATCGAGTATAAGTTCCAACCTGATCAGCTGTTTTATACATTTTGTCGAGTTTCCTTGACATTTTTCTATAGAACAGCCCTTTTCTACCTTTTCCTTATAACGGTCCGTTCCGTATAACCGTCCTTATGATCGAGAAAATCTCGGTAGCTCCAGAATGACGCCTCCGTATCTAGGGCACTCCACACACCACACACTCCACAGTCCCCACGAGCCGTCATTGTCACATGCGCTACAGACAGACAGGACAGTGCGGCGCGTGTGGCGGCCATTAAATGAACACCTAAGATTTATTGATCTTCTATCTGATACAGCTCCGGACAAACTTTATGACCCATTTTAACACGCTTTTATTAGTTTCATCTCTATGCCTCCATGTTTGTAACCGACCCTTTTGGACTCGATTTTGCCCTACTTTGAACGATCAGATTAAAATCAAACTTTGCACACCTGTCAAAGACGATGACAATAAGTGTTTTTTAGTTTTTAACTATTTTGTTAAGATTCTGACTCTACGAGTAACACTGTGGCGCGCTTTGTCGTGACTGGTTGGACTGAGGAGTCATAAAAATTTAACGCATAACAGCGGCCAGAATTTGGCGGATTTATATTTTATTTTGGAGTAATTCAGGCAATTTAAAATAAAGCTCAACTCAAAATAAACTGCTCTTATATTTATTTTTATTCTATGATGTAGTCTTGAGAGCATGCTTGCCCAGAACACGAATGGTCATCTGACTGTTTTCATAAATATACGTATTAGGTACCTACGTCTAATAGCACATGGTAGGTACATGACTGCAAGGGCATGAGGCGGTGTCGACGGCTGTAAACCACTAACCGAAAAGCATATTTAGATTCTTTTTAGTGTATTCCTGTTCCAATGCATCTTTTAGAGCGGTCATAAACCATGGAGCGAACTGCACAAGCTACAAAGTACTGATTCAAATAGACCTAGCTTTGATTCCTTATGAAAAGCGATAACTTTTTTATTAGTGACGGTAGGGAGGGAGCAATGGAAACTCTCAATCTGAGCTCTCAACTACCGAGATATGTACGAGTAGTGTCCGAAATACGCTACCAAGCGTTTGGTTTAACGAATTGGTTGGGTTTGGTTTGGTTTTCGTGACTCAATAGTATAAAAATAAATACAATGCTTATTTTTTTTTTAGTTTAGGAGTATTATATAGGTAGTCTTTTTTACTATACAGATCAAGCTAGCTTCATCTGAGATGGCCATTTGAGATTTATATAATTTTTTTTGATAGTGTATTAATTTATTTATTCGTAAAAATTGTATTTGACATTCATAAGTGTACATTGATGTACCCATATTTGAATAAATTATTTTGAATTTTGAATTTTTTAATTTGGCCACAGAAAGTACGTAAAAAATCCCAGCCACAGATTACATGAAATGTGTACTCGTACGTATCAAATGTTTTAGAGAAATTAGTTTTACCTCAAGTAAATTATGGTCATCGATATTTAAAATGTAAAAAAAACTTTCACACCTTAATAGCCTCTGACCTCTTTGGCCCTACAAATTAAAAAGTTATTAAAAATAAAAAGAGCAGTGTCGGGGCGCTGTCAAAACACATTAATCGATCATAATCTCGTATCGAGTGATATAATTACCGCGCTGGAGTCACGACTGCATGATCGATTACTGATTCGAATGAGCCGGGAGCGTATCGATAGATAATCGAATGAGTTTGGGGCGGGACACTGATGTTTTTGATAAGAATAAGTACAAGTGAATTTAATGGCTTTTTTTGGTTACACTAGGTCAGATCATACAGCCATGAGCACTATTTTATTTGCACTAGCTGCGCCCTGCGGCTTCACCCGCGTTGTAATGATGATGAATTGATGACGATAAAAAGTATTGTTATTCCATGAAAGTTATTGCATAATCATCAGAGTTACGCAGGTATAATCAGACCAATTGGACTTCAGGAAGTTGCTATAATTTATCTTCCAAGATTTGACCTACACGAACATGCGTTACATATTAACACGAAAAATTAAAAAAATGCTTGTAAATTCTGTAAAAATGTAAGTACAATAATAACAGTACAATTAATATCAATATAAAAAATGTTTGTCTTTCTTTTTAATCGATTGCTCCAATTTACGATTAAAAATGTAATTCATTAATAACTTTAAATAGAACTATTTGATTTATAATAGAGCAGCTCTTATGCATTAAAAATCCATAAATCTTATTTGTAATCGATTCAATGTCAAACAATCGTAATCGAAAGTTGATCGATAAAATCAGTGGAATCGATTACAGCATCTGTCTTGACACTAATATCTGTACAGTGTATAAGATAAGAATCATACGTACTAATACAGGGTTATAAGGAAAGAGTATGCTAAGTCGAAAGGGCTTATAGTGCTTATCATTTTGAACAACATTTACTATTGCACCAACCCTGAAATCTAGATAAAAAGCTGTTCCATTGAAACATCAATGACACTCGACAAAACGTTTGGAAAATTTTTATATTTTGCAGTTTCAGGGTTGTTCTCATAATAAAAAGTCGTTGATAATTTTAAACGTCACATTTTCCTAAAATAGGTCTGCATCATCCTGGAGAAAAAAATATCAGAATCCAGAAGTTATCAAAAGGGTTTTTTGGGAATTTTTAACCGACTTCAAAACAGGAGGAGGTTACGAGTATCAATTCGTCTGTATGTTTTTTTATTTTTTTATATTTTTTATGTTTGTTACCTCATAACTTTTGACTGGGTGAATCGATTTTGATAATTCTTTTTTTATTAGAAAGCTGACGCTTCCCATTTGGTCCCATTTCAATTTAGTCCAGTTCTAATAATGGCATCCATGAGAAAACCATATAAGTCTTAAATTTGCATTAAGTACGTGCGCGACAAATAGATGAATAACTCAATAGTCGGTCTTTTGAAGTCGTTTTGTTTTTTGTTTTGTAAAAATAATGTTCTTGTTTATTGTTACTTTTAATGTTGTTTTTCTCTCTCCACTAAGTGATTATATATCCTCTACGTGGAAAAGAGATAGCAAACAACCGTTAATCAGGTCCAAGCTATGACCAATTAGGACGTGCTATTATGCCCAATCAAGCGAGCCGGTACTATGATCAATAAAAGTGATAAGCATAACCTTTAGGTCTAAAAAGTAGTGAGCACAGAAACACGAGTTACAGTTATATTATTAAAAAACCAGCCGTTACAAGTTATAACCATCA
This sequence comes from Alcis repandata, assembly GCA_949125135.1. Classification (NCBI taxonomy): domain Eukaryota; kingdom Metazoa; phylum Arthropoda; class Insecta; order Lepidoptera; family Geometridae; genus Alcis; species Alcis repandata. The sequence goes on along the minus strand of OX421245.1, from coordinate 9,794,067 downwards.
GATTTGCTATAACTCACCGCAATCTTACGGTAGAATAGGAAAGGGCAGAGACTAGTCTAATCCTATCATACTTTCTACTTATGTTATAAATACGAAATGTGTGTCTGTGTGAATGATGTTTGTTTAATATCTTCGTAGCACGAAACAGATTTTGTTGAAATTCTGAATTGAGATAGTTTACGTCCTGGATTAACACATGCTGCTGAACATTGTTTTATCGCAAATAAATCCGCGTTTGACCATCAACTTTGCTTTTGGTAAGCGACAAAGTGGTCGAAGTAGAAGGACGTAGACTTATAAGACACTTATTTACTCTAACCTTGAAAATAGAAAGATCTCAAATCAAAATCTCAGAAAACAAGGAATCTGGCTGTCTGTTCCATTCCATATTGCAAACAATTTTTTCTGATTTTTTCCAAAGTTTATATCTCGCATGCATCCTCTACCTGTTTCTCTCTAACACACACACACAAACAATACACGTTACATAACAAACCAAGTTGCCTCTCTGCCTTTTCTACTCTAGTTCAGTAAACTCGTATCACTAACTGCATCTATTCAGTTTTTACTTATTAATTAAAGTTTTAAAGCAGACATAGTGATTGATGTTAACAGCTTGTACGCTGTTGCGGCGGCTGAACCAGTTTTGATGTTGATAAATGATCTGAGGTGACAGCTGAGCGCGGAGGAAGGCGTGGGTTCGATTTCCGTTGGAAAATTGGAAAGGTTGGAAGATAACGCAAGCGCAACTAATCTGGGAAATTGGTTAACTGAGCTTTGCGTCAAATTATTTGGATTTCTACATACCTAATAGTCTAACTATACAGAGTTACAAGGAAACAGTGTGCTAAATCCAAAAAGGGCTCATGGTACACATTATTACGAACAGTTTTAACTATGGGACCAACCCTGAAAACGCATAAAAACTTTAATCTAACTCTAATCTGGCAACTGAATTTTAAACCACTTCCCGATGTCCGATTGAGCTGAAATTTGGTATACCTGTATAACTTTGATGCCAACGCAATAAAAACTTATTTTAAAAATATTTAAAAATGTTATTTTAATGTTTTGATGGTTTTAATTAGTTTGTCATGTCGCAGAAGGTGACCAAACATCTTGCCCCGTCTATTTTCTTCGTCAAAGGTGATACATTGATCATTGCATTTGTATGAAAGCTTATCTATTATATTATATCATGAAACCTTCGAAACATGTCACAACACAGCACAATACAAGTAGGTAAGCGGGCTGTATGGTAATCTAGAGCTCACTCAAACAAGTTCTAATACGCAGCCTATATGGAGCCACACTCTTGTAATGCTATAGGCACAGGTTTAGATACAAAAGCCTCTTGTATAATACGGCTTTGAATAAAGCTTGTTGACGAAGTGTGAGTCTTATTTCTTTTGGTTTTTGTTTTTTATAAAAGGCTTGCGTTCGACCGCCATCTCGCCTGATGGTGCGCATTGATGCGGTCTACGATGGAGCACGCTTGTATAGAAGGAACCGAGTCACTGAATTTAACTAGCTAAGGTTGCGGTTTCACCCGCTGTCCTACAAGAAATGTCTTTTTTGTTATATTTTCATTAGCCTTATGACATGTGTGTGTGAAAACTGGAATAAAGGTCAAGGGTTTCCGTCCATCCATTCTCAATTGGAGTTTCTAATTTTTGCTTTACGTAGTCCGTTGAAAAGTTTTATTGAAACCATCAAGAACTTTCGTTCGAACTAAGAAGGGCTGCATAAATGAGCCCTACTAGATTGTTGGTTTGATCCAGACGTGTCAATATTTAGAAGCTAAGATCAGTTGATGAGATGTACGTAAGATATTATGACGTCAAATTCACCAGAAATACCAACCCCCAGAAATGGAGAAACTACTGGGGCCTTCACGAGATCAACTATACAAAAGTTAGTTTCATGATGATTATGATGATGATGGTAATACACTTTTTTATGAGATGAATGGATATATTCCCAACTACTTCCTCGTCAACGGCCAATTTTTTGGCAAATTTTTTCCAGCTTCCCCATTGAAATTCTGCTGGCCTGTTGTGTAATGTGTACACAGCTTTATGAGTACTTATCAAAAGATCTTTACAATCCTGAGTATCCTTTATGTCATGATCCGACTGTCAACAGCCTTGCGTTCACCTGTCACGCGATTGGTCGACGTGTGTCACGTTTGACAGCTGGGGTCGGGACGGACCAATCACAGCCGGAGGCTGACACAGTGACGGCATTTTAATAATTGGGTGGATTACATTTTTATTAGGATTATGCTTGTTTCTAATTCTGAGAACGACTTAGATTTATTGAAATTGAAGTTCTGTTACTGCGCCTAGCGATTTGATTTGCAGGTTAGCACAGTGCAGGAATATATTTAAATTCAATTTCAATTTTGCAAAGCTAGAAAAGAGCTGTTTTTTTGGTGACAAGTGGGAAATTTTGGGAAGATACCTGGCTATGTTGGGGTGAAAACAGACTATGTGGAATTTTACCCACAAAGCTCCTTCGGTGGCCTCTGTGCTTGAAAGAGGGCACCGGGATCTCTGTAGGAACGCACCAATAACCCTCCTAGCCCGTTGCCTGAGGCACTATTCTCAAACCTTAGTCCATTTTTCCTCCTTACAACGAAACAGTCATACCACGCCGTTATCTTCCCTAGTCTTGTTTGAGAAGGTAGCCAGATCCCCAAATCTGACCACCCACGAGAGCAAAGCCCTTAGTCAGCTCTTACAACAGACAGATTGGTACTATTAATAATCAAGCCATATTTGAAGACCTTACAGATAAGTATTCAAATATCTGGCCTATTAGAAACCATTTTTTCTTCGAGCAACCCTTGCCAAGCCTCACATGTCCCACATCGCACTGCCTGGAAGAGATCGCTCTTAGCGATAAGGCCGCCAGTTGTTGCACTAGTTTTAGGTGCTTTAATCCTTTTGTTTGTAATTTATGGTGTGAACAATAAAGAGTTTATCTATCTATCTATCTATCTATCTATCGCACGTCCAATAGATCAGTGCGCGTGCGCAGGCCACAATTACCAATAACCAGGCCCCGACCTAAACATTAATCTTATGCTAATGCCGAGGTGTGTTAGGTACATGTAGATCGGATAGCATTGAGAAACTATTTCACTCTAGATATAGACTCTGTACTTAGAAAACGGAAATATTTATTGGTCATAGTCATAAATAACATTCAAATGTTATTGGTAAGTTGGTTGCCTAGATATTTTAGTTGTTCGAGATTTTTATTAGCGTTTCGTAACAGAATGGAGATACGGACGCCATGTGGTGAGATTCTAGTGTCTATACAATAATCTATCACTGCCAATGATATTTAGGGATCTGTACCTCCTATGGGGAAGAACCCTTAAGGCGAGACTTCGGTAAATGTTTATCTGTATGTCACTGCCAATGGTTTTTTAAAGTAGTTTGCTAATTTAATAAAAGTGCTTAGGTTTTCTTCTGAAGGACTACAACACTATTTGACTCTCAACAAATTAATTTAATTATTTCTCTTAGTTGTTAATATAATTATTATCTTCTTGGAAAAAAACATGTCTCAGTTTTATAAAAATCGAGAGTTTTCGAGTTTTCATTTCTTCTAGACAAGTGTCGTGCATCGTAGACCGCATCATTACAGCTGGTAAAAAAGCTGTGTATTTATTTTATTTATTCATCATAATGATTGATAAACAATTTCACGATCGTGATGCTGATAATGTCGATGACTATGAACCCTTTTCGGCTTAGCATACCCTTTCCGTATAGCTCTGTTTATACTTAAATTCAACGTAATTCTTTTTATGTTACGTGCATGTAAAATGTAAGAAAGAAACCAAAGCCGTTAAAGTCTAGGGCCAAGTAATATCCCAGTTAGTAGGTAACATATCTGTTGCGCTACTTTGTAGGTTATTGTAGGTTTCAACTCTTTGCTGAATAAATTGGAGTTGACAAGATAATCTTGAGGCTATTTTGTTACTTTGTAAATTCAATATTACTATAAAAACCTTAGTGAAATTGTAAAATGAAAATTAACGTGTTTTGATAAATTATCCTGCACCAGGACTGTCAACATGCTATACGAACTTATTTATTAATTACCATTATGTCACGATGTTTCTAGAAAACCCAAAGCTCGTCACGAGATTACAAAGTTCAGGGACCCTATTCTTGAACGCTCGAGATTATCTCCGTCAAAAAATTATCTAACATATTATAAATATTATAAAATTATTATAAATATATACATATTATAAAATTATCTAATCTTTAACTATGGGATCAACCCGGAATTCACGAAAAAAAAACAGCTGTTCCATGGAAAAATGTAATTGAAATTACATTCGACAAAATGTATGAAACAGCTGATTTTTTTTTCACGATTATGACTACGAGGCTTATCGGCTTAGCCCTTCCTTATCTCTCTTTATTTGCATTATTGAAATAAATTGGTTGATTGCATTATAATGAGAGAGTGTGACAGACGAAATATCAGGCGTTAGAATAAGGCCCATGATTCGACCTCGGCCGACCTGATTACAGGTGACTCATCAATGCAGTTATATACAACCTTAATCTACACAAAAAGTGTAACACTAAGCCACAGCGCAGTAATAGTTACTATTAGTTTTAGTTATGTCACTGTCGTGGAACATCAGAAATTGGAAAGGTCACGGTGTGAATTTGGCAGAGTCTTGTAGCCATATAGCATGACCTTCCTGAAATTACTCTATAGGTACATGATTTTTGTTTTAAACTACTGAGTGACAGCTTGCTCTACGGTCCCCCCCCCCCCCCCTTTTATTTAGTCTTTTTTAGAAATCTCTAGTTAAAATACACACCAATCCATTATCAGTCAATAATAGATATGTCAGGAATATGATAGGTGGAAGTTGTTTTCTTGCAATAATACTAGAAGAATAAAAAAGCACCAGATCGATCAAGATCGCCACTGAGCACACTGAGTTGGGAATATCTATTTTCTCATCACACTTTAAAGACCAAAACTAATGACCGATCTAGCAACGTATAGAGAATTGAGAAAACAAGAACATTATTTTTACAAAACAAAAAACAAAAACCGACTTCAAAAGACCGACTATTGAGTTATTCATCTATTTGTCGCGCACGTACTTAATGCAAATTTAAGACTTATATGGTTTTCTCATGGATATCATTATCAGAACTGGACTAAAGTGAAATGGGACCAAATGGGAAGCATCAGCTTTCTAATAAAAAAAGAATCATCAAAATCGATTCACCCAGTCAAAAGTTATGAGGGAACAAACAAAAAAAAAAAAAAAAACATAACCTTAAACCTAAAAACCTAAAAAAACATTGATAACCTCCTCCTTTTTTGAAGTCGGTTAACAAATAAAAAGAGAAACAAATGTGAAGAGTATGATGCTATTGAATTCTGATCATCCGCTTATGCTTATGATACACTTTGTTGACTACCAACCTTCACTATTTGGAGAGGCACTCTAAGAAGAAGAAGCTCACACTTGTGACCACATTTTCTCAACACACTTGGTCCTTCCAATTTCACCACTCCAAAGCCCAAAAAGCCGCTACTGCCTGCTAGCCGGGATTTCCGCCCATCAAATCACAAAGCATTGCACATACTTGCGTTATATAAAGCCTTCTGCACACTAAAAGCAGGGCGCAGCGCTCGTTATCCAATGTTATCGTAGTTCATATCACCGTTCCTTGTTATCATAATAGGCAGATATCTATGCTCGCCAAATGGCTTCAGCGACTTGTATGTCGAAAGCTTCCTTACAGTGAACAAGGAGTGAGGTTACTTAAAGTAAACGAAGAGCTTTTATAGCTTGGAGTTAGAGATCTCGGTTCCTGTCTAGTATAATACTAACAAAACAAGGTCTAACCACCATTTCTAACTTATATTTTTAAAAAGTTTTTTTAATTGGTCATGGCTCTCTATGGTTTTTCTATTGAAGGATTTTAAAATAGATTAAAAATGGATTAAAAAATAGAAGCTATTTTATATTTAATCGGAGCTAAGCAAGTGAGACATCAGGAAGTGGTACCAAAATTCAGTTGCCAGATTTAATATTTTTTATATAGTAAGTTAATAATAATTATTTTTACAAAAAAAAAAACAAAAACCGACTTCAAGAGACCGACTATTGAGTTATTCATCTATTTGTCGCGCACGTACTTAATGCAAATTTAAGACTCATATGGTTTTCTCATGGATGCCATTATCAGAACTGAACTAAATTGAAATGGGACCACATGGGAAGCGTCAGCTTTCTAATAAAAAAAGAATCATCAAAATTGATTCACCCAGTCAAAAGTTATGAGGTAACAAACATAAAAAAAACATACAGTCGAATTGAGAACCTCCTCCTTTTTTGAAGTCGGTTAAAAAGCTCGTTTAAATACAAAACAAAAAATCTCACCGTATAGATTTTCGACCTGCTTTTTGCCACATCGTAAAAACAAATGACTACCTAAAAATATATGAAAATTCGAAGCCACGCCGCCGCGCGCCGCGCCGGCCCGTTTATTTGCCTCGCCGCAGGTGCTGCAGGGCTCCGCAGCGCAGAGCAGATTGTGCAACGCATGAACGTGCTGAGAGCTGCGTACTGCGGTGTAGGCACTTGCAACGCAAACATATGTCTGTCCTGCTCTGCACCCTATGTCTGTCCCGCTTGCTCTGACCTGCAAAATCTGTACTGTGCTGTGCATCACCTGCGTCGCAGCACACGCCTCAACCTACATCTAACTCGACCTGCTTTTGGTGTGTACCGCCTTTCTGTCAGACAATCAGTCAAGCAACAGCCTATCAGTCATTCATTATCATATGAATAGCGCGAATAAAGTTTTGACTAATGGCAACAGATCACGGCGCAGCTTGATAAGTAGCTGTAACGCCTGTGATGATGATTGTGTAATTATGTGTAATACATGTGTAATGCATGTTTTTGCTTGTGTTATGTCTTATGTCAGATGATCTTTGACAAATTAGTTTGGTGCTGGCGCAAACTATGCTTCAAAGAAGTTAGATAGATAGATTAACTCTTTATTGTTCACACCAGAAATTACAAACGAAAAAACTTAAAACTAGTGCAATAACTAGCGGTCTTATTGCTAAGAGCGATCTGTTCCAAGCAACCTTTGGATGGAGAGGATACATGAAATAAATAAGCTGAAAAGGCTGTGTCTTTTCGCTGACAGTCAGTTGTAAGACAGCGATTTAAGCATTAAATAAGGGTTTTCGTGACTTTTAATTTCTAAGCTCTTACTTGGATCTCTCAAATAGTATATTATATTGTATTGTATATAACCTACACTTGGATATGTACAAAATGTTTTGAATCTACGTTTCTGATCCGTACAGCCAGGGAATGGAACAGACTGCCGGCTTTCGTTTTCTGAGAGATACAATCTTGGGCTTTTCAAAGTTAGAGTGAATAGGTATCTTCTAAGTCTGCGTGCTTCATCTTCGACCACATCGTCGCATACCAACAGGCGAGTTGATGATCAAACGCGGACTAATTCGTGATAAAAAAATCTCGATAATTTTTTGACCTAATAAATCACCAGTATCAATATCATCTCATCTGTTAAAATTATCATTTAAAACAATAAATGATGGTGAAACTGCGATGCCAATCAGGCGGCCATATTTTTTGTTTTGATTATAATTGTTGATACCTCGAGGTGATTGTCTGAAGTAGAAATATGGCTGCTGATTATTGGTTTGATGAATCGGTCTTGTCAATTGTTTGAATGCTAAGATGTAATTATTTTAAAGTTACTGTAATTCTATCAAATGCCCAAGAGCGGTATCTCAAAAAAATATTGATTTCTGTTTTTTCACGCATCAGATGTGTAATTTTTCAAGCTTTAATGATGCGCAAAAAATGGAAATCTTTTTTTTCGAGATACCGCTCTTGGGCTTAAAAAGTGAGTGTAGTAGGTACGCAGTTTCCAAAAATTGTTTTTTTTGTTTATCATCCCTCTATTTGCGATAAGTTTGACCGCTATATGTGTATGTGTCTGTCTGTGGCACCGTAGCTTTTAAACGGATGAATCGAATCGAATTTGGATTTTTATTGGAAAGCAGGTTTCTAGCGGTTTAGCCGTTTTAACGTTCGGGATTTTTAAATAATATCTTGTACCGCTCTTGAAATACTTTAAATACAAGAACATTATTTTTACAAAACAAAAAACAAAAACCGACTTCAAGAGACCGACTATTGAGTTATTCATCTAATTGTCGCGCACGTACTTAATGCAAATTTAAGACTTATATGGTTTTCTCATGGATATCATTATCAGAACTGGAATAAAATGGGACCAAATGGGAAGCGTCAGCTTTCTAATAAAAAAAGAATCATCAAAATCGATTCACCCAGTCAAAAGTTATGAGGTAACAAACATAAAAAAAAAAATTTTTTAAAAAATCATACAGCCGAATTGATAACCTCCTCCTTTTTTGAAGTCGGTTAAAAACTATCAACAAAAAACAAGCTTTTATTAAATGGAGTAAAACATATTATAAATGCGAGAGTTTGTGTGTGAGTGTTTGTTACAACGTAATAGTATCTCCGTAACTACTAAACCGATTTTGACAAAATTTGGAATGGAGATAACTTATACCTACCCTGGATTAACACAGGCTACATTTCATCATCACCGTTTTTATCACCACAGGGCACAGCTCCTTTTTAGTCGGTGGTTTTTAAATATCTTAATTACATAGTCGTTGCGCGTGCAAAAGTAGCTATGTATATTTGACACACTTTACAGGAGACGCAAAAAACTAATTTTCTCGTAAAATGTCCAGAGCATATAAATAATTTATCCTTACTTTGATACATATAACAAATTTATGTAGTTTTAGATTACTATTGGATAGATAGCATTATGAATAATGACAAAATTAAACATAATAGGCAAATTTGACACATAGAGTTATTTATTTGAGTTGTAAATACAAGCTATGTGCATTTAGAGCACATAACTACTTTATAATTCTATGGAACCTAAATAAAATGGCTGAACGATGACACATAGCTATATTTTGGAAAGAAATAATTAATAAAAAAGTTTAAAAAAAACCAATACATTTAATATTCAAATGGTATTATCTGTTTATTGAATCAAACAAAAACATTGGTGGAACTAATGGTTCAAGTTATCATAGAATAGGTGATAATCACGGTGCATGTATTGCTTTAGACTTTGTAGGTGACTTTTGGTAGAATCAATTTTTAGTGGGACATCATAAAGGCTTTTAGGTTTTTTTTTTATTCAGTAATAGGCTTGCATTTGACCATCATCTTGCCTGATGGTAAGCAACGATACGGTCTACGATGGAGCATGCTTGCCTAGAAGAAACCGATTCACTCGCGACTTGAAGACACCTAGATTATATCTATCGGGAAACACCCACTCAGGCAAAGCGTTCCACACCCTAGCGGTTCGCACAATAAAGGTGGAATCAAAGCGTTTCGTACGAGTTTTTGGTATACCAACCATAAAACGGAGACGCTTTTTAGTGCCCTTGGTAGACCGATAGTAGAAAGGGCTAGAGAGAATTAGATCATGCAGATCAGAAGCACACTCTCCGAAATGTATCCGGTAAAAGACCGACAGACTAGCAACTTTGCGCCGATGTTCGAGAGTTTGGAGTTTAGTCCGAACAATGAGTCTTTACCAATGAGCCTCTTGGCACGTTTCTCAATGGACTCCAACGCCTCAAGCTGGTATTTGGCCGATCCATCCCAAAGGTGCGAGCAGTACTCCATGCACGATCGAACTTGTGCTTTATAAAGTAACTGTTCTGGCGTAAAGTACCGCCGCACCTTCGAAAGGATACCCAGCTTTTTGGCAGCCAATTGAGCTTTGGACTCTATGTAGGAGCCAAAGTTGAGGGTTGACGTCAGAGCAACGCCCAAAAGCCCAAGACTGTCAGCCGTCGGAATGGACACATCTCGGAAAGTAGGAGCCAGTTGGAATGGGCTCTTCTTTGCGGAGAACAGACACGCCTGGGTTTTAGTCGCATTAAACCTGACCAGATTGGCATCACCCCAATCTGAGACAGCCTTAAGAGACAAGTTCAAGCGCTCGACCATAGCCTCTCTCAGAAACTGGATTTGAGGACCACTGGACCGTGCGTTAGAAGTGTAGCTCTCTACAACAGTGCTGTCATCTGCGTACCCAAAGATACCGGGCTTTAGCAGATCGTTAATGTGCAGCAGGAAGAGCGTCGCAGAGAGCACCGACCCCTGGGGAACACCGGTATTGATATCCATTCGATCAGACGAGCAGCCATCAATGACTACTCGTATCGATCGATTCCTCAGGAAGTCCGAAATCCACGCAACAAGACCAGCGGGCAGGCCGTATGACGAAAGCTTGCTTATAAAGCCGTCATGCCAAACCCTGTCGAAAGCCTTCGAGATGTCAAGGGAGGCAGCAAGTGCCTCCCCATGCCTCTCGATGACCTCACTCCAGATATACGTGGCGTACGCTAGAAGATTACCAGTGGACCGGTTTCGGCGGAATCCGTATTGCCGGTCACTGAGAAGGTCATTAGTTTCTAGGTACACCAGGAGCCTGTTGTTCAGGACACGTTCCATAGTCTTGCAGAGTATGGACGTGACCGAAATAGGCCTGTAGTTGGCAGGGTCGGCACGGCTACCTTTCTTAGGCACAGGTTGCACGTTAGCAAGCTTCCACGACTTCGGCACTATACCAGTTTCAAGAGAGAGACGAAAGAGGCGTGTCAACACAGGAGACAACTCAGGCGCACATGTTTTCAGAACTATGGCTGGAATACCATCTGGGCCGCTGGCTTTGTTCACGTCAAGATTGCGTAGCGTTTTGCAAACCTCCACTTGACGAATGCGGAACTCCGACATAAACGTCGCACTGTCTGGTGGAGTTGAAGGTGTCGCGCTACCAGCATCTAGACGTGAAGACTCCGCGAATTGAGAAGCAAACAAGTTAGCCTTCTCCTCAGCGGTGTGGGCCAGCGTCCTATCAGGTTTTAGCAGTGGAGGTAGTGAGGGGCGGCAGAAGTTCGCTTCGACCGATTTAGCTAGGGACCAAAACGCTTTACTACCCGCTGGGTATGAAGCCAGTTTTATTCGACTAATGTGGTCAAAGCGAGCCCTCTGTAACACCTTTTTGCAGGACTTGACAGCTGCGTTATACGCTCTTTTCATCTGGCGAATATCCTTCGCTTTACGGTGTCGAGCATCCACCCAGGCAAGGTAAGCCTCCTGCTTGCGCGCCTCAGCGCGACTACAGTAAGGGCCAAACCATGGGCGAGCTTTGCCGGCCAATGGTACCATCTATGTGACGCTCGACCTGTGCGTTTCGTGATCGAGCGAGTCTGAACTTGACCAAAAATCTCGCTATGTGCAGCAAAGCACATATCGGACGCAATTTTTTCTTCCGCTTTAATAAACTTATTTTAGCTATGTGAATTATAACACTTGGCGTGTTAAAATGGAACTTTAGATGTATAAATGTCACATAGCTACTATTAGCTACATTCCGTACCTCTTTAAATATTGGGTCTATCACATAGCTGTTTTTACAGGACGTGTGTATTGAAATACCGATTAAAACTGCATAAAAAACCGAAAATGACTAAATAACACATAGCGACTTTTGCACGCGCAACGACGTTAATTTATTTATTTAATAGATACATTTTCGTTGGTGGTCAAACGAATCCCGACAAAAAAAAAATGACTGGTAATACAAATTGTACAAAACGAATGTTTCTGATGTTGGCTGAACGCTGATACTCAATATTTATCTTGAAACGTACTTAACTCTTAACAGAGTTCATGCCAGCGGTACAGAAAGGGTATAATATGAGAGCGAGCACGACTGCCGTGCTGGCTGGTGTCACAACTCACAATACTCGTACCTTTGATACGTGCTCCACTTGTAATGGCAATGGACGGGTTGGGTAGACGAGCGACTAAAAATTGCGCGACTTTTTTCCAGATACTCTATAAATAACAATAATAAATATTACTCAATACCCATTTAATATTTTATTGTAATCATTACAAGTCTTAAATAACTTATTTTAAATAGGTCTAACATAATCACTCTGATTGAGTATAGGCAGAGATAAACAAAGTTGCGTTACTATCTCGTAAGATTACTATTTCAATTGGGTCCCTATTTTGTGCGGCTAAAAATGTACCGGCACTTTTACGCGACTAATTTTGTACAACCAAATTTTTTCAAGCCATGTCCACGAATAACGTGCGGTCCGCGGTATACAACGGCCGTACAAAACGGACTTTGTAATGATCTTGGTCTTACATTATTGTCTCCTTTACAATTTATTAAAATTCGGGATTTTGACATGAATTTTTTTACAATTTAAGTAGACTAAAAACCGGCGTTATCGCTTAGAGTATTCTCTTCCAGGCGACACACAACCAATACTATGTAACCACAAAATGATACGCAAAAGTTGCCTATATAAGTCGCAAGTCTACCACTGATTTGATAGACAATACCTAATGTTCTAATCTGCAGGTCACGAGTCGTTTTAAATCCGACTTGCGCAAGATTAGGGGGTATTCTGGGCCGATCGAGATTAAATCGGTCACTCTCACTGTCATAACATGTCAAATGATACGACAGATAGTATCTCACTCGCTAGAATAGGGGCCCAGACGAGATCGAGGGCTGATCGAGGTTGAAGGTCGGTCATAAGTCATACGTGGGGATTTTACTTTTTGTTAAGTACCTTTAGATCCAGGGTAATAATGATAAAGTGTGCTAAGCCGAAAATGGGCTCATGGTACTCCATCATTATGTACAACTTTTACTATGGGACCAACCCTGCAATGGCAAAAAACCGGCCTAGTGTAAATCGGACTCGCGTACGAAGGATTCCGTACCATTATCTATAAAAAACGGCAAAAAAATCACGTTTGTTTTATTTATTTTTATGTAATTGAGATGTAGGTATGGGAGCCCCCTTAAATATTGATTTTATTCTGTTTATTTGCTGTTATAGCGGCAACAGAAACACATCATCTGTGAAAATTTCAACTGTCTAACTACCACGGTTCATGAGATACAGCCTGGTGACAGACAGACAGACAGACGGACGGACAGTGGAGTCTCAGTAATAGGGTCCCGTTTTACCCCTTGGGTACGGAACCTTAAATACCAGCTATTACATAGAAAAAAGTCCATGACTCGACTCAATGTATGGAACAGCTGTTTTTTTCGCGATTTCAGGATTGGTCCCTTAGTAAAAGTTGTTCAAAATGAAGCCATTTTCTTTAACTTAGCACACCCTTTCCTTATAACCCTGTATAATTTTCTACCACCTGCTGGTATTCCAGAACAGCATCGTTACACTAAACGACCGGCACTAAGTGTTGCTTTATGGAAATGCGCAACTTAACATGTTAATATGGTCGCTGAAGTGTCGACGTAAAAAGTGGAGTTATGCTGAGATGCAGGTGACGCAGCATAGCGCAGAACAGTGCAGAGTGCCTAGTGCGAGTTTTTTTTCGTGTAGTTTACGTTAACGATCGCATTAACGTAAACTACAATTTGTATGGAATAAAAACCGCGCCATCTAGTGTTCATAAGATGAACTACAATAGTTCCATACAAATTGTAATTTACGTTAACGCGTTCGTCAATGTAAACTACACGAAAAAAAACTCGCACCAGGCACTCTGTGCAGTGCTTTGCGACTGCAGCAGTTGTGCCAGCGGCCCAGAGCCTCGCTACGTTATTTTAAGGAGCTGGGTTGGCTCAAGTGATCGCTGGAAAGGAGGAAACGCACACAGCCTTTGCGGGACGTCAATGCGGGTCTTATCAACCCCACATTGAATTCTACTACCGTACTATCCTACTACTTCTACGTCCTACTAAATATTTATAAACGCGAAAGATTGCAAGAATGTATAGATAGAATATGTGGAATGTATGTAATGGTTATATTATGGTTATGGTTATGGTTATGGTTATGGTTATGGTTATGGTTATGGTTATGGTTATGGTTATGGTTATGGTTATATTATGGTTTGTTACTTTTTCACGCAAAAACGACTGACCGGATTTACATGAAATTTGTAATTAAAGTTATTCATGGTCTGGATTAACACATAGGCTACTTAAATCCCGAAAAACGCGGATTAAACTGCGGGGCGCAGCTAGTATCGAATAATAAAAAGCATAGAACAGATTTTGCAGGCAGAGCAAGCGAGACAGACATAGTCCGCAGAGCAGGACAGACCCATGCCTGACACGTTCCTGCATTACACAGTCTGTCACCTGCGTCACCTGCGTCACAGCATACGCTGAGCTTTATACTCGCGTACAGATTCAAAGTGGTAATACATTGTAATTATCACCTTATGCGGTCTGAATAAGGTGTTATTTGCAATTATCGGTCCCGAGTTCCCGTGTTAGAACATAAAGAATGGTTCTAGTATAATCGTAAAACGCCTAGCCCTGTAGCTACTCTATAATTCTGGCTCGTAAATAATTAGATTAAAGCAAATCTGTACTAGGTCAAAGACAAAATAGAACAAAAATAAAATTAAAACTTGTTTGGAAATACAAGCCTTTATTTGCTTTTTCACAGTTGCACAGGTTTTAACAAATTTCAGCTCAATCGGATTTCAGGTAGTGATTTCAAAATTTTACCAAAACATACAATCTCATAACATTTAAATATTGATATTGCTAGTTAAATAAAAGCTTTGTAAAATGAGAATTAACTAGTAATTGGAGATTAAAAAACCATGACCTGAATTTTGAAATATGTAGTTGAAATTATGCATAGATATCCTATCTTTATAATATATATTATATATAGATAGGTCTGTAATTAAATCAAAAGTCCAGGGTTATACAGAAAGGGTATGCTAAGCCGAAAAGGGCTACAGTACTCATCATCATAGACAACTTTTAATATGACACAAAACCGGAATTTGCAAAAAAAAACAGCTTTCGAGTGTCATTAACATTTTATTATGGAGTAGCTTTTTTTCGCAAAGAATCAAAGTTCTGACTTACATACATAAAACTAAGAACTTAAAAACTAAACCAAAACTTTCTCGAAAAACTAAACTTTAACATAAAACACGTAACGAGCGGAAATTGATGGTAGAATGAAACACGACATAAATGTATGTATGTGGTTAAACCACATCCGCCAAGCCCTTCGCCTCGTAATAAGTGGTTATTAAACCACATAATCATAATATCTCGACTTGATAGCGATTATGCTAATTGCTATCAATCTCCTTCATTAAAACTGATATGTAATGTGACCGGCATTAGTCTCGGTTTAGTTACGCTATCGAGACTAATAAATGGGATTAGGATAGGTAGATATCATCATGGGGTGCTAGGTCGGGTAACCTCCACGTGGTGCACCCTGGGCAACAGCGTGCGGTAATACTGCAGCTTTTATGCAGTAGTACCGCACGGTGGCCAATAACCCGACACGGTGGGCCCTTCCGCGTGTCTCTCTGACTAGCAGAGGGCACAGCGTGATGGCTTGGACGGTGCCATTGCTGCCACCAGGGGGGTTTTCCTTGTGCTCCTCGCCGCATGTGGGTTGCGGTCGGGAGTGCAAGGAAAGGAGGAGGGTGGACGCTGGAAGCGTGTGCCGCATGGGGCCCCCCAGCGGCATACGCTTTCGGCCTACATAGGCCGGGATCTCTCGTTGCCGAGCGTGGTGAAAGCCGTGCTCGGCAGCGAGAGATCGTGGTAGGCCGGGGTCTCCTTCTGCGAAGAGGTGATGACGCAGAAGGAGGCCGCGGAGCGGGTCAGAGAGGACGACGCCCGATCTGACCCGCTCCGGCGCAGACGGGGGAGCGAGGAGGCGGTTCGCCCGTCTCCTCGCTCCTCTGCAGTGGGGTTGCCGGGAGAGCCGGGGGACTCTCCCGGCCTGCACGACCCCACACTGACTGTCTGGGGAGTGATCCTGAGGAACAGGGAATCCTGAGGAATAGGCGCAGGGGGCCCTAATCGGGCCCATCGCCGGGGCGAGGTGGCGATTGCTAACGTAACGTGACCCCACCATGCCTCATCTCAGGCGGATGACGAACACCCCAGTGGTTTTAGTGGGTATGCCGCCGCAGGGCGGAGACTCCCACTAACCCGAGGTCCCCCCGGGCCGAGGGTATCCATAAAGGATTTCCACTACTGGGAAACAAAAAAAAAAAGGTTGATATCATCATCATCAGCCTATCTAATACCTGCCCACAGCTGGACATAGGTCTTTCCCAAAGAATGCTAGACTACATGGTACGATCTTCTGCCTTACGCTCCCACCACAATCAGTAGGCCTAGCATAAATTCTGACGTAGCAAACGTAGCGAAAATTCCATAGACGAATTAATGAAAAATAGCACAGCGTAACTCCAACTGCCTTACGCAGGTTGTCGCTCCACCTTTTCACATTGGTGATTAAGTGATTTATCATTAGGTGTTATCAGATTGGTTTAATAAAATCTTATATCTCAGGGTGTCTAGCGCAATGCTTTGCCACGCAGGGTCTTAAATTTAAGAAACTAAAATTCTGGGTGATGCAGACCTGTTATTGGTAAACGTCACATTTAACATCAGGCGAGCGATTTGCTGGTCTTGACACTTAATAACATAAAAAAAAATTGAGTTGTACGTATTACATTGAATATTTTATTTCAGGAGTATTGCACCCGTTTCTATATCTTATTTTTTCTATTTCTATACGTTTCTAGTAGGTACCTATTACTGATCTATAGTCTAATCCTATACTTCCATAGCAGACTCTAAGCTGGCAGCATTATGGCTTTATCTCTGACAACACCTGTCAAACGTCACTCTTTTGACAGCTGAATGACAGGTCGGTGCGCGGGCGACGACTCCGTCTCGTTACTGTATCTAGATTTATTATGTAGATTACAAAATAAAATTAATATTTAATTGAGAACAGGATGACTATTCATCGAACTAGAAAATGCATTGAAACAAACTACTTACTTACTTATTAATTTTTTTGACGTGCAGAATTTGTTCTCTTAGACTCAGATTATATCTTTGCTTCGCTCGGTTCATTTTTTTTTTATGTGATGCATTCTATTGCAGCTATAAGCGGTTATATTTTTATTACCTAGCACCTTTTAATCCTTAGCTTTTATTCTTATATATGTTGCTCCTTTCTTACCAACAGGCGAATTGGTGGCTTGGTGGTCAAATAAAGACTTATTTACAAAAAAAAGCCTATAGCGAATGGGCTGTAGAAAGACATTTTAATTTCTTAAAAGCTAAACCTTTAATTTTCTTCATTCCAGGACCTGCTGCAGAGGATATTCCGACTGTTCGACGCGGAGAACCAGGAGCGGCTGGTGCAGGCCGACTGGTTCGAGTTCCTCAAGCAAAGACTTACGTGAGTGAACGGGTCCGACCAACAAAAGATTTTCACAAAAGATTAAGACTAAGCGTACATGCTAAGCCACAGGTGACGCAGGTCTACGCGGGCCGCAGGTGTTGCAGCTTTTCCTTTCTCTATCTGGGTGTTCTGTCCACCAGACTGCCCACTGAGAAGATACCTCTCGTTTTCAATTTTCTTACCTTGTAGCATTGATTGAAGTATATGTTGATTACAACGATAAGTACTTCTTGCTGTAGGTACTCAAACTGCACACTGGTCTACACTTTCCTCGCGTTCGTTTTGGAAACGAAAACATTTAAAGGTCGATTCGATGAACGCATTGAGAGCACTGTGTCGTCACTGACTCTGACAAGTGGGGATGCGTTCATAGAGATTGTATGAAAGAATATTTCGCACTGTGCCGGTACTGTGTCGGAACTGTGGCTTCACTGATATGTGTAAATCGACCTTTAAAAACGCCACTTTTGCTCACAATTCTGTCATATGTGACAAACGAACGTGTAGGTAGGTACATTATATGGCAAACGATTTTGTCATTTTTAACTGTTATTTTCGCCACCGATTCCAAAATGAACGCAAAGCTCAACGTCATCTGGATTCCGTCAACTGTCACAGCGCCTTTTAAATTCTCTTTTGCAACAATCAACATTCAATACTAAACCAACAAATATAATGCGTGATCACTATGCGTGAGCTATTGATCAGTTAAGTAGCATGGTATAGAAGGCAAGTAGTAGACCCAAGGAAATGCCTAACCTCATTCGAGGCATGATATCGTACGCTATAATCTGGCCTTGCAGTAGCATCGTCCAAGAATACATCGAGCATGGCAGCATAGACAAAGTCAGCCTGGCTCGCGCCGCCCGCTTCGGATTCTTCGGAACCTTCTACTCGGTCCCAACTTTCTACCTCTGGCTAAGATTAACCGGCAAGTTCTTCCAGAAGAAGAACCTAAGAACTGCCATCGCAAGAGCGGTTGTCGAACAAGTTTTCTATGGACCTTTTTCGATATCGTCTTTCTATATTGGAATGGGTCTTCTGGAAATGAAACCTTTGTCGACCAGCATCAGTGAATTGAGGCAGAAGTTTTGGCAGACTTACACGACAGCTATCGTATATTGGTCGGTAGTGCAGACTTTAAACTTTTACTATATTCCGGAGAAAAATAGCATCATTTTTGTGAGTTTTGCAAGCTTTATCTGGACTGTGTACCTTGCGCACATGAAGGGGGGACCTGAGAAGGACTCAAAGAAGCTATAACCAACGGAAATTGAACATCGAGATAGCGATAGTTAAGGATTTCGGCTGTAGGCAAAGGGAATTCAACTTAAATAAGTTCCATAGATTATGTTGTATATAGGTGATGGTGGTTATTAAATTAGAGAATATTTTTAATGTGTTTTTCTCTTAAATGTTTGTAATTCGCATTTTATGAAATGAGAGCGGATGAAGTAGTGTATGAAACTGCATATAACTCGGTATTAAAACAATCTTGTGATACTATTCAAAACTTTGCCTATGGCTTGGTTTTTAAACTCACACTCGTGTTTAACATTATGCAACAGTTTCATAAACTACTATTATTTAACTCGCAATGTTTGTGTACGTGTATCCATGTTCACAATGTTCAGGTCAAAACTTGCTTCTAAATTTTGGACCACTTTGCGATGTCCGATTGAGCTTAGGTATACGTGTGTAACTCCGACGACAATGCAATAAAAGCTTGTTTTTAAATTTGATTTTTAAAACTTTGTTATCAGGGAAGAGAAACAGATTCAGTTCGTGGAGCAAGTGGAGAGCGTGGCGTATGTGCTGTGTGGAAACGATGACGTCGAACTCGACGCCTTCACGCAGATACTGAGCAACAAAGTCGTGAGTAACTCTGTATGGAAGAGAAGAGCAGGATCAATAGAGGGGGAAAGAGAATAAGTCAGATACAGCATGTCGTACAAAATAAAATAGTAGACCAAGTCTTTTAGTTGTCTTTGAAAAAAAACAGGCAAAATTGGCCAGCATATTTTGTTATAAGATTAAGTCATACTTAAGCGAGTTTATATCAAATTGTGTCAAAGCTACGCTAGTTTTCATAGCATAGCTCGCATGTTTTGGTATCAGGCCAAAGGCGCTTTAATTATCACAAAGACAAACCAACAGAACACAGCAGTGGCGGATCTAGGGAAAGAGAGGGGGAGGGGCTGCGGGGCTCAAGCCTCCTTCAAAAACACCCCAAATACCTTGTCACTTTAGTCACCCTGCTCCATATAATTTTAACTAAACTAGATAAAAAAGAGTTTGATTCGTATGTTGCAGGTAACAAAGATACTGTTCCGAGTGCTGGACACAGATGGAGATGGGTACATCACAGCGGATGAGGTCATGGAGTTCATCACCACGGTTTCCAGCAATAGGTACTTCCCCAGAACTAGACTATATGCATAAAAGTAGTTTCTTAGAAGTTTTAGGGCGCTGAAATATAATGCATGAAAGGGGATCTCATCGCTCAGAGTAATTTCTTCCAGATGTTTTCGGATGTTTTGAAATTTTACAAAGCATCGATGGCACAATTTGACTTCTAAAAAATTGTAAAAACGAGCATGTGAATTAGCTGTTCCAGTGCTTTAATTCGTATTATTTTGTTATTTCCAGACCGCGCATGGGGCTGGACAAGAGCAGCGTGGACCGCCTGGAGCAGCTGTTCAGGAAGACTGTCGGAGATCAGAAGGAGATCACCAAGGAGCAGTTCCGGAAGATTATGGAGTTTAAGAATGTAAGTCTGGTACTTCTCATTTAGGATTTCTGCTAATTGGGTTTCCATTGTGTCCAATGATTTGCGGAATTTTCACAATACGCGTATTGTAAAGGTCCCTGGTCTAAATTCCAATTTTATTTTATTTTGTACAAATTCTTGCTATTCAAACTACAGCGGTCCCTGCGATCCAGTGAATTCTATATCTTAGTTTCCCACTAAAAATTTACAGCACTCTATTAATGGCTTTTGTATGCATTTAGCCAGCTACTCAGATATACTGATTTTCATTATACTAGATCGATGTTTTCATTTGGTTTTGGTCACAGCCTTTGTTCACCGAGCGAGTGTTCCAAATCTTCGACGAAGACGACAGTGGTGCCATCTCTTTGCAAGAGTTCATTGCAGCCGTCCACCGGTACGCTGGACAAACACCTGAAGACAAGATCCGCTTCCTCTTCAAAGTTTATGATTTTGACAGTAAGTTTGTCGTTCCTTACAATATAACATAACCAATAACCAATAGCTCTTTGGTGAGACTGGTAAATCTTAAACGCAAACTGCAGCGCCTTGGCTGAGACATGACTTGTTTAAACTGATAATATTTTAAAAGCGTTTACATAGTCCTATAAGATACAACTACTCATAAAAATGAAATCAGATTATTTTTACTTTTGATAGGCGATATCCGGTGGGAGAAGCGTCTTCAAGAAGGAAAACGTGTTCAAATGACAAGCAAAATTCGAAACCAAATTACTGATAAAATTTTAAGCTTAAAAAAAACCATTTCACATCGTTATAAAGTTTAATTCATTTAACTGATATTAATTTCCCAGATGACGGCTTACTACAACACAGAGAGCTGGAGCACGTGATGCGAGCCTGTATGGACGAGAATGGGATGCAGTTCAGCAAGTCGCAGGTCTTCGACTTGACCGAGGCCATGTTCGAGGATGCGGACACGCAGAGACGAGGGGCCATCACTTATGAAGCGTTTAGGAGGATGCTGGATACACATGGGGGCCTGTTGGAGAATATTACTATCAGGTGAGAGCTAATGTTATGCTATCCGTTTCATAAATCGAATGGGGAACTTTGCGCAATTTCAAATACGTAGTACTGTTGTACGTACATAGTACGTTTCACCTACCTACCTGTCTAATACAAGTCAATGAAGTGAAACAAGAAAGCCCGCACAAGGCTGAGAAGCCAAGTATTTAAACCTACAAATAACAAAACTAAAATAAGCTCACGGACTTTGTTACAGCATAGATCGCTGGCTGGTTCCTCCAAAAGTGGACTCCAAACCAACCAGCCTCCTCCAGGAAATTCGCAAACTGAAGCCGTACCAGCTCTCCCTGCCATACATGAAGAATAACTACGTATTCCTGGCGTATTTGGCCGTGTTCTTCTTGGTGAACATCGTTCTATTTGTCACGAGGTGTATCGAGTACGGGGCTGAGAACGGGTTCACTATTTTAGCTAGAGGATGTGGTAAGTTGGTTTAACCTTATTTTCGTAGTACAATAAACAAGCCTTTAGTTGACTGATCTAATTTGAAAAAAAAAAGAAAAAAATAATAATACTTAATAAAATAAAAATTATGACTCGCTATCTCTCTTAGCCCTGACCTGTGTCAATGGGCTTCAGGCACGTCCCGCAAATTTTGACAATATCGATTGAATAATGCTTCATTTACCTTCCTTGTTAGAAAACTTTGCCTGAACTGTTGGAGAAAAGGGATTTAGGGGCGATGGTGTCGACCCGCAGACATGAGGAACATGACTTGACTTTAACCGTCTTTGTAATGCAATCCTCATTACAGGACAATGCCTAAACTTCAACTGCTCCTGGATTCTGGTGCTGATGCTGCGGCACTGCATCACGCAGCTCCGAGTACGAGGGTTCGGCTCAGCGCTGCCGCTTGACCACCACATTTACCTGCACAAGCTAACTGGCGTCCTTATATTTGTTTACAGTGTCGTGCACACTGTCATGCACTTGTGTAACTTTAGTAAGTGTTTTTGTATTTCAAGTTTTACTTGAATTCAAGTTTACTTTTCAATACGAGTACACCTACCTTTCATTACTTTTTATATCGTCATTAGGTAAGTTGTGGTTAACTGCCTATCATTCCTTCAATTATCTTATTTATATAGTCTCAAATAATTTTTCATCATCATCAACGTCAGCCTGTATTGACCCATTGTTGGGTATAGGCCTCGGCTAAATTCTTTTTACCTATTCATTGTTAACTTGTTAAGTTGGCTAAAACTTTCAATTATTCTACAGGTATAATAGTGGTAAACCATCCAGTAATAAACCGCGAGAACTACACGCTATACGAGTGGCTCCTCACCTCTACTCCCGGGAAGTACGGGCTGGTGGGCGGGTGGGCGAACCCTACTGGCTTCGGGCTGGTAGCGGTGCTGGTCGTGCTGTTTGTTTGCAGCCAGCCGTTCGTGAGGCGGGGAGGACGGTTTAAGGTGAAGATACTTGCTCTAAAACCTTGAGTGACCCAGAGCAGAGCCATGCTCCGATATTACAAGGAACTGAATGAGTTCTTAGAGACTCTGACAAGAAGAAATGTAAACGAGAACATCAAAACTAGTCCATCAGTCCAGTTTATCGGAATTGTAAAAGAATAAGCATTAAACTTAATAAACCATGTGTGATTTAATGTTTGAAATGATTTAATAATTGACAATGGTATGTTATTGCAGAGACCAGGTAGAGAAAGTTCTCCATGAATTGTA
Source organism: Alcis repandata (assembly GCA_949125135.1). Taxonomy (NCBI): domain Eukaryota; kingdom Metazoa; phylum Arthropoda; class Insecta; order Lepidoptera; family Geometridae; genus Alcis; species Alcis repandata. The sequence continues at coordinate 9,771,123 of OX421245.1, read as the reverse complement.
TCTGGTAATCCTAGAATACTTTTTTGCGATCATAGTCTAGACTTTTTGGAGGTTTTTACATTCTTAGACAAATAATGCTCAAGCCCTGAGAGCTTTTAACTCTTACCCTATGATATTAAAACTATTATAATCTTCCAGATATTCTACTGGACCCACCTGCTCTACATCCCGTTCTGGGGGCTGCTGATCCTGCACGGACCCAACTTCCTCAAGTGGTTCATTGTCCCCGGAGCCATCTATATCACGGAGAGGATACTCAGACTTGTTTGGATGATGTGAGTTTTATTATGGGTTTATTTTATGATATGATACGAAAACCTACTTCGCATGACAATAAAATAAATTTTAAAGGATACTGTTAGGTCTTGGCTGTACTGTAGATCTGTAGTTGTTTAAAACTATTTTATAGGAATTATGTTAGCCAACGTTTTCTAGATTTGTGCTAAACTTCAAGCCACCTTTTATAGTTCTGGAGACATACTTAGCTATGATCTACAGACAGATAGACGTTGGATTCTAGCATAATGAAGAGCGTCTGATGAGCCACAAGTGACGGAGGCCGACGCAGCGCAACACAGAGCTGACTTTGTAATGCATGAACGTACTGAAAGGTGCGTACGCTGTGGGGTAGGCACGTGCAATGCAAACATGTGTCTGTTCTGCTCTGCGCCTTATGTCTGTCTCGCTCGCTCTGCCCTACAAAATTTGTTCTGTACTGTGCTGCGTCACCTGCGTCTCAGCTAACTCTATGCTTAAGAATTCCTTTTTACTTTAGCACTAAAACCTAAAAACTGTCCATCTCCAGGTCTGAACGCAGCAAGACATACATCTCCGCCGGGATCCTCCTCCCCTCCCGAGTCACGCACCTCGTGATCAAGAGGCCCCCTAACTTCGAGTTCCACGCGGGTGACTACGTGTTTGTGAACATACCAGCTATAGCATTCTACGAGTGGCATCCCTTCACCATCAGCAGTGCGCCGGAACTAGAAGGTACTTCAAACACATGCCTTTCAATGTACAGCAATTCCATTACAGAATATTCCATGAAATACATTTTGAATAGACTTGATTCTTTTCGAACAGAGTTTTATTGTTCTAACTGCAATAGAAAAGAGTGTAAGAGTGGTTACTGTGGTTAGTAGTTGCAAGAGAGGAATATTCTGTTCGACTAGGTGTTACCCCGTTAGATACCTCTATAATATGGGTGCCTTGAAGTCGAAAGAGAAGCGATTTCTTTTGGACAAACGACAGGCATGACGGCAATCAAACGCTAGCCTATTATTGTATAAAAAGATGTGCATTAAATTCATAGGCATTGGTTTAAAGCTGGATTTTGAACATAATAGCGTTTTTTTTTTTTGTTTTATTGCTCTTTAGTTTTTCCAGCTTTGTGTCTTCACAATATTTTGCAAATTCAACAAACAATTTCAACGGCAGGTTACCTATGGCTCCACATCCGCGGCGTAGGCGAGTGGACCAACCGCCTCTACACCCGGTTTGAGCAGGAACAGGCCAGGATACACGGGCTGCCCGCGCAGCCGCAGCTGCTGGACTCTGGACATGAGTAAGTTTGACCACATAACAATAAAGTTATAAAAAGTTTTATTTTTATTTCGAGTTATTTTTTTCAAAATGGTTTTTGGATTATTAAGCCCTCAATGCAGTTGATAATAAGCAACGTTGTAGTCGATGATACAGCAATGAAAATGGTTGAGGTTCTCAAGAAACAATCATCTTCATCATCATCATTTTCAGCCCGTAATCGCTGTAAATAATATTATAAAATATTAATATTAATAAAAAAAATACACAAATAATTCTGGTACCTAGGTACTCTATTCTATTATTTCTGGAGAAAACGATTTAAGTTTATATATCAATATTAAATAACCACGAATTCATTTGCAGAAAATTAGCACGCAGCGTTTCCAATCAGAGCAAGAGAAGTAATAAAAGTAAAGGGTTCGGCTCCTTCAAGAAGTCCAAGAAGGTCTCCCTCGACCTCACGCCGCAGAAGATCTCAGAGAGCGGGGAACCTTACAACGCACATTTTGATGGTATTCCTGATCAGCTTTCATCATTTCAATCAATATTTATTCAATAATACAGATTATAGGTTTCTCTCATAAGATACAACTAGCTGACTCGACAGACGTTGTCCTGTCAAAAGCCATTGCGCAATTCTATGTCAAATGTCAAAAGTTATGCTATTGCGTAACTATAGCAACCGTAGTATGTTGATGCTAACTTGTCAATTTATAGTAAAAATTATCAGTATATATATAATTTGCAATAAATTAAAATTGCGACTATAATTTGAGATTTAAACTATCCTATCTCTCAAGTTGGATCGAACTGCACATGGTGTGCGAATTTTATTATAATCGGTTAAGTGGTTTAGGAGTCCATTGAGGACAAACATTGTGACACGAGATTTATATATATTAAGATTTGCAATAAATTAAAATTGCGACTATAATTTGAGATTTAAACTATCCTATCTCTCAAGTTGGATCGAACTGCACATGGTGTGCGAATTTTATTATAATCGGTTAAGTGGTTTAGGAGTCCATTGAGGACAAACATTGTGACACGAGATTTATAAATATTAAGATTAAATGAGAAGCCTAAACTAAATTTCGCTCAGATGCCTGTGCTAGGTTGAAAACGTGTGTTACATAATCAACGTTTAATCCCTCCCACTGCTGGGATACAAGTCTACCCTCGAAGGGTGATTGAGCCGTGTTCCACCACGCTGGCCAAGTGCGGATTGGTGGATTCACATACGCCATTGAATATAGCTTGACTTAACACGAATATTAATTCAAAATGTTCTTTTTTACCAATTTTCCGTAAATTGATTTGATAGATCTTCTACGAGTATCTTCATTAATAGATTTTCTATGTAACCTATCACTGACCTAACCTAATCTTGCTCAAAATAATTAGATTTTATGTTCGTTGCAGAATTGACTCCGAGCCCCACAAAAACGATCCCAGAAATGCTATCCCCGCGTCTGCTGGAAAAATCTCGGTCCATGCCTGATGTTAAAAATAAAAACAAAGCTATGTAAGTGACATCGATTCTACAATTATGTCGGAGCTCATTGCTCATGACTAATCCAATATCAATAACGCACAGCCTAAACCGTTTCTACTAGAAACATGAAATTTGAAGGGCATGTTCACTGTCAAAAAATGTAGGCCACTAAGAAATGATTTGTTTTTTTGACAAAGAAATGGCCACGGGTTATTGTAGTGTTTACTGTACTAGACTAGGCGCGCGAAGCCGCGAGCATTCGCTAGTGGACCATATTCTAATACTACCAAAAATCTTTGCGTGTGCATTGACCATACGAAAAACATTAATATGCTTTTTATATATTATACAAAAAAAAAAAACGGAGACGGAAACTAGCAGACGGTTAGCCTAATTGGTGAGCAAAACCGAAGCCTATGAACACCTGCTACACTAGCGTTGATGATGCTTTGCCAGCCCGGAGAGGTGCTTGTACCCTTTTTAAGGAGAGGTCCAATAGCGGAAAGGAGTTCAATATCACCTACCCAACTTCCAGCCTCCACGACTTCATCCGCTCGGAGTCGGAGCACACGTTCGAGCACATGTCGACGCTCTCGCTGCAGCGCGCCGCCTACAGCCCGCACTACAAGGAGCTGGAGCACCGCTTCCGGTACATGCGGACCAAGCCGCCCATCATCGCGTTTAAGACGCCTAGTTTCGAGGATTGGGAGCGGAGGAGGAGCAATGAGAGTATCATTACCCAAGGTAATCCTGCTAATATTATAAATCAGCTGCGCCCAGCTCACGTGCAATTATCAGGTTGAGAGTATCCAGGATATAAGCTACCTTTATAACAAATTTTATCCAAATTTGTTTAGACGTTTTTGCATAATTTGAGTAACAGACATCCCAAAAAAAGGCAATAGGGCCAAAAAAGCCGTAAATAGGGCTTAATAGATTTAGATTGAAAACTTATTTATGTACGCTCATTCTATAAAAAAAATTGTTCGGTACTGTAACCGGGTCATAAATTATTGCCGAATTCTTGCCCAGGTGTGGAAATAAGTTCAAATAAGTTAAGTTGTTCCATTTAAGAATTAATATTTATTTCAGCCAGAAGACGTCTTTCCAAGAGTATATCTCCAGACAAAGACCCGGAGACGCCGCGAGACAAGACCAGCCTCGAGATGAAGGACGCGCGTGAAGGGTTTAATCCTGAAGCGATGATGGCAAACCTACCTGTTGGGAAGCCTTTGGAGGTAAGCCAAAAGGAAAATAACGTTTCAGTGTTAGATGAATCAATAAATCTTAAGAAATCTGGAAATAAAACCTGAGTCAATGGCTGAAATTTGTATCATTAAATTTGCATCATCAAAATAATTGTATCGTCTTCAGTCAGATATAAGAAATATTTCTTTCAAACTTTGTGTATGAAACATATTTGATACCACAAAAGAACTAACTAACCACTTACAAAGACACTACTTATAAAGTTCTGACTCACCCCCAGATCTTTTTGAATTGAAGCTTTTGCCCACCAAGCTTTGCTTAATAATCCACTGCTCCAAATTTTTCAGATATATATAGATGGTCCTTACGGCGCAGCTTCTTCCCACATCTTCCAAGCGGAGCACGCAGCCCTCATCGCGGCCGGCATCGGAGTGACGCCCTTCGCGTCCATTCTTCAAGGCATCATGTTCCGCTACTGGCAGGCGCGGAGCGAGTGCCCCCAGTGTCACCACACCTGGACTGCACGCCTGCCGAGCTACAACATGAGGCTTAGGAAGGTACGTGGTAAAAACAACCTTAGGGCCTTTCTCCGAAGGTTTTTTCGCTGAGCTACAACTTGGGGCGTTTTAAAACGAATGTCTACAAACATCACACTGGGTTAGCAAAGCAGTGACGCTCTTTGCGTCCATGCTGCCGTGCCTAGAGCAAGAACTGTATTCAGCATACGACTGCACCATCATTTCCCTTCTTCTTCTTCTTTTTTTGACGTGACAACGTCTTATAAATTGGTTTGCCGGGTGACACTTCAAGAAACTGCGTTACGCTCCGCTCACGTTATGCGCTCACAATGAGAGCGAGTGAGAGGCACGCGTCCCTTCCACTCGGGCATGGTTAGCCCGCCTAAGAGCGAGAGAGACAGACATAAAATTTTGTTAATATGAAATTCACTGCGAGATTCTTTGTATAAATTAATGTTTTAAATATAATTCTTTGTATAAATAAATGTTTTAAATTGTTACTATTATTTCATCCTTCTTCCTACTATACGAATGAATATTCACATTAAAATTATTTTACCACTCAAAGTCGTTGTCACGTAAAACTTTCGCCCGTATACCGACTTTACAGGCAACCAATTTTTTCATTTCATTTCATTGTCATTTTGATCATGTTCATTATCTTCTTGTCCAGGTTGATTTCTTCTGGATAAACCGCGAGCAGCGCTCCTTCGAGTGGTTCGTGAGCCTCCTCTCCGAGCTGGAGATAGAGCAGGCCGAGCTCGAGCGGAACGCGGAGCGCTTCCTCGAGATGCACATGTACATCACCAGCGCGCTGCAGCGGAACGATATGAAGGCGGTCGGGTTGCAGCTGGCACTGGACATGCTGCATGAGAAGGTAAGAGATCATGAGCCTTGGGGATATAGCAGTAAGGTTCAAATACAGAACGGTTCTTCAAGATGTTGTATGAGAAGGTGAAGGGAACTGAGCCTTTGGGCAATAGCAGTAAGGTTTAAATGCGGAGCGGTTCCTCGAGATGCACATGTACGTCACCAGCGCACTGCAGCGGAACGATATGCAGGCGGTCGGGTTGCAGCTGGCCTTGGACATGTTGCATGAGAAGGTGAGGGAAATTTAGGTTCAGCCTATGTCTATGCAGAGCGGATTCTCAAAAAGTAGATGTACCTACCTACCAGCACGCTGCAGCGCAACCGACGATAAATATTGAATAAAAATAGTAGTTTATGAAACTGCACATAGTGCCACATACTCATAACTAGATATTAAAACACTCGTGTGATACTATTAAATACCTCGCCTACGTCTTAGTTTCTAAACTCATACTCGTGTTTTAATGCCCCTCGTTATGCAACAGTTTCTTAACTACTGTTTTTATTCAATGATGTATTTTCATTTTACCGTTACTAGCCTCATGGTAAACAATGATGCGGTCTATGATGGATAAGAGTTCTGTTTTCTGACTGTCAAGTCAAGCTGCTTCGCTGAACTTTCCAAAAATAATTTGTAGGTATCTTAAAAAATAAAAATAAATCTTTTTTTTTAAATCTTACTTTCTAATGTGATCTTTTGCGATGTTTCAGGAAAAGCGTGATCTCATTACTGGACTGAAAACCCGGACCAACGCCGGCCGACCCAACTGGGACAAGGTGTTCCAGAAGTTGCAGGATCAGAATAAAGTAAGTACCTACATGCCCTTAGAGACGTAGGGCTGATACCCATACCTATAGTCCCATACCCAGCGACGCAAAGGCATGACGATATGTAGAGGAAAATGGCGGCGAGTCAAAAAACCGGAGGATCGCGGGCTAAATGTAAAGTGCTAGGCGCTATTTGTGCTTTGCTGGATACGTGACGTCAAACCTCGCGCGGTTTTTTTATGTAGGTAATTCTACAGTCTCATTATGTAGGTAGACTATTTAGATCTAAATCGATAAGTATTACTTTACCATGAGGCGCGAGGGTTGTCTTTTGGTCTGGACGGGAAACAATTGTAAAATAGATTCAAAATTGACGAGTTAACAGAGTATTTTAGTCCGAACGTATCATATAGGTACCTACTAATTATTATTATTTGTAATTTATGGTGTGAACAATAAAGAGTTTATCTATCTATCTATCTATCTACTAAGCTAGTCGGATGTTTGGAATTGCAACCCATCGACATAGACAATTGATTAGTAGAAATCACAAATCCACTGTGTGTTTTAAACATAGATTTTACTTACGCGTTCATTTTAATGCTTATCTATCTACAGGGTTATAAGAAAAGGGTATGCTAATTTGAAAAGGCTTATAGTTTTCAACATTCCAAACAACTTTTATTAAGAGACCAACCGGGATTTCGCGAAAAAAAAAATCCATACATTTTGTCGAGTGTCCTTGACATTTTTCTATGGAATAGGTATATTTTTTTTGCAAATTTCGAGTCACTCCCATAGTTGAAGTTGCTTATACTGATAGGTACTATAAATAAGCCCTTTTCGGCTCAGCATGCCCTTTCCTTATGTTTACGCATTTGGGCAATGGCCTGTACTATTTACAAAATAAAATAAAAATGATTAAAAAATTAGTACTTACGAGTACAAGCAAGTTCAAACGAAAGTATAGTTTACTTTCGTTTAAACTACGATCAACTGCACATGTATAATATCTTCAAACAGTAAACCCATTACCATCAAATTATAACTTACTCACTTAACTAGGTTATTAAGTACTTAGTTTTATTGCTCATCAAACTGCGAGTTTATTGCCTATTCTTGTCAGCTTAGTTCATGACGTCATACCCCAAGAGACGGGAGTGTCCGGGCCATTGTAGAACGAGCGGCCAGTGTGTTTGATCTTTCGTAACTTGACCATCGGCGGCGCTCACTTACTTGTTTCTAATAGCAAAGATGTCAACGTAAAGCAAATAACATAAGGAAGAAACAATGTTTAAAGTCCAGCACATCTTAAAACGTACCTACCATTTACGTACATATTATTCATATATGAACTCATTCCTGGATAAGTAACTCACAATAGAGAACGTATACGGAATCAGTATTATGTTTAATAGCAAAATGCCCAATGAATTTGTGACAAAAGAAATTACGATATCATGGCTGGTCGGAGTGGTTCTTTCGGGAATTTGTCTGGTGTTGCAAATAGTGCTGTACGTGCGGATACCAGCGTCGAGGAAGTTGGACCTCAAGATGTTGACACAGATCACTGTAGCGCGGCTCCTGCACGTTGTCCTCGAGTTTGTGATCATGGAGGATCTGATCGTCAACAACTGGACTCGGTTCCTAGCCTTCATGGTCTACGGCGCCGCGGACTGCGCCTTAATCTCCTGGATGTTTCTTTTCTCCAAAAATTTGTACGACAAAGTGATTCAAGTGTTCACGACCAAGAAAGTGACTTTTGTTGTGAAGTCGGTGCTAGTGTGGGTGCTGGCTTTGCTGATCGGGGTTATCTTCCCGACGCTGTTGCATTACGAATTGATATACTACTTCGGTGTCTGGTGCAAAGTCTATTCGGGCCTGAAGTTTGCTGTCCTCTCGGTCAACTTGCTGTTCTTCTGCAGGATATTTTACGTGGCAATCAAGAGGAAAGCGTCTGGAAACGTCAAAGGTGTTTTGAGAACTTGCGTGATCTCGTTCATCCTAGTTAGTATTTCGAGTGTTCAAGTTTTGGTGACGGATCTATTGTCTTTCTTCGATCAGAATTTGGTTGCAGTAGTGTTCAGTGTGATAAACTCTTATCAGGTACTAGCTGTGATGATTATTTTTGTGAATCTAGTTCGTGGGTTTTCAGGAATGTCTCTTCAGAAAGCTATTTCTAAAACCATGAATAGTACAATATCGGCATGATATGAACAATGAAGTTAATAGTTGAATAATTGTAAATATAATAAGGAAAGTAATTTCAAATAGGCTGAGTGGGCAGTCTTAAGGAAATATTACAAGTAACGAGTAGCTACAGTGGCGAGACAGTAAATGGGCATACTCGTCCAAACAAACACAATAATTGTTCTAGTGACTGTCTCGCCTCATCAAACTGTTTACACAAACGGAGTACTCGGCCGAGGGCACTGTCGCCACTGTACTCGCCACGTGTATTCAACCAGCTAATATAAAAGTTATAGGATAGCAAAACAGCGCGGAAGAAAAAACACTGGAACTGTAAAGTCAATTCAATTTTCTATTGATTTGAAATAGCTTTAAAACAATAAGAGAAACAACATTTTGAACTACGAGTGACTTCGTAACTAGTGTAGGTAATTTATTCCTAAGTCGTACAAGAAACTTTTTTTTTTTACCTAACCTATGCTATTAAGAAGAAACTATTAACCTAAAACAGTAACCACAAAGTTTTCATATTTATTCAGGGTTAATTATAAAATGTGTTCGTGTTCGTGACCAAAATGTCACGTGTGAAACGCGTCAGAATTTAGTATTAAACAGGGTTATAAAAAAGGGTATAGGTACTAAGCCGAAAACGGCATCGGCTCATCAATAGGAACAACTTCTGATATTTGATCATCCCTAAAATCGCAAAAAAAATCCATAGAAAAATGTCAATGACACTCCACAAACTTTATGAAAGAGCTGACCTTTTTTGCGATTTTAGAGTTGGCGTCATAGTTAAAATTGTTGTTGTACTGAGCTCCTTTCAGAATAGCATATCCTTTCTTTATAACCATGGCCCATGCAGATCCTTGAATAATTAATAGGTAAATACCTAGATAAAATAATTTTAATACTTTAGTTTGAACTATGAACTGACATCATCATTTAATAGTTATTTGACAGACAAGAGTGCAAAGTTGCTTTTTAACCGCGCGTTCAATTTTGATGACCGAGCAAGCGAAGGATTCTAAAATTGAATCACGAGCGCAGCGAGTGATTCAAAATTAGAATCCTGAGCGTTAGCGAGGGAATCAAAAGAGCACGAGGTGAAAAATCTTTGCACTCGAGTGCAACACGTAACTTTTCATTCCACCTCAGCGAGGAAAGAGTATTTTTAATCTTCAATATCTGAGTGAAAAAGCTCATTTGCGCATTATTAACAGTTTCAGTCAATTCTGTTGGCGTCAAACAAACTTCCTCGTCGCTAGAATCACTCATTTTAGTTTTTTCACTTGTTTTCAAGTTTCTTGTTTTTAATAGGTGTATGGTTTAACAATGACGTGAAAAAATGCCGCGTAAGGAACCGCGTACAAAGCAAATTGAAAAAAGAACACCAAGAAGGTTCCGAGTCTGAGTTTTTAACAAATTAAAAAAAAGTTGTATGATATATTCGGCACCATAGAGGTAACAGTAAATAGGTTTAATGTTTTTTTTAATTCACAAACTTAGTGCACACGATGTTCTAAATTCAATTTACTTTATCCTCTAGAGAATAAAAACGGCTTTTCCACTCAGATATTGAAGATTAAAAATACTCTTTCCGAGATGGTGGGATAAAAAACATATTTACCAACTAACATACCTCGCTATGTATAAGTAGTACATAATTATAACATATTAAGTAGGCATCTACGTAAGTTTTGTAAATATAAATTAAGCATAAAAATAACATAAACTATTCCTTTATGGTTGTGTAAATAGGTTATAAGAAAAGGGTATGCTAAGCCGAAAAGGTTGTGAACAACTTTTACTATGGGTCTAATCCGGAAATCGCGAAAATCAGCTGTCCCATAGAAAAATGTCAATGACGCTCGACAAAATGTATGAGACAGCTGTTTTTTCGCGAATTCCGGGTTGGTCCCATAGTAAAAGTTGTTCATAATGATGAGTATTATGAGCCCTTTTCGGCTTAGCATACCCTTTCCTTAAAACCCGCTATCCGACATGAACTGTTATTTTTTCATGAAAAAACTACCATATTTTAATCATAAGTATAAGCTACTCGTACATATCAAACCGTATCCAAATCCGTTCAGCCGTTTCAGCGTGACGAAGTACACACGCTCATATACTTTCGCATTTTGAATATAAATGTAATTTTTAAATGTAAGAACATAATTTATAATGTTACATAAATTTATTGAATGATTTTCCTTGTTTAATTTCTAATTATTAGTTTATTTAGAGTATACATAACTACCATTGTTGTAAAGCAAGTTTTAAAGTTATAAAATAAATAAAATATAGTTTTCCTTATAGGGTCATAAGGAAAGGCCCTATACTTAGCCGTATAGGGCTCGTAATAGTTATCATGAACAATTTTTATTACGGGACCAACACTGAAATCGCGAAAATAATTATAAATCAGCTATTCCATAAAAAATATCTGACCCTCGACAGAATAGAACAAATATTTTCGCGTTTTCCCATAGTAAAAATAGTTCATAATGATGGGTCCTGTAAGCCCATTTAGCATACACTTTCCTTATACCCCTATTATATAATAGAAACACTTTCAAATCTTAAAACTACAGCTTATTTAGTAGGTAAAAACTAGCGACCTACCCCGGCTTCACACGGGTATGAAATGTAGAGCGGATTACCTATCTATGAAACATCATTCTTTGTTTATCTTAACTATGCAATTCTTACTAACAATCTAGTATTCTGTGGCGCAGGGCACCATCCATAGTTACTATTAAGTATACTGTGGCGCGGCGTGGCGACAGTCTCTGCTGACTTAGTTCCCTCCGAAACAACTAGATGTCGCCACTGTACAAGTTAGCTCGCGGTGACGTTGTGTTCGAGGGTGACATGGGCCACGGCGGCGTGCATTCGTTCTACTATGATCAATAGACAAGTTATCCAGAATCAATAGAGGACTTGAACAATTTTTAACCTGTCATCATTACTCATTACGTTAGTAATGACATTTTTCGAAATTTGAAGTTTAGGTGTTTTGTTGTGTCGTATGACCGTGTCTTCAGAGCTGAAGACATGGTCATACCATATAAAAGAGTATATCTATTTTTATGAAATTTTATATGCATATTCAGTAAGTCTGAGAATCGGCTACTATCTATTTTTCATACCTCTAAGTGATAAGGGATGTCCACCCCTAACATTTTATTTTTATTTTATGGACAAATTTTTATTTTTTTTATAATATAGCATTAAAAAATATGTACAACCCTAATTTTTCACCCTTCTATCACCAAGCACCAACCCCTATTTTTTAATAGTCACTTTGCCAATTTGCTAATTTATGTGCAAAACAACGTTTGCCGGGTCAGCTAGTAATACTAAATACCTAATATTACCTAAAAATGGAGCCATAGTGTAACCGCACATGCGACAGCTATATTCTTGAAATGATGCTAGAATAGAAATTCTTCCCCAATCCCCATTTTAGGGGAAAATTTCATAAAATATTCCAAATCTTTATACTTCACAAAATAAAACACTGAAAATAAGAAAGAAGGAAATCTGAAATAGTCCAATATATATTTATTGGGTACCATCCTGGGCAAACATAATTCACAACTTGGCAGCATCAAATCGTAGAAGGCTCACGTAATAACTATTATTCCTAATCTGTGGTTTGCCTACCTTGGCACGGTTACGACGACGGGGACAGAAAATGAAATGTCTGTCTCTCTTTTTCAACCGTGTTTGGCACTTGCCATTTTGCTCCTTTTTACAAAGTAGCAGTATGGTTCCATCTGTTTAAGCTGAGGGTCATACCAATAATAGGTATTAACCTTGTTGTTGACTCAGATCACGTAGAAAGGCGTTTTAATGCATCACAGTGCGTGAAATTTACGTACACGGGCAGTAGATAGATAGATAGATAGATAGATAAACTCTTTATTGTTCACACCATAAATTACAAACAAAAGAAGGGCGCAGCAGCAGGGGGGGGGGGGGGGCAGTAGGGTAGTTTTTGGCTTCACTTGGATCTAAGGCGGGACTCTATCTGCCTGTCTACTCGACTACCTATGAAACATCATTCTTTAATGTTAACTAATTCATACTAACAATCAAATATTCTGTGGCGCAGGGCACCACCATCCATAGTTACTATTAAGTATACTGTGGCGCGACGTGGCGACAGTCTCTGCTGACTTAGTTCCCTCCGAAACAACTAGATGTCGCCACTGTACAAGTTAGCTCGCGGTGACGTTGTGTTCGAGGTAGCTTGGGGCACAGCGTGCATTCGTTCTACACTATCGAATAGGCATTGATGTTTTAATGTGAATTTATTTCCAATTTTTAACCCGTCATTACGTTAAAGTAATGTAATGACATTTCTCGAAGTTTGAAGTTTAGGAGTTTAGTGTTCACTGTATTTTATTGCAGCCTGGAATAAAATACAGAGTTATACAGACGACCCTTTCTGTAATAAGAGCTCTTTACTTTAGGATTATAATGCTACAGTATGCTAAGCCAAAAAGGGTACATAATTTTCATTATAGAACGACTTTTACTATGAAACCAGCCCAAAATTTGCGAAAAAAAATCAGTTGTTTTATTCCATACATTTTACGAGTTTCAATGACATTATTCTATGGAACAGCTGTTTTTTTTTGCGATTTCTGGGCTTGTCCCATAGTAAAAGTTGTTCATAATGATGAGTACTATGAGCCTGATTTGGGGCTTACCGTTTATCCATTTTAACCCTCGACCTCGACGCAATAACGACGGCGTGTTATAAGTTTGACGTGTTTGTCTGAGTACTATGAGCCCTCTTCTTCTTAGCATACCCTTTCTGTATAGCCCTGTATACATATATTTGATTTGCTTGGTCCACAGGGCCCGGTGACCGTGTTCTACTGCGGCCCGCCGCAGCTCGGCCGCACCCTGAAGCTCAAATGCAACCAGTACGGGTTCAAGTTCCGGAAGGAAGTCTTCTGATTACCAAGAAACCACAAAACTTAATCATTACTTCACAATTTCAGATTCAGGTATATTTATTGAACAACTGAAAAAAAAAAAAAACATATTTTTTTGATACTTAATTGTTTTTTTTTTGCTTAAAATTTTTCGTCTTTCTTTTTCACGACATTTCAAGTCAGCAAGAACAACACTGTGCCAAATGATACAATTCGGTAGTGTCTTTCGAGTTGTATCAGTTTGCACAGGAGCCACAAAATTGAATCTTTAAAAAAACTTTTTGACGTGACAACGTTTGAATCGATAAACGCCGGCTGCACGCACAAAACAGTGTCCCGTTACGCTCATTGTGACGTCACGATCGGAGCGAGAACAGTATGCAATCATTTCATCAATGTTCTGTTAAGACGTCACGTTAAACTATCGTCCGTAAACCGACTTTACAGACAACTATTTTTTTTGTTTATATATGTATTTCAAAAGTAGTTAGTGAAACCATTTAAACACTTAGGCTTTACTGTTAAAGCCTATTTAAATTTTATTACTGCTTCAAATGCTTCGTATTGTTTTTTAAGACATTTCACGTTAGCAAGATGTCAGAGCATTTTAACTGTAAGTACATTACGAAAAAAATTACAATAAACGTAGGTAAATAAACGTTTCACACTCGGATAAATCCTGTGACGTGGGATGCCATGAAACACACAAAGACAAGGACAACTGACACCCCACAGAACGGATATTTAAATTAATCTGCCCGGCCGGGAATCGAACCCGGGACCTCTGGCTTATAAGGCGTTATGTTACCACTGAGCCAAACAGGCCGTCAAGATGACACCAACATTGAAAACAAATCTCATCACAGACGAATTTTTCAAGTTTTTCAATTCATGAAATTTCAGGTTGTTTTAATGTTATTTTGTATGTTACCAGTTGTATTTTGTTAGAATAAACTAAATAGTTGTTGTAAATATTTTAATCATTACTTTTTTTTTTTGTTGCTTGTTACTTTAATAACATAGATAAGTAGAAAAAGTATTTATAGCCACCACATACAGGGCTATAAGGAAAGGCTATGCTAAGCCAAAAAGGGCTCTTAGTACTCATTGTTATGAACAACTTTTACAGGACCATAATTATTATAAATTTTATCGAGTGTGATTGATAATTATTTTTCTATGGAGCAGCTGATTATTTTAGTGAATTCCGAGTTGGTCCCATAGTGACAGTCCACTACTACGAGCCCTTTTCGGCTTAGCATACCCTATCCTTATTCCTTATAACGTTACAACTACTACTTACTGTATATTATGTAGAAACAGTATGTCTGTCAATGACCGACAGACTAAAAGCCGAAACGGTAAGTATTTCTTATTCCTGTGAATCCCCAAAAATCATTTGTAAGCCAAACAATAAAAGAAAGCAAACTCGCTTATTACAAAAGTATTTTAATTTTATTTTTCAATAAAATGAACAATTTATACCTATATAACTAAGCATATGTATTATTATGTATATTACGATCAAATATCTATAGATTTTAGATTTAGACCTTTACTGCCATTAACTTATATAAATGTAGTTTAATTAATTACAATTAAGAGGCATGTTTAAAAAGAAAATTGTTCATATTTTAATTATGTTAAAATATTGTTGTTTTTTTTTAGTTTATTGATTAAATAATTGTGAATTTACAAATTTCGTTTTACTAATTTCAAGGTTGCTTTTGTTTGGATAATGTCTTGGAAACACTGAAGTTAGGTTTCCATCGCAGCTCAAACGGTGTGGTCGAAGATAGTAGATATACCAAACCCGTGATGAATAAAAGAAGCCTGTATGTCAATTCAAGGTTTATATTTACCTGCCCGTCGGGGCTGCGGGTCGTTCAGAAGTTACCGCGGCCTCGGCGGCACAAGGGCGTAGAAGGAACATGGGTGGTTTTTAGTCAGTAGAAGTCTGACACTCCCTTCCGCTCTGCCCAAGAGTGGGAGGGGTCATTTGATGATTTCCCACCCCCCCAAAAAAAAGGTATAATTTACCTCTATGGCCAATTTTATCCAAATCCGATCCTTTTTTTATAATGAGTAACAAACTTCCGAACTTCCAAAGACATAATCTAAATAATCGGGGCAAATTAGACCGAAAAATAGGAGTAAGCTTACATTAATTCACACCCAGCTGAAAATTGGTAGGATTGTTCAGAACACCATCATAAATGAAACCTAAAAAGTCCTCATCGATCCGATACGTGCAAAAATTTTAACTCCGGGTAGAAGGTCACCAAAACGGGTATTTCGTGATTTTCTCAAAAACGGTACAAGCTACGAGGATACTGTTCAAGACAAGTATGTTCACTATAATATTTTCTACAGTATTGCTCTTGAACGCATGTTGATAGAACTTATGGTTTTCGAGATATGTCGATATTCATTTCAGACCAGACCAAAAAATTGACAATTTCTCTTAAGATGCCTCAGTCAGCAGTAGATCATATAACAAGTTTGTAAATGAGTTTTCCCGAAGTTTTAAACATTGTTGAATCCGACAATCTCAAGAAACACTTTGAAAAATGACTCCTTGTATCTCAAATCGGATAAATGATGATGATGGTTGACGGAAAATTGAACCCCTCGTATCTCGGAAACGGAAAGAGATAGAGGGGTACATCTAGCTTTTAAAATTTAGATCAAGTATGGACCTTTCTAGGGAAATGATAAAAAAAGGTAGCCGCCATACAAAAAAGTTTGACAGTCATACAAATAAACAATAATATTAGAGATTCATAACGACAATCGAGATTCAGCAACAAAAATCCAAGATGTCGGATTTCATATTTCCGTCAAATTTCAATGGATCTTCTAAATTTTAAAGTGATCCTAGGCAGGTGTTATTTTGGATCTGGAGGCTCTTAAGGTCCTTAAATCCATTCCTGAAATGATTTTTTTGGTTTGGCCATTTTTCAAAATGGCTGCCATACAAAAGAAAAGGAGTGAAGGTAAAATACTTCGCACCCAGCTGAAAATTAGTAGGATTGTTCAAAACATCATCACAAATGAAATCTAAAAAGTCCTCATTGATCCGATACGTGCAAAAAAAAATCCGATTATTACTCTTTCAACTTTTTGAATCGTTATATTTCAAAAACGGTGGCTCTTAGGAAAAAAAAATTGACAATTTTTGTAGATAATTATCTGATCTAAAATTTGGTATGGCTAATTGTATGATAAAATTTACTGTTTTTCTGTAAATTGTGAAAAACCAGTTTTTGTGACCTTTTACCCGGAGTGATTTTTTTGCACGTATCGGATCAATGAGGACTTTTTAGATTTCATTTGTGATGACGTTTTGAACAATCCTACTGATTTTCAGCTGGGTGCGAAGTATTGTAACTTCACTCCTTTTCTTTTGTATGGCAGCCATTTTGAAAAATGGCCGAACCAAAAAAATCATTTCAGGAATGGATTTAAGGACCTTAAGAGCCTCCAGATCCAAAATAACACCTGCCTAGGATCACTTTAAAATTTAGAAGATCCATTGAAATTTGACGGAAATATGAAATCCGACATCTTGGATTTTTGTTGCTGAATCTCGATTGTCGTTATGAATCTCTATAATATTTCTTCGAGCACACACCATCCATCTACAGCGGTTCCACAGCTATGAGCATTTCCTTTTTTTTTTGTTTATT
This sequence comes from Alcis repandata, assembly GCA_949125135.1. Lineage (NCBI taxonomy): Eukaryota > Metazoa > Arthropoda > Insecta > Lepidoptera > Geometridae > Alcis > Alcis repandata. Next base: position 9,753,887 of record OX421245.1, on the reverse strand, counting down.
TGTATGACTGTCAAACTTTTTCGTATGGCGGCTATCTTTTTTTATCATTTCCCTAGAAAGGTCCATACTTGATCTAAATTTTAAAAGCTAGGTGTACCCCTCTATCTCTTTCCGTTTCCGAGATACGAGGGGTTCAATTTTCCGTCAACCATCATCATCATTTATCCGATTTGAGATACAAGGAGTCATTTTTCAAAGTGTTTCTTGAGATTGTCGGATTCAACAATGTTTAAAACTTCGGGAAAACTCATTTACAAACTTGTTATATGATCTACTGCTGACTGAGGCATCTTAAGAGAAATTGTCAATTTTTTGGTCTGGTCTGAAATGAATATCGACATATCTCGAAAACCATAAGTTCTATCAACATGCGTTCAAGAGCAATACTGTAGAAAATGTTATAGTGAACATACTTGTCTTGAACAGTATCCTCGTAGCTTGTACAGTTTTTGAGAAAATCACGAAATACCCGTTTTGGTGACCTTCTACCCGGAGTAAAAATTTTTGCACGTATCGGATCGATGAGGACTTTTTAGGTTTCATTTATGATGGTGTTCTGAACAATCCTACCAATTTTCAGCTGGGTGGGAATTAATGTAAGCTCCGATGTCTAAATTGCCCCGGTTAAAAGACTGATAAATCTAAACTTTCACGTCTATTTTATAATATGAATAATCCTAATAGGAAATAGGATAATGCCTACCAAACCAACGACATTAATAAATATGTCTTATTAATGTCGTTGTACCAAACTAGCAATAACAATTTGCTACTGCCTATATACGTCAGTTACCTATATAGTCGTCATCGCAAATCGTCGGAACTAACGGCTGTGCGAGTGACGTCACGAATACGTGACGTCACTCGCACAGCTATATCTTATCACATGCATACACAATACACATACATATACTACTTATCACATGCATACACAATACACATACATATACTACTAGCGGTCCGTCCCGGCTTCGCACGGGTAGACACTATAAATTGAGATGTGAGCTATCCTATCTGTTAAGTTAGATCGAACTGCACACGGTGTGCAAATTTGATTGAAATCGGTTAAGTAGTTTAGGAGTCTATAGCGGGCAAACAACGTGACACGTAATTTATATATACATATTAAGATTGTGCAATTGTATATTCCTAGCGATTTATAGATATATACTCGTATGTATGTATGTATGATACTTCCTTCTTCCTACTTCAGATAAGATACCTTTTCCGAATTTCGTAGTAAATTAAAGAACCCAATAATTTCGCCATGTCTGTCTGTTTGCAAACCATATAAAACATACAATCCGTTGACAGATCTTATCTATTTGAAAATAGTTCTCTCATATTAGCGCTTGAGTGGTGGATGAGGCGAGGCAGGCGAATTTAGCTCAGTAGTAGTAGGCCAGCAGGTCTGCCTTATAAGCATGAGGTCTCGGGTTCCATTCCCGGCTGGGCAGACGTTTGAATGATAAATGAAAATACATAATTATCTGCTTTAATTAAGTCTGGGCGTTAGTTGTCCTTGTCTTTGTATGTTCCATAGCATCCCCGACACAAGGGAATCCTAGTGGAGAGCTATGAGTAAGAAACGTTATGTGTTTGCAAGTATGTATTTATGTATTTTATTGTATTAAAAACCTCAAACAAATCCGCTAGTCAGTACTATAGACATCCAAAGTTATTACAATCTACTACGTCATAGAATACTACGTCACTCGCAATTCTGACGCACGCGGAAGTAACAGCCACATATTCTGCGATGTCACAGTACACGCAGTAGATACTACGGTTATCGCGAACCTTGTGTTCAAGGGTAAGGTCACTTCGTCAAGGTTGACCTTGTTGCGACCTCAGGCCGGGGACACTGCCTTGGAAGCGAGGACGCGTCCTCAACCGCCGAGGTCGCGGCCGCGAACGTTTGCAAAAATCCTCGGCAAATTCACGGGCACGCTGTGGCTAGGTCATTGGAATATGATATATTTATATCTACGTGTATATGTATGGAATATTGCAAAAAACTTCAGCGACCTTACAGAATGGCCTTGATTCAAGGGCACTGTAATTTGCAGAAATAAATAATTTTTGCTTATGGCAATATTTTTCGGGAAGCAAACGAACACTTCTGGGTTGTGGATTTTTTGCAAAGGTAACTTCAAATGTTTTCTTGAGTTAAAATTAAAAAAATATATACAAGAAATTAACACGAAAAATTGTAGTTTATTTAGTGGTAGGTATATATTGTGATTTTTCAAATTATATTTGTCAATAAATAATTTTTTATTTATGCACGTTGCAACACATATTTCCGTATAATTTTTTTTAAAAGCGCCATCTCTTGCAATTTATTGGAACTATTTGGACCTGTGTTAGCTGTCCCTTGACAAACTTCCTAGTTTGTAGATAGCTCTGCTCAGCTGTTCAAAACAATGTCAAAAGATGGCGCTAATCAGAAATATTATTTTCTACGACAAAAACAATCTTTCAAAGTTAATTAACTGTCGTGTAAGTAAAGCATTAAAATGACAAATCAATCATTAATATAATAATAGCCCTAACGTCCTCAAATATTTCATTATTTACAGAACAAACTTGCCGAGGTAAACGTTGGAGCTATCATCGCATTTTCTAAAGCGAAGTCGATAGGAAACATTTTAGTTCCAACAATTGGCCAACTTAACAGATAATTTTGTCGATATTTCCTTTGCCATAAATTGGTAGCATGATAGCATCTAAGTAAGGTATCAATTTACCGTCATTTTAATATTAGATCACGGTCTAAAACTGTATTTTCATGAAAATTTGCAAAAAAATGCATGGAACACTTTTTATTACTTACTTAGAACAAAGACTTCATAGAAATAATATCAATTCTTGATAATGTTATCAACAGCAACAACGGTCGGGATCGTCTTGGATTTAGTGATGGGACGAGGCGCTCGACAAGACTTGTCGATAGTTATTTTTCGATGACTTACTTACTTTCTTACTAATACTATAAATGTGAAAATGTACCTAACTACTAAACTGATTTTGATACAATTTGGAATAGAATATAGCATATACCCTGGTTTAGCACATAGGCTACTTTTCATTCAAAGTTAGTTAGTTATACAGGGTTATAAGGAAAGGGTACGCTGAGCTGAAAAGGGCCCACTGTACTCATGATTATGAACAACTTTTACTATGGGACCAACCCGGAATTCGCGAAAAAAATATCAGCTGTTCCATAGATTTAGTCGAGTTGAGTGCCATTGACATTTTCCGTGTTCACGTGACAAGCTAAATGATGGAAACGCTTAAAAATCAGTACAATAACTGGCCGCATCAATCATTTCAAGCAAAGCAAGTAAGTAAGTATGCTCGTATAGGCCGAGTGCCTCAGCCTCGTGTCAGAGTTTTTAGACCGCTTGAAGGCCTCTGACATGAGGTCATAAAGTTACTAATGTAGGTATAGGTACTTTAATCAGCCAAATTCCTACATGCACCCATGTAGCAAATAGCGTAGGTATATCTGTTACATTTTCCTGTTCCCATAGACAAAGCTCCGGCTACATGAAATTCGCTACACCATAGTTCTATTCTGAAATGTTATGAGGTAAGATTTCATGCAGCTTGAGCCCAGTCTGAGCTTCTTAATTCAATCTACATACCTAACATGAATCACGTTTCTTGTTGGCACGACATAACAATAAAAAAAACAGTACATATACTTATTGAAATATTTTATTTTAATTCCTGTTTGTTTTCCTCTTATGAACCATTTTATGTAATATTAATTTTATTTAAACGAAGGTAGGTATGTATTGTTACATATAAGGCGTGATACTATAACTATAATTTATACAGCAGTAGATAATACCATTATCATCATCATCACCAATCAATCTTGCACTCGCAGCCGAGTATAGGTCTTGTGAATGGTGGGCGCTGAACTAAACTGAAAGAAAGTAGAAAGAAGAAAAAAAATTGGTCGTCTGTAAAGTCGAATACGGACGATAGTTTAACGTGATAACGTCATAACAAAACATTGATGAAATGATTGCATACTATTCTCGCTTCGTTCGTAACGTTACAATGAGCGTAACGGGACACTTTTTTGTGCGTGCAGCCGGCGTTCATCGATTTATTAGACGATGTCACGTCAAAAAGCTTATAGCAGGCAAATAGGACCTAAAACTTAAAACCACCAACATAGTGTCGATGATGCGTGACTACCATACATGCTCCCACTTACAACGTGTAGCTATCGACAAAATAAAAACTCGACGTCCCCTCACTAGAGTCCCCCGATCACCGATCTACCAGCCAGTATTATACCACACACCGGGCGGCGCGCGCGCATCTCTAAATCACGACAAATTGAAACAAATTGAACCTTTTATTGTGCTGTGATATGAATTAGTGTCAAATATGAAGACTTTTTGGATTGTTGCGCTGCTCGTCGCTTCTTGCGGCGTCTACGCGAGAGGTGAGCTGATTTTTGATGTGTTTGTTGTAGGTATTTTTGTTGTTGTTTCCTCGTGAGGCAAATTAGATTGTTTACAACTTTACTTATCTAGAACTTTTCGTGTGGATTTGAATATTAAAATCGGTGTTTGAAGCGAAATGCGTCTTATTTGTAATGTCATTATGAGTCATTTTCAATAAAAATATTGGGTGATCGTTGATACGCCAATCTTATCTGGCGCATTATATGGCTAATAGGCTGGTAGGTACGTGATGCTTGTCTGCAGGGTTGTACGTAACGGCGGTACTAAGCTGAAAGGTCTTTGCACCGGTCGTTGTGAACTGATTTTGCTGGGGGACCGAGCCGGAAATCGTGTTAACCGCTGTTCAATAGGGCAATGTTATCATTGAACTAGATGTGTGGAACAGCTGATCTTTTTGTCACGATTTCAGAGTTGACCACTTTATTTGCAATGTGGTTAATAATGAGTACGCCCCCTTTCCACTTAGCATCCCTTTCAGAATAACACTGTATGTCAGCTTTTGTATTGGATAAGTACCTATAACTAATAAAATTTGTTACGCCACCAAGTTGTAATAATGAGTAAGCCCCTTTCGGTATAGCATCCCTTTGAGAATAACCCTGCATGTCAGCTTTTGTGTTGGACAGGTGTCAAGTATAATAAAATTAGTCCAATAAAATTATATCAGGACTCTTTTCCTGAAATTGAAAATTTAAAGAGTGACAGATAAAACATAAGAAAAGCCAGGTTATTTTACTCTGTGGTTGAAGCTCATGATAATTGATAGATAATATTAATAACGTTATAGAGAAGTTTCCCAGCAAAATTTAAAATATTCTATACCTACCCTAAATTAATATTTTTTCGTTGTTTTTTCCCTGGGGGGGCTGTAAATAAATGGGCTGTCTGATGCTAAGCGACCTTCATCTATGTACCCATACGTCCCATACCTGTAATATCGAAAATAAAATTTTTGTTTTGTGCCAGAGCCTTTGCAGATACGTTGCCGGCCTTTTAACAGCCATTTTGAAGAACCCAATGTTGTAGTTACTCGGAAAGGCGGTGGGACTTCGAAATACAATTATGTACTCATAGTAAAAATATCAAGACAGTCTTCAAGATGATACCACGAGTCCACGACTGTCGGACTCAAGAACAAATGACGCGAATGTCGAATGACGAATAGCTGTTTGGAAAGTCGCATGCGTCCTTTTTTTTTTTTTTTGTTGGCCCAGTGGAAATCCTTTATGGATACCCCTAACCCGGGGGAGCCGGGGTTATGTGGGAGTCTCCGCCCTGCGGCGGCATACCCACTAAAACCACTGGGAAGTTGACCTCATTCCCTTGTGGCCGGGGGCAGCGGGGTTCCCTTTCGGAGTCTCCGCCACCCTCAGCCAGGGTCGGCCCTTCGGCCCCGTCTTCCGTGCGTCAAGAGAGGGACGGCCCTGGTCACCCAAGGCCGCCCCCAGACGTGTGGAGCCGGTGCAAGCCAGCGGAGAGCCCCCCGACCCTCCGCCAGTGGCCCCACTACGGAGAGGGAAGGAGGCGATGATCGGATCGCCCCCTCCTCCCTCCCCGTCGTCTGCGCCGGAGCGGATCCTGCGGGAGTCGTCCTCCCCGATCCGCCCCGCGGCCCCTTCTGCGACATTACCTCTTCGCAGAAGGAGACCACGGCCTGCCACGATCTCTCGCCGCCGAGCATGGCTTTCACCACGCCCGGCAACGAGCGATCCCCTCCTCCTTTCCTTGCACTCCCGACCGCGACCCACACGCGGCGAGGAGCACAAGGAAAACCCCCCCTGGTGGCATTGCTGCCACCAGCCAAGCGTGGAGCGCCGTATCCTCCAACGCTCCACACTCCACCACACACCATCCGCTGTGCCCTCTGCTAGTCAGAGGGACACGCGGACGGGCCCACCGTGTCGGGTTATTGGCCACCGTGCGGTACTACTGCATAAAAGCTATGCAGTAGTACCGCACGCTGTTGCCCAGGGTGCACCACGTGGAGGTTACCCGACCTAGCACCCCAAGTCGCATGCGTCCTAGCCTAGCATAGGGCGGCCCGAATAGCACTACCCAATTAATAATTAAAATAACCACAAATTACAGGCTTTTATTTGTACTATTGTAACGACTCTGACATCTGGTAAAATCAGCTGTTGCATAGAAAAATGTCAATGATACTCGACAAAATGTTGTTCATAATGATGAGTACTATGAGCCCTTTTCGGCTTAGCATACCCTTTGTAAATAGCCCTGTAGACAAGAAGAAAAAAAAAGAAAATTTAAAATTCATCCGGATGGCCGCCAATATCCAATCTTGCTTATCAACTTCACAGCGCTCTCATCCTTAGGTATTCATCTCCTTCATTGATGCATTCTCCGGCACCATTCATTCATTCATTCATTCATTCAATCGGTCATTGTATTCACTCAATAAGTGAACAACAACTCACGTCCGCGTCCTTTTGAAAGAATCCGCTGATAAGGCACAAAGGAAACTGCTATTGACTAGTTTATCGGGGTAGTTATCAGTACACTGTATTAAAGATAAGTAGAATTATATTTACCTATGCAGGGCTGTAAGGAAAGGGTATGCTAAGCCGAGAAGGGCCCATATAGTAGGTACTCATCATTATAAACAACTTTTACTATATGGGAACAACCCTGAAATCGCGATAAATTTATCAGCTGGTCCATAGAAAAATGACAACGATTTGACAAAGAGAATGGAACAGCTATTTTTTTTTTGTGATTTCAGGGTCATACCACAGTAAAACTTGTTCGTAATTCAATTCAATTTAAATTCATTTATTTCAATGTCTTAGATTCTGAATAATAACAAACTATGATGAACAACTTCCCGACGTTCGATTGAGCTGCAAAAACTCCGATGCAAGAAAAAAATAGTTTAAAAAACTAAAAAACACGTATTGGCATCGGTCTTTGACAGGTAAGTTTGAATTAAATCTGATCGTTTAAAGTAGGGCAAAAAGGGAGCTCAAAGGAGTCGGTTACAAACATACAGATGAAACTAATAAAAGCGTGTTATAAAGGCTACATCGGATACCAAATTTCATCTCAATCGGACATTGGGAAGTGGTTTTATAGACTCTATAGCTTCCAATATTTGACCCAGGTACACATAGATAATATTATTATGATATATACCTACTAGTGTCCTTATCTGAGACCAAAATAATACACACTGTTTGCAAGTGTTCGGCAAGTCCAAATAGTTTAGGATCAGTAGCTACAATTTTTATTTGATAAATGAAGATGTTTGTGATACTGTGACTTTTTGAATAAATGATATTCTATTCATTCTGATTGACTTGACAAGTTAAATAAAAGCTTGTAATAAATATTGGACAGACATTCATACTAACAAGTTAAATAAAATCTTGCTAACTACAATTATTATAAAGAGGAAACATTTGTATTTTTGAATGTTTTAACGAATAAAATCAAAACCTACTGGACCGATTTTAAAAATTATTTCACTAATATAAAGCTACATACATAATTAGCGAATAACATACTTAGACTATTTTAATATCCGTGCGAAGCCGGGGCAGGTCGCTATAGTCCTTAAATATAGTATAGGTACATGTCATTGTGTAGTAATATAAAGTATACTAGCTGACTCGACAGACGTTGTCCTGTCAAAAGCCATTGCGTAACTATAGCAACCGTAGTATGTTGATGCTAACTTGTCAATTTATAGTAAAAATTATCAGTATATATATAATTTGCAATAAATTAAAATTGCGACTATAATTTGAGATTTAAACTATCATAACTCTCAAGTTGGATCGAACTGCACATGGTGTGCTAATTTTATTATAATCGGTTAAGTGGTTTAGGAGTCCATTGAGGACAAACATTGTGACACGAGATTTATATATATTAAGATAATATATATATATATATTATTAAGATGTATATATTATTATACACAATCGAGGTAATTTCTTGGCTGCGACGTCCTCTCCCAAAAACAAGGTCATATCCAACCTTGACTCGCTTGTAATAGAGTTGTAAATACAGTAATAACCTGCTGTAAAATCAGTGCAGTGTAAACAGTGATTGCATGTTTTAGTCAATGTTCAGGGATTTTGACACATATATTATGATTTTCTCTCTTACGAGTACAGGGTTTTAAAGAAAGGGTATGCTAAGCCGAAAGAACTCTTAGTACTCATCATTATGAAGGAATTTGCGAAAAAAAAAACCAGCTGTTCCATACATTTTGTCGAGTCTTATTGACATTTTTCTATATTCTACTAAAAATTGTTCATAATGATGAGTAGGTACTTTTTTCCAAGACCAAGCCAAGCTCTTTTCGGCTATGCATACTCTTTTCTTATAACTTTTTATTTACTCTTGCCATTGCTGTTTTTTTTAATTTTTAACAAAACAAAGCATTTCAACCAAAACTGTAGGTTTTGAATGTTTTACTGTTTTCTACAGTTTTTTAGAGCTAGTCAACAGTTTATCTCCTTTCTCTTTCTCCTAGACAGGGATGGCAACACTACTCCCATGTTAGAGTTGCGCTGTATGCTAACCCGAAGTTTTGGTGCTCCGAAGTGTTTAGTGTTGTAGCTTGTAGCCTTAGACTAAAATAAAAAAAAAACTTATTTTTTTTTGTAATTGAATGACGAGACGAGCAAATCGCTCGCCTGATATTAAACGTCACGTTTGCGATCTATGACTCGTGGTCCCACTAATTTGACCCACTGGTGGGACAGTGTGTCGATTTAATGGGCTCGTGGTCCCACTTTGCCCATAACAGGTCTGCGCCACCCAGAATTTTGAACTCGCAGAATTCAAGACCCTGCACGGCACAGCACTGCGCTCGTCACCCTGAGATATAAGTTGTTTAATCTCTTATTTGCCCTGTAATTTCACTGGAAACAATGCCCTTCCAACCGGAACACAGTTCATATAATATATACTTAGTCAAAGGTTGTAGCTGGGTGGTGAGTTGGTGACTGTTGAATGAGTCAGTGTGAAGTGCGAGGCGTCGTTCAATTTCTTTTGAGTGGTTGGTTTCAAATATCGAGTCGCTCGGTTTTTTTATCGTGCGACCGGATTTCGTAATTCGTCATTAAAGCGGTTTTAATGACGGGCTTGTTAGGAACGGTACTTGTAGGGTTGGCTGGCTCGAGTGGTGTCAGGTGGTAAATCACTTGAGAAACTTGAGAAGTAAGGTGACTCCAATCCAAACTTTGAAATTAAAATATTATATTATTGTTAAAATATAGGGTTATTAGGACCGGGACCGACCCTGAAATCACGAAAAGAAGCTGTTCTACACTTTGAAAAATGGCCGTCAAAATTCCGATGAATTCACCTAAATAAAGTACGGAGCATACTGATAATCACCAAAAAGTACAATGATTAGCACCAGTTTTTATGGTGACAACTATCATAATTATAATATATGGTAGTCAGTGTAGTCACCATAAAAACTGGTGCTAGTACTAGTTTTTTTTTTTTACTTAAGGTGAATCCATCGGAATTTTGATGGCCATTTTGCTCAGTGTGTATATCATTTTGTCGAGTGACATTTACATTTTTCTATAAAATAACTTTTCTTTACCAATTAAATATCTACAACTATAGTCGTCCCAAAATAAAAGGCCCGTTTCGACACTTGAGAAAGACCGTAGAATGTAACTTGGAACGCTTTTCGCGCATACTATGGTAGCATGTAATGTCAAATTATAACGAAACTCTCAAAAACAGTTACGTTCTCAGTCTTCCGTTTTTAAATATTAGTGTTGTAACTTGTAATCAATTAATTATTGAATTGACGATAGCTCAACTGACGATTTTGGCTCATCATCCGAAGAAAATTATTGAATGAAGATTCAATCACTTTCCTTTTTTCTTGTTTTTTGTGATTGAATGAATGTTATTATAACTAAAAATATTAAATTAAAGACAAATTGACCTCTCGCACCATTTCGTATCATTTCAATATACCTATAATATTCAAGTTTAAGTTAAATTTTCGAATCGTAACCTTAATCCAATGTACTTTACAATACAAAATCAAATACTCATACAAACTTGAATTGATTTATCGTGAGTATCGAGTATGTACCGAGTCGTATGGTTACATCACTAGTTACGTCGCAATGACAAACGTCAAAACGGGCCTCTTATTTTGTGATGACTATACAATATGTTATGTAGGTACAGAACTCTCTACAAACCTTAATCTTGTTATGAATAATAATTTCTGTTTTTAACATTCGTGCTAAATGAAACTAAAAGGTCATCAAATTACTAATTTAAATTACTTAGCATGTTTCCTTGTTATTCGCCACTGGACGCTAATTCCATTGACTTATACTTTGCAAGGATCGGGCCAGAGAGACTCCACTGAATAGTGAGTTCATATTGCTCACCAGCCAGTAGGTATTATAATAAGGTACTATACTATCTTATCAGTCGCAACGCTGCGCCGTATCATCTTATCAAAATTTTAATAGTATTCAAAATTTTCTAATTGAAGTTTACATTTTTTTATAGAGAAAAAAATACCAGAAAAAGAACAACAATAGACATTTAATTGAAAAACAGTCTTGAAGATGAACTTCCGCGAAGTAACTTTATTTAATAAAATATATTATTATACAGAGGCAAAAGTTTGTTCGTGTAGAATCAAAATGTCATGCCATATGCCACCAACACTGCTTTAGGGTGTGCATATCCTTACTTTTGGAGCCATTGACTAAGTTTCAAATTAATTCTGAAACATATTATTGTAGGCTAGAAACGAAATAAAGCCATCTTTGTTGGGTTATTTGTTTTTATGAGTAACCACTTCCCGTCATTATCGAAACCACAATGCTTATACCGAATTGTTAATGTTAATAACAACGTTTTTAATATACCTAATACATTGTCAATTTTGGTTTAGGTTTAGGTTTGTTACGGTTTAACAGCAATTTTTGCTAATGTTTAAATTTTGTGCAAAAAATGAAACAAAATTAATAATAGATACATAAAATTAGTAACAGTAAATAAATGGGTATCGCTAAGCCTAAAAGGACTCATACATAATACTTATAATTAGGAACTCTTTTATATTAAATCAATCTAAAAAAGCGAAAAAAAGCAGCTGTTCTATAAAATGATAAACTCCAAACAGCGGAACCGATTTTCTTGAATCATAGATAAGGGCATTTTCGATCGAGTCACCTAGTCAATATAATCACAAAAAACTAAATTAAAAACAGTTCAGCCGTTTACGAAGCTAGACAGACATACAACAAAGACACTCTGATTTCGTCTTTCGTGTGTTGAAAAGAGTTATGTTAAAATTAGTTTTTTTTTTGTTACAGGTCAAGCAGACGATGAGTACGATAACTATTTCAATTATGATAATCTCGAAGAACTAGATAAGATGATAGACGACGAAATAAACGAGAGCTCAAACAGAAAGACTGAAATTGATAATGACTTGAAAGTCGAAGAAGAAATTCAGCAGTTTAGAGAAGCTGGAGGTGAAAAATTTGATGCTGTCGATGATCCTCAGGATACTGTTGATAACATGAAGGATTATCAATTCGAAGACAACAGAGATAAGTTTAAGGAAGACCGCATAGGAGAGAAGAAAGACCTTCCTGCGGACAGCGATGGCAGTTTGGATAATCCGATGGATGAAGCAATTGATAAAAATGTTGAAAATAGACCAGAACCCGACGACCCGAATGCTCCAAGTCGAAATGAAGATTATGCTTTACTGTGGGGCGATGACAATGTAGCACCTCTACCTGTACCTGAAACAGACGAAGAAGGTGAAAATAAAGCTATAATAGAAGAAACGAAACAAATTTTAGCCGAAAAAGATAGTGGCAGTTTTGGTAATTCGAAGGAAGAAGCACTAGATGATAATAAAGCTATAATCGAAGAAACGGAACAAATTTTAGCCGAAAAAGATAGTAATAGTTTTGAGGAAGACATAAAGAGCTTACTGGAAAAAATGAATGTCAACCCTGATGAAACTATAAAGGAAGAGACAAACGATGCTATTATCGAAGAAACAAAACAAATCTTGGCAGAAAAAGACGCTGACAATTTCGAAGAGGAAATCAAGAAAGAAATTGAAAAAACCAGCGTCATGACTGATAAACTACCCAACATGGAACAAATTTTGGATGAAACTAAACAACTACTGGAGGAAAGTGTTGGTTCATTTAATGATGATACAAATATAGAAGACATTGCTGTTCAAACTGAAGTCGATGAAAAAGAAAAAGCTGAGAAAGAAAACGTTGAAAACAAAGTAGAGCAAGAAACAGATGAGGATACAGTTGACAAAGTGTACGAAGACTTGAATGCAGACCTAGAGAAGCTTTTTGCTACTATAGACAAACTTAAAAATGATATTTCTGGCACTAACGACGACGGTGACGATGAAGAAATAACCAAAGCCTTAGAAGAAGCTGATAAAATTTTCGCAGATCTAGATAATAGAGACGTGGATGGTTCCGAAGACTTAGTTCATAAATACGAAGATTTAGATTTTGAGAAACTATTAGAAAACATTCTTGCCGAAAATGATAGAGTAGATGATACAGCTGCTGAAGTTCTTGAACCTCTACTCAATGATGCACTAAACGAACCAAACCCAGACGATGCTGCCGAAAAAGACGTTGAGTCTTTTGACTTAAAACTTTCTTCCGTCCTTTACATGAACGATGCCTTAGTTGACGAGCCGAAAGAAAACGCTGAAACTGTAGAAAACTCTGGTGAAAACAACGCAAGCGAAGAAAAGGACGCATCGGTTGAAGAAGAAACTGTGAAATCAATACTTGTAGATGAACTTGCAAGTTCTGAGCTACGAGACCTTGTTAATCAGTTCCGTATACTCTACGGCGACGAAACAGACGTGCACTCTGATAGTTTTGACAGGGATGTAGCTCCAGTGCATATGACTTTGAAAGTAAACGAGCCTACCGTTATTACGTCACCTGGATACCCCGGTCTATACCCGACTAACAACACTGTGGATTGGATTTTGGAAGGACCTGGAACTGGCATTGAGCTTAACCTCACGAATTTCGCCGTGAACGGAGCTCTGGGAGACTATCTGATTATCAAACCAGGTGTGTATGTTTTTGTTATCTTGCTTATAATTTGGTCTTACAACCATTTGCCTTGGCGACGTATCTACAAAACCTATTGAATTTACGTTTCTAAAATGTACCTATACACGTAGAGCCAGGGAATGGAGCAAACTGCCGGCTTCCATGTATGCTGACTGTTGGTTCTGAAGCTTGTGTATCGGCAAATGTGTAAATCCGCCACATGACGTGCCGTGACTTACTTTTGCCTAGTGATAATTGTTTGGTGGCGTGCCCAGAATATTATGTCGAGTGCCATTGGTTTGTCATCCCTAATTCTAATCCTAAGAGGGGGTAATACGAACTGCACCGACATCCCGCTTGGGGCGTGTTGTGCATTGCCCCCAACTGCCAGACTACCCAAACCAGCCGAGCTCCCCAAAATAACGGAGCACGGCCTGGGGCTTTCGCCATCCCTGCTACAGTCTATTCTTGGTCTCAGGTGGTATCGACAGCTACAGCCACGAAGGGCTGGTCTTCACGTACCGTCTCTCCTCCGTCCGCCGGTACCGGTTCACGGACACCGACCGCCTCTTCATGCGGTTCAGGAGCGAGGTGGGCCCGGAGAAGTTCAACGGCTTCTCTCTCAGTGTTAAAATGATGGGTGAGTACTTTTATCTTAAACTTGCTGTGCCACACAGTTTCACCAGCTATTCTTTAGGAACTGCTAATATTTCCGGGATAAAAATAATGCTATAATAATATGTGGATCAATGATAAATAATTATAATTCTAAATTTCATTAAAATCGGTTCAGTACTTTGAGCGTCATGTGGTAGCAAAGAAGCAGACAGGTTTCCTCATTTACAGTAAAGTTTTATTCTGATTACTAGCTTTGCCCCACGGTTTCATCCGGCATTCTGCAGGAACTGAGCATTTATTCCGGAATAAAAATTAGCCTATGTCTAAATTCAGGGCATACCTAAGCTACCTCCACAACCAATTTCATCCAAAACCATTCGGATGTTTTTGCGTGATTGAGTAACAAACGTCTAACATTTAGAAAATTAGCAGATTCTATCCTAGGAAAATTCGCTGATTAATTATGATCAAGTTATTCAAGACACTAACATAAATATGCACGTTTGCTCATCCCTCTTCCAGCCCCGATTCCAGACGAGCCCGAGCCGATACCGGAACCAGAGGCAGTCCTCGCTCCCCCCCACTCGACAGCGACGGTCACCCTCGCCCTCCCCGTGCGCGAGTTCGACGAAGTCAAGAAGTACTTCACGGAAATACTCGCTGACATGGCCTCGGAGTACATCAAGGATAATGATGTGGAACTCGGAATGAACAGCACGTAAGTTTTTTGAGCTTTTTTGTTTGTTTTAGGGTTCCGTACCCAAAGGATAAAACAAGACCCTATTACTACGACTCCGCTGTCCGTCCGTCCGTCTGTTACCAGACTGTATCTCATGAACCGTATAGATAGACAGTTGAAATTTTCACAGATGATGTATTTCTGTTGCCGCTGTAACAACAAATACTAAAAAATAGAATAAAATTTATATTTAAGGGGGCTCCCACACAACAATCGTGATTTTTGGTCTTTTTACCAATTGCGAAGAGAATAATACGTGGAGGTAGGCACGTGCACATATGGATTTCCGGTGAGTGCTACAAATACCTATACGGAAATTAAAATTGTGAAAAAACCCCAGAGTTACACAACAAACAACAATATGTTTTACAGCGGAAACAACGTTTATAGATAAGTGAATAGACCAAACATTTTTAATTTAGTAAGTAGAAATGAAGTAATATTATAGTTATTTATATTTATAGTGTTACCCGAGCAAGATTATCTATTCCGATGTATTTACCTATTATGCGTACCAGATGTCACCACGGGGGATAAATGAGAAATTAATTCTCATGTGTTGCTATTGGCGTCTATTGGGAAAAACTGGTATTTTGTATTTCCTTGACATTAAAGAAAATCCATATAAAAATATAGAGTGAAATAAAGAAATAAAGAAATTCAATGGCATAGGTACATGAATGTGAATCCGCCAACCGACACTTGGCTAGCGTGCTGGAATACGGCCTAAGTGAATGATTAAAGGTTGACTAGGTTAGATGATATTTGCCAGATAAGTGAGGTACATGGACCACTTATATACGGGACAATTCAAAGTGCGACCGCGGTGTCACCTCTGGCAGTAGGATTTAGTTAACTAGTTTCTGCTCGTGGTTTCGCTCGCGGGGTTTTTACAATACAATGTTAAAACCAACGGCTATTTTTTTCATTAAACTACAATTACTCAATTTTACGTTCTTACCTGGCAAAACCAATTAATTTAAACCATTTCATTATTTTCACAAATATAAGTTCAAAACAAAAGACTTCTAAACAAACGTTTTTACCCTTTATGGGCTGAATTTAAAAAAAAAACCTTTCTTATAGATATAGATCTTCTGGCCACATCAAAGCAAATACTTTCCAAACAATGCTCTATGATCAGCGTTTTAGTCTGTTGTCTGTCAGTCAACAAGTCAGAACTTTGTCTTTATATAGTCATATATAGATTATATAGTACCTACTAACTGCGCCCCGCGTTTTATGGGATAAAAAGTATGTAAAAATTTCAATTTTCATGTAATCCAAATTTCATGTACCTAAATCCGTTCAGCTGTTTTTGCGTGAAAGAGCAACAAACATACTCACAAACTTTCGCGTTTATAATATTAGTACGATCTACGATACCACATAGGTAGGTAACTGCATTTCTGCACCACTTTAGCATGATTACGCCCACAGACGGCCGGTGTGGCTGATGACTGCATCCTACGGCAATTGCGTCTTAATTTACAGAATCATTCTTACAAAACGGCCGCATTATCGGGATTCGGCGAATTTTCGCGTTAAAGCTGCATGAGCCGAGTAGTCCGCCAAACCGCAATGCATTTGGACGAATTCGAATACTTATAGCGATACTCTCGGTAAACTGGCTGTAGACAAAATGTTGATTGTACTGTATATTCAGAGTTATTCATAGGTATGGCTAAGCCGAAAAGGGCTCATAGTAATCGTCATTATGAACAACTTTTACTACGGGACCAACCCAGAATTAGCGAAAAAAAAATCAGCTGTTCCATACATTTGTTGAGTGTCATTGACATTTTTCTATGGAACAGCTGATTTTTTTTTCGCGAATTTCGGTATGATCCCATAGTAAAAGTTGTTGATAATGATGAGTACTATGAGCCCTTATCGGCTTAGCATACCCTTTATGAATAACCTTGTATATATTTTTAAACGGTTTTATTTAGCTCACCCCGTTTGTTTTATTTATTATTCTTGGGTCAAATTTAGTAATTCAAATTTCACCCTCTTCCTGTCAACCGATTAATCTGAAATTTTGTATACACTTTGGATTTTGGTGACAATACAATTATGTTTATTCATTATCATTATAAATTCAAGATGGCCGCCGCTACAAAATAGCGGATAACGTAGGTTTTATCAATCCCATCAATATGGGTATCAAATGAAAGGGCTCAACAAGCAGAATACAATATACTATAAAAAATTGAAATACAAGATGGCGGCCGCTACAAAATGGCGGATAACGTAGGTTTTATCGATCCCATCAATATGGGTATCAAATGAAAGTGCTCAACCAGTATAATACAATGTACTATATAAAATAAAAACTAAAAACTAGAAAATTAAAATAGGTAAAAAAACGTGGGGCACGTCCCACGGTTTTCTTGCCCCACGGTTTTATTTTAGTCTAGTCTATGCATATGTTTATAATTCCCACAACTGTATCTATTTTATTATTTTTTGGTTTTTAGTACATTTATCTTAAACATTGCATTGCAATGTATGTTTTTAACACGCTTTTATTAGCTTCACCTGTATGTTTGTATGTTTGTATGTTTGTATGTTTGTATGTTTGTATGTTTGTATGTAACCGACTCCTTTGAGCGCGTTTTTGACCCACTTCAAACGGTCAGATTTCTTTCAAACTTTGTAGATATATCGAGGACCGATGACAATACACTAAACAAATCGTGTTTTTTAGTTTTTTTAACTATTAATTTTTTTAACACGCTTTTTCTATAAAGTTTCTTTAACTTTTAATACCGTTTAACTTACAAATGGTAATTTCGTCATTCGTGTCAGAGAACAAAGTGGCGCAGTGGAAGCGTGCTGGGCTCATAACCCAGAGGTCCCTGGATCGAAACCACGCGCTAGAAATCTTTTTGCTCAATATTTTTTGCTGGATCGAAACCACGCGCTAGAAATCTTTTTGCTCAATATTTTTTGTTACGCATCAATTTTATTTTATGAGGTCTGAGGATCGAAACCACGCGGCTACAAATCTTTTTGCTCAATATTTTTTGTTACGCATCAATTTTATTTTTAATTTGCTTGAGCAGACGGCCAAAATCGGATAACACCAACACATTTGTACATATTAAGGATGGTTAATAGTTAGCAAATCGAACTAAAAAGCGAAAAATAAATAATAGTTAAAAAAAAACTAAAAAAACACGCTTTTTATAAAAAACCGAACTAAAAAAATAGAAAATAAAATTTTATAAAATTAAGAATAGGGTTGAAAATTTCAATAAATATAAATTAATAATAGTGTAAATAAATAAATATATGTATTTTATTTTTTTAAAAGCGTGGGGTGCTTTCTAAGATATTATCAAAATGCTAATCACTCTACTCATGTCTGTCAATACAAAATGTATCTACAAAATATATAATATCTATTGACCCATGCACCCCACGCTTTTTAAAAATAAAATACATATATTTATTTATTTACACTATTATTAATTTATATTTATTGAAATTTTCAACCCTATTCTTAATTTTATAAAATTTTATTTTCTATTTTTTTAGTTCGGTTTTTTATAAAAAGCGTGTTTTTTTAGTTTTTTTTTAACTATTATTTATTTTAACATAAAACCGTTTAACTTAAAAAGTTTTTTTACCTATTTTTATTTTATACTTTAATAAGTCCGCGTTTGGCCAGAATCTTGCCTGATGGTAAGCGACGATGTGGTCGCAGATGAAGCACACATATCTAGAAGATACCTATTCATTCTCACCTTGATAAGCCCAAGAGCCAACACACAAACACAAATTTTCTCGCGCCAATGTAGCCCCAGCATTATAAGATGAACGAAGAATCTCAAACCTCTGAAATCTATAAATAAATAACGTTTCACACTCATAGCTCCCCACTAGGATACCCTGTGTCGGGGATGCCATGGAACACAAAGACAAGGACAACTAACACCCAGACCCAGAACAGATATTTATATTCATCATTCAAACATCTGCCCAAAGTATGTCATTCCGAAATACGCTTTTACAAAAAGTCGTAACGTGAAATCACGATACTCAGAAAAATCGTGATGAAAATCATCTTACTTAAAACATGAAACCAGTTTTAAATTTATTTGTCTTTAATTGACCGCATTATCTGTATAATATCAGGCTATTCTGAAAGGGAATGCCAAGTCGAAAGTGACTTATGTTTTAATTTTTTTTTCAAATAAATTATAAGCGTTAACTCAGTGTATATTTAGAGTGATTATGTTATATCTATTGTTATATAGGTATACCGGTACCTACGCAACCTAATTTGCACGCCCGATATAGGTCCACTGTTAAACCTTTACCTAATTAAGAGATCATTTTATAAAGAATGCAACAATAAACGAATTCTATTTCCGAAACAATACCTACCCTTTCATAACAAACCTAAATAGATACCTTTTACTAGAATTCCTGCAATTTTCTCATTCCGTCATGTTTTCGCTTTATTCGAATCATTGATGTAATATTCGAATATTGCGAGCTAAAGGCCAATCGAATTAGTTCGGTTCCATTGTTTTCATGAATACGAAACTATTGACGTCTCTTTCCGATATTTTATTCAGTTTCTTCAATTGTTTGTTCCAAGTAAGGGCCATTCATTAATAATGTATAAATTTTTGTTTTTTGACCCCCTCTACCCCCATGGACGGGTACGTAAGTTTTCTCGAACCTTCTTATGTAAGATTATATTTCGTTTCTAATAATCTCTCTTTATTTTCCAAAATACATAATTAGAATAAGACTAATACGCGGAAAAAATCGATTAACAAAATATTACGTGAGAATGGGTTTTACGCCCCTCCCCCCAACATAGCATGTAGAGACTTTTGTAAAGCCCCTCCCCGCCTCTCACATAATTAATGAATGCCCCTAATAATATACATTCATGGATTCCGTTCGGATTTTTATATTGAAGTGGTTGAATGGCTATCTAAGTAAACTAGGCGATTACAGACAGACTACGGATATTTTTACAGTAGTTTTTATATTTGATGTCGCAATGAAATGACGCAACAAATCGAAAGTAAAACGATTTTGCTCATAAGCAGAGTAATTCAAATTCGGAAGGAATTTTGGACATTCTACCTTTGATTTTGATTTTTAAAATTCTATATTGACATAATAAATAACATTACACATAAACAACTCAGCGTTGCTTAGCCTAAGTTATGTTAACATACAATTGTTTGTTTTGTAGGCTGAGAGCACCTTTTAAAACTTAAAGCTAATAAAATATATTTATTATTAGTGGTTATTAAAAAACATTAAAAACATAATTTGAGGGTAGTTTAACAAAACAAGTTGATACATTACACGCTACTGGGCTACTTCGCGTGTTTAAATCTATTGGTTACACAAATGTGATGATATAATTAATATTACTACTGACATACATTGAAAATAAAAATAATAACAAAAGTTTACTAATAAAGAGATGAGATAAAATAAAAGAAATTACAATTGTATTTAGTTCACCAAATATTGGTTCCAGGTAACATGTATAAGACCGTTATAATAAATAAACAACATTCTACCTTTAAGAGGGGTGAAATAGGGTGGTAATGTTTGTACAATGTTTGTTTGTTGTAAATATATATAACACCGTTACATTTCTTCGCACGTACTCCGGTTTCCGAAGTTTTCTTTCACCGAAAAGCCAGTGGTATGCAAATTCGTACGTAAGTCCAAAGAACCGAGTTGCGAGTCGAGATTTGAATACTTAGATATCTACTAGACATTAGTAATTAAATAAATAAACGTTTCCCCACTAGGATAATGGATAAATCCTGTGTCGAGGATGCAATGGAACACACAAAGACAAGGACAACTAACACCCAGACCCACAGAACAGATATACGAGTATACTTATATAGGGTTATTCATAAAGGGTATGCTAAGCCGAAAAGAACTCATCATTATGATCAACTTTTACTGTGGGACAAACTCGAAATTCGCAAAAAAAAATCAGCTGTTCCATAGAAAATGTTAATGACACTCGACAAAATGTATGGAACAGCTGATTTTTTTTTCGCGATTTCTGGGTTAGTCTCATGGTAAAAGTTGTTCATAATGATGAGTACTATGAGCCCTTTTCGGCTTAGCTGTATACTTTTTTTTATTTTATTTGATTAAGTGACGAAACGAGCAAATCGCTCGCCTGATGTTAAACGTCACGTTTGCCCATAACAGGTCTGCGCCACCCAGAATTTTGAACTCGCAGAATTCAAGACCCTGCGCGGCACAGCACTGGGCTCGTCACCCTGAGATATAAGTATACTTATATATTCATCAATCAAATATTTGCCCGGCCAGGAATCGAACTCGTGACCTCTAGCTTATAAGGCGGATACACTACCGCTGAGCCAAACAGATCGACAATTATACTAACACTACAGAAAGTCCGGCGGCGAGATGGGCCGCCGACATTTTCAAAGTCGTGGGTCGAACCTGGATCCGATTGGCGCAGGACCGAGGCTGATGGCACAGTGTGAGAGAGGCCTATACCCAGTAATGGGATAAAGAAGGCTGTGGATGATAATGATGAACACAAAGTACTTGTTTTCAATTAGCCTAATTAATGAAACGTGACTATTTGTGTGGGAAAACTCAGTAAATAAACCAGTTGCAACAAAGTCGGTAAATAGACGATTGTTCAGACCTAGATAACTGGAAATAGCTCGTCGCAGTCATAAACCCATTTAATAAGATATTTTAATGTCGTGTACATTCATAATGGCGTAGAATAAATAATAGTTTCTTTGCTATGACTAACAAATGAAGTAATAATATAGTCACTTTTTTTCCAAATGCAAATGTTTTGCATGTAAACAGGGTTATGCGGAAAGGTCATGCTAAGCCGAAAAGGGTTCATAGTACTCATCATTATGAACAACTTTTACTATGGGACCAACCCGAAATTCGCGAAAAAAGATGCGGTAAAAGTTGTTGATAATGATGAGTACTACGAGCCCTTTTCAGCTTAGCGTACCCTTTCTGTATAACCCTGTATTACTCGACTCTATATCTATAACAGCTCAACGGATTCGGGTGAGATTTATGCGTATGTTGTTTTAACCCTGGATTAACTAAAATAATGGTGGCTGTATACTCGTAGGATACTGAGCAAAACTGCCAGGCACAGCTTGTCTAATAACTGTTTTCAAATGTATTTCTAGATAATTTCCGCCTTCAAATTGTCAAGATTTTTTTTTAACTTTTGAACGTTTCTTTTTTATTTGAAGACGAGCTTCCGCGTTGTAACGCCTGATTCAATAAATTACATCTTTTTCTTTTGACTTACTTATAAAAAACCATTCGCAGTTCGTTAGTCTCGCCAACTCTAAAATGCTTCGATTAATTTGATTTTATTTTGACAAAAAAGCGAGTGAAACTGCAATTTGCAACTAGTCTATAAATCAATTGCCGTGCGCTAGTTTCGCACAAACTCGATATCGATTTGACTGATTTAATAGGGGGGATGGTTTAAAAAACCGCGGACAGCAACTAGACTTAAATTACATAGGAGAAACAAAAAAGTATAAATTACCATTTACAAAACCAATACTACACCATTACGTTACTACGCTAGTTTTCAGCGATTCCTTTTGCTTGTAATTTATGATATGAACAATAAAGAGTTCTATCTTTCCCTGTCCCCGACGCTAGGGCTCCAAGTGATCAATACAGCGCACTGCAGCCCGCTCTACGCAGTAGCGGACTGATACGCCATTGCGTATTCCCCATGGCGTCGTGGTTCAGATTATATTAATGGTTTTGCTTGGGGGTGCGGGATCGATGCTCGGTACTAGTATTTTAAAACAAAAGTACAAAGTAGTTGGTTTATACTCGTAATTGTACATTTATGACATTTAAGTTTTCGTAACATAATTATTCTTTAATTATATCTCTTTCAACTTCGATACGGTAGAAAAGGTGGGAAATAATTCAGAATTTCATATATTTACTTATTGTGAACTTGTACCTACTAAACAAAAAATTATAGTGTATCAGATATTTTTTATATTATACTTTAGATAAGACGAGGTGTTAATTTTTCTATTTTCTAAGGACAGATTATAATTTCATGTCGAGTCATCACGTTACTGATTTGCAAAATATACTAGGTAAGCTAAAGTACAAATTCAATAGTAAATATGGGTTTTACCATTTTTTGGAAATCAACCCCTCAAGGGGGTGAAATTGTGTGATTGGATTATTATAAAAAAATGCTACGGGTAATAAAAAATACAATAAATACAATATTACAAATTGGTTACTGTTTGTATACTACTCAGGAGAAACCGTTGGCATAAGCTAGTAGACTATACAAGGTAATATACTTGCCGAGTATCATACACATTTGTCCATGGAAAAAAAATTTTTTTTCCCCCATTATAAAAGGGTTGGTCCTTTAGTAAAAGTGGTTCGGAATGATGATTACTATGAGCCCTTTTCGGCTAAGCATACCCTTTCCTTATAGCCCTGTATTAGTGACCTTCGAAAAGTCTAAAAATGAAACTATGTCCAACCTCCTTTGTAGACGATGACGTCACCTGATTAATAATAACAACAACTCATTATTTTCCGCTGAACTGCAAAACACGTTATCTCCTTGATAAGATAGCGGAATTATCGACAAACTTAGTCAATTATACAAAAAGACTGGCATAATCATTTCATATTTTTAGCTTTTATAAAATAATTTTTCTTACATTTTTTTTACTTTTTTCTTAAAAATATCTTTACTTACACACTTATCTACTATTATTTTTACCCAACTACAGAAGAAGGGTGATTAATTCAAAAATAAGCTGAAAGTAGCGGTATTGAAAATGTGATGCAATAAAAAAATATAAACACCTACATTTCATACAATTTGTCGTTGACATTTTTCTATGAAATAGCTGAATTTTTCTTCCCGATTCCAGGGTTGATCTCACAGTAAAAAATATTCTCAATGAGCCCCTTTCAGTTAGCATAATTATGACTTATAACACTATATAACAATAAAGTTTTTTATTTTCATTATTTTGTTGTATCCCATACACGCCAAGATCAATTGATCCATTAAGCCATATCCTATTCTAATATTCAGTCGTCCCCGACTCGCAGAGCCGCTATTTACGTCTGACCTAAATACGGACTACTTAACACTGTGCAGGTATGTATACTACACTCAGGTAAACATTACGTTGTGAGCGAAACTAGGAGAGGTGCATTTTAGTAAAACATAAATAATTAGCTCCAAAAAGAGGAGGCTATTTCAGTTTTGTGCATAAAGATTTTCAGCGAGTAACGCTGGCGTGGTTGGGTGTGACTTGTTGGAATCACACCAAAATATGTGCAATAGTATGTTTTCTGCATTAAATGTAGGTATTTTTTCATCACAAAGATGTGTGAAATTGATAAGTTGGATTAATTTAAAAGTAATTAATTGGTATCTACAGTTATTAAATTGGTAGGTACAAGAAGATTTTTTTAAAGCGTAGTTTAATTTAAATAGGTACTAATCCTGGCGCTTTTAAAAATAATATTTTAGTATGCTTATTGCTTAAAAATTATTTTTTAATTCATTGTCATCAAAATAATCTTTATGAAGGAATAGATGTTCAGTTGTCAAGTCATACACAAATGCGCGACAGCAGCGCTGCGGGAAAATCTTGAACCAACAATTTGGCATCATTTATGCAAGTTTGTTTGCAGCTCCAATTGAGCCATCTCCGTAATGTATGTCCTTTGTCCCGTTCAATTGAGTCTTACTAACGGCTACGTCACGGGGTCATTCTGCAATCAATGCTCGCATTAACTGGCGGATACATCGGAATTAATAACGTGGAAGTCGGAAGACGCATGCGCGAGCTTCACCCATGCGCAGAAGAGATTGGCAGTGACGAAGGTTGAGACAATTCGAGATAATATTTACCTACGCATTTAGGGCGAAAGTTTGTCTGAAATATTTTTGTTATTGTTTATTTGTAATTAGATACGTTTTCTAATAACAACGACTATTTATGTTTGAGTTCTAAAAGCTTAAGCAAAAGTGAATCACTGGTGTTTTTCATTTTCTGTAGATAATAATAGAGATTCATTTTAAATACGGATTTGAAGATTAACTTTCGTAAATTAAAGTCTTATCCAATAAACTTTCCAAATCTAAGTAAATATTAATTGATGACGTATGCTGACGTATTATTTTATTTCATAATATATTGACGATAAAAACGCCTAATTATTAGAACAATTACTTTTTTCTAAAGTAGTTTCAAAAGAAAAAAAACAAGAAAATAGTCTTAGTAAGAAATTAGTGTTTAGTACAAAAAAAAGTAGTTTAGTATTAAAATTATATGTCCAATGTACATATTGTTTCCTGTGTGAGTTACTTGGATATAAAATTTGTGTGAATCTCCTGTACTGGTTGCATACTGTACATGTGCGTAGAAACGTCAAGTCTATTTCAGTCAAAGCTTGCAACCGAGGCGAGCTTACGGGCATAAAACCGCTTCAAACCAGAAAAAATACAAACAATAAACAAAAAACTATCCAAAAAACACGTGCTTGAACCCAAACATGTCTCTTCCAAACCAAAACCCAATATAAGCCAAACCAAAACGGTGTTGTGTCAAGATAATGCGTCAATGCGGTCAATCGATGTACGCTGAGCCAAATTAAAAGTGTCAAAATTAGAGCCATGGAGCCGTTGATAGATCGGAACAACTTCGCCATAAGTGCGATGGTGACTGTCGCCATGCAGATCCTGTTCTTCACCATTGCATCTTTATCTCAAAGCGACAAAGTGACAGACTTCACTGGTGGTGCCAACTTTATCAGCATTGCTCTACTGACGTTCTTTTTGGGACAAGGAGGAAACACCCTGAAGAGCTACGACAGCAGGCAGCTCATGGTGACTGCGTTTGTCTGCGTGTGGGGCATGCGTC
This sequence comes from Alcis repandata, assembly GCA_949125135.1. Taxonomy (NCBI): domain Eukaryota; kingdom Metazoa; phylum Arthropoda; class Insecta; order Lepidoptera; family Geometridae; genus Alcis; species Alcis repandata. Next base: position 9,727,993 of record OX421245.1, on the reverse strand, counting down.
TCTCCGGATACCTGATCTACAGGATATACCACATAGGAAGGGATAAACAGTTCGAAGATCGGAAGAGCAACACTCTGAGATTCGCTGTTTTCTACACATTCCAGGCAGTTTGGGTGTATGTAGTCAGCTTGCCAGTTATAATCATCAACTCTCCTCATCACTCATACCCAAAATCGCCAAAAACGATGACGACTTTAGACTCGGCTGGGGCTGGAATCTTTGTGATTGGACTACTGATTGAAACCTATGCGGATCTGCAGAAATTTGCGTTCAGACAAGAGCCTTTAAACCAGGGGAAATGGTGCAACGATGGACTCTGGGGTATCTCGAGACATCCCAACTACTTTGGCGAAATCGTGCTGTGGTGGGGCCTGTTCATCATATCTCTGAACATAATCGAAGGCGTCGAATGGATCGCGATACTATCTCCATTATTTACGACGGCGATAATTTTGTTCTTATCTGGTATACCTTTGCTGGAACGTTCAGCCGATGAAAAGTACCGAGATAACCCGGATTACCTGTACTATAAGCTGTCCACGTCGCCGCTGATACCGATTCCGACGGCTATCTACGTGGAGGTGCCGAGGTTTCTGAAGTGCGTGCTGTGCTGCGAGTTTCCGATTTACGATTCGACTAATGATGAGTTCCCAGCTCCTACGATCGTCACTGAGACCACCAGCATATCAATCGTGCAGTCGCAGACCTAGCTAACAAACGCCGCGAGCAAACAAGCCGCGGCCAGCGATGACGCTTTGATGGGAAACTGCAAGCAGTTGTGATATTCAACCGATAGACCCCAACTAAAGCTGCCAAACTCTTTGCCTCTGAAGCACAGCAACACAGAAGATATGAACTTACATAACGCGTACATGGATAACTTGAGGAAGAGCAAAAGAATAGCTTTAGGTATCGTCAACGATGCCAAAGAAGCTTTAGACGACTTAGACATAGACTACGATGTTCAAATAGATGTTGGGGATCTAAACGCAGTGCCAAGTACGAGTAGAGCTAAGCCAAAAAGACCTACAGAAATCGTTAAGTATGGTAAAATAACTTTTAATACTACAGCTATATTACATCATTACCCGCAGTTAAATGTCGCGAACGAATGCGAAAATAAGCCAGTTAAAGTAGCTACTAAGAAATCAGATTTAAATTTACCTTTAGAAACGAGTAGTGAGAATAACAACCAAACTAAGGATAAGGTGAAAGAAAATACTGCCGATGGAAAGAAGAAGGATAACTTTAATAATAATGCGATCCCTATAATAGAAGATAAAACAGCGTCTAACATAGCTGAAGTAGCAAATAAGCCTTTAAAATTTACTGAAGAAAAGCTTGTATGAGAATTAAATAACAAACTATTGGTGAAGATGAACGGTACCAATGATTCTGCTTAAATTAAACATATCGCGAATACAAATGTAAATATATTTCACAAGACTGCTGTTATTGCAAAATATCAAAATTTTATTGAGAACTATTGCCGTAATCAAAATGAAAATAGCAATTTATCGATAAATGTAAGATTCGAAGTTGTTGCTGAGTTTTAAATATTTGAAAATTATAAACAAACAAAAATTTATCCTATCATAGCAAAATATAGTATTGAATCCGTCTAAAAGATATTATAATATGTATAAAATATTTATGTTGGAGTAGTGTAATATCATTATACTAAGAGAAATTATAGCTGTAACGTATTAGGTGAGTTTAAAATAAAGTATGTTATAATGAATGCTTGAGTTTATTTTTGAATTTAATGGCCCGTTTGTGTTCAATAACTTTATTAATAGCGTCTTTTCATGGTTTGTTACATCTCAAAGTTTAAACGTACATATTTATAAATCACAGCATCAGATATTTCATGTCTTTTTGTTTATATATTATTTTATTTATGTTTTACGAACATAAATTGCTTTTACTTTTGCTTTTGTAACTCATAATGATACATGGATAATTGATGATGATTTTCTCGCAATGGCTCTTAATGTTTTCTTTTTTCAGTTCAGTCGATCCTTACATATAAATGTATTTCCGGCCTTTTCTTACTACTTATTATGGTAAAGTTTTAATTAATTATTTATTTCTAAATTAGCCCGATATTTTCTCTTCTCATCTGAAATGTCACAACAAAGTCTATACATAATCTAAAATCTATTTTTTTTTTTTTTTGTTACAATATTTTTTTCATAGTTTTTCATTGACTTAAAACCCAATCGGGTTTGTCTAGGCAATAGCCATAATATAAAATAATAATTTAAGCCTACCTATGCAGTTACTACAGCTTTCTTACATTCCCATACTCATATTACTTTATTTACATTCATTATTAACTTTCTCTCACTGAATTTGACCCACTGTTTGTAATCATATTATATTATATCCAAGGTGTAACGGAAAGGTGTAGTAATACTTAAGGGTGTTCTTCTACACGTGAAATTGAACTTCTGAACAAAAGTTTGCTAAATTCGAGAAAGAAAATATTGAATCTCCATAGAAAATTGATCACGTGACTGAATATTTTGAATAGAGAGTCGATATATTTTTTCTCGAATTTAGCAAACTTGTGTCACAAAAGGTTTTCACTTTGACGTATAGATGAACACACCTACGAGTACCTAAGTAGTACTACAAGTTTCTGTTACACCTTGTTTAATTCCTTTTCTTACCATTTTCTATCTTCATGCCAGGAATCAAATTCAGTTCCCAAAGATTTTAGTGTTCAAGGCCGAGACATGATTTGGGTCGCTGCGCCAAAGTTAGGGATCGTTCATTAATCTCGTGAGGCTCGTGCAGGATGGGAGGGAGGTCGGAAAACATCACGAGGAGTGGGGGGGGGGGGGGGGGGGTATTTGTAGAGAAATACATATCACGTGTATTTATTTTTCCTTGAATTCTGGAAATTTGAACGACAATTTGCTACAAAAAATATTGGAGGGAGGGGGGATAATTTTTATAGCCTCACCAGTACCATCAGGAGAGAGGGGTGATTGAAAAAGTTACAAAAAAACACGTGATTAATAGACGACCCCTGAGTTTGTTTTATTCCTTTTTTGCACATCAAAGCAAGTTGTTTATTATTGCAGAGCTAACTGCGTTTACATTTTATTCCGATGACGCGGCCGTTTCAGCGGCTCATCTTGCAAACACATGAGCTGATGTTATACTTAGTTTCATCATGTCGTGTTTATTATCAGGAGTTTGCTGGTTTTTGTACTTTGTACACTAATGCCTATTTAGTTATTAGTTATCAATGTGTTTAATAGTTATCGGTAGGTACTATTTATTTATTTATTTAAGCTTTATTTTTAGGAATATCAGATATACAAAACCCGTCGTCGATTAAATTAGGTAAATTAGCTTCTTGACTATTTTTATTCAAACAAGTTCAATTATTTTTACATGTCTAATCTTTCCCGATTTTTATGTCAATTAGATCCATCTTTATTTTTAGAGTTCTGCAGGCTGATTCAGCTATCCGAATATCGAATGTATTCGGCGATTATCTTCGAAAAGTCTTCCGTCTGTAGAAAGAATAATAATAATATAAATTCGAAAAAATCCGACCACGTGCCGACGATATGAATCGCGATAAATTCCTGTCTTCGATTTCTTTTCGAAGGCGGAAAACTTCGAACATAATCGTCGAATACATTCGATGTTCGCATAGCTAAATCAGCCTCCTGAACCTCTTTCGGGGAAGAACTCTTAAGGCGAGACTCAGGCGTATGTCGGTCAGTATGTCACAGCCAATTATTTTCTTTAACGATAGGTCTCATATAACTTATCTGAGATTCATTTTTTCCGTCCTTGTCAACTTGCTTGGAAATATTTTTAGAAGCAATTCCACACTTCGATCAATTTGTTACAGTTAACAAGGAAACAGGATGATTCAATATTTTCGTCTTAGTATTTATTCCATTTTCCTTAACACAACTGAAATGTACCAATACGACTTGTATTTAATTACGGTTTCAGAATATATAGGGTTATAAGGAAAGGATATGCTAAGCTGCAAAGGGCAAAGTATACTTATCATTATAGTAAACAACTTTTACTATAATTATATGGGACCAACCCGGATTCGCGAAAAGAAACTTATAACACCACTAGAGTTAATGTTTTATTATTGTTTTCTGGAGAGTTTTTTAATTTAAATTTATACAATGTATAATATAATATAATACTATAAATCAAAGATATCACGTAATCTACTCTACTTCGATTCTTATCTTGTGCAATTTAACTTTTCGTATCTTGTGCCATTTAACTTTTTATTCAAAACAAGTATGACACATTTCGTTAAAATTTTATGGCTTCTGCTCACGTCACAGGTAAACGCGAATAAAACGAGGACGCATTACAAAAATGTAGGAAAATGTTAGTTTTCATACATACAGGGTTATACAGAAAGTGTATGCTAAGCCGAAAAGGGCTCATAGTACCTACTCATTATTATGAAATCCGACTTCAGTGATTATGAACAACTTTTACTTTGAGACCAAACTGGAATTCGCAAAAAAAAGAATCAGATGCTCCATAGAAAAATAACAACGACACTCGACAAAATGTATGGAACAGCTGATTTATTTCGCGAATTCTGGGTTGGTCCCATAGTAAAAGTTTATAATGATGAGTACCTACTATGAGCCCTTTTCGACTTAGCATACCCTTTCTGTATAACCCTGTATTTGTTACAGTTTTCAATAGCGTCGTCTAGAGTGCTCTTAATTAAGGCCTTGCTTCCACAAAGAACTTGACTTTGATCCGTCCCGGCTAACGAACGGTAGTGTAAACAAGGGTTTATATTTAGCCACTCTAGTGTGGACATGGCTGTAAGATGGCGAGATTACAAAAAAAACAAACATGTGGGGAAAATATGTTGTTATTATTTTGTTTGTGATGATTTGATGGGATTTTGAATTGAATAAAAAGCAAAGAAAATGCTTCTGTAGGAAAAATCTTAAAATCTTTAAATTTAAAAAAGATCATAATCTGTGAATTCGGTAACACAGACTATACAAGGTGTAACGGAAAGGTGTAGTAATACTTAAGGGTGTTCTTCTACACGTGAAACAAAGTGAACAATTTTTGTGACACAAATTTGCTAAATTCGAGAAATAAAATTATCGAGTTTCCATACGAAATATTTAGTCGCGTAGTCAATTTTCTATAGAGATCCGAGATTTCCTTCCTCGAATTCAAACTTTTGTTCTAGAATTTGTCCACTTTGACGTGTAAAAGAACATCCTTAAGTATTACTATACCTTTCCGTTACACCTAGTACAAAAGGCATGTTAACTACATGATTACAATTTAAAACTGTAAACGTTTAAAGTAAATTTTTCTACGCATTCTGAAGCCTTCCTCCCGGAGATAAATACCTACAGCTGTACATGGAAAAAGCAACAGCAATAGCTACAAATAGCTCTGTCACTGTCGCAACTAACTGATATCACGGGAAAACCCCCGCAACGAAACATCTATACCGCATTGCGTTGCTTGCAGTAATATAAATCTCAAGGGCTTAGCAAAGTTCCTTGTTGACGACTTTACAGTTAAAATTAGCTTCTCCTTGAACTGAATCACGCTAATTTTAAGAAGTATAAACTGATGACAGCCAGTATGGTTTGGCTTATAACGATTTAGTTTTCGAATAGGTTTTTAAGAACTAAAGCCAATAACTTTGGAAGACGTCGTATTAGCAGTAACATAAGTTTTTTTAAGCTATTGTGTGATGAGACGAGCAAAACGTTTGTCTGATGTCAAGCGTCACGATTGCCCATAACAGGTCTACGCCACCTAGAACTTAGAATTCTTAAGCCGCGTATCGACTTCGCGCTCCAAGAGGACAAACATTGGCGCGCGTTCCGGCCGCGCGAAATGGCTACTATGCCGCTCTAAGTTCGAGCGTTCCAAGTTGGAACGCTCGAACTTAGAGCGGCCCGTTCCATCTAGAGTCGGTTTTTTACCGCATCAAAGGAAGCTCAGTTGTGGCAAACACTGGAACAGTTGCCACGCGCGCCATGCGCGCTTAGTTGATATCATTTAAATTTTTGGAGCGCGTTCCGCGGAACGCACTCTCGGCGCGGGTGTTCATGGCACGCGCACCAGGAGCGCATAATGGATACGCGGCTTTAGGATTCAAGCCCCTGCGCGGCACAGCACTGCGCTCGTCACCCTGAGATATAAGATGTTCAAACTCCTACTTGCCTTGAAATCTCACTGGAACAATGCCATCTGCCTCGGTCCTGCGCCAATAAGGTTCAAACGCGACCCGCGACTTTGACAATGTCGTAGTTGTTCTTACACAAAAACCGTTAAAATATTCATTTTAAAATTTAAAAAACACCCGTCATTTTCATCAAACATAGCTAAAACACTCCCGAGTCCCGACTAATTCACCTTTCAAACAAAAAACAATCAAAATCGGTTCATCCGTTCGGGAGCTACGATGCCACAGACAGACAGACACGTCAAACCTTTAACACCCCATCGTTTTTGCGTCGGAGGTTAAAAAAGATTTATTCATTTGACTTGTACTACCCCTCCCCCCCCCCCCCTTTCCTTACCCCGGACCCCACTGTCCGGACTACTACAGTACCTACAGGAGTAACAAATGTGTTTCCGATGCAGTCCGATGCGAGGCCAGTAAATATTGTTGAAAGATCGTTTCTCGAGATTGCTCTGGCACGGTTCCAACTTTTTATTTTTATTTTCATGCATTTGTAGAGGAATTCCGTGTCCGGATTCTGAAGTAAACAGCATTGTGGAAAACATCGATTTTTTTGATAATAACTTTGTTTTTTGGCAAATTGCTTGTTTAGTAGATTGACGCAGTGGCACATTGCGGTTTCTGGTCTTCTATATTGAGTGTAATCTCAAATTGTATTGTTGTCTGATCTGCAACAGCAGTGGCGCGTAGTTGCCGAGTTGCTGCTTGTATGTTGCATCTCTGCAACTCGAATGCCACAACTCGAATGCCAAAGTGTGCAGCTTTGAACCAAAATATATAAAGATTGTCACGCGCAGTATTCTTTGTTCAAGGCCGCAGCCTGTTGCTGCGTCTTGTCGCGAGCTGCGCAGCGACGTAGACGTAGCAAACAGTTTGACTGAGAAACCTCACTTCCTACTTTCTCATGTCCTGGGGCTCGATTTAATCTTTCGCATGAGTATTTTTCGACTTTTCAACGAAATCTCTAAGCTGCGATGGTACGCGATCACCGTCGCCTATGGATACATGTAACACTGGAGGCGTCACAGATACGCTGCCAACCTTTTAAGACTATTAACAGCCCTTTTTAAAGAAGCCAATCTTGCAGTTACTCAGGAATACCGGTGGAGCTCGTTCCACATTTTATGTAACAGAATCTCACATTCCAATACCTTCATTCCAGGTCCGAAGTGACCCAGATCACGAGCGTCAGTCTCTGCCCCATGACCTGGCCTGACTACGAGGGCTGCACCGCCGTGACCTTCGGCGTGTCCCTGGTCTACGAAGACGAGGACGCCGACCCCAGGCTGGACGAGGACGACCTTAAAGACATGTGGGTGACATATGTCAACCGGGATCCGTTCGCGCTCAGGCTGAGGACTTTAGGCATTACGGTTAGTTGATTTTATTTTTGTCAAAGATTTTACCAAGAATCGTGTGGTAATTAATCATGCAAGGTTTTCATTATCTTTGCCAAAATCAAGATTAACAAACAGCTGCTTATCTTTCTAATTAAATAGGTTTCTGGGCAAAAAAAATTTTGGTCGAAATGTTATTATAGGTATTTCGCCGAGAGAGAGAGGCGGTCTTTCTTAGAATAAACGGATTCATCTCGACTTCTGACTAACATCAATGAAGGAAAATTAAATTTTGCAGAATGTTTATGGTTTGAGAATATTTACTGTAGGAAATTAGGAAACAGGAAGACTATGTAGTTTTTAAAGCATCAAGACATTAAACATTAATTTTACTCGTATTATTCCTAGAAGTACCTAAGAATCCGGTAAATATCTTGGAAAATTAAGTCACCTTTGCATTAGCATTAAGCATTTACTATCTACCGATGTAAAGTCTCTTTCAAAAACCGAAGAGATTTTACCACATGCGCTAACGTATTCTTCATTTTTGTAAGATTTTGCTAGCCCCTACAAATATGTTTACAGTTTATAGTGTGAATTAGTGTGCTAACCTATTCACAAGCTATTCTTCTTATCAACAAACTCATTCCCAACTACTCACGTTCCAGGAGTTCTACGGCCCGAAGAGCGCCATGACGGCGTGGCTGGTGATCGCTGGTGGAGTCGTCATCTCCATGTCGATGCTGGCCTTCGTGCTGTGGCGGTACAACGTTGGGGGCTACACTAGGTGACGTTACATTTGTATATTTTGTATTAAGAACTGGGACTCTTGAGCCTTTATTTCGTAACTTTGCTAGTAATGGTCTTCTCCTTCAAGAAACTTCGACTGAGGTTTATGAAATCGAAGGCCAATACTACAAAATTACGAAATTGAATATCTACGAGTATAAGCATTAATCTGTTATTTTGTCACTATTTTATTGTTACATATTGTTAAAATTACCCAAAGTCTAGCCTCTTCTCGACCAAAGAGTCAGCATCGCCAAACAATCTGCTAATAAGGCCATTGTTTTGGAAATAATTGCTACGGTCTTTTACTTTAATTCGTTTTATACAGTTGCTTTTAGTATTGTCAGTTAATTAATTTCTATGCTCACAAACTATTCCCCTCCTTCCAGAATGAAGATGGACTCGGACACGGACAGCCTGCACAACGACAAGCGCAAGCTGGACCTGTACCCTACCCCGCACCAGACCCTCCCCCCGCTCTACGCGGAGACGCAGGAGTACAAGTGGGCCGAGGAAGACACTAGAGGTAACACTGGTAATTTAACAGTTACTTAGAGTGATAGTTACAATTACAATTCAGTTGTAGCAGTCGTAGCGCTCATAGAAGAGGTATGGCACTTGTAGCGAAGGTAGTGTTCGTAGCGTATGAAGTGCTGAGAATATAGGTGTAGCACTCGTTGCGTAGGTAGCGCTCTCGTAGCATAGGTAGCGCTTGTAGCATAGATAATGCTCGTAGCATAGGTAGCGCTCATAATGTAATTAGCGCTCATAAAGTAGATAGAGCTGCTATCGTAGGTAGTGCTCGTAAAGTAGCGTTTGGAACGTAAGTAACGCTTATAGCGTAGAGGTCGTAGCGTAGTGCGCGTACCGTAGATAGCGCTCAAAACATAGGTAGCGCTTCTAGAGTACCTCAGCTAGGCAGTTGTAACAACGGCATACGGTCAGTCTTCAGATAGCTACCATGCAAAAAAATGTTTGTGCCTAATTCTAGTTTTGTTTGCATCACTCAGGAAAAAATATTGTGGCTCCAGCAATAAAACTTTAACGGGGGAGAGCCCACCTAGGTCCATAGTTGGGGAGACAATGTTTTTATTGTCAGCATAAAGTTGTGACAACAACAATTTTCTATTGTCAAAAAGTAAGTTGTCAATACAACAATATTTATCAACAAAGTCTGTTTTGTTACTAAAACAATGTACACTTTGTGGTAATAACAATACTATGTAATGACTGCAACAGCTGTACTTTGTTAAATAAACTATGTTCACGTTGAAAACAACTATACGTCTTTTGTCACTACGACCAAGCCTTTGTTCCAGTACCTACTGTCCTTTGCCACGACAACTATACTCCCTTTGTCACTACGACCAAGCCTTTGTTCCAGTACCTACTGTCCTTTGCCACGACAACTATACTCCCTTTGTCACTACGACCAAGCCTTTGTTCCAGTACCTACTGTCCTTTGCCACGACAACTATACTCCCTTTGTCACTACGACCAAGCCTTTGTTCCAGTACCTACTGTCCTTTGCCACGACAACTATACTCCCTTTGTCACTACGACCAAGCCTTTGTTCCAGTACCTACTGTCCTTTGCCACGACAACTATACTCCCTTTGTCACTACGACCAAGCCTTTGTTCCAGTACCTACTGTCCTTTGCCACGACAACTATACTCCCTTTGTCACTACGACCAAGCCTTTGTTCCAGTACCTACTGTCCTTTGCCACGACAACTATACTCCCTTTGTCACTACGACCAAGCCTTTGTTCCAGTACCTACTGTCCTTTGCCACGACAACTATACTCCCTTTGTCACTACGACCAAGCCTTTGTTCCAGTACCTACTGTCCTTTGCCACGACAACTATACTCCCTTTGTCACTACGACCAAGCCTTTGTTCCAGTACCTACTGTCCTTTGCCACGACAACTATACTCCCTTTGTCACTACGACCAAGCCTTTGTTCCAGTACCTACTGTCCTTTGCCACGACAACTATACTCCCTTTGTCACTACGACCAAGCCTTTGTTCCAGTATTTACCGTCCTTTGCCACGACAACTATACTCCCTTTGTCACTACGACCAAGCCTTTGTTCCAGTATCTACTGTCCTTTGCCACGACAACTATACTCCCTTTGTCACTACGACCAAGCCTTTGTTCCAGTATCTACTGTCCTTTGCCACGACAACTATACTCCCTTTGTCACTACGACCAAGCCTTTGTTCCAGTATCTACTGTCCTTTGCCACGACAACTATACTCCCTTTGTCACTACGGACAAGCCTTTATTACAGTAGTAAATTAATTTATTTAGTACCAGTAACTAATACTCATTTGCTTTCCCAGAAAAGTAATTTTGACATCGTAAGGTAGCTGTCAAATTACTTTTCTAGAAAAGGCAAATGACTATTATTTACTGGTACTAAATAAATTAATTTACAACTGTAACAAAGGCTTTTCCGTTGTGACAAAAGAAGTACCTACAGTTGTTTTGGCAAAAGAATGTAGCTATTGAAACAAAGGCTTTTTCGTAGTGACAAAGGAAGTAGTACAGTTGTTTGGGCAAAGGAAAGTAACTACTGAAAGAAAACCTTTTCCGTAGTGACAAAGAAAGTATGGTTGTTTTTCACAATTCGATTGGCTACTGGAATTAGATTCTAAACACAAAACACAAAATATTGATAGAGACCAACAGGTTTTTAGTGTACCTACCTATAGTATTGAAAATTAAATGAAAATACATTTTTAATTACACATTTTTATTTTTTTATAAATCTGTATTTAAACATAGCATCAAAAGTTGGTGACCCATTTTAAAATAAATAAGTGATTAGATTTAGCATCATAAGTAGATCAGCAAAAGTCCAAAAGAAAGTGACTGTATATTTATCACAACAGAGTTATCGTTTAAGATTCAAAAGTATCTATCCAAAAGATACTTTTAGAAATAGACAACACCGTCTATTAGACAGTTCATGGACTTTTCAGATCAGCAAAAAGTTCTCTGGAACTTTTTGCTGATCTCTGATAACACCTTCAAAGATACCAATGATCTTTATTTTGGTATCATTGGTATCTTTGCAGGTGTTATCAAAGATCAGTTAAACGTTTTGTACCATAACACATTACCGAACATCAAACAATACTTGTTTATAATACACATCATTGAGGGTAGCTACTGCAAGAACAATTTGCCATACAATAATTAACTCCAATAGGTCGACAGTGTGCTTGCAGCAACGCCAAAGAACGCCTATTATCTCAAATAACAATTTTATCTTACACACAACGTAAGTGAACATTTGAGTGTAGGTATATATACTTTTTATATATGTACATACATCATTAAGGGTAGTCACTGCAAGGACACTCTGCTATAAATAATTAACACCCAATAAGTCGACAGTGTGCTTGCAGCAACGCCAAGAAAAACGCCTATTATCTCAAAGATAACAATTTTATCTTACACAACGTAAGTGAACATTTGAGTGTATATATACTTTTTATATACATACATCATTAAGGGTAGTCACTGCAAGGACACTCTGCTATAAATAATTAACACCCAATAAGTCGACAGTGTGCTTGCAGCAACGCCAAGAAAAACGCCTATTATCTCAAAGATAACAATTTTATCTTACACAACGTAAGTGAACATTTGAGTGTATATATACTTTTTATATACATACATCATTAAGGGTAGTCACTGCAAGGACACTCTGCTATAAATAATTAACACCCAATAAGTCGACAGTGTGCTTGCAGCAACGCCAAGAAAAACGCCTATTATCTCAAAGATAACAATTTTATCTTACACAACGTAAGTGAACATTTGAGTGTATATATACTTTTTATATACATACATCATTAAGGGTAGTCACTGCAAGGACACTCTGCTATAAATAATTAACACCCAATAAGTCGACAGTGTGCTTGCAGCAACGCCAAGAAAAACGCCTATTAAATATCTTTCTATATCTGATGCTGTGTTTACACGGCCAATGAAGCTTGAACATACTTCTTCTTTTGACAACCTCCACAAGTTTCTTTCTTGGTACAGTAACTGCTGGTACTTGGCGTAAAAGATGTATTATTCCCATAAACGCTGCTAGCGATGCCTCTTGTTCTCCAACTAAAAAAATAAAAACGAATGTAAAATAAGAATATAAAAACCGCAAAGCGCTTCTAGACAAAATTGTACTAGAAAATAAGTCAAATAAATACTTAATCTTAATAATAAAAATTACCGGTAGCTAATTCCAGCAGCTCAAGTGTAGTTTGATCATGTCTGGAAGAACTTCCCTTTTCCGCAAGTAAACTCAGAATCTTTATTTTCACAATTGGGAATGTTTCTTCAAAAACGTTGTTAGCATCTGGGTACACTGTCTGGAAGTCCAAGGATAACTGCAAGGAATACAATTGGAAAATTAGAATTACTTACAATTAACTAACTAAAGATGAGGGCAAAGATCGTAGGAGAATAAGTCAATTTGTTGATGTTTGAACTTTCTGGGCAAGCATAATCCATAGTAGGCCGCGTAGTCACATTGCATCAGGTGAGACTGTGGTCAAATGGTTGCCCATTCAGGAATAATAAAAAAATTAAACTCACCAGTTCATGTCCATCAGGTAAAATGAGGGCAGGAAAGCAGTTGAAATATTCTGTGTAAGATAGACCCTGTGATAGTTTCTCGTTTCGTAACTTAAAAGTAGCAAGCCACTTTGTTGCCACTAAATCTTTAGGCGATGAAGAACCTCGCAACCAGTCTAAGCAGTCTTGTGGAGATATGGTTGATTCAGAATCGTTATCATTAGGAATGTCAACACTAAAACTCTCTGGAAGTGGCCTTATACGTTTAGAATTGTCAGAGTAGCTGCAGCTGCTGTCTAAACTAGTTCTCCTTTTTTTAGTTCCTGGGGAAAGAAGTAGTCGTCGATGTGTAATCAACCTGTTGTGAAAGAGGCCACTGGCCTGCGTGACTTTTCCTCCAGTGACATGGTATGGGATATAATACACTTCGGTCACTTCTCCCTTGAATAATGACCGCACTTCACTGGCCCACTCTTGCCATATATTTTTTCTAATTGTTGTTGAAATGTCTTGTAACGTTCTGAGTTCAGTTTCCACTACGACTTTGGCTATAAATGCGCGGTCGCGCGAATTTAGCTTTTCTGAATTGTCCGCTTTTTTTAAAAGCAATCTGCCTACGGTTCGCGACGATAGCAAATTGCGTAAATTTTTCTTCTCTTTTCCATTGTTCTTGTCATTTTGACTATTCAAAATTTCCAACTCTTTGTCTAATTGTAAATTCCAGTTCTGAAAAAAGTAGATAGGATAGTACATACTTATTTGTTTAATTTTAAGATTTTAGGAAAACTTACAGCTAGGTGCAAACAATAATTGAAGAAACATAATACAAAGAAGGCCAATTAAAAGTTTCTACAATAAAATTACTATGAAAGTATACTTAGAATATATTAAAAAAAATATGTTGTCTAATAGCCTAGCCTAAAGAAGCACAGAATAGGGAGGACTGGCTTGGCTTAGGCGCCCAGTGTTCGACGCACCTGTGATGGTCAATTATAATTTGCAGCCCCGGTCACTACAATTTGATTTAAGTTTTTAACCAAATGTACTAGTAGGCGCAGTCAGGTTTTGTGCAGGCATTAAAAGGTAACACAGAGTAGGAGGAAAGAGGCATAATAGATGTGCCTTAGGTTACACATACTTAGGTTGCCAACTTAAGATGGCAGATAATTATGAGCTGATAATGAGGATAATCAAATTATTACCTGAATTGATGTATCTTCTACTGGCCCTTCAACCTCCGTATCAGTTCCAGAAAATATTCCTATGGTAAGTGGTGATGTCAGTGGTGTATCACTGTTTTCCGTTGAAATCTGAAAAATAATAAGTAATATTTTAATACGATTATATAATTTAATTCTGATTAATAAGTTTAGTAACGGGAATAGTACCTATCTATGTCGTGTCAAATAGTAAATTACCTCATCTAGCTCCTGTAAATAATTTAACCCAGTTGATGTTCTTTGTGATGTACTCGTAGACGTTTCTCCAAAAATTGATGCATATTCCTAAAATAGATGATTGTATTTTATTATCATTTAATATTTTATCAAAAAGTACGTGAGAGCTAAAAAAAATACCTATATCAAGTTTAATTGAAATCACTTAAGCCGTGAAAAGGTAACAAACAGACAGAATGATGGAGTGTTCCTTTCGTATTTACAATAATATAAAGTGGAATACCTGAGCACTTGGTTTGTAAATAGAATTTTGACGCTCAAGTGTTTTTACATTTTCATCTTTTGACGACTGAAAAAAAAAAAAACGATAAATTTAATTAATGTATTATACATATCATGTACTTCTATATACTGTATATACATGTATATCATATACTACTTCTTACTACTTCTACTAGGTACGAACTACATTACGAATAGGTATCATTTTAGACTATTGATTATCCTGATCGTTGAGTTGAGTGAGCGTGATATGGGATGATGATGATGAAATTACAACTAAGTACTAATAACATAAAAATTAATAGGCGAAAATCATAAACGAACGGTTAAACTTTGTAATGCGTTTCTTAATTTTATTTTGTCCACTATTCTTGGTATAAGTTGTGAAAGCTCTTGATCGTTGGCGACTTTTAGCACGTCTAAGTCGACGCCTTGTTCTATAAAAATAAAAAAGGTAGATATAGGTAATAATCGTTCAAAAGAAAACGTTTTAAAAACGTTACCACTTGGCTTGCCACGTCACGTGATCGCCACGTGGGTCACGTGGTAACAGTAGGCTCGGAACGCGTATACATGTGTACGGACACGCACCATTTTGAAAAGGTCGTTCGTTCGTTCGTTTTTTAATCGAATGGGCGTAACATTTTCAAAATGACCAACGGTCAACGTACACATGTGTACGCATTCCGAATCAAGGGGTAAAAACGTGAAAATCTCATTGTACCTAATTGACAATTGGGTTCACTACGCTTTTGTTACATTTCACCTATGTCTCATCGAACGCTTAAACTGCGCATAAAATGTCAATTCATAAATAAGTCAATTCAATTCACAAAATGTAGGTATGTTTCTAACTTTTGTTAATTTGACAATGTAAGTTGTCGTTTCAACGAAGCAGTTTTAGGTTAGGTAAGCAATATCACGGTTTAAAGTTAATGCAGTTCTTTTCGGGGAGTCATCCCTTTCTGCTGGGTACTTACATAAATATATAAATAGCACTTACCGATGAAATGATTTCTCAAATGGCTTAAATGAGCAGCACTTAGAAAATCTTCCATTGTTCACTTTCACGTATCGTTTTAAAGCAGATAGATAGAGGAAATGCGCGTACGCACGAGTGAATGATTCGTATTTCGTGTATAAACTAGTGTTTTTTTAACTGGGCGAACGCAAAGAGAATAATATAATCACTAGATCACTACCTACTGACTGGGCGGGCGAAAGAACGACCGCGGCGCGGGCACGTGCGGGAACAACTGCCGGCCGCCCGCCCGCCACCCGCGCCCGCGCCGCCGCCCGCCGCACCGAACCAGGACCCAGGGTTGGATTTAGGCACGTTGAAAACGATAGCACAAAAATTAAAAAGGATAGTATAGTACAGTTTATTATTTTGAATTTAACATCCTTAACGTATTCATTAAAGTCAACACGTTTCTACAAAATTTACCTACTCTTCTTCCAAGTTTATTAGTTCTTCAATATTAGTTTCATCCATAGAAATCTTAGAATTTAATGTTAACATATCCTCAGTAAGAATAAAATCAGTACAATTCCCACTTTTGGCGAAATGAGATTACGGGCGGCCGTACCATAAGAATAATACAGTAAGTCGTACTATTAGGCATATCACCAACAACTATCATAGAGTGCATTATGCAAAATTACTATACGAATAAGTGGAATATTTAAAAAAAGTATAATTCACGGGGAGTCTCCGTAAATAGTTCATTGATGACGATTATTTTTCTGTGTTAGTAAAATAATTAACTAAGACGTAATATCCTTAAATGACAGCCCAACGAACTTTTTTTAATATTGAATTGGGATTGAAAGGTTTTTTTTATTGATCATTTATGTAAATAATTATATGTAGTATGAAATCCAACCCTGCACCGAACGCACCCGTCAGTGTTACCGTTACGAACTCTCAAAAACATTTCCCCATAAGCTAAGTCAAACAGCCCTATAAACACTATAATTTCTTGAAATAAGCCCTAATTTATTTTAATTACAGATTATTTAGTCCTAGAAGCGCCTCGCGGTTTCACCCGCGTTAACTAGTATCCCGCGGGAACCGTTAATTTTTACGGGATAAAAAGTATCTAGCCTATGTCACCCGCGGATGATGTGATGTAGCTTTCCAACAGATAAAGAATTTTTCAAATCGTTTCAGTAGTTTCGGAGCCTATTCAATGCAAACAAACAAACAATCAAATCTTTCCTCTTTATAATATTAGTATAGACATGTCCAGAAGGAGCATAGATCTCCCGTTCTTGTTTTCTAAGTGTCCTTAATGGCTATCAGTACATAGCCGATTGGATTTGTACGTCGCCATTTGACCCCTCTAGTTAACCTAAATGACGGCGATATTTCGCCTAATCTGGCAACCCTGCCTCTCTTAGGTGAAATGTAACCAGTTCAAACGTGTTTCGGTAAAGCCACAGAATAGGTACCTAGTAGTAAAGCGCGCTTACCGAAACACGTTTGAACTTGTTTACTAAGAAAGTAGTACCTACCTAATATTTAGTGCCTATGTTTTTTCTTTCATCAGAACGCGAGTGAAACCTCATAGCACAATTATTACCTACGTATACGTATTATATATGTGGCAAAAGTAGTTAAGACAATGGCTTCAGCTATTTTGTTACATTTATTTACAATGTTTACATTAACACACCTACAAAGTTCCATTGTCACCACAGCCACGTACAAATCGTATGGGAAAAGGTAAATAAATACTATGGCAATAGTTATTTTGTTAGATCTATAACCAATAGTCACATTAACACATCTACAATGCTCCACCAGCCACATATTTACTGTATGGCAAAAGGTAAATAAATACTGTGCATGGCAATAGCTATTTTGTTAGATCTAATTGCATTTCATTGCATACTGTCATGTCAATGTTTTGATCAAATTCTCGATAGGTGTTTATTTAGTTATTCAAATTATATACCTGCATAATACCTTAATTGATCGGAAGTATGGGTTTATAACCAATAGTCACATTAACACATCTACAACGTTCCATTGTCACGACAGACACATATTTACTGTATGGCAAAAGGTATTTATACACCATGGCTATAGCTATTTTGTTAATTTTTTGCAATGTTCATATTAATACATTTACAACGTTCCATTGTCACTACAGCTACATATTTACTGTAGCACATAAGATATTTGAATGCGGCGGCTATAGATAGTTTGTTGGATTTATTGACAATTTTCATATTAACACGCTAACAACGTTCCATCGTCACCACAGCTACATATTCATTGATTGCATGGTATGACAAAGGGTATTTAAATGCTACGGCTATATTTTACTTTGTTAGATTTATTTACAATGTTTAACATTGACACACCATCAAGGTTCAATTGTTACTAGATCCAAATTATTATAAACTATGTTGTGAGGACAAAGCTACTTTGTTCCTAGCGCAATAAATCGGCTAACAATAAAAAAGTTGCTAAGCTCCACTAAGTTCTTTCTGTTTTAGTAACAAAATATTTGGTTAGTCCCACAATAAATTCTTAGCAACGCATTTATTGTGGCTTTGTTAGCCGATTTTTTCCTGCGTGCATTAGTCAATATTTCCTATTGTTCTGTTTCAGTGGACATGGGAGGGTTCGCGAACCGTAGCTACACGCGCGAGAACATGTACGACTTCGATTCCGATGAAGACGTCATCCCCACTCGCGACAGGTGAATATACTTCTCTATTGACAATGATTTTAACTGTTTTTATATCGTACAATTCGAATTATAGACTTCAAATCGAATCTATAATGACATAATTTTAAACACAATACCGAAATTGAAACACACTCACACGCGTGTTTTAATACCTCTCATTATGCAACAATTTCATAACTACAATAACAGTGCAGGGTCTTACTTAAAAAGCCTGCTTAAAGTTAGTCACTGCTAAAATGCTCTCAACTTCTCGCTGACGTGAAATGTCACTTGTGAAAACAAGACGGAGAATTTAAGCAGGCTTTATAAGTTTGATGATTTGTATTTGTTAATGCTTTTACTTAAAATATTTCTTCATTTTTCACAATCGCCATGCATGGCTTGCTACAGACTTAATCTATGTTTCCAGGTACACAACAGACGTGTAGCCGCTTTTTAGCTTAATACTGTTTTGACATTGCATGGTACGCTTATCTTTTATTATTTGTCAGTTTGTCACTAATCTTATACTTCCAACGTATAAAGCCTGCTCATACTTAGTTAATGCTTAAATTTTTCCGTCTTGCTTTCACATGTGACAATTCAACTTTAAGCATGGTTTATAAGTAAGACACTCATTTTATAGTTACTAACGTGCATTATTTATAACTAATTCAAACCAGAAAAATGTAACTAAACTGATCAAAATTACAGAAAATTATTTCTTACTTACATTTTTCCGGTAGTTACCGAAGCTTCGCTGTATTTTACACTTTTTGAAATATTTTCATGCACATTCGTAAATTCACAAATCTTTTCCATTAAAAATTTTTTTATTCATCTTATTGTATATTAAATTGTTAGTTTTAAAACTAATATATATATATATATATATTTATTTCAGGCAAGGCGCGGTCACTGCAAAGGACAGCAATGTATAAAAACCATATAAAAATATTTTTGTACGAGAAAAGTAGCAACAAAAATATAGTTCCAAACATTTGCCAAATATAATTAGAATATAATTATTTAGAAATATAGGGTTAAAAGAAAAGGGTATGATAGACCAAAACAGGGTCACAGTTCTCATCATTATGAACAACTGTTACTATGGGACCAACCCGAAAATCACAAAAAAAAACAGCTCTTCCCTGTTTTTTATATTTTGTCGAGTGTTATTGACATTTTTCTATGGAATAGCTGATTTTTTCGCTTTTTGAGGGTCGGTCTCATGATGAAAGTTATTAATGGTGAGTACTATGAGCCCTTAGCGGCTTAACATGCCCTTTTCTTATAACCCCGTGTAATATAAATGATAGTTAAAATTTTCTACCGACGAAAGTGAAGACGGTTTATCTTAATAGTTATTATTAGTTTTGTAAGCATAACAATTTTAATAGTACAATAAAGTAACTGTAACTTTATAAATTGTTATAATAATTACTATTATTAAAATATTTCGTTCTCTCTGGACTAGTGGTATAACTTCTATTCAAGTCTTTTATTGAATTTTTCTAATTCTAGATTAAAAACCATTATATTAACACTTTAACTGCTTTAACACTTAACATGCGTTTGTGTTTCACCGCACAGTTGTATTGAAAGTGGGCTTTACGCGCGTGGCGTGTGTAGCCGCATTCGCGTTGGTCAAGGAAAACATAAACCTATGTGTTTTCAGCAGTTAAAGTGTTAAAATAAATTGGCACAGAATATTAATAATAAAGTTCACACTCGGTACAACTAAACGCCTAAATGCCAAAAAAGACACCAAAAACTTAAAAAAAAAGTTTTTTTTAGCTGTGATGCTAAACTTTTACGACTTGGCAGGGAACCTCGATAATTATAAAACCTTTATGACTTTACTTTTACTCTTCTAGAGAGATCAGTGTTATTATATATAATGGGGCTATACTTTTAAACACTGTTTAAAGTTAGTCTCTGCTTAAAATGGCCTGACAACTCGCTGACGTGAAATGTCACTTGCGAAAAGAATAGATAATTTTAAGCAGTGAATAAGTTTAAACAGGGTTTATAATTAAGACCCGATGTATGACAAAATATTAGTATATAGTTAAAGTTTTAGCAAAACGATCCCGACTTGTTGTGATTTGTTAGGAAAACTAACCTTCAGTTAAGTATCTACTGTTGTAAATTATTTTTTAATATTTTTTGATATCGTTTTAATTTCTTTTAATAAATGTTTATTTTTAAATGAGTTCTTTTTTTGTTATTTTAATTTATCTTTTACATATATTTTACATTTTCTTTTGTGTGAAATTTAGTTTCAGTAATCTTACCTAGATGGCGTGGTGCGGTAATACTTAGAGTACATTTTTCAACTATACAATTACATACCTATAGTAGGTTCATGAATTCGAAGTTCTTATATAGCTTGAAATATGAAAAGAAAAGGAAAAGTTTTTTATTTTTAATGCAATGAGTGGCGAGACGAGCAAATCGCTCGTCTGATGTTAAACGTCGCGTTTGGCCATAACAGGTCGGCGTCAGAAATTAGGACTCTTAGAATTCAAGACCCTGCGCGGCACAGCACTGCGCTCGTCACCCTGAGATTGAGGTTCAATCTCCTATTTGCCTTGTTTTTTCTGGAAACATTGCCCTTCAAACTGGAACACAGTACTATTTAAAGTCAGGTATATTTATACTTATTAAAATCAATAAAAACCGTTCTATTAATGTAAGTTTACACAAACCCACTGAGGAGATAATCACTACGTCAAAATAAACCTATAAAACTATACTACATTACATGTGACAATCATTAAAAATTGTCCACGAAAATATACACCTTAAAGTCTTTAGTTAAGGTAGCTTTTATCTTGTTCTCTTCTATAGTATTCAAGGAAACTAATCTGCGATGACGCATAGCACAATGTAGCCCCGTATGTGCAAACATCGTACATAGATTAAGTAATAGTGAGTGAGGTGTTAAATAATAAGCATTATGATTCAGTTAGTGCGCTGTGAGATGGTTCGTGACGAGTGAGGGGTGATTCTAGGTTTCAGGTGATTTTTTAGGTGATAAGACATTTTTGTGGCAACATCTTTAGACTGATATTGCAAAGAGGCGTGTATGTATGTATGTTTGTAGAGGGTAGAAACTGTTCATTCGTTTGATATTATTTAAACAATTGAAATATTTAAAAACTAAACAATAAATTATCAAAGCTTATATGAAGAACATAGGTACTACATTAAGCTGATTATGTAGGTACGTGTCGTAATTTTTTCTAGAGTGATAAATATTAGTAATATAGTAAGTAAGTAAAAAAATATGTACCTAAACGCGTCGACTTGAGAACGTCCGTCCATTTTTTCGTCTTTTGAAAATAAATCATGATTTGGCTAAAAGAGCCCATTGAACGATGATTGAACGCTAGCTATCACTAGCTTACCCGTTAGTTAGTTGCAGAATGCCCCAAGATCTGACGAAGGTCGTGGCCGGCTTAGTGTGTCTCCGCAATTACGCCTGATAAGAGATAACGCTGATTGCAGATAACGATCTATTACTGAACATCTTCGCGAGTGTCTTGTGGAGTGGAGTGTTTTTGTCATTTTGCAACGTGTGCTGTTTTATAAAATTAAGAAAGATAAATCAGAATTTCCGTGCAAAATTGGTATCTTTACACATTTACTTTCAAAAATAACGTATCTGGGTAATTAAAAAATATTTAGTTCTAAAAATAGAAGTACAAATAAAAATAAGAAAAGAGTTGCAATGCGGATCTTGTGAGTTTAAAGTTACAAAGTTTTTATCAGGTAAATTGTAAGTTTCGTTTCTTTGATAAAATGAAACTTGTTAACTCCAAAACAAATAAAGTAGGTTCATAAATAAAAACAATTTTAAATCATAAAAGAGTAAACAGAAAGTTAGGAAACCCGATTTACAACCAATAAATAGTCTTTGCAGCCTTGGATAGTGCCTTCAAATGTATTCCATGTGTGGAGTTAGTCATTCCATTTCACAGTGTTTACCAGTCACTGCTGGGCCATAGACCAGGGTATCAGCCTTGGGAAGAAGTGAAAATAAATTTGATCTTCTCAGATTTTAAAAAAGTGTATTAATAGATAAAATATTCAGTGAAAAAATGTCACGTTTATGCAATGTTTGAGTGGCTTAGTGTTTATCAGATAGGAAATTTCGCTAATATTTGGACAACTTTAGTGATTAAAATGGTGCAGTTAAATAATATTTTGTGAGTTGTTTTGAAGCTATAGAAGACAAGTTTGCGGTGTTCTTAAAATAATTCAACAGAATAAAACTAATGAAGCAGCAACTAAATTAAATCGAGAAACTATGAAAGTTAATAATAGTTAAACTGGTGATTTTGGTTGTAAACGAATAAGAGCACAATAGCTATTACAAAATGGATCATTATGCTATTGTGAAGACACAAATATCACAAATAGATGAACTAGAAGAAGAAGAAGAATTAGATATTAAGGAAAAGTATGAGTTAGAAGACATTAAATTGATACCTAAAGATTCAGAATACAGCAAAATTAATGAACTTTATGATGAATGTCTCAAATATTTGAAAGAAGAAAGTAGTAATGAAGAGTTTAAAATGAACGGTTCTACTGATCCTGATTACGAAAGCATAAAAGATAAATCTTTCGAAACGACAGATAAAATCAAAGAAGAAGATGAAGACAAACCAAAGATAGAAACAAGAGATGAGATAAAATACGACTTTGATACTAATGACGAAAACGATCTTGAAACAGAATCAGAAAATGAAATCATCGAAGAAATACGCAAACCAAAACCAGTATACAAGATAGAAAACGAACTAAAATCGAACGAAAGCCTTAACTCAATAGTATCTGAGAACAGATCAGAGCGTTTGAGGAAGTTCTCTCAACAGCTACCTAAAATAATCATAACACAGAGTAACACGAGTCTTAATGTCAGAAGGCATGACGATGTTGTGGTAAGACACCATTGGAACTTAAAATTCAATGATATAACAGTGAATAAGCATCTCTATAGTTCAGAGAAAGACGAACCGACAAAAAAGCATGGAAAGAATTATTCTGCGTTCGATAATACCAGGTAAGTTTATTAGGGTCTTATTTAAAACACTGCTTAAGATTAATCGATACTTAAAATGCTCTAGCAACTTCCTGCTGATGTGAAATGTCAAGTGCAATAACAAGACGGAGGATTTTAAGCAGTGTTTATAAGTAAATTGTATGTAGTGTTTTGTTCGAATGCTTGCTGATTATTTTTTGTGAATAAGATTATCATAGGATTGAGTCAAGCGAGACAAAGAACAATGCCACAAAAGAGAAAGCCTATACTCAGCAGTGAGTCGATATAGGCTGACGATGATGTTGATAACCTATATATAAATTATTAAGCATCTGAAAAGAATTAGAAAATCGTAGCAAATCGTAAAACGATTAAAAGTTTTGGTATTTAGATCGTAGACTTCCCTGTTTACTTACTTACCATAGATTTACGAGGATTAGCAGGCTGTTGGCAGAGAATGAATTCAGGCCAGAATTCAGGCAAAAGATTTAAGATAAGATTGCATCTCGTGTGCTAAATTTAACTTTTAAAAAGAATATGGTAGTTAGAGTTGGTTATAGTTACTGTTGAACTACACAGGATAAGAAAAGGGTCTGCAAAAATGGACCAGCACATGGAAAACCACTTTTACTATGGGACCGACTTTGAAATCGGGGAAAAAATCAGCTGTGATTTCGTCGAGTGCCAATGACATTTTGATATAGAAGAGCTGTTTTTTTTTCGGGTTGGCCATAATGATTAGTTTATGAGCCCCTGCTGGCTTAGCGTAGTCTTCTCTCATAACACTGTATACTAATACATCAATAACTTCAATAACTATGTGTGTGTGTGTATGTATGTAATGTCAATTATAATTTTGAAAATATCTTGTTTGATTGGTTTATTGTTTATATTGCTGTCCTGTACTATCATCAAGTAACCTCCAGTGACAGGAAGCCGCTGTCTCGCTCCCGCCCCGGCCCCGCCGACCCCATCAAGCGGCTGGTCTCCAAGCGAGGGGCGGAGAACATCGCGCTGATCTCCAACATACCCTTCGAGAAGATTCGGCTGCTGAATGATACTTTTCATACTTTGGTGAGTTTATTTTGATAGTTAATTTTGGATTAAGTCGATGGATTTCTAATATTAACATCAAGTAGGTCGTTCTTAGTATTTAGTTAAACAATAAACATATTCTATTCTATTCTATTCTATTCTATTCTATACCTAGAAATTTAAGTTAGATTTAAATTACTTATTAGCCTGAGGCTAGATTGTAATTTTATTAAGAAATGTTCTTTAGGCACTTCTTAAATAGGTAATAGAAAAAAAAGTAGGTCGTTGGTAATAAATAAAACTACAAATAAAAAACCCAAACTGTAAAAGCTTCAAACGGCTGAACCTAGCTTATTGAATAGCATAGCTAAGAAAACCTTCGATAGAGTTGCTTTTCAAACCAATAAAGCTAAATCAAAATTGGTTTTTCGTTTGAAAGTTATGATGCCACAGACAGACACACAGATACACAGATACATGTCAAACTCATAAAACAATAAAAATCGAAACTATTTTGCAAAAGGAAGGCGATATCGTGACAAACCCGATTGGCATGCGACTATGCGACCTAATAACTAATTATGGGAACTCAAAACTCTGTATTAGACATGCTGTAGTAAAACCTTTTAAATATTAGTTAGTTCATTATTAATAGTTCCTATCTTCATCTCCTTAACTAGCAAATTGGTCGAAAGTATGTGCAAGCCAGATTAAGTTACCAGCGTCTGACACGCACAACTGATTGCCCAGACGTCGTAATTGCAGACTTTTAACACTTCCTCCGTCAAAGTATCTCGTAAACTTGATTAAATTGTCCTGTTTTGAAAATGTGAGGTTGAAATTGGCATTAGTAGTGCTTTTATCTGACTATGGCAAAGTCAAAAGGCACAATTATGGCAAAAGTAGATATTTCAGAGTGCTTTTAAATTACGTCTTAGGATTTCAACGAATGAATGAAAGATTTTGAATTTATCAAATACATATATTAGACTAGATGCGCCTCGCGGTTTCACTGGCTGAGTGATGATGAAAGTAGCTTATGTGTTGATCCCAGGACATAAAATATCGACACTCCAAATTTTTTTTAAAAATAAATGTGAAGCAACGACGAATACTATCGACGGGCTACCTGCTGATAAGTGGTAACAGCTGCCTATGGACACCTCGAATACCCAAGGTATCTTCGGTGCGTTGGCCACTTCTGAGGACTCTATTAACCCTTCGTTTGAAAGTTTCAAAGGGGAAATCAGTTCAGTAGATACCAGTTGTAGTTGTTAGTTATTGGCGTTGCCCATTCTTATTACTGTTTCAATTTCCAGATAAATCTCCGCTGGCGCTGGATCGTGTCCGGCACCATCGTGGTCCACTTCGCCATCTGGCTCATCTTCGCCGTATTCTGGTACATCACAGCGCTGGCTCACTACGACTTCGAACCAGACCCTCCCAAGCGGACCTGCATCACTGGCGGATATGACTTCTTGACCATATTCTTGGCTAGTGTGGAGGCTCAGGTAAAAAGCAAAAAAGGGGAAAAAGTCGAAATGAAAAGCTGTTCTTCGTAAATCATATTATGTTAGGACATCTAAGGTTAGTTATGGAGCCAAGAAGTGAAGAAGGCAGATTAAATGGCCCCTTGGCCAAGCCATCGTCTCGACACCTTGGGAGAGACCAATATTCAGCTGTTTCTGCATAAGAGTGGACTGATATCTGCTTTTCCTAATATTTCTTCGTCATGTTTCTGGGATAAAAATTGGGCTACGCAGTATTCATACTATTTACTATTGGATGTTATGCTCCTCAAGAAACTAAAATATTTTTGAGACAGCTTTTAAGAGCGATGTTTTTATCGATGGAGTGATTTCCAGGCTCCTGCAAGCGTTTTACCTACATTTCACTTTAGCACCGTTTGCAATGACAGCTGTTGAGAATCCATCAACCTTGTATCTTCCTAACACAAGTATGATATATATGTAACAGATGATCTTCTAGGATACATTAGATCTAGATAGCTCTATTTCAATTCGTGTAATTTTTCT
This sequence comes from Alcis repandata, assembly GCA_949125135.1. Lineage (NCBI taxonomy): Eukaryota > Metazoa > Arthropoda > Insecta > Lepidoptera > Geometridae > Alcis > Alcis repandata. The sequence continues at coordinate 9,701,549 of OX421245.1, read as the reverse complement.
GTCGGAATTTGAACCTAATCCGTCAGTCTTAAAGATCTGATATTGAACCTTATGCTATTTTGTAGATGCCAACTGCTGATTTTGTAGGATTTCCCAATCGTTAGACCATTTGTCAATTCTGCGCACGAGGAAGCGCTAAACTGATAAATCCTATGATTGCTTCAATTTTCCTTGACAAACCACATTACGGGAATCCTGCGTTGTTGATTGGATAAGTGCATGAATTGGCTTGTTTAATGGTGATTTCCATGCAAACATGGGGTCGGAATGATTATGAAACTGCGTCAAGAGACGTCAAGTACATGACGTGGGCGGGACGGCGACGCGACGCCAGAGCGATCTTGGCGAAATTATCTGCCTCTCTTTTCAATGCAATACTTTAGAAAAGGATGGCAACTATTTAACACATCAAAAATTTGATAATTCAAAACGATTCAGCAAAATTGATGACATTGTGATGGTATGGTGGTTTTCGAGAAAAACTTGGCTGGTGGAACGGTTTGGTATACTTGTGTAACTCCGACAATCATAATGCAATAAAAGCCAGTTTTACCTTTTTTTTAAATTAGGTAATAACTTTTTAATTCCAGACTACCATCGGGTTCGGAGACAGAGCTATTGATGAAGAATGTCCGGAGTCAATATTCCTTTTCATAATGCAGGTATGTCACATTAATTCCATCTCCTGATTTTACGGATATTTCCAGATTGTGACTTCTTTATGCAACTGAGTGGAGACGAGCAAATCGCATTTTTGTCCATATCCGCATTCTGCAAATAAAAATCTTGAATGTTATATGGACTGTAAAGCTATTCTTTTTGTTTGTTCAATGCCAGCTGATCCTCGGCACGGGGCTGTCCGGCGTGCTGACGTGCGTGGTGTACGCGAAGCTGACGCGCCCGGAGAAGCTGTCGCGGGACGGCGTCGGCTTCAGCAAGCGAGCTGTGGTACGTAGCAGATTATATTAAAGTTATGAGGGAAAAGTATGCTTTGCCGAGGCTCATAGAACTCGACATTATGAATAATTTTTATTATGGAACTATCGATCAAGTTAAGCCGTTTTTGATGTATGAGACCAATCCTGAAATCGCGATAAAAAACACCTGCTCCGAGTACATTTCGTCGAGTTATTGAGATTTTACTAAAGAACAGCTGACTTCGGTTTTCAGGATTGGACCCAGTGTAAAAGTTGTTCATAATGATTGCCTTGTATTGCCTTAGGTTTATTCTAATTACAAGCTACTTTACAGCCTACGCCAAGGCGTTACGTACTATGAGCCCTTTCGGCTTAGCATACCCTTTGCTTATAACCCTATATACACAAAATGAATTTCTAGATTTTTATGGCTCTTCTTATTGAACTTAGTTTTCCATATCACTGGCTTTTCTTGTATACTTCTAATTTTGATTCATATATTTTATTTGTATACCCTGTGTATTTCAGATAAGCATGCGCGACGGCAAGCTCTGCCTGATGATGCGCGCCTGGGACCTGAATTACGATCACATCATCGGCTCCGACTTCACCGCGCACTTCGTGCATACTCACAGGTATGTTTTGGACAAAAAATTAAGGTATAAGACATGGCTAGCTAGACAAGGAAAGTGATAAAACTAGTAGTTAAAATTAGTGGTTTTTTGAAAAAAAATTACCAATTGCGTTTTTTTTTCTTATTTGATCGAGCTAAAAATTAGAAAACGGGAAAACACGGAATAACAACTCGAAGGCACTACGCGTTTTTTTATTACGGGGTTTTTGTTCATGAAAAATAATTGATAGAGCCTTTTCAAAAAGTTGAATTTTGTCACCCTTCTATTCCAGGACCAAAGAAGGCGAGGTGATCCGCTTCTACGCGGAGACCCTGGCTCTGCAGCAGCGGCAGTTCCTCCTGTGGCCGGTCACGCTGGTGCACGTCATAGACGAAACCAGTCCTCTCTATAAATACGGCCCGGAGCACATTTCTAATAGCAAGTATGTAAAGTTTACTTTTATAGATGCACAGTTTCTTTACAAAGATAATTTTGCATTCAACCGCCATCTTGCTTAAAGACACGCATCACGATCTTTATCATAATCACCAGACCGTATCGACCCACTGCTGGGTAGGTGTAGGCCTCCTCTCCTTGGTGCCATTTTTCTTTGGCTCAAGCTAACGTCATCCAATGACTCTTGATAGATCTGATACGATGTAGTGGGTGTGTAGGTGTGGGTTGGTGGTCTATCAACGCCTAGCTTATAGCTTATTAATATCTTAAATCACTCACTCAGGCCAAGCGTGCTACACTCTAACGGTTTGCCTAATAAAAGTGGAGTCTAAGCTTTTTGATAGTTGCTGATAAAAAAAATACAACAGGAACCTTTCATTTCCAGCTACGAGATCACAGTGAGCCTGAAAGGCGCTTCAGCTTCGATGGGCACGTTCACCCAGAGCCAGACCTCGTACCTGCCCAAGGAGGTCGTCTGGGGACATCGGTTCCCGCCGGTCGTCAAGTACGTATACGTAACTAGCACCCTCAGTGTAGCGATGGTAGCTCAGAGGTTACTATGCAGCTGATGATTTATATCTCAACAAAGAACTTGACGGAGTGGCTACCGATTGCGGACAGACGTTCCGTTGGCAGACCATCAGCCCGATGGGTCGACGACATCAGACCCATCGCGGGTCATCCGTGGATGAGATTGGCCCGACACAGGGAAGAATGGCGCAAAGGAGAGGAGGCCTATACCCAGCAGTGGGTCGATACAGGCTGACGATGATGATGATGATGAAAGAACTTGAGTGTCCCGGGAAGAAAGTCATAGTTTAATGGTAGCAGTGCCTAGTTAGAGCAATTTTAAAACACTTTTCTATACCAGCGGCATCAACCGTGGACAGGACAGACCAGAGAGACCTTCAGTGCAGGGACTTCAATTAGTATAGGCTGATTGATTTAGAAGAATAAATAAATACATAAATAACGTTTCACACTCATAGCTTGAACCATGTTAAGGACATCCTATGTCGGGGATGCCATGGAACACACAAATACAAGGATAACTTTCAGCTAACTGACAGAAAAGATAGATTAAGTATTATTTATTATTGATTGTTGCAAGTAATGTGCAAGTATAAGCAGACGATGGTTATTTTGTGTTTCAGGTATGACTACCGCAAGCGGAAGTACGTGATCGAGCAGCTGAAGCTCGACGCCACGGAGCCCGTCGACACTCCCTTCTGCAGCGCCGAAGAAGTCTACCAGTAAGACATTATTTAGACTGTATCAGATCCATCAGGAATCCAAGCACTTTACTAATTGATACATATTTTTTAAAGGGCCCTTACATTTAGTAGGGAAGGAATATCCACTTTTTTCAAACACAACACAAACTAACATATAAAAAGTATGTAGGTACATACTGTACATAGTATGTATATGTACATTTAAGCTCTGTAGCTAACCCTGGCGCCAGATTTTTTAGGCCAATTGAATGCCTCTTGAATGACAACCGACTGACTTAACCGAAAAATTAGAGAAATGAAAAAGTTTGAAAAAGTTTAAAAAGCGCCATCTAGTCTCATTCGCTCCAAACATAGAATGGACTGGTAATTAATCATCCATGAAATACATGAAATTAAAATGTAGGTAGCTTATACTGGTGTGTTTTTGCGAACAAGTCCGCTTTTGCCCACCAGTTCACCTTCCAAAAGGATCCAGAAGCATCCAGACATAAACTTGAACCTATATCTATATTCCAGCACTCCTCAAGACAAGCCGGAGCCCTCCCTCCGTCCTGCTACTCCAAGCTACTTCAGCGACAAGATATCTTCCTTCCAGCTCGGGAGGACGTCTTCATTCAGAAAAAAGGCCACTAAAGGATAAGCTGAGACAATGAAATCTGTGTGTTTTGTGGTTTTAGGAATCAATATTTTTATGTAGGATTTTAAGTGTTTAAAATAGAGTTGCATAAATGCGTTTGGAGAATATGATTATTTAAAAAAATTATGCGATAATTCGAGACAGAATAGTGTAGTTCAAAAATATTTGAAGCGGCGGCGTCCGGTCATTGGATAATTTTCACATATTTTTGTTTCCTGCATAATGAATTATTCTTTTTACTTATTGGAATTGTAAATATATTGGTTTCTTAGAATTTATTTTCAGTACTTTTTAAAGTAGTTTCCTAAACATTGATGTGAGTCATAACTCATTTAGCCCATAGGTAGAGAATCTTTTTAAAATTACTGATGTCCAGAGCAGAGCCATGTTAAGAACAAATACTTTTAAAATGGTTTTCCTTCAGTCTCGTTCAACATGACTGATAACACGTAGAAGTAAGTATCTTTCTGTGTATGATAAAAATAGTTGTATTATAATGTTAGTAAACCTACTTTATGTTTAGTCGTTTGTTTCTATTGTTCGAACAATTATATAGCGCCATCTAGGTTCTTATTCACAAACCTTTTCGAAGATTTTCTTAAGGAAATAAATAAATGTATTGCTATAAAATATTTTTTTTTTGAAACAAAATCCTCATAAATAGTATCGTACCCGTACCTACATTACAATGAAATAGATTTGGCTAACACATTAAAAAATAGATACTTAGATGATTGTTTACACTAGAAATTGCAAACAAAATTACAATTGTAAAAACTATGTGCAGCAACTGGCCCCTTATCGCTAAGTGCGATTTGGATATTTAATATTACTACTATTTATATTTACTTTTTAATTGATAGAGCCATAGTAATGTCATATCATTGATTTTGAAGAAACATGTCATCAAATACAACTCAACATGACAAAAGAACAATTACTTCACTCGCGCGAGTTATCTCAGGTATGTCAACGCACCTATTCAGTTCTAGGCCATATTTCGATCACAACAATTTGTTCAAATATATTTATTGTCCTTATCTTTCAAGATAGAAGCGAATCTTATCTCGAAGATAACTTATTGTCGCTCATACATGTGCACTTTTGAGACGTGTTTTTACAAAATATACTGTATAGTTTTTGGTAATAGATTTTAAAGGATGTAGTGAATATGTGTTTAAAAAAGTGAAAAATGACATTTATCGATAAAAATTGAAAAGTTGAAAGGAAACATCATTAAGTAGGTACTTAGACACATGAAAATAAGAAAGTAGAGACTGAAGCAAGAAAATAACATAAGACTAAAAATAATTAGCAATATAAAGAAGTGTAAAGAAGTGAGAAGTAACAGTGATGAGAACGTAAAAGATTATACAAACATAGAAACATACGTAATATCTAATAGAAAAGTCGTTCCCTCTTCTAAAAACACAAAACTGTAAGTACAAAGAACACAATGAACAACTTATACGAATCCGAGAGCAGACGAGGCAGTCGCAGCAGAGCTTTAGAAAGATCCCTGAGTTACTCCGAAGCAATCGGCAACGGATCTGGAAGATCCTCCATAGACATACCTAGAATCGGAGAAACAGACGTCTACACTAACGAAGAACTGAAAAAACACTACAGAATAAGTCAAACTTATGTAGAAGGTAAAGAAATTGCGTTTAACACTCCTATGAGCAATATAGAAGCAAATCCTTTGAAAACACACGATGGTACTACAACTGACGCGTCACAGTACTCCAGTGAAGATGAAATGGCTTACGGTGGCTTAACTATGACTATAGATGTCGATCAAGAGAGTCCTAAAACTGATGGGACTTATCACACATCAGAAATGTCTACCAGGGTGATGGTCAGCGAGAATACTGATAATGTTATTTATGATCGGATTGAAATGGCAGACTTTGATGATACGACGACGACTAATGTGCCGTCGGCTCATGGTTATTCAAACCCTTATAGTAGGAGAAGGAAGAAAGGTTCAAAGCACAAGTAAGGTTATTTTTTGACATACAGTCGTCAAATTGAGAAACGCTGACTCTTTAGTTTTGGTATCATACGTTACATTTATTTTCCTGTCTCTCTTTTAGAAACGAAAAATTTACATTTTTGTAGTAGATAGTCATCATTTTCAAGTTACCAAAAAAACTGTCATGGGTTTTTGGCCTTTTTAATGAAATTTTAATACGGTTTAGTTAATCGAACACATTTACAATATTTTTCCATCCGTTGCCCGCCTACTGAAACAGGCGTTTAGTTTTACTCTACCTTCAACATTGCAATGATACACTTACTGATTTACTTGCTTAGGATAGAAAGTAATTTAGTTGGAGGCCAAGACGCATTTTGGGGTCTCTGCACCAACAAAGTTAGGTATTTTGACTGGATAGATGGCCAAGCCTAGTAAAAATTAACCAAAGTTAAAATTGAAACGACTGAAACAATTTAGAGAACTTTAGTAAGAAGAAAGTTTCATTAAAATGTATATAAGTAGGTTAGCTTTAGACTCAATCATCATTAGACAACTCCAAAGTCATAGACATGCTGTTGATTGCTCAGACTTTTGCTTAAAACTGTGTCACAATATCACGAAGTCTCAACTGATTCATGTCTTTCCAGATACGATAAGAATTTCTTGAATTCGGATAAGATAATAAAATAGAGCGCAAAAAATATACATTCTGTTGTTATTTATCCGGTTCAAAACATCCAAGGGCAATAGATTTTTTATATTATATTTTATTTACGTTCTTTGGAAAACTTACAGCCTCTCGATACTTTATTTAGGTAGTATTGGTTTAGAAACCGGACAAATTACAAAAGTTTCAAAGATCATGATGATAGAACTGGTTCAAGAAGACTAAAATTATATTAACTAATCGGGATGTCTTCTAGTCTCGAGTGAATCCTTCAAGGCGCACGTCGTGCTCCATCGTATACCGCATCCTTGCTCACCATCAGGCGAGATGCCGATTAAACACAAGTCAAACTAAAATCGAAAAATAAAACAAAGTAAAACTGTTTTAGACTTCGCCGCGGCCGACCCACTCGCTCTCGGAGGGTGGTGCTGAAGGATGGAGAGGAAAACGTCCCAATCAGGAGCAACATTCCTGCCAAAGGCATCAAGTACATGAGAGACCTTGTCAACACTGTGGTTAGTACTTTCTATCGCTTAAGAAGTTCACTGGACGATAATTATCAGATTAAAGATAAAAACAAACAGTAACTATGAGTAAATGTAATCAAAACGTTTAAGGACTGAACGCCTAAGTACTTTGAAGTCAATTGACCAGAAAAAAGGCGCGTCAAAAATTTCCCGAAAACCCCAGCGAAGTTCAATTTCGAAGAATTTTCACATGCCTCTAACGCCTGATCCGATATTATACGACAGACATAGCTAGATCAATCATAACTTTTATAGGAGTAAAAAATACTAACAAAATAAAATTGTAGTCTGGGTGTCTCCAAGTCGAGAGTGAACACCAAAGTTGGATATGATCGATGTGAGTGAATCGGTTTTTTCTAGCCAAACTTACTCCATCATATACTGTGAATCATAAGCTTACGATCAGCTTTTTACTTTAAAAAACTAGTTATGATCGTATTAGTTTATTTTACTCCTATCCTATTAAATTTATTTCTAGCTGTCCTTTTCGTATGATTTCACTTGATTTTTTGCCTAACTGTGACGTTCAGATTGACATTCAGTTATATTTATTGAACAACTGATACCCACATTGTAATTTATAAGCTAGATACGAGTATCAGTGCATTAATTGAAATACAGTAGGTATTAATATCAGTTTACCCATACCGGACATTCCACAAATTATAATTCAATGTTAATGTTAATATTTCTGACTAGCTGCACCTGGTGGTATCACTCGCTGTTTTTTTTTACTTTTAAACCTTCCCTGAACCACACAAACCTCCACAAATATTTCAAGATCAAAATTAGCGAAATCGGTCCAACAATTCTCGTGCTTTAGCCAGACAAACGAACAGCGATTCATTTTCATATACTTACAAGAAGATGTCTGAAACTGGGCTATAGAATATTGTTCTGTTAACAGATCAACAGCAAATGGCGCTTCCTGATCCTTCTGATGATCATCTCCCACTTCGTGTTCTGGCTCATCTTCGCTGCCATCTGGTACGCGGTGGCCATGTCCTACGCAGACGAGCTTCAGGACGGGAAGGAGCACTGCGTCACTGGGACCCAGTCGTTTGCGGGGCTGCTGATGATGTCTGTTGAGACGCAGGTATAAACTCAAATGTTTCGCATAAATAATCCTTGATCTGGGGCATTATTCTGTCTGGTCCTTTAAATGGTACCGCAACCCTTTCTACTGGGATCTGCCTGGGCCTGGCCTGGGAAAACCGCCAACGTCAAATTCTAGTTTTGTATTTCGACCCATTTATTTGTCGATCCCATAATCCCATGCGGATATCGTACCACGGTGTGGTAAGACTAACTTTACGGCCTAAAGACCTTACTTAACATATAAAGCTACTTAGCTGACTTAAAGTTAATCATTGCTTAAAGTTCTCCGTCTTGTTTCGCACGTGACATTTCACGGCGGCGAGAAGTTATGTAACGATGAAAAGCAGTGACAAGATATTTAATCTAAGGACAATGTTTCAGATGACCATTGGCTATGGCGTCAGATATCCGAACGAAGAATGTCCTGAAGCTATCATCGTCATGGTGTTTGAGGTACTTATTGACTTTAAGAAAATTTTTGCGTACTTTGGACTTCCCTATAGAAGATGTTTCTAGAAGAGCTAGAAAGTCACCGCTCTTAGCGTTAAGGCCTCCAGTTTGTTACGCTACCTACTTCATAAGTTTTGTCTTTTTTACCCACGACGGAACGGAAATATATTATATTACTTATAACAGAATGGTAACGAGTTTATACTGAGAGTTTGTTTGTTTATTTGTTTTTTATGTAATTTTTGGTATCAACAATAAAAGAGTAGTTGATAGATATACTTTTATCAAGTATCAATAAATAAGGAAAGCGTCATGTTGCAGATAGTGGCAGGCACGGCGTTGTCGGGCGGCCTGTCATCGCTCCTCTTCACGAAGCTGATCCGGCCGAACCGGCACATGTCCTCGGTGGGCTTCAGCAAGAAAGCTACGGTAATCATTTGATAATTTATCCTAAGTCAAAAAAATGCAAGCAGATTTAAAAAAACTGAGATAGGCATTTTGGCTTGCAGTATTTGTTTTTGACTTTTTTGGCTACATAGAACCTATGTGACAGAGATAATTCTGTGGGCACCTGGTTATTTGGAAAAATCGATCTGTATCTCATCTTGGGAAACGCATTTTTAATGAGTTTTTTAAGTACAGAATACTAATAAAAGTTGTACTAAGGTTCGTTGATTTTGTTCTTTTACAGGTCTGTCTCCGTGATGGGCAGCTCTGTCTCCAGTTCCGAGTGTGGGACCTGCTCCATCTTCATATCATCGGCAGCAACGTCACAGCCTACATCATGAAGCCTATCAGGTGAAACATCAATTTTTAGACAATAATTATAACAACGAAATATGTTCTATAACTACCTAAATTATTTAAATTAATTCACATTTTTTAAATGACATATGCCCTTATACAGCATAATATATTTTAATTAACATTAAAAATGATATTCATCTGAATCTGAATATACATTTTATACCATTATATGTAAATAACAATATATGGTTGATGCTCATATCTTATTTTTATGATAAGACATTGTAAATTCAGCCAATAAATAAAATTCTTATTTTATTCTTATTCATTAATTTTGTTGCTTACTCGTACTACCCAAATACAGCGTTATAAGCAAAGGGTGTGCTAAGCCAAAAAAGTCTTATCATTATGAACAACTTTTATTATGGGACCAACGCTGAAGACTCAGCTGAAAAATCAGCTGTTCTATAGAAAAATGTCAATGTTACTCGACAAAATGTATGGAACAGCTTATTTATTTTCACGATTTCAGGGTTAGTCCTATAGTAACAGTTGTTCATAATGATGAGTACTGCGAGCCTTTTTCGGCTTAGCATACCTAGGTACTCTATCTTTAGAACTTTTTAGTAGCAACGAAATACGGATATGTCAGAACTGGAGCCATATTGTGAATTCTTAGCGAAAGACTATAATGGAACGCGTTAGCTTTTGCCTTGCTCTGGTAGCTAAAAAAAAGGCGACCACTCTAAGTTTACACGTCATTTACGTTCGTTCGTTCCTCCAGAACGAACGAACGTATGAAAGAAGGAACGAATGAAGGAGAACCTCTTTTCTTTTCCAGAACCTTAGAGGGTGAGATGGTGAAGAACTACATCCAGCATCTTACCTTGAAGGAATCACGCGCATTTCTTCTTTGGCCGATCACTGTGGTACATGTTATTGATGCTCAGAGCCCGCTCTTTGACTTCTCTGCTCAGGATATGATGGATTACAGGTAATTATGGCTTGAATAGAATATAATATACAGCTTGGTGAGAGGCTTGGAGCTTGGAAGTTGGCTGGGCTTGGTGCTTGGTGATTGGCTTGGTGAAAGAATTTTCTATTACCAGTTCTGCTACTCTTGCACGATTGTAATTCTTGGTCACTCTTACTCTGATGATATTCGTTATAGGAGAGATAACGACAAAGATAATCTCAAGTGCATTAAAAAAATGGTAATGGTGACAGACAAAAATATTTTTAGGTGACATTCGATTCTTCTGATCAAATGACCTTAGCCACATCAAAAATTTGCTGAGTCTTCAAATTGTACAAAAGAATAACAAAACCATTGGTTTTGATTGATTAAAATGCTGTTTTATTTTTCAGGTTTGAAATCGTGGTATGTCTGACCGGTTCGTCGAAGAACATGGGAACTGTAACGCAGAGTCGAACCTCGTACTTGTCTAAAGAGATCGTCTGGGGGGGACGATTCAAGAACGTGCTGCAGTAAGTTGCAAGAAGCTCCGTTGTTTATCCTTGACGAGCTAAGCGGTGGTCTACCTATAACCAACAACACATCTAACTATAAAAAAACGCATCGGATGTGTAATGACGGTATAATGCTAACAAAGTTGGTAAGCATTCGATCGTGACTTAAATAAGAACTGTCTCTCAAGTAAGGCTGCAGGAACACACTGTCAGGTTTTTGGGAAAAACAGGGGAAAATACGTTCCCTGCCAGATGCTTGGCGACAGAATTTAACCTGCGGCTGGTAGCTAGTCAGCAGAGTAATATGAAGAAGTATGTTACTATGTTATGCTTTCCTTACGATGTTATCCTTCTCTGACGGTAGTCCAAAATTGAATTGAGTATTAAATGCATGCATCCAGCGTAGAAGTCAAAGCGCCATCCATTGACTTAACAGCACTACAAATTCATGCCCATTTCATGTGCCCAATGTGTGTCCGTCATCTCATCGAAAACTCAATTAAAACGTACTTAACCTTTTACCTTTTCTCCAGCTACAACAAAGATCAAGAAGGCTACGAGATCGCCATCGAGCACCTCGACACCATCGAGCAGGTGGAGACCCCGCTCTGCAGCGCGAGCCGCCTCAAGGAGTTCGAGGAAGACATCAAGTTGTCCACCCCCATGTCCATGTCTCCAACCAACCTCTCTATTAGTCAGGAGGATTCCACCTTGTCCAGGTAAAATGTCATCCCAGAAAAAATACTTAAAAAAATTTACTTGAATTAAATTTTGAACTTAATTTCAAGCTTATTTCAAAACGCGTTGTTGGATTTTGAGCTTAGAAAGTGAGTGGCGATACCTAAATAAATGAGAGAAATCGTCGGCTCTACCTAAAAATATCTATTTGAAACTAGTTTTAAATTTATCTTTGACTTATTATTCATTTACTAATAAAGTTCTAAAATTATACTAACTGATGCGTGAGTCTTTGCGCCCTCGCCCTTGCATTTGTATTTTCGAAGATTACTTTCTACAAACATACATACATCCAAACATTACCAACATCTTCACAATACAATTATATGCCTCCTATGCAAAATGATTTAAACTCGGAAGTAGTCCTTCGAGTTGTATCATTTTGTACAAGAGGCACAGAATTATATATTAAGTACAGATGACACTTTAATCAAAACAATATATTCCATGTTCTTGCAATTCAATTCCAGGACCGACGGCTCGCTGCCCTCGTCCCCCAGCCTCAACCGCATGGCGGGCACGCAGCGCAGCTTCGGCTGGAACTTCCGCCGGTTCCAGCCCGAGCGGTACGTGCTGCCGCAGCTGCAGGTGGAGGGCAAGCTGATTCCAGCAGATCAACGCTAGCGAGGAACCAGTTTTAGAAGTTTAAAAGTAGAAGAACAGCACTAATGGGAAACCAGTTTTAGAAGTTTAAAAGTGGAAGAGAACTCATTCTACAGTTGCCAGGTCTAGTTTTTAAATTTTTCCTGTATCGATTTTTTTCCAAAATGAATACTATTTGAAAGAAAGAACCAAAAAAATTCCAAAAGTCAACTTTTTTTCTTACTTCCTCAACGATGTCATTTTCACGAAATTTCCCCAAGAGCCAAACTTTTCTTCTCAAATCGCGAGAAAAACCCCCAATCTAGCAACCCTGGCTCATTCTTCGTGTGAAGAGCTACCCAACTACCCAGCTGTACCTAAGTGATGTTATAAAAAGATAATTTTAAGTTAGTCAATAAATAAAAAACTAACTTCTCGGTGCAATGAAATTAATTAGTACTTAATTGATTTAGGTAAATACATTCTTAGGAAATTTAACATACTTGATTAAACCGTTTTATTTAATAATGTTAAATAATATTAAATATTTTTGTAAACGTTAATAGGTACAATCAGGTACAAATACTAATTTTACTACCTACAATCAGGTACATATACTAATTTTACGTTCTAGTCGAAAGAAAAGCGAAACAAACAAACAGTATTTTTATTTTGTAGTCCATAGCAAATAGGGAGGGACATTGAACCCTACTAATAGGCATTAAAAATGCGAAAGTTTGTGTTTGCGTCTAAATTTCTTGTTATTACGTAAGTATCTCCGTAACTACTAAACTAGTATTGATAAAATGTGGAAAAGTGATAGCTTATCCTTTGGATTATGATATATTTTTGGGCTAATTTTCATTATCACCGTTTTCCCTTATCGTACAAGTAAAACCACATAGCATAGCCAGTAAATAAAAATGTCAGATCACCCAATTAGACATACCTTTTTTTTACAACTAGACACGCGTTTGACCACAATCTCACCTGATGGGAAGCGACGATGTGGTCGAAGATGTCGCTTGCCTAGGGAATACCTATTCACTCTACTTTTAAATAACAATGAGCTCCACACCTCTGCCGTTCGACCTTAGAGGGGGGTTAGACCAAAACTAGGTCAAATCCCAACCAAACATAATACAATAATTTCCCCACATGAAAGCCATAACAATAATTCTAAAACAAACTATTTTAGCCGTAAAACTAACAAACAACTAAAAAAATAATATTAACCATGTGTGGGTACATTGACCTAACTAACCACATGGTGATTCTTAACTGGAGTATTCTAATCTGTTTTTAAAACCTTTTGAGATAGTTGACCGAGCGAGCGAAGCATTTGCAACAACTGCCAAATTTGCTTTCATCTGTCCAAATGTTTTTGTTTTTTATTGAATTTTTCAACTAGGTAATCTCCACTAAAGTTGATATATTGATTTTACAATCTCATAAAATAAATAGCTTTCTGGTATTTTGTTTACAGAACTAGGTATTTATCCAACAAACTCAGCCTCTACATTCATTCTTTCATTTTCACACTAGAAATAGCATTTCATAATGATGAAAACTATGAGCCCTTTTCGGCTTGTCATACCCTTTACTGACAACCTTGTATAGAGTAATAGGGATACCAATTGTTTAGTAATTCCAGATAACTCTCTCATAAGTATGTAAGTATCTTCTTTAACACGTTTACCCAATTCCTGCACCTTGACACCTGCCACATCCTGCGACATGATCTTTATTGCTATTTAAGTTACATTTACATTTATTATCAACCGGTACTATAAATACAATAATTACCCTGTATTTGTTTTCCTAATATGAAGTTTACTTTTACAGGGTCGTTAGGAAAGTTAGTTAGTTTTAGTTGTTGTCCATGGCATGTCCGACATAGGATATCCTAGTCAGCTCTGAGTGTCAAACATTATTAATAAAAAAAAACCTTTTTACTCTATGAAAGATGATACGCCTTCCGTGCAAGTATGGTTCTATGTCAGTCAATCGACAAACTGACGTTTAAACTCCACAAATTCGTTAACATTTCGCTATTTTGTTTTGACCATACACAATTTTAACATGTTTTTTGGTCTAAATGTCAGTTTATCGATCGACGAAGAACCTTACTTGCACTGCTGGCCTGGAATGAGAACTGGCTCTTAACACTTTAACTACTGAACACACATACCTTGTGGTTTTTCTTGTGGCACGCGAATGCGGCTACACACGCCAGGCGCGTAAAGCCCACTTTCAATACAACTGGGCGGTATTACACAAACGCATGTGATTATTAGCAGCACTTCAAGTGTTAAGTAACCATTTTAAATTACAAGGAACTAGAACGAATCAGAGGGCCGACGCTAGTTATTAAAATGACATAACACCATCACGAAATGTACTTTTAATTCTCGGGTTGTTACGTCTCGCATAACACCATCCATTTCCCTTCAACCACACAAACCAAACCAAACTGTATCGCGTTAAGATAAGGTTTGTTTTGACTGCACAAGTGAGGTTGTATTCTGAATTGCCTGCAATTGTTTTGATGAGTAACGCTAAATGATTGTGGTATCGTTTGGAGTGATAATAGAGAGTTAAAGAAATAGACCGGTTTTTTGTAATTTTTACAGAGGTAAAGGTTAAAAGTATTGAGGGAAGATACGGGGGCGTCCATTATGATTAACTAGGTGAGGCATTTTTGAGAATTTTTCGACCCCTATCCCCCCTTGGTGAGATATCGTAAGATTTTCCTCAACTCCCTCCCCCCTCCCTTAATATCACGCGAGATTCTTCAAAATTTATATTTTGTAGACGTGTTGGATTGGATTATTGAGAAAAAAAAAAAACAACTTGTTCAGATTTGGCCATATTTTATTCTAGAAAAAATTTTACACCGTTTTCTGAGAGAAAAATAATTACGTGATATATTCCAAAACCCCCCCCCCCCCTCCCCTCCCCCCTAAGTAAGATTTGGAAAGCTTTATAGGTAGGATGTAATTGAAGTACTGCACGCAAGTACCAGCAACCATAATAAAAATGCAAACAAACAAACATCCAGACAGATGAAAGGAAAATTTGCCAGTGAAATGAAAATGAAATGAAATATTTATTTATAGCATTGCTGCAAGTCAATGGAAAAAGATAATCACGAGACGAGACGAGACGTTGAATGGAGTGTCATGAATGTCATGTTTACAGGAAAATGAAAACACTGTCAAAAGTCATTATGAGTGATTCCGACAGGAGCTAACCTCCTAAATAAATAAAATAAATGCCCGCGGTCACATCCGTTTGTGGTTTTTCTGGACAAAAAATCCCTTCATTGGTCATTCCCTGGCCATCCTACTAATATTATTAATGTCAAAGTTTGTATGGTACGATGTTTGTTGCTGAATCACGCAAAATCGACTGAACAGCTAAGCCAAGCCAAGTCAAGCCAAGTCTAGCCAAGTCAAGCCAAGTTGCAATTCTATAATCGAAACGCTATAGATAACTAGGATAATGTATTTTTTTTTAATTTGAATAAGTGACGAGACGAGCAAATCGCTCGCCTGATGTTAAACGTCACGTTTGCCCATAACAGGTCTGCGCCACCCAAAATTTTGAACTCGCAGAATTCAAGACCCTGCGCGGCACAGCACTGCGCTCGTCACCCTGAGATATAAGTTGATTAATCTCCCATTTGCCCTGTAATTTCACTGGAAACAATGCCCTTCCAACCGGAACACAGTAATGTTTGCACATTACTGCTTGGCGGTGGAATAACTGGCAAAGGTGTGGTACTTCCCCAGGCGGGCTCTGCAAAAGAGCCCTACCACTACAATACTACTACTACTACAAATGTATGGGATGACATTCACATGACATTACTGTATTCTATAAATAAAACTTATTCTATTAATCTGGGTGTCTTCAAGTCGCGTGTGAATCGGTTCCTTACAGGCGCGCGTGCTCCATCGTAGACCGCAGCATTGCTTACATCAGGCGAGATGGCGGTCAAACGCAAGCCTATTAAAAAAAAATATAGAAATGTCATTCCCATACACTGTCCTAGTTTTCTATATCGTTTCGATTATAGAATTACAACTTGGCTGGGGGGGGCTGGTTTTAATGTTTGATATAAAGGTATCTTAAAACCTGGAATAACATATAGGCTACTTTTTATCCCGGAAAATGCGAGTGAAACCACGGGGCGCAGCTAGTAACTATAATATAACAATAGTTTAGCTTGTTCCTCACATTCCGTGACGTAGCAATGTATCACGAATTCCCCATGATTCTCAGAAACGTGTCATACAAACAAACAAACGATCAGCTGAATTGCTGTTTCGATCGTTTTGCAACACATACTCGTACTGTCACATACACACCACACACATCATTATTACACTTGATAATTTATATTCGTCAACTTCCAACCTTCAAATAAAATACAAAAATTCTTTTTTCAAAAATGGGTACATCAATGTACACTTATGAATGTCAAATACAATTTTTACGAATAAATCATTAATCAATAAATTAAATCTCAAAGAAAATAATATTATTAGAATGTCAAAAAATCAATGTATATAACTACAATAGTAGGTATAACGTACGTACGTACGTATTCACGTACGTACGTATTCACGTACGGAAATTAATTTCCCAGTCACAGTTAAATCATCACAGTTAATTCGTCTGTATCATTCGTCATATCTGAATTCACTAAGCTACAGGCGGTGGTTCTTCCGATTGATGACCGCGAGTCACATCCAACTAATGACAAATGACAAATGAAAGCCGGTTAATTTAATTTAAATTCAAATATTTTTATTGGATCTATAGTTTTTTTAAGACAATATGAATCCATGGTGTTAGTATTACTTAGAAACCATAGTTACAAAAAGTCCCGCTAGAAAAGTTGCAATTCTATAATCGAAACTGTCTAAAAAACCATGACAATGTACGGGAATGACATTTCTGTTATAGAATATAGAATCTATACACTGATTATAGAAATGTCGTTCCCAATTTCCCATACAATATACTTTCCTAGTTTTCTATAGCGTTTCGATTATGGAATTGCACTTTGGCTAGGGAGGCAGGTTTAAGCATTTTATTTATATGAACATGATGACGTGTCCGAAACTGCAGTCGTGCAGTTGAATATATCGAATGATCGAGTGAATCACGACGGACAAAAAATGTTTGCGGGCAATCTCGCTTCCTAGAACCCTATTCTACGCGCTCGAGACTATCTCCATCATTCTCACTGTCATGACATTTGTTAAGACAGCAGCGCAAAGTACTAATTGGTAGATTACTCGTAACGAGTGGCGAGACAGCGCCCTCGGCCGAGTACTCGGTTTGTATAAAGAGATTGACTACACAAGAGATTGAGACAGTCACTTGAGTCACTAGAACCATTATTTGTTTGCTCGGCCAAGTATGCCCATTTACTGTCTCGCCACTGTACGTGGCGGCATACCCACTAAAAACCCTGGGAAGTTCCTCCAGGCAATGGACGGAGCCGCGGGCCCATTAAATCACCGCAGCCCCGCCCAGCCTATGTCCGCCGTGAGGCAGACCCACCTCGGGTAGGGGGTGGCCACCCCCTCCCTCTCGTGGCGACGCGTCGGAACATCAGACGCGTCGACCACCCTGGAGGGCCCAATGCGAAGCAGCGGGTGTCCCCGCACCCGCCACTCCAGGCCCTCCTAGCGGAGACGGAGTGCGAGCCTTACTGGCCCCACTGGCCTGACTCGCCCCCGTGTCCGCTCTTCTCTCTGCGGAGCGGGTGAGAGAAAGCTCTCTCCCGCTCTCTCCCTCTCGGGGACTCGACCGCCGCTACCCGGACTGTCCAGGACGCCGGCCGAGTCTACCCCTCTGGAGGGCACAATGTGCCCCCCGTCGTCGTCCGTAGACGACCCCGAGCCCTACCACGTTCCCTCTCCACGGAGAGGTATACGGGAGGGCTCCTAGGCCCAGACCGCCGCTTCCCGAAATGTCCAGGGCGCCGGCCCGAGCCTCCTTTAGGGTTCCTCTTCGTTTCACCGGGCAAGGCGGCCCGGCTACTTATCCCCCCCGTCACGGAAAGGCGGGAACCCAATTCGGAGGGGAGAGTGACTAGCCCTGGCGTTAGAGTATTTAGGCCGCCTGCCTGGAGGTCTCTGACATGGCTTGCAATTGTTGTTAAAGGACAAACAACCGGGAACTACAATTAGACGTGTTATCCGACCCGTGTCTTCCCATATTTCAGTGATCGGTTACAAACACCTAGTCAAGCTACGCTACGAGCGCTACAAAATACACAATAATATATCGCCCGCCAGAATAGGGTTCGTATAGTATGGAATAGTAGGTATCGAATGATCGAGTGAATCACGGACAATCGATTGCGGCGATCTCACTTCCTGCTCCTAACTCGATTACTGAATAAATTCTACTTCATTTAACCTTCATGTATGGCTTCATACAGTTTGCAAGGTGCCTATTCAGACATTGTTGCAAGATAATATACATATTTTCACCTAATAATTTAATAAGATTTATTTCATTTTATATTAATTGCTAAAATGTCTGCATTTGACCACAATCTCGCGCATAAGCGACGACGTGGTCGAAGATGAAGCACCTAATCTTAGAAGGTACCTATTCTCTCTGAACTTGAAAAGCCCAAGATTGTAGGTATTAGGGGGTATCAGGGGTGTTACCCTTAGACACCGGCTTAAGCCGGCGGCAGTCTGTTCCATTTCCCGGATGTACGGATCAGAAACGTGGATCGAAACGTTTTCGATCTACCTATCTTATTGATCCTATTAGAAGTGTTAGTAGGTTAATTTCACTATTTTATAGAAAAATTAGATACAATACGATCCTAAAAAACCTTACAAATAACACAATACAAAACAATGACTGTATTATACTTGATCTGAGGACTGTAATAACACTTTATTGACACCGTAAAACAGGACAAACAACACAATAAAAAATCAGACAGACAGGTCCGAGTTTCAGACTATCAAAAGCGACCCCTCCCCGCCAAGCGGAAGACCAGAAAATGTATTAACAGTTTTGAAACCAGAAAATCAGAAATCAGAACTATTTATTGATATCAACTAGCATTGAATGTTACAGGTAAGTCACTTTTACAAAGAATTTTGTTATTTGAGAATTAAATTAAACGAAATTAAGCTATACAAAAACTTAAACAAACTTGAATTCAAAAATGTCAATGACACTCGACGAAATGTATGGAACAGCATTTTTTTCGCGATTTTTTTTTATAATGAATTAATCCGCATTTGACCACAAACACGCCTGTAGGTAAGCGACGATGTGGTCGAAGATGAAGCACGCAGATTTTTTTTTTTTCATGATTTCAGGGTTGGTCCAATATTAAAAGTTAACATTTCCTTTCTCTATAACATTCATAACACTGTATATATCATTAAAGAGCTAGATTTAGTCTATAGTAGGTATTATTCACAAAAGAAAGTAAAACCAGAATGCGACGGCACAGATTAATCGGCAGTTACTGCGAAGGCCGAACAGATAAACAAGCTATTAGCATGAGAATCGAGTCAGCTATTTTCTCCGCGACACGTAGAGATTTGCATTGGTGATTGTAGGGTTGTCAACAAGCTTTTTTATTTTGCATCTTGCAACGTTAGCATACGCTTAATGCTGAGACGCAGGTGACGCAGCAAAGTACGGTACAGATTTAGCAGGGCAGAGCAAGCGAGACAGACATAAGGCGCCGAGCAGGACAGACACGTGTCCGCCCCGCACATGCAACCCCGCAGTACGTTCCTGGACTCGTACAAAATTTGCTCTGCGCTGCGCGGCGGGGACCTGCAGTGAGGCATATCTACGCCTAGCTTTAAAAGCGTTACGATTGTCAATGGAAAACTATCCTTGCTTGCTCATTAAAAATTCTCACCTTGGTCTCTCCTTCTTGCTACTTAATTTTTAACTAGCTCCAAATAAAACGATGATGACGATAAAAAGTTGCCTATGTATTCAGGGTACAAGCTATTGTTTTATATGTATGTTGCCTAATCACGCATAAACGGCTGAAAAGATTTTGATGACATTTATTGTCGAAATAGATTAACTATCTTTTATCAATATCATCATCATTTTCAGCTACTTCTAAAAGAAAAAGAGTTTAATAAAGAATAAAAAAAGAGTAAAGAAAAAAGAGAAAAAGAGTTTTATAAAGAGTTTGTCTATCTATCTTCTTATCCCGGAAAACGAGGTTGAAAGAGGGCGCAACAAGTATTGGATAAAATTATAATAAAGTTTTGTTAAAGAAAGTAAGTGACAACCCTGCAGCTGCAAGGACATTCATTTCGTTTAAAATTCATCGTGGACACGTTTTACACGTGTACCTTCTATCTACCTAGCCTATCTATAGGAATAGGAGGTAGGTATAAATATTACAGGATATATAGGTATGTGTAGAGTGTAGAGTTAGGTAATTTAGAAAGAACAAGTAAGTAAGTAGTTTTGAAAGAAGAAGTAAATAACAAACGAAACAAGCATAACAAATGTTCAATTGTTTAATTCATTGATTGGTTTTGTTTAGTAGGCTAAATTTAAAAAAAAAATTAAGTTTCCTTTTTTTAACATGCAGATAAGCTAGATGTAGGTACATGAGCAATTGACATTAAAATTTACTTACAATTTATACATTTATCATTAAATAAAAAATTAGTAAATATCATCTGCAAACATGAACAAACCCCAGGAAAATCCTAAGATAAATATGAATAATAATATGAACCACTAACACTATGATATATATACTTACTTACTTATGTATTATTATGAACTATTTTTATATATCTGCGGGAAAAACAGTGTTCGTCACCACACAGGCACTGACAATGACATCCTTTGACGTCAGTGATCCAGGGTTTTATTAATTATCAAAAATCTCTCGCAGGCAGCTTCTACATGTAACGATATAATTATAAACTAAGTACAAAATTTAAAAACCCCCAAAGCTGACACGGCTCAACCGATTTTCATCAAATATAGTTCTAACACACTCTCTACTAATTGCGTCGGGAGTTAAAATACTTTACTGCATACATCATACAACGCAACAATCAAGCAAAAAAATAGCCAGTTTTTTTTACAAATACAAAATTAAATGTAATTACAAAGTAAGGCCTATGTATAATGTATGCCTATGTACATATTAGATATAGTTAGATATTTTATGTTTGTGTTTGTGTCATAACTGGCTGATAAGGTTCTTAAATTATCTGAAAGGTTGTCTAGCTATGTACGCGTCTGACATAATTATTTATCAAAGCAGTTTATTCGACAGTTTCTTATCCTATATAAATATTACTATTGTATGAAATTGTATAAGTAGATATTAATTATGCTCTACACGTATATAATATTATTCTTATAACTTAACGCTTCATAACTAAACGTAAGTGTTACAGCATTTCCTCATTTGCACTTTCATAAAATCAGGTTCGTCGAAAAATTTGAACATTTTGTTGTTTAAAATTTACAGTACAATAGTTTATTTTTTCTTTTTTAGTCCAAGAGATCAACATATATAAAGTATTTTATTTATAGGTATCTAACGTAGTGTCGTGTAGTCATAGCATGACTTTCTGTTATCTCGTCCCGTATACAATGAAACCTCTATAGTAGTGTATTACTGGCCACTGATAGTATATAAACCGCGACCGAAGCGCACGCACGCGCCTCAAATTTAAAGAATTGGCGCCAAAACTCCCGCGCTCTTACCTGTCACTCAAATGTCAAAGTTTAGTTTTAAAAGTGAAAGTTTGTGGACAGTATTAATTTGTAGTTTAAAAATAGCTTTTATTGATAGTTGAGAATGAAATCGTTATTTATTATTTTGTTGGCTGGATGTTCGGTGAGGAGCGATGTGAACAAGTAAGTTTTGTTTTGCTAATTGACCTTTTTACTTAGCCTTTAACTTTTGTTTAAACTTTTGTTCAAAGCCAAACAAATAAAAAAACTATAGTTTACTTTTCTTTGTTGTTATTTCTTGTCTATTTCCGTAAATACAAACTTCTAATTATAATGTTTAAGTATATCCTTTGTGTTTTCTTGGCATCGCTGCAAAAAATGTTATTATAGTCGCACAACGGTGTCAACGACTCTACCAAGTTCATTGTCAAAATTAAAGCTGTTATTAGTCGTGAATATATTCAAATTATATTAAAATTACAAGTTTGTGTTAGGTCAAATTTTGCTACTGAATTTTGAACCTATTCCCGATGTCCGATTAAGCTGAAATTTGGTGTAAAAAGGGTCGCGCTAAAAGTTGGCGTATGCTGTTTCCTCTACGACGTTAAGTCCAATCTAAAAAGTAGGTACCTACCATGTGTTCTGCTTTATATCTACCTGTAGGTATATAGGTATATTTATAGAGGTCCCCAGTGGGGGTAGGTACAAGTTAATTTTGATTGCGATTATGTGTCGTAAAAGAAATTGACAAAGTCTAAAATTTAAATAAACTAAGTATAATTATTACTCTAAGGTAGCTAAGTTGTGAGTTATGCAAAAGTGAACGGTGGAAAAAAATTATAATTTATTGCATTGTCATCGGAGTTATTCACGTATACCAAATTTCAGCTCAATCGGTCATCGGAAAGTGGTTCAAAGTTCAGTTGCAAAATTTGACCTAAACAAACAAAACAAATACATAAGTAACTAACCTAATGTACAATACACATTGTGAATTAATGTAGAACTTATAAATATAGTGATTTTCATTGCTTTTATTTAAATAGTAACAAAAATTCAAGTTTATGAACAGTTGTAATCTACCATTGAGCTACTCGTATGTACTACGTAGCAGAGATAACACCGCAGTACATTGCGATGGTTAGGTTAGGTTAGGTCCTAATTAATACTGGCACATGCACCACACTTCAAGAAAAATACAACAACAAGGAAAATATTTGTTTTTCGCATAAAAATTACAGGATTGTCTCATATTACATACAACAAAATATTTATACTGATATTTGAAACACGACGTAGCAAGCGTCAATAAAAAAGATAAACAACTCGGTTTCCGTTTACAAACAATGCAATAAACAACGTAGCAGTAACTGATCCAGCAAAAACTCGTAAACAAAAACACATTGAAATATTTCCGCTAACTCCAGATTAGGTATTTCAGGGTAAAGCGGACGCTGGAAAAAAACTATGATAAATAAACCCACCTACATAGATAAGTATAGATATAGTTATATTACTACACTACAGCTATTTATCACCTTACTACGATATTTCTAGCAGAACTTCTATCGAATAAAAATATAATCAATAGTTAAAAAAAAAACTAAAAAACACGCTTTGTTTAGTGTATTGTCATCGGTCCTCGACAAATCTACAAAGTTTGAATGAAATCTGATCGTTTAAAGTGGGTCAAAAACGCGCTCAAAGGAGTAGGTCACAAACAAACATACAAGTGAAGCTAATATAAAGCGTGTAAAGATACGTAGATATACTTCTGTCATAAATACATAATCTAGTTCAAACGTTGGGACAACGCCTCTTTCGGAAGTCAATGGAAACTGCATTTCTCATACAATCGAATTACCTACGTACGGTACCACAAATTTTTCGACAAAAGTTTTAGTAGACGTACTAAGAAGCCCTAGGGGTACTAAAGGGGTACTAAGGGGTTCTTAGGCGTGCTAGGAGTAAATCTAAATACTTTACTAGAAGATAACTATGGTAATGTTGTAATTTTGTTTTGTCCTAAATCGTATGGGCGTAATGTCCCCAATGTTTTGAAAGTGAGACTTGATCACTGTAACATTGTTCAATATTTTCAGCGAAATTTCGGGGCAAATGGGAGTTTAAACATCTTATATCTCAGGGTGACGAGCGCAGTGCTGTGCCGCGCAGGGGCTTGAATTCTAAGAGTTCAACATTCTGGGTGGCGCAGACCTGTTATGGGCAAACGAGACGCTTAACATCAGGCGGGCGATTAGCTCGTCTCGTCACTCTATTTTATTAAAAATGAATTTTAAAGGGAACGTGTTTTCGTAAATAATAATTAACAACTACATATGTTTTAACCCACGAAACGAACACGTGTCTAGGTGTGAAATTTCAGCACGTGCAATGAAAAAACTTTATAAATGACAAGCTGTTATTTGATCGGTTTTTGAATACGGTAATTTTCCATTTTATTTTCGAATACCTATTCTTTATTGTTTGGTAGACTATCTTCATTCATTCCATTTTGAATACTTTTCATGTAAAGGTAGGAAAAAAACATTAAATATTAAACAATAAGCTATACTAATAGGTATCAACCACTATTCCATACAACAAGCCATACCATAAACTCTTAGCTCAAGCCTAAACTGGATCGCTCCGGCTTTCTCGCTCTCTCAGTTAGAGATGAGCCGGAGCGATTTGCACGTCTCGTCACACAATAGCATAAAAATAGACAAAAGTCTCCACAAACCAATTCAAACCCGCGCTAAGAGCTGGCACTGGTCTAGGTCATCTAAGTTCCAGTATCGATTAGTTTACATAGTAACTCGTTACTAAGCAACGTACAAACATACACCCTTTACAAAACTGGATCAACCCGCTGCATGCCAATTTACTCTCTATTTCAACGTTTTAAAGCTCAATTTGCTTTGTGATGAATTTTAATTGCACTGTTTAAGAAAAAGTTTAGCAAAACAAGAAAGTTCATCGCATCCGTCGGAACTGGATTTGTTTTGATTGAGTTGTATTTATAGACAGCTGTGTGATGCAGATTTATAGATATTATAGATACTATAATCCTACTAATAAATTAACGTCAAAGTTTGTTTTACACAGGGTAATAAGGATAGGGTATGATAAGCCGTAAAGATCTTATAGTACCTATACCTACTCAACAATATGAACGAGCAACATTTAGCATGGGAATGGGACCAACCCTTAACAGAAAAATGTCGATGACTCTCGGTCGTCAAGGTGGATAAAACAGCTGATTTTTTGTGGCAATTTTGCTGTTGGTGCATATTAAAAGTAGTTCATTGGGATGAGTATCTACTAATAGCCCTTTTCAACTTAGCATACCCTTTCTGTATAACCCTGTATAATCAATCAATAATCTTCGAGAACTGAACAATAAAGATCAAGTAAGTCATACAGAAGCCTAGAAAAGCCAGAGGGAAGGACATGTCCAGTTTGATGACCCCGCACAAGGTGTATGAGAAGTCGCACTCTCGGGTCAAGAGGCCAAACGCTTTTACTTTACGACGATCTTCTACATCTAAAACAAACAAGTTAATTTAAAACAATATTTAAAAGAATTAATAAAAAAATAATAATAATAAAACTAAATATAGGTAGTTTAAAAAACTAAAAAACACGCATTGTCAATGTCATCGGTCTTTGACAGATGTGCAAAGATTGAATTATATCTGATCGTTCAAAGTAGAGCAAAAGTCGAGTCCAAAAGAGTCGGTTACAAACATACAGGTGAAACTAATAAAAGCGTGTTAAAAACAACTTTTATTGCATTGTCAGCGTTGAAGTTACAAAGGTACGTTGAATTTCAGCTTAAACGGACATCGGGAAGTGGTTTGACCCAAAAAAACACAAAAACAATAAACAGGGCAAGCTAAAAAAAGCTTGTAAAGTGCCTATGTTCATTTTGTTTTTTTTTTTTGTTAGTTTTTGTGTCAATAAAAAAATTATGAACAAGAAATTAATCATTTTAAAACTAATATGTAGATAAACTATAATTTTATTAGGCCATTGCCCCTTAAGTAAAGCTACAGTTTTCCTTATTTTTGTTCTACAGTTTATTATACGAGTTTATCATCGAGTTATATCATCAATTATATATGTATGTTGTAGTGTAAAATTACCGAAATTTCATTTGATTTCTAATTATTTCTATCTTTTTTCAAAAAGAACGGAAATAACTTAGATGTTATCAGATTAGTTCAGTTAGAGAGTGCTAGGACAGAATTTACACCATTATCAAACATGCTGGGTTATATGAAACGGGTATGCTAAGCCGAAAAGGGCTCACAAATCTGTTTTTTTTTTTAGGAATTTCGCATTGGTCCCCTAATAAAAGTTGTTCATAATGATAAGTACTGTGACCCTTTTCGGTTTAGCATACCCTTTTCTACAACCCCGCATTAGCATTTCCTTACCAAAAGGCAATTCTTCCAAAGAATTGTAGAGAAGTTTCCGAATGTCGTCGGCCTGTTTTTCAGTGGTGCTTCCGTAATAGCAGGGAACTAACAGTAGAAATATGGTTTTGATTGTCCGGACAATCAATAAAATAATAGCAGTCAAGTTGAAACTCTGTAATAAAAAAAATATATAAATAAATAAATATACTACATGCTCAGATCAAGTAGAAAGGCAGATAGAGTCCCGCCTTAGATCCAAGTGAAGCCAAAAACTACCCTACTGCTACACTGCAGTACTGCCAAATACATAAAGCAGAGCGTATGCTGAGACGCACGTGACGCAGAACAGATTTAGCAGGGCAGTGCAAGCGAGAAAGACATAAAGCGCAGAGCAGGATAGACACATGTCCGCG
Source organism: Alcis repandata (assembly GCA_949125135.1). Taxonomy (NCBI): domain Eukaryota; kingdom Metazoa; phylum Arthropoda; class Insecta; order Lepidoptera; family Geometridae; genus Alcis; species Alcis repandata. The sequence continues at coordinate 9,674,864 of OX421245.1, read as the reverse complement.
TCGCACGTGCCTACACCGCAGTACGCAGCTCTCAGTACGTTAATACTAAATCTGCTCTGTTCTGCGCTGCAAGGACCTGCGCTGCGTCTCACACTGAGAAAAATGGCCATCAAAATTCCGATGAATTCACCAAAAGTACGGAGCATACTGATTTTTTTCATGTTTTTTTTTCACGTTTTTACGGTGACAACTATATATCATAATAGTTGTCACCGTAAAACCTGGTGCTTATCATCGTACTTTTTGGTGATATCAGTATGCTCCGTACTTTAGATGAATTCATCAGAATTTTGATGAATTGTGTGAAGTGAATTCATCATTCTCTTAGCAGAAGTTAGATGGACATTTTTCTTAGTGCAGCATACGCTTATCCTAATCCTTTCTTTTGGTTTCGCCGCAGTCGAGTCGAACAATACTTTCTTGGCATTTTTGTCAAATAAACACAAAGACTTACAAAATTTCTCACGTAGATTTGTTGAAAATAATATATCACCCATTTTAGTAAAGCAGTTGTTGCAAATGCTGCCGTAGTAAACAATACCGTTATCTGTAAAGATTTATTAATAAATAATTATGAGTTTTGCCACAGTAGTGTCTTACGATATCTATAGGTAAAATGTTGACTAATCCGAAATTCGCGAAAAAAAAAAACACCTGTTCCATACGAGTACGAGTACATTTTGTCGAGTGTCATTAACATTTTTCTCTGGAACAGCTGATTTTTTTTCGCGAATTACGGGTTGGTTCCGTAGAATAGCTGTTCAATAATAATAATAAATGAGTACTATGAGTCCTTTTTAGCTTAGCATACCTTTTACCCTGTACCTATATTATAATAAGTTAATTTTAAAAATAGTTTTAAAAACAAGCTTTTATTGCGTTGTCATCGGAGTTTCACGCGTATATCAAATTTCAGCTCAATCGGACATCGGGAAGTTGTTCAAAATTAGGTTGCAAGATTCAACCCGGACAAACATATTGTAGTTACGTAGTTAGATACATACATTGCAAGTTAAATGAAAGCCTTTAATAAGCACTTACCACAATATTCATACAATTATTGAACTTTCGTGTATTTTTGCTCAATAACGCGTAAGTGTTATGTAAAGTTTTCAAATCTAGTTCAACTTTGAGCGATTGCAACTCAATTTCATTTAACTTTTTATATCTTTTACCTTTTTCGCCAAACATTTTCCTAACGTGTGCCTTTATCAACAGTAGTCTCAAGTAAACATGTTTGTTTTGTATGGTTAAAAAAAGAAGTTCGACATCATGAGTGAACAAAGTTAAAAACAAGTATATAGCATCAGATATATACCGCACATAAAGGTTATAAATCAGGTAAAGTTGAAATATATTGTATATAGCACATATAGCTATCCACACGTACGCTTTTTTTATAGAAGTCGCTATGATAGACCCGTCGTTTAGGCTTAGCATTTCACAGAATATGCTATTTTTAGGTGTTTGCTTTTTGATCAGTCGACTTCCGAGTGAAATGATAAGTAAAATGGCATACTCAATAACTGAATACTTTGCAGAAATATAGATGAAGACACTTTCGTCAGGTTCATTGAAAATAAAAAAGCATATAGTTGCCAAAATAAGAGCAAAGGAATAAACATGACCCAATATTCGTACAATATTTGGACACTGTATCAGGTAAAGACGATTAATTCCCAACAAAGCTTCCAAATAAATCAAATATTTTGCTGCATCTATGAATTTACTTTCATATTTGTCATATATCTTTTTCGGTTGAACTGTTATTTTATTGTCTTGTAGTTTATTATTTGATATAACTTTGACAGCTTTCATTGTTGAGTGTTTCGTTAAATAGTTTGTGATGTAATGAAACACATTTATCTGTAAACGAAATATAAATGGTTCATATCTCAGTCTCAATCAACATTATTTTGACAACATAAATGGCTGAACGCTTCGTAATAATCATCTGAAGTTTATAAAACTATTTGTTATAATGTTAAATGACCACATTAGAATTCGATTAGGGCTTCAGGGTTATATATTATTGACTGCATATTATATATTAGTAGATTGGATTTGTCAAATTCGTTCTCACAAATCGATCACTATATTATGTCAACTTAGTTACTAAGTACTAAGAGCTACTTAAAATATACAAGTACATAGGAACATTAAATACATACTTGAATTTAAAACAAAACCAATAACACTAAACTAAACTAATCTAAATGACCGCTGCCTGTGGAAATTGTTCCCAAAATGCTGGCCCCTAAGTAAGTAGGTACCTACTTGAGAAGTAGATTTTCTTAATATTTCAGTATACGACAGAAATATGATAATCATACATAACTTTCAATATTTCTACATCTTTCTATAACAGCCTGTACCTATTGGGTAACTAAATAAACATCATGCATTACTTTACCTAAATGATATTTACATGATTTAGTCAATTTTAGGGGCTTTAGACGAAGCTTTACTTTAAAGGTCTAGACTTAATAAAATACGAAAACTAAAATATATATTTGTTAATTTTTATTATGTACATTGTCGTCGAAGTTACACACGTATATCGGACATCGGAAGGTGGTCCAATATTCAGTTGCAAGATTTGACCTAGATTGACAACCATACTAAAAACAAAAAAGGCACACAAACAAAACCACAAAAGATTGTCTAATTCCTAAGATCTAATCTGATATTTAATTAGGTATATAAAAATCTCAATCAATAAACTTGGAGAACTGCACAACAATAATTACGGAAGTAATACAGAAACCCAAAAAAATCAAAGGTAAAGACATGTCCAGCTTGAAAACACCACACAGCTTATACGTAATAGCACACTCTCGCGTCAAGTAGACAAACGTCTTGATCTGGCGACGATCTTCAATATCTAAAAACAAAAAAAAAATGGAGAGCAATAAAAAAAAAACTTCCCAACAAATAATAAGTAAATCTGGATCAAAAGTTAAACAAATTTATATAAAAATGTTATGTTGGTTTGTGTAAGCTTCAAAAACTTAAAAAGATCTGCACCGATCGAGCTGAAATTTTATAATACGCATATATATTATATATATTATAATACGCATCAAGGATTGTTTTTATCAATTTTTTTTATCCACAGCGAAGCGTGGCAGGGAACAGCTAGTTTTTTCATAAAAAACTACACCACGCTGTTTCACCCACCTTCTTTTTGTTTAAAAACCACCCCTGTATTAGACAAACAAACCAAAAAAAAAACAGTCCAGCCGTTCTCGAGCTTTAGCGACACTGGCGAACAGCGATTCATTTTTATATTTATAAGAAGAAGAAGAAACATATGTAATTTACCTAAATCCCCGTTTTCCAAAGCATTATACAAAAGTTTCCGCACCGCCGCGGCCTGCGTTTCCGTAGTGCTCGCGTAGTAGCAAGGAGCCGTCACTAGCAGCATAGTCCTGATGACGCCGGGAACCGTGACGACTACGACACTGAGCACGTGCTTCGAGAACGTCTAAAAACAAAAAGTTCACATTAACAAACTTGAATTGCATTTTGTTACAATTAACTCACGTAAAAATTAAGTTATTACGACTAGTTTTTTGCAGTGGTAGGGCTCTTTTGCAGAGCGCGCCTGGGGAAGTACCACACCTTTGCCAGCTATACCACCACCAAGCAATGTGCAAACATTACTGTGTTCCGAATGGAAGGGCATTGTTGCCAGCGAAATTTCAGGGCAAATAAAAGATTAAACATCTTATATCTCAGGATGACGAGCGCAGTGCTGTGCCACGTATAGGGTATTGAATTCTGCGAGTTCAAAATTCTGGGTTGCGCAGACCTGTTATGGGCAAACGTGACGTTTAACATCGGGCGAGCGATTTGCTCGTCTCGTCACGCAATTACATAAAGAAAATAGTTTCGACCACATTCGGCGACCTTCATCAGGTGAGTTACAAGCGTGACGCGCTCGCGGTTGCATCTGGCCTGGGTAAGTATTCCCGTGTTAATTACAACAAAATGTGTCAAAACTTTAGTTTCCTTAATAAAAGGCCCAAATTCTTACAATTTTTCTCATGTAGATCATTTGGATAAATCGCACTATCCATTTTATAGACAAAACTATTGTAAACGCTGACGACATAAGTATTACCACTACCTGCAAAGATTTGAAAACAATTAATATCAGCGGTATTATTGTTTAAATCACTAATAATCGGTAATCGGGATCGACTTTATTACTACATTCTAAGTGAGATCTGGTCTTACTTACAAACCCTTCTTACAATACTCTGACATCCTCTCGCTGACGTGAAATGTCACGTGCGAAAACGAGACAGAAAATGTTAAGCAGCGATTAATTGATTAAGTTCAAGCACAGTTTATAAGTAAGACCATTGTTTTCGTGATTTATTTTCCATTTCTAAATTCATTTGGCAACTTCTAACTCTTTATTTTTTTGCTACAATTATGTCATATAAATTTTCAGGCATATTCAAATAACAGTTAAAATTTCGAGCGCATTTATCCAAAAGTGCATAAGAATCATGCAAACTTCTTATATCAAGCTCCATTTTAACTGACAGCTTCTCAAATTCACTTAACTTCTTCAAATCACGTTTACCAAAGATTTTTTCAACCTGCCTCTTTATCACCAACACTCTCAAAAATATGCTTCTCATTTGTGACAATATAAAGACGACTTCAAAATCACTGGCAGATAAAGCTATAAAGATGTAAACAGCATACGGTATGTTATTATCAAATAGTTTAACACTCAAATAAATTTGAAAAGTATTGTAGACTATATTGACAGCTATCCAGACATAGACAATTTTAAAAGAAGCAGAGAGAGTAGAGCCATTGTTCATGTTTAACATTTCGTTCAACACACGCATTCTTCGCAAATGCTTTTTAAGGTTTCGACGTCGAGCAATCAACGAAATGATCACTAGAATGATGTACTCAAGAACTCCAACGTGTGAAGTTATGAAAACGAATAGACTCTTGTGTTCAGCAATATTGATTACAAATCTGAGGATAACTAGAATAAGTCCAAGAGAATAAATATGAGCCAGTATTATTACGATTTTCGGACACTGAATCAGATAAAGTCGGTTGATTCCTAACAAAGCGTTGAAATAAATCAAATATTTTGCTGCAGCTATGAACTGATCGTCTTTATTAACAGTAAATAGGTTTATAAAGGCCAAGTGATTGCTCTCAGAGTTTTCAGTATTGGTAATGTAATTGTTAACTTTAGGTGGCACTGCTATTTCATTGTTTTGTTGTTTTTTATTTGGTATTTCAGCAATCGTATTCATTTTTACCGACTTCAAGAAAAAAAACAATTTTTAATTCAACACAGTATGTAATATTATTGGAACTGCAAAATATTCACATTTGATTGGGGTTTCCAAACAAATATACACAAGTACAAAATTTTATAAATGTGTTTATGTTTTTAGTATTCTTTAAATAGTTTGTAGTGTTAGTTAGACTGAAACGTTTTTGATTGTAAATGAAACATAAATGCCTCATAAAGGTAACGACAAGTTCAAGAATGTTCTATGTATAATAAGTATTCTTCATATTTATAAGTAACATTATGAGTAGATTAAAGCTTGATAATATTGCAATTGACAACATAAAATATCTACCTACTTGATTGATTGGATTTCCATTTACGATGTCCATTACAGCGGCCTTATCGGCTAAATACTTCAATGTGTTATTCTGACTTAATGAAATTCGATTCGAAATTGTCAAAAAAAATTGAAGTTATATTTGATTTATGCGATACCTACGACGGAATAGACAAGGGATGTATGTATGATGTATGATGTATGAGTTTTGGGTGACAGGGTGTATGTTTGTTTGTTTGTGTGTTTGCACGCGAATGTAACCATTTATCTCGAAAACGGCTCAACCGCTTCCAATGCGGCTTTGGTATCTAATACAATTAAAAATGAAGCTTACTACTTGCCCTTACTTTCCTAGAACCAAGTTCAGTTAGTGGTTAGTTTTCCTTTCCTAGTTTTCTTTACTTGTGCCTTCTCCATACACTACACGAGGTGCGAAGTTTTTTAACCGCCATTTTGGATTTAGTGGCGTCACTTCGATACGTCTAACGAAGATTGATGGTTTAGTTAATGAAATGACAGACAGTCAGACAAGCTCGCGTGCTGGAAGCTAGTTGGCGTTTAGATTGAGATATAAATCAGTCTGGTACGTGTTTACCGGTTTTAGGTATTTAGGCAACTAATAAAAAATGGAATTCGTGATGACGTCATAAATAACTACTATTATTATTTAATCTGTGCTCAAGATCAGTGATCTTTTGGACTAGGTTAGCTTTCGTCTCTGACTCTAGGGCTAGCTTTGTTATCCTACTAAATAGAATAAGAGTGAGAATGTATGGATGTGTTTGTTACTCTTTCACGCAAAAACGACTAAACGGATTTACATAAATTTAGAATGAAGGTTGTTCATGGTCTGGATTAACACATAGGCTACTTTATACCTCTAGCTAGATATTTTATAAATCGATGATATCAGTCATACTTCATCGATGCGTACTGAAAGTACCTACTTAGTTAAATATTTTTGTCAAAATTCTAATTAGGTATATTAAGAAAACTATTTAACAGTCCTTGGTAGCAATTCGGTAGTAACTTTTTTACAAATTTATCTGCTTTTATTAATTAATTAAAAAATATTTTACAACCTAATTTCTGAGGAATATAAAGTTTAATACCTACTGGAAGAAATCCTAATTGCAAAAAAGACAATGAATATTGAAGACCACAGAGCCCCATGCCAACACAAAAACATGATAAATCACGGCTAGTCGTCGTTTTATTGTCCAATAAACATGGCCAAGGTTGCGCGGCCAGACAGAGTGCCGCACCTCCCTATAACGAGTATACTGCTTGTCCTGAAGTCAGGGGTTCTCATAGTGAGTGCACGGACCATTTGGGGATCCGTGCAGGATCTTCTGGCTCGCACTCGTTTATCACACAACCTATAGGGCACAAAAAGCGTCATCGTCATAGATATATAGATAGATAGATAAACTCCATATTGTTCACACCGGAAATTACAAACAAAACTTAAAACTAGTGCAACAACTGGTGGCCTAAGAGCGAGCTCTTCCAGGCTTCTTCGTTTTATGGTTGACACGCCAATAAAATACCGCATGGAACGCTTGGATTTCACTATTATTTTGCGAATCGTCAATTTGGAACACTCTGCCTGATAGATGCAATATGGATGTCGTGGAATCAAGTGAATAGGTTTCTTAAAAATCTTTATTGTCTATAAGCGAGCTCCATAATAGATCTCAATCATTGCTATCATCGAATAAAGAAATAAGTAAACAAAACTATGAATTTATCAGTTTTTAGGGGTTCGCCGCGCCATTTTTGTTCAAAGTCTTTGAGGGCTACGTGGAGCTAAGTTTGAGAACCCCTGCTATAGTGCTACTATGGGAGAAGTGCTAAGTTTACTCGGCTTCATCATAAACTTGCTCGGATGTTTTGAGCTGGCTTCAGTCTCAACTCTCGGGGCAATTTATCAACCAATAGCAATTTATTGTGAATTAGAGTAACCTGTCACTGAGTGGAATGATTTTTGGTCATGAAATAAAATAAATAGCATCACACACTCACAAACACAATATTATGAATGCAAAAGTTTGTCAGTGCTTACGAGTATGACTAATTTTACTATGGAAACTATCGTGGTTTTAACTTAATATTTACGTGAGTATTTCCGTATTGATTATTACAAAAAAAACATGCAAAATCGGCTGAGCGGATTTGGATGAAATTTGATATGGGAGTAGCGAATACACTGGACTAACACATAGTATACTCTTTATCTATATATATAAAAGAAAGTCGTGTTAGTTACACTACTTATAACTCAAGAACGGCTTTACCAATATGGCTGAAAATTGGTGAGGAGGTAGCTTAGAGCCAGGAAACGCACATAGGATACTATTTATTCCTATTATACTATTTATTTCTATTAAATAAATTCGATAGCATTCAAGTGTGAATTGACATAAAACATCAGTCACTATAAAACGAGGTATAACAAAAAAGAATCAGACTTGGAATAACAAAACGACTTATTATACTCTTTGCGCAAATGACAGCTATGTAATGGACGTATGGATGACAATTTGATTTAACAATTTAACAGCTAAACAGATTTTGACGAAATTTGGTATGAAGGTAGCTTAAGCCCTAGGTAATATGTAGATTACTTTTTACCCCAGAAAATTAAACGGCTTTCCTCTATTCTTGCAGGACAGCGGGTGAAACCGCGGGGCGCAGCTAGTTCAAAATAAAATTGTTGCCTTTAATAAAGCGGGTGAAACCGCGAGGTACAGCTGGTACTAAATGTATTGCTATCAGTGATGTAATGCGTCACAGCGGTGGTTTTGATCTCACTACGTTATTGTATAGGGTTACACAGAACGGGTATACTAAGCTGAAAGGCTTATGGTACTCACACTACTAACCACTACTAACTAACTACTACTGTTTGGGAATAGCTCACCGTTTGATTTATTTATAGATTAAAAATGGCAAAAAATTCAAATGTTTTGTTTTTTTCCAGTCTTTTTTAATTTAAATGTTTTTTTGCCATATTTTAATTCTTAGTAAACTTTATTAAAAGTTGTTTATAATCATGAATGCAATAACCTCCTTTCACCAGCACACCCTTTCCATATAACCTAGCGTAGTTGATAAGAATACGGAACAACTGATATCCAGTTTGAAGTATCATAGAGTTCAAGATAAAATGTCGCAAAGTAAACAAGAAAAATCGTCGTGATTCATGTTTCAGTGTAAATATTTACATTCCAATATTATAGATAAATTTATATCGATCCCAGCTATGTAGGTCAGGCAGGAGGCCTATTCTGGCGCGTGCGATGTTTTTTGAGTCACTCTCCATCCCATGAGTTTTAAGCATGGACTCAAAAATAAGGGCGTTATAAGTCTGTCTACTCGTATGTGTCTGCCTGTGGCAGCGTGCGATGCGGTTTTTATTGTTTCAAAGACGACTCGATCGAGTGTTCTTAGCTATGACTAAAAAAAAATCGGATCAGCCGTTTGAAAATTATCAGCTTCATTTATCAGCTTTATTCTAGTCTGGGTTTTTTAGGGTTTTTATTTAATGAGTGATATTAGACAGGGATAATGTCGTGTGAGTCAGAATAGGGGCTCGGGTTACTGCACGCGGAAGATATTAAATATAATACCTGCTACGATGCCGTCAATAAAAAATGTTAACCTTTTCCGTCAAATGGTTGTCTGGAAGTGATCGCTCCGATAAGACCGCTAGTTTATGACTCTAGTTTTATGGTGTGCCGACATAATAAAGAAGTTGTATCTGTTAAAGCTTATAACCGGTCAAAACTACTTTTGACCGCACAAATATTGGGTTTAAAATCTTATCTATATATATAAAAATGAAACCCGTTTTCCTTGGTCACGGCCTCACGCGTGAATGGCTGGACCGATTTCACTAATTCTTTTTTGTTGTATTTGTTATTATTAGGAGAAGGTTCTTACGGAAAAAAATATTAAGAAAATCTCTGAGAAATATTGAAAAACCCTAAAAACAGCCCTTTTATTTTTCCCAGACAAACGTTTTCTAACTAAAACGAGCTTTAGTGCTATTGTATAAAGTTCATATTGAATTGCAAGCACTCAACAGTGAGTGCTTGCAATGTAGGTATGTTCCTAACGTCCAAGAGTCAATTTGCACTTTATTACCTCTGTACAAAGTTCAAATTCAATCATATCTATCAAAACAGTGTGCGTTTTATACTGATAATTTTTACTATAAATTGACAAGTTAGCATCAACAAACTACGGTTGCTATAGTTACGCAATAGCATGAGAATAGAGGTTATAACAAAGAGTTCTTATAATTATTCTCAACACCTTTGGTCACGCCATCACGCGTGAACGACTGGACCGATTTCAATTTACTCTACGTTTATCCCAAAGTCTACCCGTGCGAAGCCGGGACGGGCCGCTAGTACATGTATAAAAATGAATCGCTGTTCGTTTGGCTCGCTATAACTCGAACAGGGAAGGTTTAAAAGTAAAAAAAAAAAACGATTGTCTGTAAAGTCGGTTTACTGACGATAGTTGAACGTGACAACGTCATAAGAAAATACTGATAGAATGGTTTCATTTTTCAAAAGAAAATTTTCATTTGTACAAAAAGATCGTACCAATTTCTGAACAGACCTAAAAATATTTGACAACCAAATGACACTATATTTATTTCTAAAAAGACAAAAGAGATTGGACATCCCGAGTTCACCGTACCGATAGCGATAGCGGTAACGCCTCATCGAGGTAACGGCACATACGTCACACTTTTTTCGTACTTGCACCCGGCTCCATCGAATTATAAGACGTTATCACGTCAAAAAAAACAGCGGGTGAAACCGCCGGGGGTCACCTAGTAACTGAATAAATCACAATGCAAAGTTTAACATTTGTTATCATGGTCAAACCTCTCATTTATTGGATAACTCATATACGTCCGTAAACAAACCTTCTAAGTATACAAGCGTCCTTACGGGGTTATTTTCAGCTCGATGCAAAGCCGAAAAGGGCTCATAGTACTCATCACTATGAACAACTTTTACTATGGGACAAAACCCGGAATTCGTAAAAAAAAATAGCTGTTCCATAGAATGACAACATCACTCGACAAAATGTTTGAAACAGCTGTTTTTTTTCGCGAATTCCGGGTTAGTCCCATAGTAAAAGTTGTTCATAATGATGAGTACTATGAGCCCTTTTTCGCTTTGCAACGAGCTGAAAATAGCCCCGTATTAAAATCAAGTTTCGTAACTATCGGTTAGTGTATAGGCGTCCTTTGTTATTAAAAGTAAGTTACGTAAGTTTGTACAAAAACCGCGTCGGAGCGTTTTTTGTGTGTCACGCAGATTGTAGCCCACATTAGAAGATTACATCACTCGAGCATTGAACTGTGGACGAGTTGTCTGCCGTATGACACCTAGAAAACAGTCGACCGATATACCGACCTATGTTACTTTAAAAATACTGAATTTGCCATTGTCGACTTGTTTGGCTCAGCGGTAGTGTATCCGCCTTTTATGCCAGAGGTCCCGAATTCCCGGTCCGGCAGGTGGTTGAATGATGAATTTAAATATCTGTTCTGGGTCTGGGTGTTAGTTGTTGTCCTTGTGTGTTCCATGGTATCCCCGACACAAGGTATCCTAGGGGAGAGCTATGAATGTGAAACCTAAGTTGAAAACCTGTCCATTTTCAAAGCTTTTATTTTACTTGCATTGTTCGAGTGGAATCTTGCGACTCAGTTTTGAACCACTTCCCGATGTTCGATTGAGCTGAAATTTGGTAGGTATATGTAACTACGATGACAATGCAATAAAAGTTTATTTTTAAAAAATATTTTTAAAATTAACTTATTACAGGCGACAGGGGATAATTTATATTGGATCATATATGTCAGTTAGCTACGTTCCAGCTTACGAACGGCAGTTATGATTAAGTGGAGTCTCAGAGTAGAGTATGTAAAGTTATGTGATTTGACAATGTCAATGTCAAACGTGGGTAGAGACAAAAAGGTAAAACCTCAATTGACTCCAACTACCTGTCGTGTCACGCAAAAACGGCCAAACGGATTTTAATGAAATTTGGTGTGATAATTGCAATAACCCTGGATAGCTATATCCTCGAACATGCGGGTGAAACCGCGAGGCGCAACTATCGGACTATAGAATTTTTAATAAGCTTTGACTTCTCTAGAATTTTATCAGCATTTATGCCTTACTCAGAAATCTACATACTATACGAGTACCTAGTATATACTTAATACCTAATACCTATGTATTTATAGTTACGTGTTGATATGTTCGTCCAATTTCTCAGATCTAAGATTAACACATACTTAACCATAGAATAGTTAACAGTTGCTACAGTACTTAACATTTGAGTCGTAAATGACCACGTACGTATATTAATGTAGGTAGTTATGTATGTATGATCATAATAGTGAAGTAAACGTGACTACAAGGTCGGCATTGTTTGATCAATCGAGTAATGGCAGGAGATTATTTTACGATTAAAAACCACAAAAATTATACCAATGCTAAACTCATTGACTAAACTAAACTAGCTCAAAATCAAACAATGAGTTTTAATTTGAGCAGGCAAAATTATGCATTGAAGAGACAATACATAATAATAGGTTATAAATAATAAACTTTTGGATAGCAATTAAACGGACAGAACAGTAAGCAGGTGTTAGTAACAAAAGTTTAAAAAAAATACTTAAAAAATAAATAAAACAAAATCATGGAACTATAGGTAGGTGTAGATACTTTGAATAGTTTTGACCACTTTCGACCGGTGATCTTTTCAATGAGTAATCAGACGTGATTTACGCCCGCGATTTCGTCTTGCTTTGTCAGAATGTATTAAAACTACGCCAGTTTTCTATTAAAATATATGTTTTCCTAAAATGCTGCCATTTTAACACCAAATTTTCTTTGTTCCAGTTATTACGTCATAGAAATGCAAGACGTCCCACCGACGCAGTCTCCCAAAGCCGACACCAAGCCCTTTAACGTCTACTGGAACGTTCCCACCATGCAGTGCGCCTCAAAACACATCCATTTCGAAAACTTGTTCGAAAACTTTGGAATAATACAAAATGACAATGACCGTTTCAAAGGAGAAAAAGTTACGATACTCTATGACCCGGGACTCTTTCCCGCGCTTTTCAAAAACGAATCTGGCGGGAAGATCAGATTTAGAAATGGCGGCGTTCCGCAAGAAGGCAATCTGAACAAACATTTGGATGAATTCAAGAAAGAATTGGATCGCAGTGTTCCTGACAATAAATTTAGTGGTAAGCATTTTAAGTAGTTATTAATTTATGTATTATCTTTATTATTTCTCATGCAATCTAAACCAGTAAAAACTGAGCACAAAACATCGGTTAGCTAAAAAAAATGTTTCTGGCGCTACACGGCTCATAGATTTAGCATTTACGTAAGTAACTACAAAAGATATTAATTCGACTCTAAATGAGATAAAGTGATTATTTTCATGTTTTTTGTACCCAAAACATACCCCAGGGTAGTCGAGTGAAGATCTGGCCATACACCATACTTCCTATCGTCCAATCGGCATGACGCTGCAGCTTGATCCAATCTGCAGTCTGTCCATAGAGACCACACACACAACGTTTGAATTGTCCAATCGGCAGCAACGTTCAGTTGAAGCCATGGCGTCACCGGTAAAAGACGACGATGTTTTAGCCGTTTTGGGCGTTTTACTCGTAAAAATGAAACAAAAAAAAAGAAAAGATCGAGCAGAGTGGTGCAAAAAGTGGTTAATGAAAAGAAAACAGTTTACTCATACAAATTTATTACAAGAATTGAGGACTACGCCTAAAGATTATTGTAATTATTTACGAATGAATGAAGAAACATACACGAAACTTCTAACGCTAGTTACTCCTCTAATTGAGAAGCAAGACACTGTTATAAGAAACGCTATATCTACCTATACCGCCATACACGGTCCAACCGGCATGATCCAATCGCCATGATCAAGCCAAAAGAATCGAAATTCGATTGTTCCGTCAAGTATAACTGTCATGCCAAATAATGCCAATCCACTCCCACACACGGTCAGTTCTAACTGATCCAATCGGTAGCGTCATGCCGATTGGACGATAGGAAGTATGGTGTATGGCCAGCATTATCGGAAACCGTAGAGTAAGATAGGAGAGGTGGAGTGACGACTTGCAGAAGGCTGGTGGTATGTAGGTACCTACTAGGTACCTATATGTGTAAATCAGATCGTGCTAAGCGGCTACATATAGTCGTACATAGGTGTATGTTGAATAGACATAAACTGATGGTCAAAGATTACCCTATCTATAGATACCAAATTACAAATATGTTTACCATGAAAACTAACGTAGTTTTGAAATGTTTTGTTTTTATTAACACGGGAATACTCACGTATTAATGAGTCGGCTACTCCAACCAGTTCTGATGACATTTGGTGATCTTTATCAAGCGTAACATCTTGTGGTCGTGTCCAGCCATCCTCCAGCCAATGTTCCGATCAGAATTCATTAAAACTTAACGAAATGGTAAGTAGTTGTGTTACTGAAACGATTGAAACAAAGCGTTTCGAGTCAAGATCACGGCTGGCAATTACTTAACCTATTAATTAATTAATTAAAAGGTGTATTTTGTCTGCATTGTTTGCTTCGATCATTATCAATACGGAATCTTTAGAAGATGATCTCAGACATAAACTCAATCCAGCACTAACTGGAGCAATAAAGCACTAATGAATCCACACCGGCAGCTATTTATGGCTTGATTCCATGGCTCATTAGCACAATATACCAGGACGCTAGGGATCGTCCATTATTCACGAAATATCACGAGGAGGGAGGGGGGTTTAGAGAAATATCACGTGTATTTAGTTTATCGTTAAATTCTGAAAAGAAAGACAATTTGTTTGTTGTTGGTACTACGTAATTCTAAAGAAATGCCATAAAACTGTGTAGGTATTTATATTTTGGGACATAAATTTTAACAATTACACATTAAATAAGCATCTATTTTCAAAAGAAATTTCATCACAAACTTTTTACTTACTCTATTTTATAGTAATAATCATGTCTAGCATCAGCACACCACGATTTGTACCACAAAAATAACACTTGATATTGGCGGGGGAAGAGGGGGTAGGTAGTTTATAACCTGACCATGTATCACTAAGGGGGAGGAAGGGGTGACAAAGTTGCTAAAAACATCCCGTGATTAGTGGACGACCCCTTATTTTAAGTGTTGGTTGACCTTTAAGGTGAGTCTGGGTGATCTAATGAGGAACGTTGACTCATGGACTAAGATCGGACAGATCTACATGGTCATTTATAAAGGGTATGCTAAGCCGAAAAGGGCTCATAGTAATACCAGCACCAAGAATAAATGTGTGCTCGATCGAATACGCCCATTTGCCTTCTCGTCACTGTACTCGTTCCGTGTAATCAACCCATTAATCAAGAAGTACACAGTATTACAGTAACTGCCAACATATCAGCCACCAGATAATTGTATTAGACCAAGGCCAACATTGAAACGTTTACCGTCACATAGCGCTCTTAACTATTTTATTTTGCAAACATACTGGAACTAGGTGTCAAGGACTATTTTATTGTCAGGACAGGAACAGCACGTGTATTGTGTTAATTTTTAAATAAACTAAAATTGACAGCATAAATGTTTTGCCGTGCTATTCCTAGAATGTATTTAAGTGAGACATTGTCCAATGTAAGTTAACCACTTTCATGATAATGTAAAATAGATAGGGTTCAAGTAATGTTTTGCGTAGTATTGCTGCTATCAAGAAAAAAAAAAACCAAAAAAATACTGAAAATCAATTGATTAGACTGTAATCAAAAATTGCGAGAGCAAGAAAATTAAAAGTCAAAAAAAGATTAAAGTCAAAGAAAGTCAGAGTACGAAAGTCACTAATAAACAACAAATTAATAAATAGATAGATAGAAAACTCTTTATTATTCACATTAAAAATTACAGACAAAAAGGACCATAAAACTTAAAACTAGTGCAACAACTGGCAGGTATTATAATACGTGAGTAGTCTTGTGATTAAGTCCATGTAACTTTAACAAAACATATTCTAAACTCTTATTGACCCACATAGGTACATACATACCTACATACCTACCTAAATCAGTCTACCAGTATCAGACTAGAAGATTTATATCCCGCACAAGACTCCCGCATACGACCTAGGTACCGGACCTAGTTCAATATCAGTGGGACGGGGACACCCGCATTACTGCTCGATTTATGACTTTTATAAAATGCTCAATGCGCAATGTATTAATACGATTTCTTTTTAATTATAGGTAATGGTGAAGCCAAAAGAAAGGATCATGTTTTAGCAACCTATGTGTGTTTCACCGAAGCACTTAAAATATTATTATCGTTAAATTTTGATGAATGGGGTGACATTGATTCGTTATTATGATCCAGGTAACGTAGACGACATTTCATACAAACAAGATCAATAAGTAACAAATGAACACTGGCCCCAAAACCCACAATAAATATCAACGATCATAAATTATTTTCCATCCACTGCAGACTATACGAGTATATCTCCTGCAGCCATCAGAGGGCCATATTGTCCCGTCCTGTGCCAGTCTCATCTACTGCCTTCTTGCCCCAATACAAAGTCATCCGACCAGCGCGCTGATCGTCTGCCTGATGATCGATTTCCGTTCCGTCGGCCATTTCGTACAAAATATATTTGCCATATTCGTTAACAAAGGTCTAAAGTCTGTCTAATCAATATTTACATCTGCTTACCCAAAACCAGATGCACCTTTCGCTGTTTGTAACGCTAAATGATTCATTTCAAAACAAAACAATTCGATTTCGAAACAAACATCTCTCAGATGTAAATAATCTTGGGGTAATCGACTTGATTGGACAAAGGAATGGATTGTTATCGGGATTTGATACAAAACCAAGATGATGAGTTACAGACTGCAGTTATTAAAAGTATCCATAAAATAATATAGGTAGGTACAAGTATGTATATGCACTTACTCAGGAGTGGTTCTCATGGGAACTTCTGACATGCCTGGTGTTTACCTCCAACTTTGCATCTTTGGCAAGCGTGGTGTAAATGTATCTACCTTGATCGATTAAGCTGAAATTAGGTAAACCTGTGTAACACCGATGGCAAGCAATAAACGCTAGTATTTTTTTAACCTATTTATCGTATGAATAGTTTATCCATCTAATTCCAGGTATAGGGATAATAGACTTCGAGTCCTGGCGGCCGCAGTTCCGGCAGAACTTCGGCGTGCTGCAGCCGTACAAGGACGTGTCCTTCGAGATCGAGAGGAAACTGCACTGGTGGTGGAAGGAGGCCTGGATCAAGGATGAGGTGAGGACTGCTTAAATCATTCATATTGGTTGTTATCTTCATTATGTCATTATGTTATGTCAACCATTTTCGTCACCATTGTCAACTTTGTAGTCAACATCGTCCTTAATCATTTTCGGCATCATTGTCATCGTCATTAGCTAATTTCGTCATCATTGTAGGCAATCTCGTCATCGTTAACCATTTTCATCATCACAGACAAATTTGTCGTCCACCAACTGTTTTTACACATCGCTGAGTTAAGATCTTTTTTCTGGTGCTTATATAATCAAATGAAACGCAGGCAATTTTAGCATTGTCTGATTAGTTTAGTTCAGAAATTTGTACGGTAGAATCGAATCCATCGTGTAGAAAATATATCTAGGTGATATTGTTAAAAATAATGATAATATTATCAAGCTTAATACCTAATCATCAAATAATCTAGCAAGTTAATTCCAACTGTCTTTATTCAGTCTACTCTACTTATATGTAATATCCCTTGATCCCTTTCACAAGTGTGTGTCCATCTGTTTACCATCAGGCCATAAAATTCGCAAGAGCGTCCCAAGTAGGGCGGCGGCCTATTTGCGGTTGATAAGGGCAGATAGCGTTGGGCAATCGACACGGATGGTGTGACGTCACCGTGGCGTGGCCGGGATTTATCCAGGACAGCGATGGATAAACTCTTTATTGCGCACACTAGGTACAAAACTAAGCCTTACAAGCTAGCTTCCTCCTAAAACCGTGCTCCTCGTGTCTGAGGGTCGAACCACCACCTCCAAGTAGTCTCTCTCTAACGATGTTGCGTCAGCGTTTCCTATGCTCAGCAATGAGTACTTCGTAGACTGAGGTGTCGAGAGTGGTACGAATCTGATCGGACTAAAGTATCGGGCTGCGGCACAAGTTTTGACTTTATCGCTGAAAATGATCTTTTCAAGGTAAAAGGATATTAAATCCATCATCATCAATCACCAATCGTCCATCCGAAAGCTGACCGAGTCATCTGTGATTCAGAACCGAACAACTAGTCGAGCTTCACTATGAACGCTACCCGTAATGACTAGTAGCAGTTTAGTAATCTAGGTAGGACATAATGAGGAAACCTGTATACCTACATACATCTATACTAATATTATAAAGAAGTAAAGTTTGTGTGTTTGTATATTTGTTAAATTGTAAGGGGTAATCTCGGGATCTACTGAACCGATTTTATAAATTCTTTCACCAATAGAAAGCCACATTATTGCTGAGTGTCATAGGTTATATAAAAAACCGAAAAATAAAAAGGCTTTTACGTGGTAGTCCGTTTTGCAAAGTGAATTGGAGCAAAAACGGTCCGGACGGCGCGCGATGGCTTCGGGTTTAATTAACATTATGCCCAACGAAGTGGGCAAGGGTCAGCTAGTGTAACATATAACTGTTGACGTCCGGAGAAGAAATACAATAGCACGTGTGAATCCACCAACCGGCACTTGGCCAAAAATATACGTGAAATTGGCGGGGAGAGGAGGGATAATTTATAACCTCACCTCACAAGGAGGAGTGGAGGGGGGTTGAAAAAGGTGCTAAAACATCACGTGATCAATGCACCACCCCCTAGTAGATAGCTCAGCAATAAGTAGGTGACAATGGCAACAGACGAAATTAAGCCAGTAGTGTAACATAACAGTCACCAGTCCTGAAACAAGAATAGATATACGTCTTAATGAACACGCTGCAATCAGTCACTGCAATCTAGTATGCATGTTATGTTGATATGTAGGGCGAGCTGTTCCGCATACTGCGAGTGCTGGCTCAGGGCGCGGCCAGACCGGCAGCGAGCTTTAGACCTATGTATGTCCACCAACATCTAACAAGGCGAATACATTTTAAATAATAATCGTACTCCTATTAACTCGCACTAGTTTTAGGTGTTATAATCCTTTTGTTTGTAACTTAATGATGTGAACAATAAAGAATTTATCTATATAACTATGTACTAAGTATTTTAAACGCATGTATGTATGGATGTATGTTTGTCACTCTTTCACGCAAAAACGGCTGAACGGGGAATGAAATTGTTCATGGTCTGGATACATAGGCTACTTTTTATCCCGGAGAACACGGATGAAACCGCGGGGTTAGTAATAATATCATTTTATTTTAGACCAAATCCATATTACGAGTACACACATTTCATACAATAAAATTAAATTATGCACAAAATTAAAAAGTGAAATTATAAAATGAAATGGTACATGAAGTGGTATGAATGAATGGCATGGTATACTCGTATGTATTCAATAGGTAAGTTAATTGTCAACAATAGACGGTTAAATTAATCGCTTTGTTAATTTTAGTGAACAGGGGGCTTAAGCTGGTAGAGAGTGCGCTAGTAAAGCTATCATGGGCATATGGGCCCAAATTTGAAAGCTTTGCTTGACAGATCTAATTTTTCACATTTTTCAGTTTTTTTTTTTGCGATTTCAAGGTTAACTCAAGAGGTAGTCCACCTAGAGCACCCGTCCGAAGAGCACCTGCGCGAAGAGCACCCAGCCTAGTCCAGGAAGAGCACCTATCCATTTTTTTGGCAGGTGCTCTTTCAATAGTGAAAATTGTTCATAATGAGTACTATGATACCGTTTCGGTTTAGCATTCCTTCTCCTTTCAACCCTTCATTTCAAACTTAACTATAAAATATCATCTACCTAATATTATCTAGCTGTCAGTCTGACCGCACCCTAAGCCTGGCGTTGCAATCTGGCTAAATAAATAGACAGTGTAAATAGGTACAGATGGTGCATGTTACAAGTGTTTGGATATGTTGTAAATATTGAATATTTATTGTAATATTGTTTGTCTGGATCGCGAATTGAGAAGTCGCATGTGGTTTTCAAATTAGATTTCTAAACAAAAGCACAGTTAAAATTTATCAGTCAATTAGTACAAGAGTAGTTGGTAGTAACACGAGAAAAAGAATCCCTTGTTACTACCATAACCATGTTACTACCAGTGGGTATGTAATACAGTAGTGCATTTTATTGACACTACAGAAAGAAATTAGGTACAAATACAGAAAAACGTTACAGATAGACACAAAAGGTCGTTTTATCGCTAAGAACAGGCTCTTTCAGACGTGTAGTACCTCTAACCCAAAAGTTGTCTGTAAAATATCGCTCTTAACGATAAGACCACATTCTATGCCTTTCATGTGTTTTTAATATGTTTGTAATTTTTGTGGAGTCAATAAAGAATGAAATGAAATTAAATAAAAAAATAAGTTTCAACTTTATTGCTCAAAACTGTTTTTGAATTGTATTGTAACTACCAACAATATTGTACAACTAAACCATACGTCCCTCTGCCTCCTTTCTTGTTTCAAACCCAATTTGCAAATACACAGTACATACTGAGACCGCGTCCCTCGCGTCTGTTTATTTAGCCAGAGCGGAGATTCAATCAATCGAGCGACAGAGACAGCGCCGGCCCTAGGGCCTAGGGCTAGAGCGAGAGGAGGGATGGCAGGGATGGCAAACATATTTATTGCACGCGTTCCATTGAGGGCTCGCGACAAAATATTTTGTGTAAAATGAAAAATTATTTAACGGTACTTCAATGGAGTCATTAAACACTATATAAAAAAATTGGCACGTTGATCCATAAAGGTTCGCCACCACTGGCATAGAGGGATAGGGAATTAGGGATCGCTCTGGACGAAATGTGAAAATTGCCAAATGCAAAGGATTTGAGCTATTTGTGAAGGGGTGTGGGGGTGTGTGGGATGTGTGGGATGTGTGGGGTGTGTGGGGTGTGTGGGATGTGTGGGGTGTGGTGGGTGTAGCGAGTGGCTACGTGATGTAGAATACTCTGCCTGATTGAGTGGTTAATCCGCGATAGATAGATATATTTTATTGTTTTTAACGCGAATAAGTCCGTGTTTGACCAACTCGCCTGCCTATTATCACGGTACAAGAACGATATTATATGTATCAAATATATTTTTATGATATTGAATGACGAGACGAGCAAATCGTTAGCCTGATGTTAAACGTCACGTTTACCCGTAAACAGGTCTGCGCCACTCAGAATTTAGAATTCTCGGATATCAAGACCCTGCGCGGTACAGCACTCACCTGTCACGTCACCCTGAAATATAAGATGATACGAGTATATTATATGGTTATGGATTTCTTCAAGTTGCGAGTGAATCGGTTTCTTCTAGACAAGCGTGCTTCATCATAGCCCGCATTGGTGTTTTTATGCCACCTGTGGCAAACTTTATTTAAAAGTAGAGTGAATAGGTATTTCCATGCAAGCGTGCTACATCTTGGACTTCATCGTCGCTTCCCATCAGGTGAGATTGTGGTCAAACGCATGTCTAGTTTGTTGTAAAAAAAAACAAGCAAATGGGCCGCCTAATGGTGAGCGAACACCGTTGCCTCTGGATAACTGTAACATCGGAGGCGTCACAGATTCGTTGTCAGTTGTCAGCCTTTTAAGACCATTTCCTAAGTCTAACAGCCCTCACCATCACCATTGCTCACCATCAGGCAAGATGGCGGTTAAACGCAAGCTTATCATCAAATTAAAAAACCCTATTATTTATTTTACTAGGCCATAAATGATTATGATGATGATAGACAAGTAAAACTTACAGACCTGTATCTAATCTGAATATACTTTCGATTCCAGGCCAAACGTCGTTTCGAAGAGTCAGCGCGTACTTTCATGCAGAGCACTCTGTCGGTAGCCAAGAAGCTGCGACCGCTGGCTCGCTGGGGCTTCTACGGGTTCCCGTACTGCTTCAACATGGCCAGCAACAACCTGGTGGAGACCTGCGCTAACGGGGTGCCCCAGGAGAATGACGAGTAAGGGTTTTACAAGATTTGATAGATAGATAGATAAACTGTATATATTGATTACTCCAGAAATTACAAACAAAAGAATAATAAGTACTTAATACAAAACTAGTGCAACAACTGGTGGTCTAATTGTTAAGAGCGATTTCTTCCAGGCTTTGATTAAATTTGCAGCTCAGCACTGCTCAGCTGGCAGCCCTATTTCTAATTTTCAATTTCAACTTTGACATATCGTCTGAATTCATTTGATCCTTGAACTGACTCTGCGGCCGTACTCTTCCAGCATATCTTATGGCTGTGGTCAAAATTCAGCGCGCTATACCCCTCAAATTCAAATTCAAATTCAAAATAATTTATTCAAATATGGGTACATCAATGTACACTTATGAATGTCAAATACAATTTTTACGAATAAATTAATACACAATAAATTAAATGTCAAAGAAAATAATGTCAAAAATTATATAAAATAATTGCAATGTCAAAATATCAATGTATAAAATAACTACAATAGTAGGTATAATCAGTCAAGTATTATTATTACAGTCTAAATACAATTTACGTAAAGAGACTTTATCACAGATGAAGTCTTCAATTTTGTAGTAAGCCTTTTCAGCCTCAGTATACAACTCAAAAAAGCTCAGCACTGCTCAGCTGGCAGACCAATTTCTAATTTGTAATTTCAACTTGACGTGTCCTTTGATCCGCGAACTGACTCTCCAACCGTTCTCTTCCAGCATATCCTGGCTGTAGTCAGAATTCAGCGCGCTCTACCCCTCAGTATACAACTCAAAAAGCTCAGCACTGCTCAGCTGGCAGACCAATTTCTAATTTTCAATTTCACTTAACGTTTCGTCTGAATTCATTTGATCCTTGAACTGACTCTGCGGCCGTTCTCTTCCAGCATATCCTGGCTGTGGTCGGAGTCCAGCGCGCTGTACCCCTCCGTGTACAGCTCGGCGCGGCTGAGCGCGGCGCAGCTGGCAGCCCTGGTCCGCGGCCGGCTGCGGGAGGCCGCGCGCTGCGCGTCGCGCCACGCTCAAATACTGCCGTACTTCTGGTTCCGGTACCGAGATGCTGGGTTTTTGACTGAGGTATGTTTTTTTTTTGTTTTTTGCATATAGAAAGAAAGAAAGCTCATATGTAGGCGTAAATATTTCATAAAGGTGTCAAATGTCATGTTAGAGTACGGTGAGGCAAGAACGTATAAGACAAAGCAATGAGGCTAGTAAGTAAGCACTCGTTAGGGTTGTCAATAAAATTATGAATAAATAATTTTCTTGGATTTAAAAAAATGTTTGATCTGGATTTTAATATACCTATCGGTAGGTACATAAATAATTCCAAATGTGATATACATTACCTACATGTACAGATACACATTTGTAACACTTTGCATAATAGTTTAAAGCTGTTTGTTCCTACCCGGCAACATTCTAAAATAGCCCTTGCACCAGAAAGAAGAACAATCACTCAACACATACAACTAACAATACTACTGGAGACATGGACTATTACATCACTGGACCGGGAACACATTCGTGGTTCTGTCATAGCCGCTGAATGAGGCTAAATGCAAAACAATTAATACAATCACACTAGTAAATGCTGCTACTAATTGTGCGCAACAACAAATTAAAAGTCCAAATTGTCTAAAATACCAACATGGATTATAATAAAAATGTCAATTAAAGTTACAATTAAAATAAAAACAAAATTAATAACAATAATTGGAATACAACAAAAGTCAATGTCAATAGTGTCAATAGTCAACAGTGTAGCAAAGATTCTGATTTACCTACAGTCTAAATTAGTCAAGACAACAGACAGACAGACGGACAGTGGGTCCAGTATATATTTAATACTCATTCACCAAGAACACAAAAAACCTCGTTCGTTGAAAGTGCAAAGAAATCCTCGAAGGTCAGCCGGTAATTTTAGAAGCATAGTAACTGTTCCGGATTATAATCTTATCGCTAAATTGCAACAAGAGTGCCAAATCAAATACCGATATGTACTATACTTACTTATGTTACTAACGGTAGATACCTACCTACTTTATATAGGTACCAGGAATTAATGCATTCGTTATCTAATAATACTCGTACTTTGTAGCTTTAGTATTTGCACTGTTGGATAGATTGTTCCGTGAAGAGTACATCACTTCAAGTTTAGTTTCTTTTATCTAACCTATGCTGTCCCACTGCTGGGCAAATGTCTCCCCCAATTTTTTCCAGTTCTGGCGGTTTACGGGTTGCATGCGGCTCTCGTGAGTTTTTGATACTTAGTAATAGTATGGTCCATTTTGATTAAAAACAGTTAACGGTGTGTAACTCGTTGAGACATACTTTTTCTAGCTACTGCTTTTAATTCTGGAAAGATTAAAGAACCATAGAGCTTCCTCAAAACCACAAAAATTATTCTCGATTTTAGGGTTTCGTAATAATTGTATAAAAACGTTAAAATAACATTGCATTTTGTTTTTTGCAGACTGATCTATCGACGGCGCTATCCATGCTGTACAAGTCAGCCGCGTCAGGCATCATCATATGGGGCAGCTCCAACGACGTCAACACTGTAGACAAATGTACCCGCCTCAAAAACTACGTCCAAAATGTCCTAGGACCAGCCATAGCTAGATATACTAAACCAACAACGAAAGATAACGACGACATCGAAGATATTACTGCGCTTATCACAGATACAGAAAAACCTGCTTCTAACTTAGTATCCAACATAGATATAGGCCTAGATCCTGAATTCCACTGGATGCCACCTGAGAACTACACCCAAGATCTAAAAGATGATATAGAAGAACATATGAATAATAGATTTGGCGAAACAGTCACAAATGATGATAACTCTTCAGTATTACAGAATAATAGTGTACTTATAGACTTGATACTTAATGAAGTACTTAATAGTGTAGATAATGCAACAACAACCACTGATAATCCAAAGACTAAATATGACAAGAAAAATCAATATCAAAATGAGTTGATAGATAGTACTACTGAGATAAATGATAAAACAAGTACAGGTACTAGTCAAGTTACAAGTAGCTTTGTCACAAATAATCCCTTACTAAATGAAACAAATAATACAAGTACAAAACTCGAGTTACAAAGTACTGAAGTAGCCAGTTCAGAAGTACCGATATTTGATGTATCATTAACAACAGAAAAAATAGTGCTTGAAACTGAAAAAATACAAACAGCTTTACGCATAGAAACAGAAACTATTGATTCTGTAAATGAAACAACGACGACAGCTAAACCTAATACTGAGAACGATTACGATGCAACCTCAGATGAGGACGATGACGACGATTTTTATAATTCTGATGCATTTATATTATTTTATAACCAAGAAACAACAATAACTGTCGAAAATCATACCTTAAATTTTGATGAAAGTAATACTGATTTTACAAAGAACGAAAAGAAAGTCCAAACTTATACGACAAAAACAGAAACTAGTGCCGAGAATGTAATAATACTAACTACTGATAAAAGTGATAATTTAGAAGTGTCGTCGACAGAATTTAATGACACAGAATCAGTTTCTGAAAACAATAACTCATCTAAGGAGGCTACAAATGGAAATCAATACAATACGGAATCAAATACTATTTCAATACAAACTACAGAATATGCTCCTGTTGAAGACATTACTCTTTCAACAGTTATTGCATCTTCTATTAAAACTACAACCGTTGAATCAAGTACAAACAACAATGAACTAAACGATGCAAGAAGATCAGACAAATATGAGTCAAACAATTCTGATCTCACCACTACTTCAACAAGTTTAAATATCATAGATATCTTAAATTTACCAAATGAGACAAGAAATGTGGGATTTGAAACAGAAGGTTTAGACGTGTCAGAGACTATAGATTCTAAATCTCAAGCCACAGAAGAGACAAACACTTCGACAGCCCCAGAAACGTCAACGATTAGAGGATATGAAGATACAGATGCGCCTACATCCATAGTGCCTTCTACAGACCAGGTGGTTGTCTATTAAATATATTCGTTAACACTCGCACCAAATCTGTTTGCTTGCACTTTTCACTATGTCGATTTTATGATTGCCTTTTATTAATATTTTTCAGTTGTTCTAAATGTTCTTTTGTTGTGCATGCGATGTTTCCTGGATGATTACGTAAGTCTTCTTAACTGCAATGTTTTAGTATTTATTAAGTTGTTAACAGTATTGTTTAACAAATATGTACTATTTTAATTGAAATTTATGTATTTGAATGTCACTGTTTATAAACCTTCTTTCAGTCTATCTTCTAATGGATATGCAATGAAAAACTTTATTATTTAATTGCTTGTATATTAATTTTAACTTATTTTCTTTGTTAATTGGTATGATATTTTATTATTTTGCTTTAATACTGTAACAGGGTATCTTGTGGTCTAATTCTAAGCTTTCGTATATATAATTCAACTTTATTTTATTTAAATCTTTTTGTATCTAACTAATTCTGAATGCCGTCAAAAATTATTTAAGAACTGGGACCCTATTATTGGTCGCTCGAGATTGCTTCCGTCTGTCTCACTGTCATGACTTTTCAACTGAGAGCGGCAGTGACCGAGACAATATCATAATACCTCCTTCGCCAGAAAAGGGCTCCAGCAGGCTGATTCAGCTATTAGCCGAACATCGAATGTATTCGACGATTATCTTCGAAAAGTCTTCCGCCTTCGGAAAGAATTTTAATTTATTCTATGTTCGGATAGCTGAATTAGCCTGCTGTTCCTTACATTTTATCAAGTTCCACAATATTTTTTTGACGGTATTTCTAAAATCTGTGTCTATTTTGATGGTGTTTTGTTTGTCTAGGTGTCCGGAGCTTCACAACTCAAAAGGCCGTATTTATTCTGCTTAATATTCTATCTTTATTCTCTGTCAAAATGTCTGTGTTCAATATTTGGGCAGTGTCCGTAGACACTTTGTGACTAATTCTATGAGCTGTGATATATTTAGAGTTACATTTGAATTAAAATTTATTATTTGTAAGTGATTGTAAAAATTTATTGTTATAAAATGAAGTGTAAATGTCTGTACAATTATTTGTGTGTTCATTGATCATATCCAGTTAGATTTAAGATAGATTTGAACTAATTTTAGGCAGACGCCTGATAATTTAAATGACTCATTCATTATTTCATGGTTTGTTTTAAAAATAATGTCTTTATCTAATCTATGTCAACAGCATTCAACAGAGTCACAGTTTCATATATTTTAATTGATGGTTCTAATTATTATTTTAATGGCATAAAACAAACAATACATTTCTCAAACCATTTATTCAAACAAACAAAACCAAATCAACAACCTAATACAACAGCAACACAATAATTCTTAAACAACAAAGGCATCTCATCATCAGAGATGAAGTTCCTATCCGGTCTGACGCTGGCGAAGCTATTGAAGCCAGGTTCAGAGATGAGCTTGAAATCCAGTTCGGAGACTTGCTTGATTCTGGCAATGTCTTTACGGAGTTCGCTCAGGGTGTAGGAAGTGACTACGAAAGGAGTTTTCAGCTTGAGGATGGTGTTGATAGAAGCTGGCCAAGGGTCTTTGCCGTTGTAGATCGACGAGCGTTGTATGCTGGGGTTGAAAGCACAGACTGAAAAACAAAAAGTTTGTTTGGTAATTTCTCCATACCAGATTCCTACATCAATAATTTAGGCACTGTTTTAGATTTACATCTAGTCTATTCTTCTAATTCCTAGTTCTTTCCTTATTTTAAACTCAACATCTAAGATCAAATTTCAAAATCAATAATTGTGCAATTGTGAAGTTACTTAATAGCTATTTATATTGTTAGAAACTTACGCACTTACTTATATCAGGATTGATGAAATCTTCACTGGATCTATATTCAAAGTAATTCTTATTGTCTTCGAATTTAAAGATCACTCGGCGTTTGTTCTGTTGGCAGTTGTCACATACCCTGTAAACAACCAGATCATGACTAAAACTCCTTTTAGAATAAACGTGTCAACATCTTCACTACGTCACTATGTCATTAAACCTCATTTGACAATTGGCTAACACTAGTTTAAAGAAAGATGGTCCTAAACGTGTTCCTTGTGCTACTCCAAAAATAATATGCAATTTTTGCAATGTATGCAATGCAAGTACAATCTGTCTCTATCGGTTGCCAATAAATCAAACGATTGATAGATTCCGGCATCAAATAAAGAGCGAGACATAATTACTGGTGTGATTGACACTATCCAATGCTTCCCAAGAATCTAATACTTGACACGAAAGAAACAATTTGAAATCAATAAAATTAAATTTTTGGCACTGGTTAGTAAACATGCTCATTGCTCCTACGGTAACAATACAACAATAGATCACAAATCACAACGAATATCAACGACTTTGAAAATTTGGCTCATAATGCTATTTATGTTTATCACTAAGTATAAGGACCCTCATTTGACCTGAACTTGAGTTCTCGGAGACTTTGTTTTTCTCTTGCTTATTCTCTAGCTGACAAAGCGAGGCAAAAGCCAGGGCAATCCAGTTTAGACTCATGCTAAGAATTCAGAGTACGACCCCAAACCTCATTGTATTTTGTTTGTGTTGAGTCAATCGTCTTTTACTTTTACAATCGTCTTCTCTGTGTTTTTGTGACCCAACAATAAATTTTCTGTAAATCACAAGTAAAAGTAGTAGAAAAAATATGGCTATAAGAAGGAACGTACTTGACCCTCCCAAGCAGGTCTAACGGCAAGTTCCCAGGGTTCAGCTGGGGGCTGACCAGAACTACCCTCAGTTCTTCCACGTCAGGTCGCAGGTGGAGGAAGAAGGTTTCCCACTTATTGAGGGCATCAGCTTCGAATTGCAGCTCAGCTCCTACTACGTGGATGGTGCAGGGATGTTTCTGAGGATGAGATAGTTCGAGGAAGATATAAGAGATAGCTTCTACAATTTGAACTGAATTTTCCAATCTAGAGATCAAAACTCTTGGACCGATGTATCCTGTTTTACATTTGTTGTGACACTTTGAAACATGCTGTATTCTATAGTTTTAGAGTAAAATTGTAAGTGTACTGTAGGTACGTGTTATTTTACAAAATAAATACGGAGCTACTTTTATTTACTTATAAAATAAAATATTGATTGCTTGATAATTTTTTGTAGCTATGTTTTTCAGCTAGGACTCTTCAAATACTATAATAAAAATAACTAAATATTGGTGCCAAAATTGGCAAATACCTTATGAAGTCTGTTGGTGATCCCAGTTGCATTTCGGCAGAGTTGCAGGCAGTAGGCCGTTGTGAGGGGCGCCGTGGCCAGTTGCGTTAGAGACGCGTATTGAATGTCGTTCATGTCTGTAGACGACAAGGTAGGATATAACCAAAGTTTTTGATGTTTTTTTCAAAAACTACAATATTTTCTATGTGAAAGCTTGTGACTTATTCTAAACGGCTCAAAATTATTTGGAAGGTATTTGGTTATTACTTTTTTGTGTGAAGAAATCAAAATCAGGCAAATGTTAAATTAGAAATCAAACTAAGTTAGATTTAAATTAGGCCTCTGATTTCAAAAGCTGCCTATACTTCCTGTCCTGTACTTATAGCTTGTACCAATTGCCCCGGGAGATATTAGAGTTCACCAGCGGAACTAAAACGCAACTGTTGTAATAAGGACGCAAGTGATGCAGGTTAGTAATCGTTTCGATGGTTTACTAACAATTATAAATACATAAATAATCTATTCATGAGGGTTCCGGCGATTCACCCAGTAATTATGTGCGTTATTACAAAATTATCAAACTGTTGATAATCATTATCATCAAAAATCATTACGGTGTGTATCCAAACCACTCACCAATCTTCTCCTCATACATCGACGCCAGCACTTCATTCATCTTGCTCGGCATGTTCTGTTCTGCCATTATCTTGGTGGGCAAGCGCGGCTCCAGCCGGCCCTTGGTCTGCTGGTAGCTCACCAGCTTCTGATAGAGGGAGTAGGACTTGCACCAGCGCGAGTGGAGCTTCGGGAGGTGGTCTGGGTGGGTGGCGCAGAAGGACAGCTGAAAAGTTTAGCCCATCCCACTAATGTTATAAATGTGAAAGTCCAAATGGCCAAACATCCATCCACCCATCCAAATGGGTGGATGGATGTTACTCAATCACGCCAGAACGGCTAAACGGATCTGGATGAAAGGAGAATGGGCACTTTTGTATGGGCGCCGTCCCCGTGTTGTATCAAGTCGTGACTATGTCATTTGAAAGATGGTAATATTAGCTTTATTTAATTGTATGATTCAACCTTGAATGACGTGCAGGGAAAAAGATATCATCGTTTTTAGATTAAAAAAAATTGCTGATTTTTTGCTTTCTAAAGCTATTATAAGGAATTTTATTAACATGTATGTCAAAAATTACTTTTATTATTGAATCCAGGGTTATTCATAAAGGGTACGCTAAGCCGAAAAGGGCTCATAGTAGGCATTATTTTCATTATGAACAACTTTCACTATGGGACCAACCCGAAATTCGGGAAAAATTCAGCTGTTCCATAGAAAAACGTCAATGATACTCGACAAAATGTATGGAACATGTAGAAGACATTTTGGCAATGATTTGCAAGAAATAAAGAGTATTAAGAGTACTGTTTGATAAAAGGCATTTTATGTCAGTCGCTATGTATCCAGTAGCTGAATATGCCCTCTCTGAAAAACATATGAAAAAGCTAGTCGTTTCCATTAACACCTACAAAGCTTTCACCAGGGTTTGGCATAAAAGCCTTATAAGCAAGCTCCCTTTGTTTGGCTTGTTCACTTGGTTTGTTGCATGGATATCGAACTTCCAGCGGTATTATTTGATTCGAGCAGTGGTCATTGGTGGTTCTTTATCTGATTTAAAAGATATCAAGGCCGGTGTTCTCCAGGGGTCGGTGCTCTCCACGCTTTTCCTTGTTCACTATAATTATTTGCTAAAGCCTGGTGTTTTTGGGGACGCAGACGACAAACCGTTGCCGTTGCATATTTCAGGTAGTCGAGTAAGCTTTTGTTTCGTAAATATAGTTCTCCGTATTGAATCAATAGCCCACCTGAAGTAATGACTTTCAGAGTAAGATTTTTTCCTTCAACCATTTCCTGGAAGCTTGAATTCAAGCTTTCACCTTGTTTCAATTCATCCGCTCCTGCAAGACTCATTCTATAACCAAAAATAGCAAAAAAAAAACCGACGCGCGGTTCAGCGGATGAAAAATCCCGCCTCCGAGAGAAGCCATGGTCAAGCGCATAAGCTTGTCTCTTGGCAGTTTTCGATTGAGGCGTTACTAACCTGGTTAAGTTTGATGCGCACTATGACATTTTATTAAATAATAAAGCAATACCTACAGTAAAAACACGAGTTTTTGCAATCGGTATAGTATAAGATACACGTTCGAAAGTAGTGTTACTGATGGATAGTCTATTATGGATAATTTTTTTGAGACTGGGGGAAACCTTAAGAAAATAACCGGCTGCGTTGGGAGGCAACTGGGTCAAGGGGGTTTTTGTGGGGTTATACCTACTAAAACTACCTCTGTTACCATCCTCTGTCGGTGGTGATATAAGCACTTCCTCATGTTTTCGATAGTCTCTCAGATGTGAGTGGTAAGATCACTAGTAGACCAGTTTCAGCAAAATCAACATCAATAATGTCGAAACAGCCGATTTTATAGATAGTATCTCACACCGTTAGCAGTATTGTGACGTTTTGAGCCAAATTCATGGCTGGCTCTGCAAAGAAGGCCTAATTGACCACTATTTTCAAAGTCAAAAGCATTTAAAAAAAATTAAAAATATCTGCATTTAGTCGATGATTGCTCTCTGCTCTATGCCTTTACTCTTATCTGTAACCATTATTTAAAGTTTATCTCGCTCGCTTTTATATTGTCTTGGCAAAGGGAGAGATAATTAAAAAAACAAACTAGTTTGACGAAAGGTTCGGGCTTTTAACCCTTTGACAAGACAACTCATAGTCCTTATCTGACTTCACTTACAGGTAAGTTCGCTTAATTTTTCAAATATTGATAATATTAATAAATCGATATTATATTAAGGCATTATTCAGACAAAAACTGTCGATAATCAGCAATGTAAGGATTTTGGCATGTGCCAGTATAAAATTAAAATAATTACAACTATATAAACGTTTATAAATAAACTATTATTATCTAATTGTTATATGGGAGTGATAAAATAGTCACAGAAAATGCATACACGATAATAAAATTCGATAAAATAGTTTTATAAAACAAAAAAAACAGCACTTTTTGGAATCTAAAAACTGCCATATCTTTTTCCCTGCACGTCACTCGGGGTTGGTGCCATATAATTAAATAATTCTATTGTTATGCTCTTTCGAATGACATATGTCATGACTTGATACAACACCGGGGACGAAGTGCCCATCATCCTTTGGCACAGAGATAGATTGTAGTCTGGAATAGCGCATAGAAGCGGGCGCCCCGCGAGTTATATGGTTTGCCTATAGTATACCTATTTACCTATACTATACTCGAGTAAATCAATAGTCGGGACACCCTGTATATAAAGCGTGCAGACTAGTATAGTCAACAAAAATAAGAGGCCCGTTTTGACATTTGTCATCGCGACGTAACTAGACGCGGCCGAAGGGAAGTTACCTTAAGACTCGGTATTTGATACTCATGATAAATCGATTCAAGTTTGTATGAGTATTTGATCGATTTGATTATGTATTGTAAGTTCATTGGATAAAGGTTTTGATTAGAAAACATAACTTAAACTTTAATATTAGGTATTTTGAAATGATACAATGGTACGAGAGGTAAATTTGTCTTTAATTTAATATTTTTAGTTACAATAACATTCACTCAATCACAAAAAAAATAAGAAAAAGCGAAAGTTAGTAAACCACTCTGTGAGTTTATTTGCGTCCATTTCTTCGTGATATTCTTTTGTACTTTTAAACTCGAATGCGAGCCGGGGGAGGTTTTGTGATTGATGTCAAAAATAATCACAAAACCTCCCCCGGCTGATCCAGCTGATCAATATTTAATTACTATTAAAATCGAATGAAGCTGGTTAAATTCAGTAATTAATTGGTTCCAACACTAATATTTGAAAAAAGAAGACTGAGAACGTAACTGTTTTTGAGAGTTTCGTTATAATTAGACATTGCATGCTACAAAAAGTAAGCGCGAAAAGCGTTCCGAGTTACGTGTCAAAACGGGCCTCTTATTTTGTGTAGTTTATCTACTCTCATATCGTACAATTCAAATTACGAACTTCAAAACGAATCTATAATGACATAGGTACCTACTTCATAAGACACAATACCAGAATTGAAAAAAAGTTTCACTGTAACACTATTTCCCAAACAAAATAGTGTTACAATGTATTTTTTTTTGTCATTATGATAGAGTTGCACACTTGTCATGTAGTAACTGTTACCTAAGCTGTGCGTTGGCGCATGCGCGGTGACAGGCTGGGTTTGCCGCCATCTTAGGTACATTCGGCGGCCTAAGATGGCGGCAAACCCAGCCTGTTACGCGCATGCGCTTTGAAATGTTTTGTTAAAAGCACTTTCTGCAGCAAACAAGCAGGTAAAATCTAAGAAGTGACCGGACCGTGAGATACTGTGCTCAAAATGCATACAAAAGCGACATAGTTTGCACGTGTAAAGTGCACCCTATGTCGTAAACACTAGAGTAGAACTTTGTCCATCAAGAAATTGTTGGTCTACGCATGCGCCTCTGTTCTGTCACGTGTGAGAGAAAGAGAGCATAGGTTGTCAATATAATATAAGGGACCGTAGCACGACCTCCTAAAATCACGATGGTTACGTTTTTCTTCCGATGCTGCGCGACCGCGAATCGTGTCGCCGCTCAATACGAATGAATTGATGAATTTGTCTCGCTAAAACTCGAGAACGGCTGGATCGACTTGAGTAATTCTTTTTTTTGTTTTATTCGCTCCAACACATGGAAGGTTCAAAAGTAAAAAAAAAATAGCGAGGGAAACCGCCGGGTCTAGCTAGTTATACAAAAATTAAAAAAACTAAAAAACACGCTTTGTTTAGTGTATTGTCATCGGTCCTCGATATAATTATCTACAAAGTTTGAAAGAAATCTGACCGTTTAAAGTGGGTCAAAAACGCGCTCAAAGGAGTCGGTTAAGTACAAACATACATACAAACATACAGGTGAAGCTAATAAAAGCGTGTTAAAAAGAAACATACAGTCGAATTGAGAACCGTCTCCTTTTTGGAAGTCGATTAAAAACATAGCCATAGTCCTTAATATATAGTCTTCTCTACCCAGATACACCCAGGCAATCTCAATGCCGCGGAAAGGCCCCGAATGAAAAAACTCCCGTCTGACTTTTCTAGGCATCAATACAGGGTTATAAGGAAAGGGTATGCTAAGCCGAAAAAGGCTCATAATACACATTATTATGAACAACTTTTATTATGGGACCAACCCGGAATTTTGACATTGACATTTTTCTAGCTGATTTTCGTTCGCGAATTCCGGATTGGTCCCATAGTAAAAGCTGTTCATAATGTATACGTAATTTAAATATAACCTTTGCTATGATTTATTTTGAGTACTAAATTGCCGGTATATTTGGCTGTTTTATTCATAGCCAAGCAGTAATGTGCAAACATTACTGTGTTTCGGTTGGAAGGGCATTGTTTCCAGTGAAATTACAGGGCAAATAAGAGATTAAACATCTTAATATATATCTCAGGGTGACGAGCGCAGCGCTGGGTCTTGTATTCTATGAATTCTAAATTCTGGCGAACGATCTGCTCGTCTCATCTCTCATTATCATAAAAAAATCTACGAATGTCCATAGTCACCGCGTTACCAACTGAGTCGTGCGGCCATAAATCATTTCTCTGTCTTTTTTTTTTTTTTTTTTTTATGTCATTGAGTGACGAGACGAGCAAATCGCTCGCCTGATGTTAAACGTCACGTTTACCCATAACAGGTCTGCGCCACCTAGAATTTTGAACTCGTTCAAAACCCTGCGCGGCACAGCACTGCGCTCGTCACCCTGAGATATAAGTTGTTTAATCTCCCATTTGCCCTGTAATTTCACTGGAAACAATGCCCTTCCAACCGAAACACAGTAATGTTTGCACATTACTGCTTGGCGGTGGAATATCTGGCAAAGGTGTGGTACTTCCCCAGGCGGGCTCTGCAAAAGAGCCCTACCACTACAATCTATCTCGCTCGCACTTGTGGGTCTTATGGAGCCGCATAGTGATGTGCGTAAGATGCTTATAGGCGCATATCGATAAGAATGAGATCTGATAGAAACATACGACTAACGACTAGGACGAATGCTCTACGACTGGTAACGCGGTGAATAAAGAAATACGAACCTGTCCGCAGCCGTCGCAATCGCTGAGCCTCCCCTGGCGCCAGTCCCGGCAGGCCGCGGCGGCGCACATCCTGGGGTACAGCAGCACTTCCTGCTCCCACGGCACCAGCCTCCTCTTCAGCACCTTCTCGCAGGACACGATCATCTGCATGCGGAGCAGGCGGTAGTCCTGGCCTGTCGTGTTTGCGGCGTCCGCGTAGATGTGCTTTTGATCTGCGGGTTTTAAATTATTTAATACAAAATTATATTTATTTCTAAGATTAACAAGTGCCTTTAAATCTATTTGTCTAGGCAATGTTAAATTAGGTTAAATGTCTGTATGTCTGTTTATTTCGATATCAGCTATTATTTCGAAATACTCAATACGTAACTTTAAAATCTAACCGGCCCATTGTCGAGACGCATTAATCTGTTAGGCAATGTCTCCAAAACGCGGGTAGTTTTAGAAATAATGTTTGAGATCTCAGTGTGAATCGCAGTCTTTTGTAGCGTTACTAGCGCAATAATGGCGGGATGCTTACGATGGACGTCTATCATAATTTATACTGAGAATGAACTCTTGAAAAGGAATCAGAATTAGAAAACTTTCTGGCATAACTATTGGTTGATTTACGATCGACTTTCGTATTGCAACGAAAAAGTATCATTCTTTTTTTAGTAGCATAGGATTAAGTGTAGTAGAGTAGTGTGCACGAGTAGTGTTTACCTTTCATGTGAGCCAGAGTAGAAACCGCGAAGCATAGCGCCTGATGCTGAGGCCAATCTTCATCCTTATGCTTCGCACCGCAATAGAAAACCAAGTTGCAATATCCGCAAGGTACTCGGATTTGAGCCAATTCTCTGTTGCAAACGTGGCAGGCGCTCTGCAAGAACACTTTACGGAAACTGTACTTGTAAACGTACTCTTCATTGTCATTCTTCACCCTGGAAAAAGATTCTTTCACAGATTTATCTGAGATTTTCCGCGATCTTTTGTTGTCAGTCTGAGATTCTTTTGATTGCTTTGTGGTTTCAATGTCCATTGCGTCTTTTATTTTGACTCTAGCTTGACGCGCGTTGGGCGTTTTATTCTTTTCTTTTTTATAATCGGTTCTATTCGATTGTACAGGAATATCGTTGTGGCCTAACAAGTTTTTTGGCTGCGAAACAGGGTTTACTTTTTCATTTTTATTTTTATCCGTTTCTTCTGCTGTTGTTATGTTGATTTCGGGTTTATTGGCAGCTAACTTCTTTTGGAATTCAATGTTGTCGTCGTCAGCGTCTTTGGCAATCATTTCAAATGTTATATTTACATCATCGATACTAGATGTTAAGGCGTCTTCAAAATTTTCTATTGGCTCGAAATTGGTTTGATCTGTTGTGTCAGGAATCAGCTCAGAATTGATGGGCTGTTTTTCATTGTCAGCATCTTTTGAAGTTTCAGTATCATCACTGTCATTAACTGCAGTCGATTTCTGCTTACCCTTTTCTTGTGACGGTTCAGATTTATGTTCAGACTTTTTTTCGGATTCGTCTTTCTTTTCTTCTTTGGCATTATTATCTTTAGACTGTGTAGACTGTGACGTTGAAGAGTCACTCGCAGGGGAAGTTGTCGCAGCTGTACTAGTTTCTGGTTTTCCTTTCTTCTTAGATTTATTTTTACCTTTGTTATCTTTCCTAGCGGGACAAACTGGGGGTGTTTCGATGGGCTTGCATTCCTCTTCTGTTAAAACTGGAGTTGGTTTTTCTGATTCTTTTGTCTCTACTAACTTGGGGACATTTTTCTTTTCTTCTGGTATTGTCTTTTCAATCATTTTCGATTCTTTTTTATTATCTTTAACAGGGGATTTTCCCTTTTTCAATAATGAATCTGACTTTAACTCAGATTCATTTTCACTTTTTTCTAATGCTGTAAATTCAGCTAGTGATCGTTCAATAGACAGTCTTAATTCCTCCATGTCTTGATTCACTTCCATCATTTTAGATTTGATGTCAGTTTTTTCCTCGGTGGGACTTTTAACTTCAATTTCCGTCAACCTAATACCAGATAAAACGGGCTCTGGTGTGAGTGCAGGAGTTGCTCCCGAACCTTCGATAAGAGGCATCAGCTGTGGATCATTTAATTTTAAATCTTCGACATTTATAACTTCTTGTATAACAGTATTGTTGTTACTATCGAATTGATGCTGACTAGAAGATCTCATAACAAAAACATCTGGGATTACGTCACAACTCAAAGTTTCGGTTCCTGTTACACGACTTTGAACTGCTGTATTTGATGCAGGATTTGATTCTGACGGGACTGTCTTGTTCTGTTCCTCACTGATTTGTTTGGATTCTTCAATGATTGGTTTTTGATCTTCTATTTTTGTCATTTGAACTATGGGTTCTTTCATTTCCAAGGCAGGTTCGGCTTGTGGTACTTTAGGCGTCTTCTTTTTCTTCTTATTAGTTTTTGTTTCAAATCCTTCGTTGTCTTCTTTAATTTCAGGCGTAATGGGTCTTTCTAGAGATATTATTTGACTTAAGGCAATTACGGGTTCATTTTGCACCTTAATAGGTTCTTCTAGTATAGCTTCAGGTGATATTAATGGCACTTCTACGGATTCGCTGGTAACAACTTGAATTTCCGGTTGCAGATCTAATATCGTTTCAATTGATTCTTTAGTGAACAATACAGCCTCGGATTTGTTTTTTTCTGTTTCTTTCATTTCATCAGATTTGATGTTCGGTTCTTTATTTTTATGAGGCTTCGGAGACTTTTTCCGCTTTTTACCCATTGAATGATCAGAAGGAACATTTATATTTTCGAATGAGCTTGGAGTTGACGATAACTGTAGCTTGGATTGATCTTCAACTGGTGATTCAATAATTTTGACAGCGGGTGCTTCTTCTGACTTGGGTTTATGTTCTTCTTCTTTTTTATCGTCTCGTATTATTTCTGAACTTTCAACATTTAACAGATTTTCTAACGAATCACTTTCTGGTTTACCTTTTCGTTTCTTTTCAACAGGTTTTGCAATTTTGGCTTTGAGTTTAGGACTGGGTTCTCTTTCCTTTTGTGATTCAAACGGTACCTGTATAGAGTCCTTTGTCTGTTGCAATGGTTCAATAGGAAGATCGATTTGAGTCGGCACCTCTTCTACTGGCACAGAAACTTGATCAGGTAAGTCTTGTTTTGGAGGTTCGATTATTTCTTTTTGCTGCTGTTTTTTGTCTTTCTTATTTTTCTTTTTGTTTTTACTTTCATTTTGTGGTATCTCTTTTGTATCTTCAAAATCTATCTTAGTTTCTTCTACTGTTTTAGTTTCGTTGGCACTCGTCACCATACTTTCAGGTTTAACGGCCTCTAACTCACATATGACTTCTTTAGTTTCAACTGTTTTATCAGGCTGTTCTAGTTTAGATGTATCTTCCGCCAAAATATTTTGGAAAGCTGAAGTACATGACAAAACATTATCTGATTTATCAGATCTTTCAGAATCAGTACGGTTTTTCTTTTTATTCTTTTTCTTTTTACCTTCTACTTTCGGCATTTCTGGTTTTGCAGAAAATAATTCTTGTATTTCTGCGTCAACTTTTTCAATAGGTTCTATTCTTTGTTCACTAAGAACTATGGTATCATCATCAAGTACCTTTACAGCTTCTTGCGTTGGTTTATCTTGTGCCTTCTTTTTGTTTTTCTTTTTGCGAGCACTTGGTACCATACTGGCTTCATCCAAAGGATCTTCTTTGTCTTCACTCTCCTTCTCGTCTATGGCCATTTTTTGAGGAGCTTCTTCAACTTTGGCAATAGACTCAATTTGCACTTCCTGTGTTTTTTCTTGTGCTTCGTTCTTCTCATCTCTGTCCTGTTTCTTATTCTTACCTTTATTTCTTTTCGGTTTCTTAGGAGTTTCACTTTCTATTTCCAGAACATCACTCACTGGTAATACCGGTATTGCTGTAACCTCACTAACAATTTTTGGCGGTAAATTTTCTTCTTTCACTTCACATTTTGGCGCCAACTCTTCAACTTTTTCTTCTTTTTTCGGCGAACTTTCCACATTTTGTGGCGGATTCGGGTTGGGCGGCTTATTAGCTTTTTTATTTTTCTTTTTCGCGTTCATTATTTCACAATTTCACTAACTACAGTTTAACGACCGGCCAAATCTAAATTCAGAGTAAGTCTGACCGACTTGTGTCTAAGACCGCATTATTCTGCGCTGAAAACGTTCCCGTGTAGTATTACTAGTAAATGTCACAGCTTGTCTGCTGAGGGACTTCAAACTCTATATCTAGTTAGTTAAACTTTATTTCATCGTGTGAGTTTGGCTCGGTTTCAGAGCGCTTGTGAACATAAGGAAGAGCTCGTTGCCAAAGTGCACGATTGCGTGGACTTTCTAAATATACATTGAAAGGTAATTAATCGGCTGCAGTCGAAGGAGAGGTGAGACGGCATGATCGGGAGATTACAACATTGTTGAATGTACAACATACTAGTACCTAGGTTAAAAAAATAAATTAATTAACGAAATCAAAATCAAATCTAATATATTTATTTTCGAGAGAAAAAGTACCTACTGCTACAGTCTTAAATTTACTTAGTAGTTTATTAAGTACATACATACATATATATCTATAGATACATGTGTAGATAACTCTTTTTGTTTACACCAGAAATCACGAACAAAATGAAGATTACCTACACTTCAAACTAGTGCAACAACATGCGGCTATATCGCTAATAGCAATCTCTTCCAGGCGACCTTAATTAATTAATTATATACATATTGTATCTAACTGGTGTGCAAATTCCAATCCACGCCACACATTGACTGATTCTCAGAATAATAAGACTGATAGGTTGATTATATTATCATTACACGCAACGAGTACAGTGGCGAGACAGTAAATGGGCACACTCGGCCGAGCAAACAAATCGCCTGGTCTAAATATTTATACAAACCGAGTACTCGGCCACGGACAGTCTCGCCACCACTCGTAACGTGTAATCAACACATTCCGGCAGAAAAAGTCAAATTACATCTATACTAATCTATACTAATATTATAAAGAAGTAAAGTTTGTGTGTTTGTATATTTGTTAAATTGTAAGGGGTAATCTCGGGATCTACTGAACCGATTTTAAAAATTCTTTCACCAATAGAAAGCCACATTATTGCTGAGTGTCATAGGTTATATAAAAAACCGAAAAATAAAAAGGCTTTTACGTGGTAGTCCGTTTTGCAAAGTGAATCGGAGAAAAAACGGTCCGGACGGCGCGCGATGGCTTCGGGTTTAATTAACATTATGCCCAACGAAGTGGGCAAGGGTCAGCTAGTATTTGATAAAGTTGCGTCATTACCAGCATTTCTTAAATTAGATACTTACTCGTACGAACCTACCTACGTACAACCTTTATCGATCTTATAGTCGTATTACGTAAGAAGTTTTCTTATCGTGTTTTTATTTAGAAAGAGACGTTATATTTAAGGGCAGGTTTAAGTAGTTAAGTACCTATCTAAAACACATTGCCCAGT
Organism: Alcis repandata; assembly: GCA_949125135.1. Taxonomy (NCBI): domain Eukaryota; kingdom Metazoa; phylum Arthropoda; class Insecta; order Lepidoptera; family Geometridae; genus Alcis; species Alcis repandata. Next base: position 9,634,133 of record OX421245.1, on the reverse strand, counting down.
TTTAAAGGTCCTTAAGAAAAATATCAAAGAATCAATTTTTCATTCTTTACAAACTTAACAACTACCAAGGTTTGCTAGATATGAAATAAACTTTGTAATTAGAATTATATTGGGTGTAGCATAAAGAGTGGACAATGTTTTACCTACGGCTGGGAGACATCACGACTGTTCGGAAAATGTCAACTTAGTAAAAATGTCACGGGTATCGAGTTATTGGACATATGTTATTTGAAGTCAAATTTTCCTCAAATTTTTAAAAATGTCCAATTTTAACTCGAAAACCGTGAGTATTTTACTGAATACAAATAATAGTCATTTTCCGAACAGTCGTGATGTCTCCCAGCCGTAGGTAAAGGATTATCCACTCTTTACGCCACACATAGTATGTCTTCTACCCTAAAAATCTTATTAATTTGTTTAGGTACATAAGACCTACAGTACCTACCTACACCGCGTATACCAACACGTTTTCAAAAAACTATTGCAAATAAAATAAATTCAATTGTCACAGTAACCAAAGACAGCATGCAGTGAGTCATTTATTTTATAAAGTTGTTTCTAGTATGTACTTAGCAGTCTTTGGAATAAATAAAATAAATAAATGATAAACGTTTCACACTCATAGCTCCACTAGGATAAATCCTGTGTCGGGGATGCCATGGAACACACACAAAGACAAGGACAACTAACACCCAGACCCAGAACATATATTTAAATTAATCTGCCCAGCCATAGTATCATGTACTTGTAACACATAGTACCATGTACTTATTTGAGTAAATAAATAGACAGCAACTCATCAACCAAAGCACAAAGTCTTCACGGTCGTATGATCAGTCAAAGAGTTCCACAGATACGATCTGTCAAAGGATTCGATTACAAATTAATTAGAAAACCCAATTTGGAACCCAATTTCGAACTGCATAGCGGCGATTTTATAATCAGCGGAGTGCAATTTCGAGTAGTCAAATATCAAAATCAAAGGGACATGAAAACCAAAATCAGTTTGCGTTTCAAAAATGATCTTTTAGACCTTGCCACAGAAGACTAAAGGTCTATTTTAGACAGTTGTGAGTGTAAATGTATTTTGGTTTTGATTTGGAGTGGTGCGTTTAACAATGTTACCCAGAGGGTTGGACTCTCCCTGTTAGTCGGAGAGGCGACGCTTTTTTTTGTGTGACAGATGTTTTTTAGATTTAGGTCGATTAATTTTGTATTTTTGTGCATTTGTGTGAAAAATTCACACGCATTAACAATGGAAAAGTGGCACGGATTTTTGTTGTTTTGTTGTTAAGCCATTGTTGTTTTTGTTGTCGTTAGTGAGTGAGAGCTTTTTCAGATAGGCGCGAATAAAGAACTTTCTTTCAAGTTTATCGTAAAGTCATGTCAAGGGAAAACTACAATATGTATTCGAATTTGTACAATTCGTTTTCTAAATTATAACCACTTGAAAATCACCGTATTGAGGATATCATGCCAGAGCGACATTTAAATTTTACTATTTTTCGGGAGAGACAAAAAACTGTCGAGTAACTTTTCATTCCAATGTTTTATCACACATCATCTGCACATTCTATAATTTAAATTAAATTAAAGTTTACATTAAAAAAACCCTCGACAAAACATAGGTAAGCACACTCCCGACTAATTATATAGGGTTTTTCTAAAGGGTATGCTAAGCCGAAAAGGGCTTATAGTACTCATCATTATGAACAACTTTTACTATGGGGCCAAATCGAAATTAGCGAAAAAAAAATCAGCTGTTCCATACATTTTGTCGAGTGTCATTGACATTTTTCTATGGAACAGCTGATTTTTTTCGCGTATTTCGGGTTGATCCAATAGTAAAAGTTTTTCATAATGATGAGTACTATGAGCCCTTTTTTGGCTTAGCATACCTTTTATGAATAACCCTGTATTATCTTTTCAAATAAAATAAAAATCAAAATCAGTTTACCCGTTCGAGAGCAACGATGCCACAGACAGACACACACACAGACGTGTCAAACATAAAACACTACGTCGTTTTTGCGTCGGAGATTAAAAATCAGTATGATACGAGATCTAAGTAAAAAGTTACACAGTTTTTGCCTCTCCTGAAAAGTAGCAAAATTCTACACGTCGCTCTGGCATGATGCCCTCAATACCAAGATTCCCGAAGGTGATACGCCTAACGTAATACGTTAAAACGTGCATTGATTCTCAAGTTAGTGAAGATTCTGAACAAATTATCAGGCGCTTGGTGGCAGGTTTTAGAGAAGGAGTAAGGTGGCGGTAAGTAGGCTCAAAGTTATAAATCTTTCGTGAAAATATATCCTTGTTTCGTTACTAACAGCACAGAGTAAGTAAGAGTACGTGGTTTTTACTTCAAAGATCGAATCTAATCCCAAAATATTGCGGTTTATGATAACTACTAGGTACTACTACTCTACCTTTTAAACCTATCCCGGATTCCTAACGTTGTTTTCCTTTAACGAAAAGCCAGTGATATGTACCTACTTAGTACATAAGTTCTAACAAAAAATAACTAACTTTTTCCTTTTCTTTTTGTTCTATCTTTCAGTTTTATTTTTCAATTAGCTGCGCCCTGTTTCACCCAGGTTTTCCGGGAAAAGTAGCCTATGTTTTAATCCAGACCATGAAATACCTTCATTCCAAACATCTAAATCCGTTCAGCCGCTTTAGTGTGAAGGAGTAACAAACATACTCACTTCCACTTATAGAGGTATAATACTAGCTGCGTCCGGCGGTTTCACCCGCGTTTGCCGGGATAAAAAGGAGCCCAATTCATTTCAAATTTCATGTAAATTCGTTCAGCCGTTTCAGCGTTCATTAGCAACAAATATCCATGCTTTCACCTTTACAGGTAATATTAGTAAGATTACTGAGATTGCGTTCATAAAATACTAATAAGCACAAGCAAAACAATGCCACCTCTCCGACTATAGGCGGGGAGGTACCGGCGAGCCTGACCACCGACACCGGTAGGGCTGCAGCGAGGGCCCAACCTAATTACAGAAGCACTCAGGCATGCCTGTCGCTGCAGGGCTCAATATTCATTACGGAGTTTTAATAAACAAGCTGGGAGAGGTGAGGGTGAGGACTCACTGTTTTGTGTGATCAGACCGACGGACAAAGTTTAGCGCACGTCTCAAATTTAATTGTACAATTTACAATGATCAGCACCAGCAGGCGGATTCAGCTATCCGAACATCGAATGTATTCGACGATTATCTTCGAAAAATCTTCCGCCTTCGGAAAGAATATTTCAAAGCTTTCAAAGATTTGACATACGAGTAGGTATAAATTCGAATTCATTCGATGTTCAGATAGCTGAATCAGTCTGCTGTTTATGATAGTTGTCACCCTAAAAACGGGTGCTAATCATCGTACTTTTTGGTAATCAGTATGCTCCGTACTTTAGGTGAATTCATCATACTTTTAGCAGAATTTAGATACGCATTTTCTTAGTAGGATCAACTGTTGTGTATTCAATTCTTTAATTTAGTCTAGAACTTTTTTGTCCGAGCTGTCTCCCTGAGGGGACAGAACAGGGAGACAGATCAGAATAATTGAAACAGAAGTCCTGCTACCGAAAGCAGATATCCTTCAATTTAAAAATACAATCCAGGCAAGATTTTTTACAAGTGTAAATTTTGGTTGAAGAGGATGTAAATTGTACATGCGTTACAATTTACAAATATTTAGTAGAAAACTAGAACAAAGCTTGCTTTGCCTTTAACAAAGTAGATACAATTATATTCACAATTCTACAATCATACAACTTTTTCGAAAACTGTCGAATTGTGAACTGTGGTAAAACCGGGCGCTGCCTGTCTAGTTCGTTTTTTTTCCATTTCTGTCTAAATATAGATATGAGGTTTCCCCTAGACGTAGACCAAACATGTCGGATCAAATAATAATTTCAGTGAGAGATCAGGGCTTAATTTAGGGTCCTAGAAAACCCTTTGATGGACCCTCTTCATTAAAGAGGATTATCAAAGGGAAACCTGATATGAAGCGCGTGGCGATTTGATGCGGTCGTGTTTTGTTTTGTCTGTAGGGAAGCATATGGGGCGAGTGACGTCATCTAATAACACTAATAACAGTAACACAGCTCAGCAAAAACCATTTATTTTGTTCGGATTTCAAGTACTTACAGTTTGCGAATTCATCAGACGCATGAAAATACCTACTGAATTAGCTAAGTTTTTCGTATACTTTCTACCCATACTTACCTACCTGGGATGATGTCAAGATTTACCAAAACCAGGGCCAATATTCCAAAACCTTTTATAATTTCGTAAATTTTAGTCATTAAAATTATTCGAACTACTCCTATATCAAAGGTCATCAAAACAACCTAATAAGATTTTTTTTTGAGAGATCAGTGCCTATTAGTAACGTAAGGAAGTAATATTGACGTGGGTATTGAATATGATTTGGCGACCACACTACGAAAGTCAAAAGTTTCCAGGTTAGGTGATCCAGAAATCCAAGATATAAGCAATGTTTATTCCAAATGCTATCCAATTCTGTCCAGTTTTTTCAGCGTGAAGAAGTAACAAACACACGGACAAGCTTTAACTAAACATTAGTGTGATTTCTGTACGTTTTTTCATGTTTTTTGTTCCATACTTGAGCAAAAATATCCCATTAATAAATTAATCTCTTTATTTAAATCAAACGATATTAATAGTTTCGTCAATAATAATTGTCTCCAAAACGAGTAGGTCTGCATACAGGGTTATTCATAAAGGGTATGCTAAGCCGAAAAGGGCTCATAGTACTCATCATTATGAACAACTTTTGCTATGGGACCAACTCGGAATTCGCGAAAAAATAATCAGCTGTTCCATACATTTTGTCGAATGTCATTGACATTTTTTATGCCCTTAGCATAACCTTTCTGAATAACCCTGTATAGACAGCTTGAAGAAGTAACAAACACACAAACAAGCTTTCACAAAACAGTATGATTGCGCCAAGTTGCTTGTGTGTTTTTTGGTAACCTACTCCATTCCACACTAGAGCAAACCTCCCTTGCAAATTCCCTCATAATTCCGTCTATTGTCTCAAAACGTATGTATATATAGTAAAGTAAGTACGCATTTAGAATGGAGGACTAAATCTGAATTCCTCCACAAGGCAGCGCTGGTTGGAGCAGCGGCGCGTGATATCAAATCCGCACATGTCGTGTCGTTCGCGTGCCGACAGGGTAGAGTAGCCTGGATTAAAAACAGAGGCTTTTTTAAAAATAAATTTAATATGGAAACGAACGAGGTTTTGACTTATAAATAAATAAATGTTTCACACTCATAGCTCCCCACTAAGAATAAATCCTGCGTCGGTGATGCCATGGAACACACACAAAGACAAGGACAACTAACACCCAGACCCAGAACAGATATTTAAATTCATCATTCAAACATCTGCCCGGCCGGGAATCGAACCCGGGACCTCTGGCTTATAAGGCGGATACACTACCGCTGAGCCAAACAGGCCGACATTTTGTTATAATTAAAAAAAATCGGTAAAGGCGTTCGGAAGTAGGACTGAATGTGGACTAGCGTATTTTTTACATGTGCGTGATTGTACTCGTATATTGTTTCAGTTATTAGTCTTTATTAATAAGAGCGGTACTCTTACAGAGTTTCATAAAATATTAACACAATAAAAAAATACATTTTTTATTTTATTTCCTAATGTTATTGAAACTAGTTGTAGTAAACGATTTAATTATAACAAAAAATATGTTTATTCTTAATTTTAAAGGGAGTTTGATCGAGACTTGATAATGCCACTCCATAATTGCTAATCACACAATAAACTAAAGTCTATTAGAAGTGGAACAGGTAAAGTTTCACTAGACTCTTGACCTCCTCCGATGATGGCGAGGCCAAGCAGACACAAATGTGACTTGAATGTTATGGACATTATAAGTATCAGACTAGTAGCTCTCGGCAAACTGAACCTCGCGACCCCAATATCTTCACAACCCCTCGACCGCTTCTGCTCATATACGAACTTAAAAATTGTATTGTAACTACTTGCCTGCAATTAAGATTGGGTGGTACTCAAAACTTATCGTCGAACAAACATAGTGAGATCTCACTTCGCTCGGTCAATTTATTGAGCCGGATGCAAAACGTAGCCTGACACTTTAGATATAAAAACTATTCTAGAGGTATAATGACATCAACGAATCCAAAATCAGTCAAGCCGTTTAGGGGCTAGGCAATCATATATTAACTATTACTCCTTTATGTCTGTTACAAACGAAAAAAAATAAAAATAACGTTTCGCACTCATAGCTCCCCACTAGGAGAACCTGTGTCGGGGATACCATGGAACACACACAAAGACAAGGACAACTAACACCCAGACCCAGAACAGATATTTAAATTCAAAATAGAGACTTACACACCTACTCCGACATACCCGAAAAATTTGAGGTACCCTGTTTGTAAAACCATAGTTTCTCTACATCACACTACTCTACACCCCATAGACTATGCAAATGTCCATAACGTAATATTTCATGTCCTGTTGAATAATTCCGAGCAGTATTTAATAAAACTTCGCATAGGGGTGGCTCTTAGGGGGTGGGTTACCCCCTTTGCTGCCCCTTTGAAACAAAAGGGCTTTTACGTTTTTAAAAGTTCGGAATCTCGTTATTAACCGTTTTAGGTGTTAGCTTAAAAGTAGGGTTCGTGGATTTGATTTTGGATCAAAAGAGATCTTTAAAACAAGGCAAATGCCTGTACAATTATAGAGTTAATAGAGTTTTCTCTTTACTCTCATATCGTATAATTTGGATTACAACTTCAAAACGAAAATACGGGGTTATTTTCAACTCGATGCAAAGCCGAAAAGGGCTCATAGTAGGTACTCATCATTATGAACATCTTTTACTATACCAACAAAGAATTCGCGAAAAAAAAGCAGCTGTTCTTTAGATTTTGTCGAGTGTCGTTGTCATCTTTCTATGGAATAGGTAGCAGTTTTTTTTTTGCTTTCGGGCTGGACCCATGGTAAAAGTTGTTCATAATGATGAGTACTATGTGCTCTTTTCGGCTTTGCATCGAGCTTAAAATAATCCCGTACATATTAACTAGGTTATTAGGTACTTTATGAACACAATGCCTTTAAAAATAGAATATTAAATAAAACTAAAAATATTAAAAAAAAGAATATAAAACTAAATAAATTAACTTGCAGTGTAGGTAGTATGACAAATCGTGGAGAAATACTATAAAAATACATTTAAAATTGTGTTCTAATTAGTAATTTTGTTAAAAAAAACTCTTCAGCATCAAATTAACACGTAATTCTTTCATTTTATAACATAAGTGTCACTTAGTCTATAGGCCCCAAATAAAAAACATAACATCTCCTTTCATTGTTAAATTCCTTTGTTGGCTTCTTTGTCTTTGTTCAACCAAATCAAATCATTTATTTTCATTACTTTGTTTTTGAAAACATTCCCATCGGCGTTACACAGGTACCTAAACCGGCCTGTTTGGCTCAGCGGTAGTGTATCCGCCTTATAAAGCCAGAGGTCCCGTGTTCGATTCCCGGCCGGGCAGGTGTTTGAATGATGAATTTAAATATCTGTTCTGGGTCTGGGTGTTAGTTGTCCTTGTCTTTGTGTGTGTTCCGTGGCATCCTCGACACAGGATTTATTCCTAGTGCGAGCTATGGCCATATCTGTAGGAGAACTGACAACCGTTGGGGTAGACGGGTTCTAGAGTGGAGACCACGGATCGGCAAACGTAGAGTAGGGCGCCCTGCGGCCAGGTGGAGCGACGACCTGCGTAAGGCGGCTGGTAGCAAGTGGATGCGTGAGGCAGAAGATCGTGCCTTGTGGCGTTCTTTAGGAGAGGCCCATGTCCAGCAGTGGACAAAAATCCGATAGGCTGATGATGATGATGATGATGGGGGAGCTATGCGTGTGAAACGTTTACGTTTTTTTACCTTTTTTTTTTTTTAAAAACCAAATTTCAGCTCAATCTGACATCGGGAAGTGGTTCAAAATTCAGTTGCAAGATTTTACCTAACCTAAACAAACAAGAAGCGGGCCAAGCTAAATATAAAAAAAAATTTATTAAGTAGTAAAGTTACTCAAGTTCTATGTAGCAATGTAGCCGTGTAGCACCTACGCTTATTAGGTATAATTACTCTTTGTGTCGTAGGATCGTAGGTGTCTACGTACTTACCTTCATTATTTTCATCGATCAATCCGACTTCGGTGATTATTTTTGACGTGTGTTGTGTAATTAGGAATTAGTTATCTATTTGTAGACCTACTATTTGGTATGTTATTTTAATTGATTAATTCAGTTTTTTTCTGTAATTATGGGAATTATGACATTTTCCGCTGAACGATCTGAAATTTAGCGCTGATGATGATTTAGCTCATTATAACTCAGACAGAAGACGGCCATTAATTCATCCACCATCACGACAAGCCTCGGTTAGATAAATAGTATTACGGCAGCGTTGGAGGGTTGTTGACCCGGATACAGCGGTCGATAGGGGGTGGTGGGGGAGGGGGGTTGATGGTGGCGGGATGGGCCCTGATTGCGTGGGCACTGTTCGCGTTGGTGGCCGGGAACTTGGGTTTACTATACAATATACATACTAATACGAGTACTAACGTAGTTTGAAACATTTTGCTACAATTAACACGGAAACAAAGAAGAAGAAAGAAGTTGAAGAAGTTGTGTTGAATTTGAAATTAGTTGGTGAAAGGACGCATAGTACTCATCATTATAAACAACTTAATAAATAAACAGCTGTTCCATAGAAAAAGTTCCATGACTTGACAAAATGTATGGAACAGCTGTTTTTTTTTTGCGGATTTCGGATTGGTCTCATAGTAAAAGTAGTTCATAATGATGAGTACTATGAACCCTTTTCTTATACATCTGTATTTTCTGATAGGGCTGCTGGCCTCTTTCTATCCTATCGGGTATAAAAGAACAAAAACCGGAGCTTGTTCTATTTATATCACAGACATTGGAAACGCGCCGGCACCCTCTCTCGAGCCTGGAAATGTACAACGTTTGCTACCCCCTAATAAAGTTATTCACACCCTAAAACCGACCTAACTCCCGATACCATAGAGTCGATAATATCACCTCCACCATCAAAACCTTTATGGAATACATTTCGTTTTGTTTCCACGAAAAAGGTTCTTTAAAAGTTCACAGCTAGAGTTGAAATTCGACTGAGATTGCGAAATAAATTGCTAATATTTCAATGTTAACTGCTACAACCAAACTTAAGCTTAATTTTGAGGTGGTTACGGTCGTTTTTGAACTGAATATTGTTAAGTACACCATAAACCTACTCTCTAGGGCAGGCTTTTGCAAAATACGGAGAGCAGTTATATTTTTTTGCGAAAACGTTTCGTTTTTTAGCACGCAACAGTTCTCAAAGGAAATGGGGTTTCAGATGGAATAGCGGATAAGTTTTATGAAAGTCGGAACGTGATTTCAGGTCTGAGAAAATGGTGGCTCTAGGACTTGTTTCGGTATTGATTGGGAACACTGGACCGGGGAGGTTGAAACAGAACAGAATATAGTGGTATCGCACACCTAACAATTACAAGAAAAAACTAAAAGTAAGTAGAATTAGGTACATTCAGTAGTACAATGGCCGACTTATCGCCTGAAGCGAATTTCCCTGACAAACTTTGGCCACCCAAGACTGAGAGGAAAATACAAATGAAAAAACAAGTTTCAGTCCCTACAAATGGGATTTTATGTTTTGGCCACTATTATAGACAACTTGTTTGGAAAACTCGACAACAGTTTGGGATTATCCATAACTTTTTTGTCGTGATTTTATAACTTCAAAAATGTTGAAATGCGCCAGCGTTATCATCGCGTCAAGTTCTGCCCTTTGATAGGTATAATCATCATCATCATCATCAACCTTTAATCCTCCCACTGCTGGGATACTGGTCTATATACCTACCTTTGAATGGTGATTGGGCCGTATACCACTACGCTGGCTATGTATTCCACTTATGATAGGTATAATCAGTGTTAAAATTAGTTTCTGTGAAACCTGTTACCTGTGATAAACAATTCTATAGTTATGATCATAGGTAAGCCTCTGTAGAGAAGTGGGAGGGGGAGGGGGAGGTTGGGGGGTTGGGGTAGTTCCAGGCATTTGCATTTAAATTGTGGGCGGCGAATGACGAGGGTTGCCACACGTTGAAACTCGATTACTTCCTGATCTGATGTAATTTCTAAACCGACAAGTCAAAATAGGGTATTTATTTTTTATTTTACTTTATTTTTTATGCTCGCTGTGCTCACAGCGAAGCCAATACAGCAAGCTAGAATAATATATAATATTACGAATATTATACAATTGTGTTAAAACTAGTACATACTTTGTAGCTTTGCTTGAAAGCTCCCACCCCGATACCTTCCTGGCCTCAGCAACGCGACATCGAGTGTCGAGACGAGCAATTCGTTAACCTGATAGTAACCGCCACGCTATACCGACATTACCGGCCCATAACAACAGTGAAGAACCTAAAACATAAACCTTTTCTTACTATCTCCTTTCCCATCTTACTTTATTCCTAGACATTTCCCAGATATCAAAAATTCCTACTTCTGAGGCATCCCTAAATGAAACGCCCAGGGCGGGGAAACTTGCCTCGGCTCTATACCTACGTATTTTACCTGTAAAATGGAGGAACAGTTAGACAACTCAACCTGTGAACATTACTACGAAATTGTAGCGAAGCCTTTGCTTTTCGTGACCGATCATAAATTTTCAAGCAACGGACGACACGGTTAATTTTTGGATGGGTTTTGGACCGCGAGTGGCTTTTACAACTGCACTGAAAAACTACATATAGGTTTTTGAATTTAATTTTTTACTAAATTAAATTTAACAATAAATTGTTCACACCAGAAATTGTAAACAAAAGGATAATAACACTTTAAACTTGTCATAAGTGGCAAACAAGAAAACGGGCCGCCTAATGGTAAGCGATCACCGTCGCCTATGGATACCTATAACACTGGAGGCGTCACAGATACGCTGCCGACCTAAGACTCTATTAACAGCTCTTTTGAAGAACCCAATGTTGTAGTTACTCGGGGGTCTTTTTTAGGGTTAATTTAAGCACCTACCGACATATTTCTATTGTATCAACAAAATTTTAGGGTATTAAACATCACGCAGTTTACAGTTATACTTAATAAAACCATAGTGTGATGATTCAACCAAAGTTTATGGAACCTTTCTGGTTTTTCAGTGTGAGCTCTACCGTGGTAGACACGTTAAATTGTAGGCCAAGGTTGTTTGTCCTATAAATCGCCAAACTAAATAGAAAATTGCAAAAAAAATGCTAAATTGCCGTGTAGTTTAAATAGGTACTCTCAAACCAGGGCCCTGACTCGGTCCTATGTGTGAATTTATCCGAGTTCTCCTATTAGTGAACTTTTTTTAGATTTACTGCGCTGGTTGCTGACATTTTTCAGTCCAGTTTTATGGAACATTTTTTGTAATTTAGTTTATATATTATAGTTTTAGTTTTCCCTACAACTTTTTATTGTTGTTTTTTTCATAGTTTTCTTTAAAGATACATTTTACAGTGTTATATATATATTTTTTTTTAAAACTAAACTTTTCCTTACTTTACCTGCGCTAATGGGTTTATTACATGTAACGAGTACAATGGCGAGACAGCAAATGTTTATAGCCATTTACTGTCTCGTGACTGTATTCGTTACGTGTAATCAACCCATGAGGAAGCAATCATTCCTCAGTCCAATTACATTTTTTTTCAACTTTATTAAACTGATATTTTCCTAGTTTACCTACGCTAACCCCGGCTGGGTGCCGCCTTTGTTCTTTTATCCTCGTTGCCCCGGAGCTTCAATTTTCTCTCGCCGTAACACCTCTGCAAAAACTCCGGGACGTCTTCATTCTCTCATTCTACATTTTTCCTGTTATTCAGTTATTGTTTTTTGAAATGATTTCAATCTTTATTGAAACGAGCTGTAAGCTGTACCGACTGCATTCAGTTTAATCCTGTGCAATGTTAATTCTAGGAGTAAATCACTGGAGTAAAAATAAATGATGCCTCCAATGTTTTAAGGTTGTATGAGGTTAAATGACGCTGGCTTAAGTTTTTTAAAGAACGAAAAAAAACTTTTAAACTACCTTAGCGTTTTACCAAAACAATAACTATCACACAAAAAAAACTTTAAACAAAATGTTATTTAAGTAATGTCGACATGTGTAGCTTGGTATCAATCACAAAACATCAAATTGAACAACATACTGTAATTACAATAAATTGCAATTACTATAATCAAAAAGTAGCAACCAATCTCCTAATTACAAGGGAAAAAATCTAATAATAGCAGCACAAAAAATTACTTCAAAAATGTTTATAAATAAGGTTCCAATCCAACACAAAGGGTTGGTCTTCAGATCAAACCGGACATCGGCACAGAATAAATGATAACTACACGATATTTGTACAGATTACGTTACAGTTCGTTCTTAAAATAAACACAGATTAACCAATAGTAGCTACATGATTGGCAAGGGTGCCTTTAAAGGGGGTGCACCCCTTCCGCGGAGTTAATTTGAAACCCCTTTTTGTCCGTCCCCAGAGATTGTTATTTGCGATTCGGATTTTGCATATCTGGGACAGACAGAACAGCTGATATTTTGAGAACGTGTAATTTGCAAGACAAGAGATTTTATAAATGTAGATACGGAATGAAATAAAAAAAAGGCTGAGAAGATTTAAAAAATAAATAAAATAGTCTGTCTGTCTCTTCTAAACGAAGAAAGTAACGAAGTAAACCTTAAGAAAATGAACACTGTTTCATGTAAAGGAAATATAGATACTTTGTATTTTGTGGTTTTGGTATTTTTAGAAACGTAAAGTACTTAATCACAATTTCGGAATAAAACGTATAAAATACTTTCATTTACTTTTAAAAACCTATTTATGTACCTACTATTTATGTACGACCGCTTACTCTACACAAAGAAAAATCTGTCTATATTATAATAGTAATTCTAACCTTTCCAAAGACATACATTTTTTCTCACAAAACAAAAACAAAACGTGTCAAAACAACGTTAGTTTCATAGTCCGAAATTGTTATTCAACTTCATCGATTTTGAAATAAAAATAGATTCTCCCTAGTCTACGTCTACGAGCACCTCGACCGGCGACATGATCAAATATTGATGAAAATTGCCTGAACCGACCCGAGACAAAGGAAAGTGGGCCCAGCCCGGGCGTCGCCTGTACTTGGAAATTCCATTACATGTTAACTGATGGGCTTTTTTTAGCTCTAGAAATTTATTATGTAAGTTGTAATTGTTTTCATGGTAAAAAAATATTGTTGATTGCCATTGAGCGGAAGCTTCCAAATAAATCGCAATTTAAAAGTCTTTGTTACGTTGATTAGCAGAAATGTACGAAAGCTCCGAAAGTTCGCAGCGTCTTATGCACGTGATTGTTGGTGGATACGAGTAGTACTCGGTAGCCCAATTAGTTGAGGCGTTAGTAGAATCCGCGAGCGTTGTCCTCGTAACGCGGGCGGTAGCAAGTGCCGGCCGATCGATGGAGGGTGGATCTGGTTTTTTCGGACACTGTACCACCCGGGGGTGAACGAACCGCGTTATGTAAGCGCGGTCGATAGACGCAAGCATGCGCGGGGTGCGCGCCCCGGCCAGCCCTCAATCCGAGTCCTTCGCGCCTCACGTACGGACGTGCGTTTTCTTTTACCGCGTTTTTCGTTTCCCTTTCGTTCGTTTCCGTTTATGATTTAAGCCACCATGTCGAAGGGCGACAGCGAACAACAGAATGGCTCCGGCGAGGAGTCCAAGACCAACCTGATCATCAACTACCTGCCCCAGAGCATGACGCAGGAAGAGATACGGAGCCTGTTCTCCAGCATCGGGGAAGTGGAGTCGTGCAAGTTGATCCGGAACAAGGGCGCGGCGTTCCCGGACGCGCTGAACCACGCGCTGCACGGCGGCGGACAGAGCCTGGGCTATGCGTTCGTCAACTACCATCGCCCGGAAGACGCGGAGAAGGCTATCACCACGCTTAACGGCCTTCGCCTCCAAAACAAGACAATCAAGGTCTCTTACGCGCGCCCCAGCAGCGAGGCCATCAAAGGCGCCAATTTATACGTTTCTGGACTGCCGAAAACGATGGCTCAAGCGGAACTGGAGCGTCTATTCAGCCCGTACGGCAGAATCATCACGTCGAGGATCCTGTGCGAAAACTCCGGCGGCAGGCCGTTCAACGGAGGCGAGCAGGGCCTGTCCAAGGGTGTCGGGTTCATCCGCTTCGACCAGCGCGTGGAGGCGGAGCGGGCGATACAGGAGCTTAACGGGACGGTGCCTAAAGGAGCAACAGAGCCCATCACGGTGAAGTTTGCAAACAATCCGAGCAACAACGGGAAGGCGTTGGCACCGCTGGCAGCGTACCTGCCGGCCGCGCTGCGGTTCCCGCCGCCTCTGGGACGGTTCAGCTCAGGCAAGTCTCTGTTAGCTATAAACAAGGGTCTGCAGCGCTACAGCCCGCTGGCGGGCGAGTTGCTCGGCGGCGTGCTGCCGGGCGCTGTCGGCTCCGAGTGGTGCATTTTTGTGTACAACCTGGCTCCTGAGACAGAGGAGAACGTGCTCTGGCAGCTGTTCGGGCCGTTCGGCGCCGTACAGAGCGTCAAGGTGATCCGCGACCTGCAGACCAACAAGTGCAAGGGCTACGGGTTCATTACCATGACAAACTACGACGAGGCCGTCGTCGCCATACAGTCGCTCAACGGCTACACACTCGGCAACAGAGTGCTGCAAGTCAGCTTCAAGACCAACAAGATAAAGACCATCTAAGGGGTCGGAGGATCGGCCTAGCTGGTAGCTAGGACGGCACAGCAGGCGCGCACCCATACATGCCAACTCTAACGCGGACCGTCGAAGCCGCGATTTTGCAACCAAAAATGTAGTGACCGTTTTGGCTGTGAAGTGACCCTCGGATCTGACAGACTGTCTTCCCGGCGGCTCGCCATTCGGGCGGGCGTTTTGTATTAATGTAATCTACTCTAGAATGTCGAATAGCTCTGTGAGCGGCGCTCCTTTGTTCCTCGCCGCCATCTTCCCCGGACCGGCTGGCTCTGTGTTGACGCGAAATTGGGTTAAGTGGCGGAGGATATCAAAATGGCGGACTTCCGCGCTTCGCGCATGTCCGGGTCCGGGGAGGTGGCGGGGGGCGAGAGGCGCGCTCGAGCGTGCAATAATACTTTAAGAGCATTTAATGCTTACTCTGCCCAGACTTGAACCATACATATTGGTATAGTCAATAACAAAGTAATGATATTAAACTTCGCTTATGAAAGGTTGTGGTTATCGAGAAATAGTTTTCGAATATAATAAAAAATGTTAGCAATAATAGCCTAAATGCTATGCTCCAATTTTGTATGCGATCATATCGTATAAGTACTATTTCGTACGTACGTTAACGTTTACGGTAAGGGCCGATGTTTACGGATCGATCGACTAATAATGCCAAATATACGGAAGTATTCATCAGTATCGCTCACACGGTTAGCTAGAGTCGGCGCGAAGGCGCCAGGCTTCACACCCTAACTAAAATAGTGTTATATTGTTAAAGATTCGAAGATATATATTATCTATACGTATATTTTAAACATAATATTAAACTTAAGAATGAAAACTAGTCAAAACTGTGATAGGTTTTATAATATTTTTAAAGACGGTGAAACAACGCGTTACGGTAGCTTCCCGCCGACGGAGTGGTACTTAGGTTAGAAATTTTTGAGATAAATTTTGAAGATGTAATACGCTTAATGATTACTCATTGACACGCGATCTGGGACGTGACAGCGGGCTGGGGGACTCTGGAGGGGGGGGGGGGGGGGTCGTCGGATCGATGCAGCCTGGTCCCGGGCGAGCGCGCCCTCTCGCTCGCACGCGCCCGCGCCGAGCGGGACGCGAGAAGAGGCCGCGGGCCGGTAGCTCGCCGGTCCCGGGCAATTGCGCCCTCTCGCTCGCACGCGCCCGCACCGAGCGGGACGTGACACGTGCCGCGGGCCGGTAGCCCGGCGCTCCCGGGCGAGCGCGCCCTCTCGCTCGCGTCCGCCCGCGCCGAGCGGGACGCAGACGCGACCGAGGGCCGGAAGTCCGTTCGCGGAACCATGGTGCATGCAACTGTAGAGTTACGATGTCCTATCGCAAGTAAAACATATGATCGGTACCTGCTAAAATTTAATTATGTATGGATGCGAACCTGCGTCTATTCGAACTAGGCTTTAATTGTCTTAGTCTAAATGGAAATTTGTAAATAAAAAAAGTTGATTAATTTTAATAATAAAAATATTGCCGCGTTATTACACGCCACATCCGCCACATAACCGATACTAAATAATAAAACATGACCTAGTAAAAACATCGAACTTTAATATTTATAATATTGTGCCGTCCTAACGACCCGTAACGAGTTTTGTAAATAAATATATACTTATATGTAAAAACAGTTTTGTAACATTTCAAATATTAATAGGGGCTCATTCTTACCAAGGATGGGAAAAAATAAAATTTACAAGTATTTATATATTTATTATAAATGTAAAACGTGCAATAACTAATAGTTGATAATTTAATAGAAATATATTAAATGAAAGGCTCGAAGAGGCGATTTGTGTGACAAAGTGTCGCGTAGTGTGAGATCGGTACGTAAGGCGCCGAGTTTCTTTACCATACTTATTGTAAACTTCGTTTATCCGCGCGACCATCACGTGTTTCTTCTTTTTAACCACAAAAATTACAAAAATAAACTTTTTTGCTTTTTTAAAACGCTAAATATGCTTCACATTCCATTTTTCGTAATTAGGTGTATTAATTTAGTCAAATTCGTGAGTTACCCCGTTTGGCACGTAAATGGTATTTCGACGTGTCGTTTACGTGCTAAACGTTATTTAAATATAATTTTAGTAAATGTAATTACAATAATTGTAAAGGGCAAGAAGGAGTCTAAGCACAATGCTAAGTTTTATTGTATACTCTTGTAGTATCTTAGGTTAATATAGTTGTTGTGTTGTGTTGTTTTTAATTCAGCATGAAACTGTCAATCTAGTCAAGTAGAGTTCCGTACCAACGGAACCGGATATACTCAATCAATTGATATTTCAAACGTACACTAAATAATGACACGTCTACGATTGATATTTTCATGCATTATGTGTTAGAATTACATTAATTTAGTGTACGTGCAATTAATTGTATAATTTAATGTCTATTTATAGGTGTGGTTTAACTAATTTAACTATCAGTAATGTACTTAGTTATTTGTAATTTGAGTAGGACTTTATCTAATCAATTAATTCATTTATTTACTAGGTAATTATTGGACGGAGATGCCACCGACAGATCGGTTCCAATACATTCACAAACTACAGTATCACGAATAAGGTCAGTAAATTCCGTTTTTTGATGAAAATTGCTATTTCGACTAAATTTGGCTACCCCATGCAAACAAAGACTAGAGATATTGAAGGGCCAAAACTCACAACTCAATTGATTATAGCAGATGGGGGAAGAAAGAGATGCAGATAATGCTACTAATTAATCTCAATGATTCCGCCTTAATAAGCAATAATACATTAAAGAAAATTTTATTCATGCGTGATCTGAACGAATCCGAGTATTTGCACTGTAGACCTCTGCGACTGTACCTGCGACTGAAAGCCACATGCATTGTGTACTTGACTGTACTTGCTAGTTAACTTCATAGTACAACAGCGAATTTTTCATAAGGGCCAATGAATGCCAAGTATTGCCAAGCCTCGCGGCGGAAGTCGACCAAAGCTGTGTGGAAATATATCCTTTGAACGGAGGTTTCACTGTTTTTTTAACCCGGGGAAAGCTCTGCACAGCTCCGGTAAATTTTCGATCTTATCCGAATGATAAAAAAATGAGTATTTTCTCGATGCGGAATGGAAATTGAAAGAATTAATGTAATGAAGAGCCGTCTATTACGGCTGTTACAATGTGTAACCTCCGTTTGTAGCAAAGTAACTGAGTACAACTGAGTAAAAAAAGTAACTGAGTTTCTCTTACTCAGTTACTTGAAAATATCACGACACTAATGTGTTGAAAATAGTGAAACACAAAACGTGTTTCCTATTTTCTGTTTCGCTGTGTATTGGAGTGACAGTGTGATCGCTCGGCAGAGTTCAGAGTTCATCGCATGAACTATATTTTCTACTTTCGTAAATGTAACGTCGTTGGCGCTGACTTTATTTTGTATACTAAAGTTAACAGCACGTTGGTTACATTAGTTTCGATTCTCGTTTCAAACGTTGTGTTCGAATATGTTTGTGTGAAAGAAAGAAAAAACGTCGTTTGAATCGAAACAAAAACACCAAATAATATTAACTCATCGACTTTTTAGATAATAAATAATATTAAATGCAAAAAGATATTTTGGAGTGGAAGTTAGTTCGTCGGTTAGATAGAGTAATGTCACTTACATTTTGGTAGGACGTTTTGCGCGTTACCCTCTTCTTTCGGTAATAATTATTAAAATAATAAAAAATAAATTTAATAATAGTGCTCAATAGTGTAGTGGGCCCTTGCCCAGTTTTAGAATCGTAACGGGAGAAGCAATAATAATGAATTGTGAATTTTTAAAATAATCCATTGACTCGCGGGTAATGACTTAATTACCTACTTAATATTTTTGTATGTATTTTAAATGTATACTGTAATTCATATCTTCATAGTTGTAAGTGGACGGCGCGCAAAATGTTGTACTTAGAATGATGCGATTAAATTTTTAATAGCTTTCTAATATTTAAATATCGTATTTCGATTTCGTCTCTTATACAGCGGCTATTTTTTTAAACTAGCTAATTACATCTTCGCTTGTATTCAATTAATTAAAATTTATAGGTTAATTCAATTACGATATGATTCAAATTACCTTTCAATTAAAAGCTAATAAAAGTTTAATCAGTTTGTCGTGTATCTGCAAGCTTGTTAAAAATAAGGTTGTAGATACAACGGTCAAGAAAACGAACCCCAGTAAGTGGCAAGGGAATTCAGACCTATTATCAGTAACATACGGCTACTTTTTGAACGGTGTTTTGACGCATTTTTTATGAAAATGAAAATGAATATTTAAAAAAATTTAAAATTTACTAAATAAAATTAATTGGCAACTCACAAACAATACTCTAAATACGCATAGGCTAATTGACAATGTGGCTGTGAAAATTAGCAAAATAAAATGTCACTCACGGTGGCGTTATATGACTTAAAATTAATAAATTAGGTCGAATCACAGAACAGAGAAACGCCAGAAGTGACTCGAAAATAAGACAACACAAGTGTCGAAAATAGAAAAACACAACACGTGTCTTATTTCACGTTTCAAAAATGACACGGAAACTAATATAGCCACTTCAAAAATGCGTCAAACAGCAAACCGTTTCTCTGTTCTCGGGTTGAAATCATGCACTCATACGTACAAACGTTCTCGACCCAGTGAAATTAACTTTTTGAAAAAGTCCTTAACGCTTCAAAACATGAGTGATGTCCAGGAATCGGTGATAGATAGTTGTATGAAGAAATGTGCAAGTAAAGTCTAGGCTGAACGTCACGTAAGCTTGGAAAGGCCTTGCTCGGCCACCGCACAAAGAAACCCGTGGCCGAGATATCCGCAATTCCAGTAGATAAGACACAAAACGAGGAAACTAAATCTTCCATAGGAAATAAAATACGTAAGTTTAAAACTTCAGCCGCGTGGAAATATTTCAATAGTGTGCCACTGCACTCGCGTCTAGTCAAATGCTCAATTATTTAAGCGTAAAGTGCAGTGCAGTGCTAGAAGCAGCACTCGAGGTCGAGGACTTGAAATATTGTCCACTCGGACGGCTCGAGACATCGACTAAATGTGTTACTATTACTTCATAAAGTCGGATTCCTAGTGAGATTACACTATGCACAGAAACCTTTTCTTCTGAGGGCTGTCCTGTCATAAAATTCTATAAAGACTCAATGCATTTGCTCATTCAGTACTTCCTCTTCTACTTTTTGAAATCCTTTCATATTTAGAACTAAGCCTAAAATTGTATTTTCCAGAATTTTATGACGAACAGCCGGTCTTCCCGCGACTCGCCCGTCGCTTACCTACGCACGATCATCGTCACGGATTTCAATTTACGATGCTAATTATTGCGACAAACGCCATTTCTCAAAGAAATACTAATGATACATATTAGAGTTTCTTTCGGAAACCAACAAGCTCCTAGCTTTAACCAACCTATAAATTAACTGCATCGTACAATGAAGTCTCCAAATCATCATAGACAGTGAAAGTAAGTGAAGCAGACTTTGAAATTAACTTAATCCTGGCCATTGAACGGATTCAAACACGTATCGGAATAAACGTAGCTTGACACACTCGTCGGGTAAACAGCAGATTGCAATAAATATGTAAATAAACATCAAGAGGCATCGGTCCAGCTTCGGATAAGCGAATTATTAAAGAAAATATATTATACCAATAGTTTCGAATTTAAAATTAAATAAAGTAATATCATATAATATCAATTTCACTGTCTATTTATTAGATTCGTTTTCGGTGTTGATTCCTCTTACTGCTTGAAGGTTTGTTCCCATTTCGTCTAGATATCTTTAGAAAACGATTTTAGAGTTCCGATGACGCGGGTCATATACAAACGATAGTACGGCTACGTTTTGTAACAATTTTATTATTCGTAAGCAATAACTTTTTCCTTAGTCAATAGTATCGAATAAGCAAATTGTCGACCCTGAAGTGTGTCTATGAATTTTAAAGCGCAGTGGGGACGAACTGCACGCAGAGTAGATTGTGATACCCTAGTGCATATTGTTAGTGATCATATACCATAATCTAACCTTTCCAGGTCGCGGGAGAGTTAGGACTCCCGTCGGCGTCGTCTCTCCTAAATCAAATTATAAATCAACATATAACTTCCCAATATTCGAGTGTAAGCTAGAAAATAATTTAGACAAAATGCATCGTAAGATAAGAATCTCAAAATAAAGTATTGAATAAGTATTTTACCAAACTTCAAAGTTAAGGTGTACTTAGACAATGAAAGCAATGATATTTATAATGATGATAATAAAATGAGATTATGAGATGCGGTCAGCCAATTTCCTTGTTCGTACTAGCTGACTTCAATTTGATACAAAATACGTATTTTATAAAATTGAAAAAAAAACCCAAAAAAAGTTTAAAAACAATTGAGATCTTCCGGTTTAAAATAATAAAAAAAAAATCAATGATGAAATTCATTTTTGTCTTTTTATGAATTATTGTAATAAAATTAAGAGTAGTCGTCTGTGTTGATCGTAACCGATTTAGTTAATATTGTACCTAAATGTTAGGTATTTCTATATTATACTTATTGTGAATTAAATAATTACCTCTATAGCTTTTGTGAGAAACTTTTAAGTTGCACAAGAAATAGTAGTAAAATAAGGTCGCATTATTTGGCTCGAACGCCTCGATTTTTCCATATTTCAAACTTTACAAAACTTTATCTTAAACATGAGACAATTCGATGTGAAGTTTGAAACATAGAAGAACTTTTAGGTGTCCAATGGCAAAGTTATATCAAATGTCAGACGAAATGCGAAAAATACGTAGTCACGTGTCGTGTTTTGCGTATTTTTCGTGCTTCAAAATGAATCTATTGATATCTGACAGTTTGATATGTTTGCATCTGCGGCTATTAATACATTTTTAGTGTCGTCAGTAGACTTATTATAAATGTTGTTCCCAATAATTTGTAAGATCGTGGTTTATGTGAAATTTTTCAATATGATGTCACTTGAGCCGCCGCGACGGGGCGGCAGTTTTGAAAAATTTCAACACGCCATTTTTGTTCGTCTAGAAATTTAAAAGAATACTCTTTCCTAAATTATAAGGCAATTATAACCAATATTTACACCTGTAGTGGTTACTTGGCTGTTTTAAGTAATTTATTCATTAATATTTTCACGTAATTTATGTGTCTATTTATAATTAACTTAATTTATTGGAATTAATTATAATTGAAATAATAAAAAAAGATGAAAATTCAAAAAACCTTTCTTCACTTATACAATAGTTTTACAATATGATATTTAATATCTCAATGGTTGTAACTATACATTTCTTGTTCTAAATATATTAAAACCCGACTTTTAGTTTATTTATTGACCCGCACGCGTCCTATATTTGTCCTGATCATTTATTGGAAAAACCTATATAAACATAAGCAACTATTGAGTTATTTAGTATTAAATCCCAAAATCTAAGTTAGGTACAACTTAGCATAGGACCTTAAAAATAGGAAAATAAATAATTTAGTTGCGTAGCAGAAGAAAGAAAAGGATAGCAGCTACTTTAGAAGTCACTAACATGGGTAGTATTATATACGAAAGGTCTCGACGAAAGTAATTAATTCATATAAAGGCATCTATACTAGTTTGTAGTGGTAGGGCTCTTTTGCAGAGCCCGCCTGGGGAAGTACCACACCTTTGCCAGTTATTCCACCGCCAAGCAGTAATGTGCAAACATTACTGTGTTCCGGTTGGAAAGGCATTGTTTCCAGTGAAATTACAGGGCAAATGGGAGATTAAACAACTTATATCTCAGGGTGACGAGCGCAGTGCTGTGACGCGCAGGGTCTTGAATTCTGCGAATTCAAAATTCTGGGTGGCGCAGACCTGTTATGGGCAAACGTGACGTTTGACATCAGGCGAGCGATTTGCTCGTCTCGTATTAAATACATAATATTAATTACATAAAAAAAAAGAAAAAAAAAGGTAATACTATGAACGGTAAAGTTTGTATGTATGTCTGTAGAGTAACCTCTCTAAACTAAAGGTCGGTTTTAGTCTCACTAAAGAATAGCTACACTATCCCTGAATGCAGGCCATTAATTCGACTGCCCCTACGTACAATACCGAAACTACAAACGGCAGTTTAAAGTCAAACCTGAATTTCCTAAAGTTTTCCCTAGTTATAATCGGTACAATAAAAAAATCAATTGAAAGCTGAAGTTGAAATGAAGTTTCCATACTGTACGTAAGAGCAGACGATTCATAGCAAACCTGTTAGGCCAAAGACCGAGCAGCACCAGGCACCAACTCCCTGGCAACAGCTGGGTATGAATACAAGAACATTATTTTTACAAAACAAAAAACAAAAACCGACTTCAAAAGACCGACTATTGAGTTATTCATCTATTTGTCGCGCACGTACTTAATGCAAATTTAAGACTTATATGGTTTTCTCATGGATACCATTATCAGAACTGGACGAAATGGGACCAAATGGGAAGCGTCAGCTTTCTAATAAAAAAAAAAGAATCATCAAAATCGATTCACCCAGTCAAAAGTTATGAGGTAACAAACATAAAAAAAAAAAAAAAAAAAAAAAAACATACAGACGAATTGATAACCTCCTCCTTTTTTGAAGTCGGTTAAAAAGCTATAGTAACATAAAAATTACTTTAAAATACTAAGTAAAGGATAGAATAAAATAGATCACGACGAAAGAAGGTCATTTATACCCACCAGGTAATTTTTTTTTTTTTGGTTAATAGCAAATAAATTTCATTGATGAAAGCTATAGTAAAATAGATATCTACTACTTATATAGTTACAATTTACAACAAAGTATCACGATAAAAGTAAATAATATTTACTCATAGCAGATAAGTACCTATATTTTACTGTTAGGAGCCATCGTAAAACAGAAACTAGTATCAAAGTTACAACAAGTTAGTTATGAACTAAGTACATACAGGGTTATTCATAAAGGGTATGCTAAGCCGAAAAGGGCTTATAGTACTCATCATTATGAACAACTTTTACTATAGTCAGCTGTTCCATACATTTTGTCGAGTGTCATTGACATTTTTCTATGGAACAGCTGATTTTTTTTCGCGAATTTCAGGTTGGTCCCATAGTAAAAGTTGTTCACAATGATGAGTACTATGAGCCCTTTTCGGCTTAGCATACCCTTTATGAATAACCCTGTATATAAGGACTAATTTCTTCTCCAGACGTATTGTATGCAGGACATAATTATGTAGGTATGTGAATCCAGCCCGCACTTGGCAGCGTTGTGGAATACGGCCTAATCACCTTTCGAGGGTAGACCTGTATCCCAGCAGTGGGAGGATTAGAGGATTAAAGGTTGGGAATGATGATGATAAGAACCAAAAGAAAGTAATAATTAATTGAAAGACAAATTGACAGAAGTAATTATAATACCCTCGGTCTACGAAGCACTTCACATTGCTGAGGACAGGAAACGCTGACGCAACATCGTTACAGAGAGGCTACTTAGAGGTGGTTTGACCCTCAGACACGAGGAGCACGATTTCTAGAGGAGGTCTGTATCTAATAACAGGAATCACACAATCTGCGCCCCGCAGTTTCACCCGCTCTCCTACTAGATAACGGAATGAAAAGTAGCCTATATGTTAAACTAAATGCTAACCAATGTCATGCAAAATTCATCCAAATCTGATCAGTTTTTGCTTGATTGAGCAACAAACTCTCTTTAGGAGAGGCCTATGTCCAGCGGTGGGCAAATATACGATACTGATGATTATGAGTAACAAAAATCCAAACATAAACTTTCACATTCATAATATTAATAGGATAATGAAATCCCTGTCAACGCCTGTTTCGTTTCATTTTCATAACCGAAAATGGAACAACACAAATAAGCAAACACATGTTGCATTTCACCTAATTTTCATAGTTTTACGAACCGAAAAGAAAAAGTGCTAAATATTATAAAAACAAGTGTGTCAAGTCACCCTTAACGCTACCCTCGGCTCCCCCTGGTGTAAAAACAAGGGTGCGTCGAGTGCCATTGTGCATTTAATGACAGGCCTGCCATACGCACTTGCACACTCGCGGCTGTCACCTTTCGCACAGGTATTGGTAAAAAAAGGCATAGAATGGGCAGGAGGTTATTAAGTTTATTTGATAGTGTATTTTTACCCGTTTATTTATCCTGCCAAAAAGGGTTGCTTTTCGGATGTAATATTTTAAAATTTATCTGTTTCTGTGACCTCCTGCCGCCTTAAGGAGTTGATCGATTTTGTTTTACGAGGAGTCGTTAGAGTTGTAAAGACTTATGCTACATTTTGTGGTCGGTTTTTTTTCCAAGATAATTGTATTAATATAGTTTTGTTACCAAAATCTAATCACTTAAGACCGTAAGATTCGGATCTTTTCATGTAAATTGTTAAGGAAAAAATGAGCAAGCTACCAGACCCATCGACTGCTCCGGACACTGCTCCTGACTCCTATTTTAAAACATCAATCAGTACCTTTAACACAACACCTATAGCAAAATAAATAGCGTGTAAATTAAAACTACATATTTCTATCAAATACTATTAAAGTTCTTTGCAATAGATGTAAGTACAGACTATTTTCTCCTCAAAGAAGCCCGGAGCGGAGCTTTCAGACAGGTAACTGTAGATGTTGTTTTCCTATATTTCTCAAGATGAAAAATGTAATATCAATATAACGCAGATCGATTCAGACGTAGAAGGCAAGAAACAGCTACGAAAAGAACTGTGTAACCGTTCTATCGCATGTAGACTTCAACGAATAAGAGAGAGACGGAGATGTCTCGCTTCGGAGGGCTTCAAAGCATTCTCGCGGAGACTAATTTCAAGCAAATAGGTACTTACAAAATGCGTCGCAAAAGAGCTTTTTCATTTCTTGCGAATTGACAAAACATCTTAGGAGTCAACAGAATTTAGCTTCAGAAATTTTGACAAGCGGAAAACTAAACTTTAGGTTTCTGACAAACGGTACGTTGCTTTTTGCGATTGATCAAGAAAATATTCAGAAATACTTAGTTAGAAAAGAGGGAGACTGTCTAGACAAAATAGCCTCAGGCAATTTTAATTAGTCTTAGTCTTTTGTTTGGTGAGCAATAAAGATAAACCTTTATTATTCTACCCCAAAATACTAAATTCGATGTCTGAATCTATTTCACTTCATCATTATCTACAGTCTTCTTTGTCTGATTCGATGCGAGATCTACAATGTTTCGTCTCAGTAATACTTTTTATGCCATAGATGGCGAACAAGCAGGCGGGTCTGTCGGAAATCGATCACCGTCGCTTGGATACCTGTAACACTGGAGGCGACACGGAAACGTTGCCGACCTTTTAAGACTCTATTAATAGCCCTTTTAAGAACCCTGTGTTGTAGTTACTTAGAAAAACTAAATAAATAAGATACTAGTTGCACCCGGCGGTTTCACCCGCTATTTTTTTTTACCTCTAAACCTTCCCTGAATTATCATAAATATAATAATATTATAAAGAGGAAAGATTTTTATTTTTGTATGTTTGTGTGGAATAAACTCAAAAACTACTGGACCGATTTCAAAAATTCTTTCACCATTCGAATGCTACATTATCCCAAAGTAACATAGGCTATATTTTTTTTTTTTTTTTTTTTACCCACAGCGAAGCGTGGCAAGGAACAGCTAGTCATAAATATTTCAAGATCAAAATTAGCGAAATCGGTCTCGAGTTATAGCCAGACAAACGAACAGCGATTCATTTTTATCTATAAGGTTATTCATAAAGGGTATGCCAAGCCGAAAACGGATGAACAACTTTTATTATGGGA
The DNA here is from genome assembly GCA_949125135.1 of Alcis repandata. Classification (NCBI taxonomy): domain Eukaryota; kingdom Metazoa; phylum Arthropoda; class Insecta; order Lepidoptera; family Geometridae; genus Alcis; species Alcis repandata. Next base: position 9,607,394 of record OX421245.1, on the reverse strand, counting down.
CAACAAAACAGCTGTTCCATAGAAAAATGTCAATGACACTCGACAAAATGTATGGAACAGCTGATTTTTTTTTCGCGAATTTCGAGTTGTTTCCATTGTAAAAGTTGTTCATAATGATGAGTACTATGAGCCCTTTTCGGCTTAGCATACCCTTTATGAATAACCTTGTATAAGATGATAAAGGAAATGTACTAAGATCTCAAATCAAAGTTTTATAATTGGGTTTTTACACAAAAATTTCCAAAAAATCTTCGTTGCGTATTCGATAGACAATTTATGACAAAGGAAGCCACGCCCCGGACGTACAGGAAGCTATATTTTTCAAACAAATATTAATAAAAAACCTTTGTTTCGGTAAAAAGAAAGACCTACATATTACACCGTTCGCTCTTGTCTAGTGCGAATTTTTCTTACACTTACTATCATATCTTCTTCTCTTAATTATAAAAATGAATCGCTGTTCGTTTGTCTGGCTATAACTCGAGAATGGTTGGACCGATTTCGCTAATTTTGATCTTGAAATATTTGTGGAAGTTCAGGGAAGGTTTAAAAGTAAAAGAAAAATCAAAACAGCGGGTGAAACCGCCGGGTGCAGCTAGTACGAAATAATTATTTTTGTACTAGGGCTACATAATATGCAGCAGATACATCCACGCTATAGACAAGGGAAAAATCGTGACTAAGCACACATGGTCCGCATTATCCACGGACCCATTCACGTCTTCGGACCCTCATTTTTACCCCAAAACAACATCAACCGTGACGGTGACGTCAGGGGTGAGGTTATCGACCCCAGGCCCCGGGACCCCGGGGTAAGCGACCTCGGAATTGAGGGTACGTTTTTGTTATAAAGTTTCTATTTCACTATTTGATAGAAAGGTCCGAAATTGTCTTGGGGTAAGAGCTGGAGGTATCGATTTTGCAAATGAAAAATTTGATTGAAGAAGCTGCAAAAGTTTGTTAAGCTTATGATCGCAGATTACCAATACAGATACCGCATTACAAAATCATTGTTTCAATATTTTTATTTTTTAAATCTTTATTTTTATTTATTACATAGAGGTTTTTGTCAGTGACTATTATACTACCCCTGTAGCAAACATGATACTTGAGTTACTTATATCAAAGCATGTTCCGATCTTCATGTTTTGTTTAGGATAAGGATAGATGGCAGAACTAAGAATTTTTTTCATTGGCTAGCCACATATGTCGCGGGGAGAAGCTAGTTGTTTTAAAACCCTTTTCCATTATTACTCTCCGTTTTCTATCGTCAATGTATACTCTTCGTCTTAAGATTGCTCAGAAGAGATCGTTCGTTGCGATAAGGCCACCAGTTGATGTATCAGTTTTTGCGTTATCTATTTGCTTGTAATTTCTGGTTAGAACAATAAAGAGTTAAAGATCAATGATGGTGATTTTATAATGATGATGCGCTAAGATAAACGTCTTGAGTGCGGAATCTATAAGGAATAATCTATTGTTAATATTGTTATACTACGTTTAGTTAGTGTGAGTAACGTTTTTCTATAGTTAAGGGAGTTCAAAGTATTCTCGACATTGAAATGAAAGAGAAGCCAGAAAAATCAATAATTTTAAATTAATTTTTTCTATACGGGGAAAGAAAAAAGAGTGAAGAAAGAGTATGCCAAGCTGAAGAGGGCTCTTAGTACTCATCATTATGAACAACTTTTACTATGAGACCAACTTTGAAAAAAATCAGTTGTTCCATCCATTTTGTCAAGTGTCATTGACATTTTTGTATGGAACAGATTTTTCTTTTCGCGATTTCGGGGTTTATCCCATAGTAATAATTGTTCTTAGTGATGAATACGTTGAGTCCTTATCGGCTTAGCATACCCTTTCCTTATAACTCTGTATAGTTCACTGAAACCTCAATACTTCTTACAACATGAAATTATCGTTTCATACCTTTCAAGAAATAACTTCACCCCACCTCTGAAATAATATATGATCGTTTATGGCCTTGAGCTCTTCATCGTCGGAAAATCGCTTTCAAAGAATCTTTTTTTTCCAAAATATTGTTACGTGATATCAGAATCAGAACTTATCTGTAAAGATGACTGTTCTTTTGAAAACTACACTCCTAAATAGCAGCCTTGGCAAGGTGCGCCGAACCACAACCAAGACTTGGCAGACAAGCCTGAAACCATAGGGTAATTTTACCCTTTTTTGCTCTCGAAGCACTATTGTGAAAAACTAATTATATATGTATACTAGCGGCTCGTCCCGGCTTCGCACGGGTAGACACTACAAATTGAGATTTAAAAAAAAATAATAATAATAATCTAAAATCTAAAATCTAAAAACTATCCTATCTGTTAAGTTAGATCGAACTACACACGGTGTGCAAATTTGATTGAAATCGGTTAAGTAGTTTAGGAGTCTATAGCGGACAAACAACGTGACACGTAATTTATATATGTATACTAGCTGACTCGACAGACGTTGTCCTGTCAAAAGCCATTGCGTAACTATAGCAACCGTAGTATGTTGATGCTAACTTGTCAATTTATAGTAAAAATTATCAGTCGACTATAATTTGAGATTTAAACTATCCTATCACTCAAGTTGGATCGAACTGCACATGGTGTGCGAATTTTATTATAATCGGTTAAGTGGTTTAGGAGTCAATTGAGGACAAACATTGTGACACGAGATTTATATATATTAAGATTAAGAAGATTAGAAAATAAGTTTTTTTTTAAACAAGCTTTTACTGCATTGTCATCAGAGTTACACACGTGTACCAAATTTCAGCTCAATCGGACATCGGGAAGTGGTTCAAACTTGAATTGGACGGTTGCAAGACTCCACCAGAACAAACATGGTTACATACATTGCAAGTTAAATAAAAACTTACTAACAAAAAACTTCAGATACCGAGAATAAATTGAACTCCGCTCGTATATTTATTGTGGCTTCAAAGTTGGTCCCATTAAACTTTTAACTAGCTGTGCCTTACAATTCCACCCGTTCCTACAGCAGGGGTGGCGAACCACTGACACGCTACAAAATATTTTAGGCACGCCACCACCCAATTATCACTAGACAAAATTATTTAAAAGCACGTCTAAAGTCTAATTAAACATTTCTTTAGAATAATTTGGCACGTTGATTGTTGATTCATAAAGGTTTGCCACCCCTGTCCTACAGAACCAGTTAGTTTTTCCGGGATAAATCAAATTCTAAATTTCATCTAAATTAGCTCAGCCTTTTTAGGTGACAAACATTCCAACATTCAAACTTTCACATGTAAAATGTTAGTAGGATATATGAGGATAATTATGATCTCCTTTCAGCTTTGTTCAATCAGCGGAAATCAAATAACAATCAAAATTTACTGTTTTTATAAAAATGTTTATTCGAAATTGGCATCTAAAACTAATAACATAAGGCTCACTTACATAATCAACGTCCGTTCACCAAAGTATTACACACACTACACGTAAACCTTTCTTTACCTGTAACAAAGAAAAAATATATAAATAAGAAAAAATATATATATTTTAGTAGCTTACTTACTCCTCCGGCACGTACCTCTAGACTTTTAAATATATGTTTTTTATAAAAGTGGCTAAGAGCGAGACGGACTCCCGCACAAAGGGTTCTTTACCATTATCTATAAAAACCGCAAAAAAGAAACACATTAAATCATTTGTTGTATGGGATTAATAAATATTATTTTTTTTAGTCTTTGTTGTTATAGCAGCAACAGAAATACATCATCTGTGATAATTTCAACTATCTAACTATCACGGTTCATGAGATACAGCCTGGTGACAGACGGACGGAGGGACAGCGGAGTCTTAGTAACAGGGTCCCGCTTTATTATTTTTGTAAAGAACCCTAAAAACAAAATTAAAATCGGTTCATCCGTTCCGGAGCTACGATGCCACAAGAAGACACAGACACGTCAACCTTAACACCCGGTCGTTTTTGCGTCAGGGTTTAAAAACAGCAAGTTACTTACCCTGATGGCAGGCCACGTGGCTCCGCAGCGCGCGGATGCTGTCGAACTGGCGGCGACACACGCGGCACCGGTAGTGGTAGCCCACCAGCTGGGAAACATGGAAAAAAATGTTTTAGAATGGCCAAATTAATACCTTTCATTTGATACTCCACATGGCCACATGTTTTGGCTTTAAAATTTTAGGACCCGATTTTCATGTAAAGAAAGACCTATTTCTCAGCATTTTTTTTTTCTAAAACTTGTAGCGGTTGACATTATCTAGCGTCATGCCAAATTTCAGACCGCTAGCTTTTATACTCGTAGTTTATGAGATAATTGGCTGTGACTTACAGACGGACGCACGTACGAGTCTCGCCATAAGGGTTCTTCCTCGAAGGAGGTTCAGAACCCTAAAAATTATGACTTGAGTGTCAAACTCCAAATAATTTATTTTCAGACACAGTTTTGCTTTTACTATTTATTTACTAATAACTAAAACAAACACAATGATCTAAGATCTACAGGATTAATAAGATTTATGCTAAGCCGAAAAATCCTCATAGTACTAATCTAATCATTAAAAACAACTTTTGTTATGGACCAACCCTGAAATCGCGAAAAAATCAGCCGTTTCATAGAAAAATGTCAATGACACTCGACAAAATGTATGGAACAGCTGACGCTTCGCCATTTCAACACGAACGCTATAGAAAACAAAGACAATCTTTTTTCTATAACGATTGCGATGATAGATTTGCAACTTGGCACGGGGCTGGATTGGCTTTAAAATGAATGGAGCCAACTCTGAAATCGCGAAAAAAAACAGCTATTCCATAGATTTTGCCATTGGCATTTTCTTGTGTAGCAGCTAATTTTTTCTTTTCGAATCGGTCGCATAATAAAAGTTGTTGATAATAATAAGTACTATGAGCTTGTTTCGGCTTAACATACCCTTTCCTCATATACCCAACAGTGGGTCAATACAGGCTGATAATGATGATGATGATATACGTACATCAGCCAACAATGCAGAGATGATCCTCTTGTATCTCGCGATGTCCTGCGCGGAGTGTGTCTTGAAGTGTGTGAGCAGGTTGTACGCGGTCACACACGTGCGGCCACACACGGGACACACTACACACTCTGCGGACAACGGACATGTTATAATTAAGCTTGTAACCAATCATATCTTTGACACTGGAGCGGTTGTGCCAGCAGCCCAGAGCCTCGCTCCGTTAATTTAACCAATTATTTCTGTTCAAATGAACGTTAATTATTATTAAAAATTCACTAGCTGCCACGCGGCGGTTGCAATCGCTGTTTTTTTTAAACCTTCCCTGAACTTCCACAAATATTTCAAGATCAAAATTAGCGAAATCGGTCCAACCATTCTCGAGTTATAGCCAGACAAACGAACAGCGATTCATTTTTATATATAAGAAGATTAATTCATTGGAAATATTCATTACAGGAATACATTTAAGGAGCTGGGTTGGCTCGGGTGATCGCTGGCAAGAGGGAAACGCACAATGCAGCCTTCGCGGGACCTGTTACCCCCATTCTGAATAAGTATTATACCTATAGCCCAGCCGAATTAGACAAGAACCGAACCAAACCCAGGAAAAAATATAAGTAGAATTTTTCCTTCGGAATTCGTTAGAGGGGGTCACTGGGAGTCTACATTTCGTTTTTCGAATTCCCAGTGGTCTTGCATTTTTCGCCATCTTGATTTTAAGGGTGGTTTTTTAAATAACTCGTTTATTTTCAATTTTACACGAAAAATGGTTAGAACCAAAGTTGTTTGAAATTGAATGTCCTACAATTTCTGTCCTCATCAATTTTTTCGTAGGATCGATATTTTTCGATCGAGGGGGTGGAATTGTATTAGCGCATTATCACTTGCATTATCATTGAAATTTGCAATATTTTAAAATAAATTGTTGTTTCGATAGAGTGGTCGTATGGTAGGGACATTAGAGCATTTAAAATTGGAATGTAAGTTGTAAAACAAAAAAAAAAAAAATATTTCGATGCTTGCCTCACCTCTTTTCCGGGTGTTAAATGAAAAAATATCGATCCTACGAAAAAATTGATTAGGACAAAAATTGTAGGAAATTTAATTTCAAACAACTTTGGTTATAACCATTTTTTGTGTAAAATTGAAAATAAACGAGTTATTAAGAAAACAAAAAACAACCCTTAAAATCAAGATGGCGGAAAATGCAATACCACTGGGAATTCGAAAAACGAAATGTAGACTCCCAGTGACCCCCTCTAACGAATTCCGAAGGAAAAATTCTACTTATAATTTTTCCTGGGTAAAATAACAATTCGGCTGGGCTACTAGTTTATTGTTAAATATGGTGAACTAAAGATTATGTGAAAAACGAAGTAAGCATTCGATAGAAAATAAAAACCAACAAACAGTCAAATTGAGAACCGTCTCCTCTTTGGAAGTCGGTTAAAAATGTACGCCATTATCGCCCGTAGGAGAGTTTAAGTCAAAGTTGTGCTAAAGGCACACTGATGTTAAACGTCACGTTTGCCCATAACAGGTCTGCGTCACCCAGAACTTTGACCTCCTAAACTTTAAGTAAAGAGATTAAACATCTTATATCTGCTCATATCTTGCTTATATCTTATATCCTATATCTTGCTCGTCTCGTCTCTCAATAACAAAACAAAAAAACCTCCTTCAACAAGTGTTGTGAACAATAAAGAGTTTATCTATCTAAGTAGTAGTGCAGCACTGAGCACTGAGCACTGACTGGAGGCCCCCCGCCTGAGCTCGCGCCACGAGGCCTGGTAGCAGCGCGCGCACACGCGCACCGCGGCGCGCTCGCGGACCAGGCGCGCCGGCGGGGGCTCCGCGCCCGGCCCGGCCTCCTCCGACCAATTCTTGCTGGAATGGTATTATACTAGTTCATTGATAAAGTCTTTAGAAAGTTATTATATTGTTTTTGTTTTTTATTAATATGCATTTACCGTTTGTCAATTAACCCGTAAATAGCTGACACGGATTCTTGTGGATTGTATATTACCAGGGCTTCGCCATCCTTGTGGGTCTCCTGAAAACATCACATTATCAATAAAGTATGTTAATTAACATAACAACAACAATAGCAATGTAACAACATAACATAACATGACATCAACAATTATAATAGTGGTAGAATTTATTTTCTTATTTTTTGGATAACCTATGATCCTTTGCTGTCCCACTTTTGAACAAAAGTCTCCTCAATCTCTTTGCAAATGGTGCAACGGTAAATTAAACCAGTCTTTCATGAATAGGTCAAGGTATTGAGCCTATGTTTCTTGCTTTCCTCTGCTATGGCACCAACTACATGATCCTCATGGCCTATCTGTCAGGTAGAATCCTGACCTTATCCTCAGCTTACTGCAAGAAGTCATTAACACTTCACCTGCTGCTAATAATCACATGCGTTTGTGTTTTTCCGCACAGTTGTATTGAAAGTAGGCTTCACGCGCCTGGCGTGTGTAGCCGCATTCGCGTTGCACAAGGAAAACACAAGGTATGTGTCTTCAGCAGTTAAAGTGTTAACTGCATAATCAGTGTCAGGCTGGACGCAAGTTCGAGTGAAACACACTTATGATCATTCCTTGAAAAAGATCATGGAATGTAATCAAAACTGGTTGCAATATCCAACTCAATAAATTTGAGTGTTCCAGTGTTAATTATAGCCAAAAATATGTCAAAATAAAACCATGTTAGCTATCATAGCAAAACAGTGGCTTTTTGCAGTTAATGACTTCTTGCGCTAATCCGACAATATGCTCTATTCAAACTCATTTTAGTTTGGCAGCTTTTATGGAAACAGTTCTGATTAAACTTTCTAATTTGTATAAGTTCTTAGAGGACAGCTTACCTTACTCAAAATTAGTTCAGTGATGGTTCTTTTGCCCAGCTGTGGTCGGTGAGGTAGTAGTATGTAGCTCGGTATGGCCTTTTTCTCCCTGTAGCGCGGCAACACACACTGAATTATCTCCGACTTCTTGTCTTTATCTTCATTTTCTACGCTCAGTTTACTCCATATTGAAGTTTCAGTTTGACCTGGAAGTTAATTTTTGAAAGAAATTAGGTTACATACTTTTTTTTTCATTTTTTGATTCAATAGATGTCATCATTTTTGCCCAGGTTGTTCTCTAATTGACAGAGCAAAGCAAGGTCTCACAGTCTATCCAAACAAATCGTTATTTAGCAGTAAATGTAAGCATATGGTGATAGATAAGGCAGCAAAATAAATGAATGAATACTTGCCTGTCTGCTTGTTTACAGAGTTTTTGAATATGGCCAGTCTTACAGAATGCTTGATACGTCCTTGTTCAGGCTTCAACAGAGCGTCACAGTTCTTGAAATGCTCCAAGCACACATTATTCCAGTTTGTCAAACGTTTCCTATCACTGTCCTCCGCTTTAATAGCCCTCACAGGCAGACATAATGGGTCGTCAAAGTCAGGTATTTGTATATTTAACATTTTTCTTTTTAAAAATAGTTCTTGCACAGATGGTTGATATAACTGTGGATGTTTATTTATTTTTAAGTAAGACCTGGTGTTCGGTGGAGTAGTAAAATGATGTCTTGTTGGTTTAAAAGGCCTCGATGCTCTTTTTTTGGCTGGTGGCGGGCTGGGAGGGCTCTGCGGGGGCTCGTCACTAGGCTCGTATTCAGAATCGTCTTTTACCTTTTTCCGCTTTTGAGAGGCAGCCCCCCAATCCCGACGCTCAACCAAAAGGCCAAGTCGGGGTTGGAAAGATACAGGCATTCCCTTAAGAGCTGAAGCAGTACTGGGTAAGGTGCGGACGCATTGCTGCACGATTTCGGCGTCCTCATCCAAGCATTCAATTTCACCTTCTAACTCATCCATTGTTTTGTGGCTGAACTTACAAAACGTCTGCTTAATTTATGACTGATAGAAAATAGTTATCCCCTAAAATTAACGCTTTGAAATATTTAAATAAATCACTTTTTCTTAAACAAACAAAGTTAAAGTTTCATTCGCTCCGCACAGTCACAATCTTCAATAGGAGACGATAATGATACGACCACGATTTTTACAGACACCGCTAAGTACGGCCAGTTTTGTACAGCCCGTTTTTCAAAACATGGCTTTGAAAAATCGGGTTGTGCAAAATTGATCGCGTAAAATTGCCTGTACCAATTTTGCACGGGCCGATTATGTACAGGCCGTTTTGTACGGCCAGTTTTACAAAGGCAAACAAAGAAAAGAAAACCGTAGACTCACATAGAATCAACTTGCCCACTGCCATGCCTCGTTTGTTGCTTTCAAGTAGAGAAATAATCGATCTGTTTTTCTATTTTAACCATGAAATATGTATGTGACTTAAGTTATTTTATATTTCAGTCCTGAAATTGATTTTTGTTGCTAAATATAATATCTCCATAGTCGAACTTGATTGTAAGAATTCGTATTCACACACAGTAAACGAAGCTTTCATATCGACATTTAGTTTGCCATGTACACGGAAAATGGGCTGTGCAAAACTGCCTGTATAAAATTTGCACGGCCCATTTTGTATGGCCAATTATGTACAGCCCGTTTTTCATGTACATGGCTTCGTAAAATCGGTCCGTACAAAATCGGGCTAAGCAAAAATTACCGTAATTATTTGTAGTGGTAGGGCTCTTTTGCAGAGCCCGCCTGGGGAAGTACCACACATTTGCCAGTTATTCCACCGCCAAGCAGTAATGTGCAAACATTACTGTGTTCCGGTTGGAAGGGCATTGTTTCCAGTGAAATTACAGGGCAAATGGGAGATTAAACAACTTATATCTCAGGGTGACGAGCGCAGTGCTGTGCCGCGCAGGGTCTTGAATTCTGTGAGTTCAAAATTCTGGGTAGCGCAGACCTGTTATGGGCAAACGTGACGTTTAACATCAGGCGAGCGATTTACTCGTCTCGTCACTCAATTACATAAAAAAAAAAAATAAAAAAATAAACCGTACAAGGCTCAACTCACTTCAATGGCTTGACACTGACAACTCGTTTTTAACGTCTGACTTTGAGTGGATGATGATCATAGATTTATTACCTAAAGATAGAGCCAAAGTGTAACCGCACATGCGACAGCTATATTCTTGAAATAATGCCAGGATAGGAATGCTTCCCCCATCTTAAAGGAAACAATTTCATAAAATATTTCTAATCTTTATACTTCACAAAATAAAACATTGTTACACAGGGATATAAGGAAAGGATATACAAGCCGCAAATTGCTCATAGTAGGAAAAAGTCTAATATTAGGAAAATAACTACTAGTATATTAATCTACTCATAATTATGAACATCTTTTATTAAATAGGCAATCTTGCGATTGCGAAAATAATGTACCTTATCTTAGTTTTGGGTCAGCGGGAAATATGAAATAGTCCAAGAAATTAATTATGTGTTAATTTATTGGGTACAATCCTGGGGAAACATAATTCACAACCTGGCAGCTACAAATCGTAGACGGCTCAAGTAATAACTATTATTCCTAATCTGTGGTTTGCCCACCTTGGCACGGTTACAGCGACGGGGACAAAAAATGAAAGGTCTGTCTCTCTTTTTCAACCGTGTTTTGGCACTTGCCATCTTGCTCTTTTTTACAAAGTAGCTGTTATGGTTCTGTCTGTTAGTCTGAGATGATGATCGATGTCTTCGATGTCAAAGATTTTGCTTAGGGCTATGCCAGACTTTACTGCAACGTCTGCAACTAGCGTGCGTAAAACATTTTTAACAAGAAAATCACAATATCAATTATGGTTCCCTTAATTTTAAAATAATATTTGATTCCTAAATCATGTCCTAAATAATACACTTTACGTTAAAAGTTCTTTTCTTTTTTATAAATGTTTGCCAGACCATAGATCCTTAAGCCTATGCGTATGACATTTGTGTATTTTACAGGTTTTAAAGCATAAACAGACGCTCCGATTCGGTTGGTGCCAACCATCCGACCACGACCAAATCGGAAAGTGAAGAGAGCGGTCGGTACGACATAATTATTATTAATATTGGTTGGACGTGGTCGGATGCGCCGGCGATCCGACCAAACCAAATTCCTATCCGGTCCAACCAAATTGGAACGTTTGGAAGCTTTGTTCCGACCAGTGTTGCCAATTTAGCGACTTAGTCGCTAGAACTGGCGACTTTTGCTCAAGTCTTAGCGACTAAAATAAAGTTTTGACGACAAAAATTGTTTAGCGACAAATCTGGCGACTTTTAGAAAACCAATTATCAACCAATTACCAATCATTCGAAGATATGTTCGGAAATCTTCATCATCCAATTCCCTAAGGAGCCGCATATGACTGTAATATTCTCTATTTCTATGGTAGAATATAGCCCATTCTCTTCGTTTTTGTAGCGGTGCTGTAGCATTCCCTTGGTTCCTTTTGTAGCGGTGCTGTAGCAACAATGGTTGCTGCAACCAACTCTATTTTAGCATTTTTAGATAGTACCGGTGGCATGATGTTTATGCATCGACGATCGACGGCATCAGGTGGCAAGACGTCCGTTCACTACTTCATAGCAAAGTCAAGTCAACTGACGGCTGGAAGGCCAACCGTCGGACAATCTGTAGCAATGTTGGAATGGTTGCTATGTCGGTTAGTCGGTTCCAATATGGCTGGCACCAACCGAATCGGAGCGTCTGTTTATGCTTTTAGAACACATCATGAACTAAAACTGGCATAGACGACGACTAATAAAAAAAGAAGAAATCAACAATATGTCGGATAGGTTCGTATTTTTGTATTTTTGCGTGATTTTAATTGTTTTTACCATAATATTTTACTACAATTAACGTCATTGCTCCCCTAATTCTTTTGATTATCAGTGGACTTAAAATACTTCGCACAAAACGTCTCAAAAACCATTGGAATAGTGAACGCTTGTGCATGCGTTCTGCACAGCTTTTCACAATTAAAATGTTTATTTTACAGTGAAGACTTACTTGGAGACGATTTCGATCAAAGCCTCGCAGAATACAACCTCGGTAATGAGGAAGAGGAGCAGCTTTTGGCTGACGATTATGAAGGTGGTGGTCCTCAAAGTCCTCAAAATGTTCCCGTTTCGATAGACGATGGATACTCAGGAGCCGTAGAAATGATTCCTAACGATTATACTAGTCGTGCCATGGAGTATGTGCCCCCGGTAAGTCTTTTATCGATCTAATTACCAGTATTTAGCTTCCTATTATTAGAATACACAATATTATGACTAGGTCTAAGGTGCTAAGTGATGATTAGGTCAATAAAGTGAAAGTTACAAACAGCCTCATTAATTTTATATTGTTTTTTATGCTACAATTTGTACAGTTCGGCCCTATCATTAAGTTCATAGATAATCCATTGTGATGGTGGTTAAACTAAAAACGATATTGATACTAAACCTACAAGTTTCGCAACAATTAGTTGGTTTGAGAAATGTGTAAATTCCCAACATAGATTCATTATTGTAGGCATTTGTAATCACTTGCCAGCCAATGCTGTACATGCCCGTGGCGGAGCTGGAGTGTGTAGTACCCAACATGATAGTGGAGGTGCCCAACATGCCGCCACCGAGCTATGCACCCGAGATCAGGCATTACGAGCCAGAACATGCCGTGAACTTGCCGCCACCGAGCTACGAACCCGAGATCAGGCATTACGAGCCAGAACATGCTGTGCCACCCGCTATAGTGAGTACAACTAAATAGAAACTAATAAGACCTGGGCCCATACCATGACCTCTAAAAACAATGATGGTTATGTTTTGTTTCTGATGCTGCGCGGCCGCAAATCGTATCGCGGCGCAATAAGGTTCATAGTTGTGCAGAAGTGCCAGAAGTCCTGGGTTCAATCCCAGCAGGGAATGCGTAAATGGATATGAATTCGGTCATGGTACGGGCCCTGTGCTGATGTCTGCTTGGTTTCATTCAATTTTCTAAGTAATATGCACAATAGAGCTAATAAACTCTTGACGAATGCTGTTTAAATCTTCTGTAAGGAATCCTAAAAGTCTATGATGGTGATAATAATTTACCAATTATATTTTGGTGTCTGTAATCTGCAAAGCCTGACTATGTGATCCAAATTTTAGCAGTGCTCTTCAGATATTGGTTGTATATTGTATATTGTATAGTATTGTATATTGTATTTATTTCATAATATGTCAGATTACACGTCAATCATAATATAATTAATTCTTACAATAATGTAAAAAAATTATATAGCATAGAATACAATTCAATTAAATTAAATAATAAATGAGTTAATTAATTAATTAATTAATGAGTTAATTATAATAAAATAATTATGTCACATGAAATTAAAATAAAATAAAATAAAATAAAAATTAATTCAAATAATAAATTTATAAAATTCATTAAAATCATAGAAGGCTTTTCCGATGAGCCATTGTTTTAATTTCCTCTTGAAAGATTGCAGTTTAGGTAATGAGGTAATTTCTATTGGCAAGTGATTGTAAACAACCGGACCCATGACATGTGTCAATTTGGAGGACTTCTCGAGGGAATGCGGGACCATCGCCAGCTTGCGTCTACGGCGATTTGAGTCGCTATGCACGGAGCCCCGCTCTGCATACATCCCTATGTTCTCTCTTACATAGACTGCCACTTGATATATTAATATGGCAGGTAGCGTTAGGATTCCTAGTTCTCTGAAATATGGACGAGCTGGAGTGTCCCATGCCACACGCGCTAGGCATCGCACTGCACGCTTTTGCATCAGAAACACTCGTTTCCAGTCTGCGGCTCTAGCCCATAACTCAGTTGAGTGGAGTTGGTTGAGTGGCTTTGGATAAAATTTAGCATAGAGTTGGTAGTATCTTGGACCATTTGGCCATGGAGGGTTGGTGGTTTGACTCAGACTCGAGTCTGGGTTAACAGAAGATACATTTGTCCTGAATAAATCAGTGTTTTTGACGTGACAACGTCTAATAAATCAATGAACGCTGGGTGCACGCTCGTAAAAGTGTCCCGTTACGCTCATTGTGACGTCGCGATTGGAGCGAGAACAGGATGCAATCTTTTTATCAATGTTTTGATATGACGTTATCACGTTAAACTATCGTCCATAAACCGACTTACATACTACCAATTTTTATTTATATAGCAATTAATAAATATTGGCAGCTAGGTAACAATATATAGTCTTCAAATTAGTACAAGAAAACGTTAAGTTACAAGTGTTAATTGATTTTGTTTCAGCCGGCAAGACCAATGGAGCCTCCACAAATAGTGCCTTCAGAAGCCATTGTTATGCCGAGTAAGTAGCACTGTGCAAGATCTTAACTAATTTAAATGATATACCAAACAACGAAACTAAAGTAATACAAACGTACAAAACAAGACCAAAATTCAAACAACAATTTAAATAGTATGAAATCAACAATGAATTCAGAAATCAAAAACTTGTCATGTAGATGTTATCTTCTTTATGGTCTAGCTAGAGGGATAAAGCTTTTCACAGCTAACATACAATAATAAAAATACCACAGGTGGTATCATGTTATGTATGTATGTCCCACTGCTAGGCTCTTTCCACACTTTGTTTCCTTATTTGAACTTGCCGAGTTAAACCTACTATGTAAATACTTTTTAAATATTAAATGTCAAAGGTTCTCCATGGTCTACAGTTACTTAAACTAGTGTCCCGTTGTCAGGCAGCGACGCCCGCGAGCGGTTCGTGGCGGAGCGCCCCGTGGGCGCGCACAGGGCGCCGCGCGTGCGGGACATACCGGACAGCTTGGGTAACTAAAACTATTTCTATTTCATTTATCTAACCTATAGCTCTCCTCCCACTGCTGGGCAAAGGTCTCCCCCAATTTTTAACCGACTTCAAAAAAGGAGGAGGTTATCAATTCGTCTGTTTTTTTTTTTAAATTTTTTTTTAATTTTTTTTTTATATTAGAAAGCTGACGCTTCCCATTTGGTCCCATTTCAATTTAGTCCAGTTCTGATAATGGTATCCATGAGAAAACCATATAAGTCTTAAATTTGCATTAAGTACGTGCGCGACAAATAGATGAATAACTCAATAGTCGGTCTTTAAAAGTCGGTTTTTGTTTTTTGTTTTGTAAAAATAATGTTCTTGTAACATTAACGGGTGTCCAAAAACTCTCGCATCGTTAAATTCAAATCGGATACAATTTATTCCAGTTCTGTTTTTTTCAGTTTCATTTATGTACCGTACCATCAGCATCAGCAAGTTTTCAAATGTTTTTAACAGACAATTTTAGACTTGATTTAATAGTAAAAGTAGTTGTAATATTGAGGCCCTTTCTGCTTAAAATACCTTTATAACAATACTAGCGGCTTGCCCCGGCTTTGCACGGGTATGAAATATCTACTATATAAAAATAAGTCGGGTTTTCCTTCCTGACGCTATAACTCCAGAACGCACGAACCGATTTCCACGGTTTTGCATTCGTTGGAAAGGTCTCGGGCTCCGTGAGGTTTATAGCAAAGAAAATTCTGGAAAAATTTCAACAGAAAAGCGGGAAAATATTTTTTCACGCACCGGCGCCATCTACTTAAAATATTGGTTTGTAGTACATGCTATGTATCAGAGACAATGTCTACCCGTGCGACGCCGGGATGGGCCGCTAGTATGTTATAAATGCCTGTTACTCAGGAATAATGTAGCATTTTAATGGTGAAAGAATTTATGAAATCGGTCCAGTAGTTTTTGATTTTAAACGTTACAAACATATACAAAATTACAAATCTTTCCTCTTTATAAAATTAGTGTAGATAAAACATTTGAATTCGTAAAATAAGACTGTTGTTATACTGCCTGTAATAATATATTAGTTAGTCAACATTATGTAAAATCTAATACATTTTGTGCAATATTACAGAAAGAATAACTAATAAACCGTATATCTTGACAACCTTTTTGGCTCAGCCTTTGGAAGTACATATATAAGCCAGAGGTCCCAGGTTCGATTCCCGGCCGGGCAGATGTTTGAATGACGAATTTAAATATCTGTTCTGGGTCTGGGTGTTAGTTGTCCTTGTCTTTGTGTGTTCCATGGCATCTCCGGCATAGGTTATCCTAGTGGGGAATGCGTGTGAAACATTATTATTTACTTGTTGCTGAAAGGAAAACTAATGGTTCTTATATTATTGTTACAGACAAGGTAGTGATTCCCCGCGGCTTCGCTCGCAGTCGCACTTCGTGGCGCGCGCCGCATTTCAATCCACGCTACACGCATCCCTACAGACGGAATAACATGCATCGGGTCAGTATACATATTCATTCCCATTTACAGTCGAGACGTAAAAAATTTGAAAACTTAATTGATAATAAAATAAAGTAATATTTAATTTTATTTATTTAAGTTTACCTACACTATGTACACTGTCACATTAGACAGCATGCAATTTAAAATATAAGTCATAAATTATCATGAAAAGTAAAAATAATAAATTAAAGTCAAGAAAATCTTGAAGTTAAAATTACAGTAAAATATCAAAAATTAATTTTTTGCTAATTTGATTAAAATAAAAATCCCTTATTTATATTTCAGGGTAACTTCAATCAAAGGAACTCATTTCCCCCTCCACAAGTAATGAGACCGAACATCCCGCAACAGATCATTCGTCAAGAAATTAGACCGGAAATGGTGCGCCCGGACATCCGGCCGGAGATGATCCGCCCGGAAATTCAGCCAGAAATGATCAGACCCGACATGCCCCCAGATATGAGACCAGAACTGATGCGGCCGGATATGCCACCGCCAGATATGAGAGAAATTCGGCCGGATATGCTTAGACCGGAAATTCGGCCGGATATGCTTAGACCGGAAATTCGGCTGGATATGCTTAGACCAGATAATCGGCCGGATATGCCTCCGATTCTGCAAATGGGACCGGAGATTTCTCCGGAGCGCCCGATTTCGCCGGATATGTCTTTCCGGCCGCAGTTTCAGCCGTTTCCACGTTTCCAGTTCAGGCCGGAAGAGCGCCCTATGTTCGGCCCCGTGAGGCCTAATTTCGAGCGGCCTATGTATCCGTACCCGCGGCAGTTTAACCCGCGTTTTGGGCCGCCTATGAGAGAGATAGGTGAGTCTTTGATTTTGTATTGTTCTTGGAATATTTAATGTTCTTTGATTCAATTCTATTTGAAATAATAGTTAAAAAAAAACTAAAAAAACACGCTTTTTATAAAAAACCGAACTAAAAAAATAGAAAATAAAATTTTATAAATTTAAATTAAGAATAGGGTTGAAAATTTCAATAAATATAAATTAATAATAGTGTAAATAAATAAATATATGTATTTTATTTTTAAAAAGCGTGGGGTGTATGGGTCAATAGATATTATATATTTTGTAGATACATTTTGTATTGACAGACATGAGTAGAGTGATTAGCATTTTGATAATATCTTAGAAAGCACCCCACGCTTTTTTAAAAATAAAATACATATATTTATTTATTTACACTATTATTAATTTATATTTATTGAAATTTTCAACCCTATTCTTAATTTAAATTTATAAAATTTTATTTTCTATTTTTTTAGTTCGGTTTTTTATAAAAAGCGTGTTTTTTTAGTTTTTTTTTAACTATTATTTATTTTTCGCTTTTTAGTTCGATTTGCTAACTATTAACCATCCTTAATATGTACAAATGTGTTGGTGTTATCCATTTTTGGCCGTCTGCTCAAGCAAATTAAAAATAAAATTGATGCGTAACAAAAAATATTGAGCAAAAAGATTTGTAGCCGCGTGGTTTCGATCCTCAGACCTCATAAAATAAAATTGATGCGTAACAAAAAATATTATATAAAAAAGCGGCGGTACTCAGTCCAGTAAACATCTGTTGTTGTCGCTCCGGACAAATTAATTAAAATTCGATAGCATAGTGTATTAAACGGATCAATTTAGCATTAACATCTTAGTTTGATCATCAGTGAATACATTAAACTATACAAAAGTGTTGTAAAATAGCTGGTTATAGTGATATTTCTAAAATTAATGTTGTAATTTTTTCAACTCAGTGATTGAATTCTAATTCTACCCACAACCTCTTAATAAAAATAAACCTGAGTTTTTATCGTATGTTTACATTGAAGTGTGATCAATAACACAATGGCCATCTGTTCAGCTTGCAATTCGAGTTTATTATCAACTCAGAAAAGGATTAAATGTTCCAATACTGGCTGTGGGCATCACTATCATCAAGATTGCGTTAAGTTCTCAAATGACTCGCCAGCCTCTCGGGCCAAGTGGATATGTCCGTTGTGTACATCTCAACGTCCTAAAGGAGGCGATAACAGCAATACGCCAGTCCACTTAAAAGTAACGAAACCTGACTTGACGTCAAAGGACTCGCAGGGCTCGCCTGATTTACCTTGCAGTGAGGATTCGCCAAATATTTTAGATGTCATAAAAAATGAGATTTCGAAAATGAAAACTGCACTTGAAGCATCGTTCAAGAACTACTTTCGGGAAGAAATCAGCACACTGAGGTCTGAAATTCAGGAAATAAAAACATCCATTGGTTTCATAAATGGACGCTATGAAGATGTATCTAAAAGGCTTGGTGTCGTGGAAAGTAAGCTGGGAACAATTGCATCATCAAAATCGGAGATGAAAGATGTTAATTCAGCTTTGCTGAATCTTCAGAATGGTGTAAACGTAAGGGAGCAGTGGGCTAGAAGATCCAACATTGAAATTATAGGAGTTCCTGAAAATAGGAGTGAAAATCTGGTCGATACATTTTGTAAATTAGCGGAAAAAGCAAAGTTTCCTATAAACCCTAACACCGACATTGACTTTATCACTCGTGTGGCGCCATTGAGAAGTGACGGCAAGAAATGTAAACCAATTGTGGTTCGATTCCTAGCTCGTTATAAAAAAGATGATTGTCTCAACTGCCTAAGGAAACTTAGACATTTGAAGGCTACGGACATTGGATTTCTGGATAACAATCAATCCATTTACTTTAATGATCACTTAACGAGCTCGAACAAGCAGCTGCTGCAACAAGCAAAGAAACTTGTGAAGGATCACAATTATAAGTACATCTGGGTTAAACATTGCTGTATACTGATCCGACGGGATGACGTCAGCCCCATCGTCCAGATCTCATCAGCGGAAGATTTAAAAAAAATCAAATAAGATATAACTTGTTATCAATAATTGCAACAACATATCTAATTATTTTTTCAGTGAATGAGGCGTCATTTGTTATTGTTTGTCTGCTTTGTGTGTTGTTTTTTTATTATATAATTATCACGGGAACCTTTAAAACTGGGCTCAGGATACCTACTCTTGTAATCATTATAATTGTAACGTTAGCGAAACGTTATTGTACAGTATTACTTCATATAATATATTTGTGTGAGTACGTTTTTTTCGTTTGGGTCAGTCAAATATATATTTGTTTATTTTTCAAAAGATCTTTTTTCATTATATTAAAATTGTTTCACTATAAAAATGGCTAATACGATGAAAATGTATTATCAGAATGTGCGTGGGCTTCGAACTAAAACTTCAATTTTTTTCAATAATGTGTTGAGTTGTGATTCTGACTTCATCTGCCTATCGGAAACATGGCTTCTTCCAGGAATTCTCGACTCGGAACTTTTCGATTCTCGTTATAATGTTTATAGATGTGATAGAAATTATGATTTGCGCGGAGATACTTTGGGAGGGGGTGTTTTAATCGCCGTTCGACGCGGAATT
This sequence comes from Alcis repandata, assembly GCA_949125135.1. Classification (NCBI taxonomy): domain Eukaryota; kingdom Metazoa; phylum Arthropoda; class Insecta; order Lepidoptera; family Geometridae; genus Alcis; species Alcis repandata. Next base: position 9,587,699 of record OX421245.1, on the reverse strand, counting down.
GAAGTGAAGGATATTACTTGTGTACCTTCTACTAATTCTATAGCTGATATTATATATTTAACTGTTATTATAAATAAGGGTAAGCAACCCCTTAACTTTCGTTTAGTTTGCTGCTATTTTCCTCCATGTAACTCGTTGTACAGTGCTGTGTTGGAATTTTTTGAATTTATATCTAATATTATGATAAAGGAACCAAACTTTAAATATATTTTAATAGGAGATTTTAATATAGGTCAAGCGCAATGGTCAATTTCTGTCGATTCTAATGCGGCCCGCCTATCCTGTAATGTTGACATTCCCTTGGTGGAAGCATTAAGTGCATTTTTGTCTTTTAATGGTTTGCAGCAGTATAACATGATACCTAACCATTGTGGAAAGCAATTGGACTTACTTATTTCTAATATTGACTGCGTAGTGTCTCGTGCTCTTACTCCATTGGTAGCAGAAGATAAGTATCACCCAGCCTTGACTATTAATTTTAATAATATTTCTATGAATTATTTGCGTTCTCCTAAAAGGACCGTTATATTGTTTCATTTAGCAGATTATTCAGTCATTTGCCCCAAGCTTGATGATCTGGACTGGGACTCCATACTTGATCAGGATAATATAGATAAATCTGTTGCATCTTTTTATGGGACGGTTAATCACATAATTGCTGAACACATTCCTAGTAAAGTTGTCTACGATGATAGTCGATATCCTTTCTGGTACAGTAAAAGCTTAATTAAAATAATTAAAGAAAAATTAAAATACCACAAGAAATGGAAAATATATAACAATTTGGATGATTATGATAATTTTTCGAAAGCTCGTGATAGGCAAAAATTGGTTCAAGCTCAGTGCTATGCATCTTATCTGAATTTGGCCGAATCCAAAATACAGGAGAACAGTAAGTATTTTTGGCGATTTGTTAAGTCCAAGAGGAGTCACTCGAACCTACCGGATACTATGTTTCTTGGTAGCGCCGCATCATCCGAAGGAAGTATAATCTGCGACCTTTTTAATAAACATTTTCATTCTGTATTTGAACCGGCAAAAACATCTATTGGACTCAGACCATCGAATCATCCTTGTTCTAGTGATATCTGTATTAACTTAAATTCATTGCAAATCTCGGTAGCCCAAGTGTCGAAATATTTAAAATCATTAGATGTTAGCAAAAGTGCAGGTCCTGATGGGATACCTCCCATATTTTTGCGTCAATGCTGCGAGGCTTTATCAAAACCTATATCAATTTTATTCAATTTTTCATTACAGTCGTGCTGTGTGCCGCTAGTTTGGAAGACGTCATATGTAGTCCCGATATTTAAATCAGGTGATAAGCACGATATTGGTAATTATCGTCCCATTTCTAAGCTTAGTACGATCCCAAAATTATTCGAGAAAATAATTTATGATGATATTTATCCCGTTATTAGGCCTTATATAGTACAGGAGCAACATGGTTTTGTGAATGGGAAGTCTACCGAGTCCAATCTATGTGAATTTGTTGATGTTTTGTTTAGGTCTATGGATGAAGGTTTTCAGGTGGATGCTGTGTATACTGATTACTCAAAAGCGTTCGATAAAATATCCCATGATATCTTGCTTCAGAAATTGTTGTCGATTGGTGTGCACGGGGATTTGCTTCGTTGGCTGGAATCTTACTTACGTGATCGTAGCCAGGCAGTTGCAATTAAGGGATTTTGTTCCTCTTTTATTCCAGTGACGTCAGGTGTGCCTCAAGGTTCTCACCTTGGGCCACTTCTTTTTAATATTTTTATTAATGATGTTATAAATTGTTTTAAGTTTTCGAACTGCTTACTCTATGCTGATGATAAAAAAATCTATAAAGTTATTAGATCTGATGATTGCCGGAAGCTGCAAAGTGATCTAATCAGATTGAGTGGGTACTGCAGGCGCAATTTCCTATTTTTGAATGTTGCTAAATGTAGCTGCATATCTTTCTCAAGGAAGAAATCAACTATTACTTTTAATTATAGTTTGAATGATGAGCTTCTTAAAAGGGTAACCGTTGTAAAAGATTTAGGTGTTCTGTTAGATAATAAACTCATACTTAGCTCTCACATTGAAGATATTACTGTCCGTGCCTATCGTTTGTTAGGTTTTATTCTGAGAGTGGGTAAAGAGTTCAATAATGCTAAAACATTAATAATTCTATACAATTCTTTAGTCAGACCAATCCTGGAATACGCCTCTAATGTTTGGAACCCACAATATCAAATATATATTAACAGCCTGGAACGGATTCAAAACAAGTTTTTGAAACACCTTAATTTTAGAAATTCTTTTTCATATAACCCCATAACTTTTAAAATTGACACTCTTCAAAGCCGACGCACTATCAAAGATCAAATGTTGCTGTTCAAAATTTTAAGAAATGTTATTGACTCTCCATATCTTCTAAGTCAGATAGATTTAAGGTGTCCTCGTTTAAATGCCCGTTTTACAAATAAGTTATTTAATCTTCAGCCCTATAATACAAATTATGCATGTAATTCGTTTGTTCCCAGAGCATGTAAGTCGCACAACGACCAGTTTTCTGGTTGCGACATTTTGTCGTTGTCTAAATCCCAATTTAAACATCAAATTTCACTCTTATAATATTTACCTATTCGTTTCTTATTTGTTCAGAAGTAGTTTATTTTATATTGTTTTAATTTGTTTTTTTTAATTTGTTTAAACTTATAATTTTATATATTTTTTTTGTTAATAACATTGTTTTGCTTCTGAGTACCTATCGTCCTGTTCTTTTTATTTTATATATTGCATATATTAGTGGCAGCTTGATTGGTGTGTGTATATTAATTGTGTCTATTATTTTAAGTTTATTGTAAACCGTTTGTGCCTTAATACAAATAAATAAATAAATAAATATTGAGCAAAAAGATTTCTAGCGCGTGGTTTCGATCCAGGGACCTCTGGGTTATGAGCCCAGCACGCTTCCACTGCGCCACTCTGTTCTCTGACACGAATGACGAAATTACCATTTGTAAGTTAAACGGTATTAAAAGTTAAAGAAACTTTATAGAAAAAGCGTGTTAAACAAATTAATAGTTAAAAAAACTAAAAAACACGATTTGTTTAGTGTATTGTCATCGGTCCTCGATATATCTACAAAGTTTGAAAGAAATCTGACCGTTTAAAGTGGGTCAAAAACGCGCTCAAAGGAGTCGGTTACATACAAACATACAAACATACAAACATACAAACATACAAACATACAGGTGAAGCTAATAAAAGCGTGTTAAAAAAGTAACGAAAATTTTATTTCTACTCTCATTTTGTAAAATTCAAATTACGAACTTCAAAACGAATCTATATACTTTTTTATAACATAATGACCATAATGGCCATATTTTTCCATAATGGAAAAAAGTTTCATTATAACACTATTTCCCAAACAAAATAGAGTTATAATGTAATTTTTTTCGTCATTACGATACAGTTTCCCACTTGACACTTTTGGTACCTTTGTGACAGACTGGTTTTGGCGCCATCTCAGAGTGCTGCTGCATTGATTCCATTTTTAAATTTCAGTGAAATGTTTAAAGTATGTCAATATAAATTCGTTTTGAAGTTTGTAATTCGCATTTTATGATATTTACCTATTATTGTAAAATCCGATCAATAAATAGCCAAATACCTATACTTGACCTGTTGCAGTAAAAATAATATAAATGTCATAATGAAATCACAAAATATGTTTTCGAAAAATCAAAGTAAATGTCAAAAAAATAAATATATGTAAATATTGTTTCCCCAGTGAACAGAGGCCACGTGCCGCACGTGACGGTCCGCCAGGCCGCCGGCGGCGCCGGGCCGGGCGCGGAGCCCGAGGTCCGCATGCTGCCCCTGCCCCCGGCGGGGCTGGCCGGGAAGAAAGTGCTCATCAACCCGCATTTCAAAGGAAACTTCCAACCGCCTGTCGAGGGTAAGTTGTACGACAAACTTTTTCGCGATATTTTTTTTGCTATAATCTAATTTTTGGAATTAGCGGGAGGTAAATTATATAAAGTTGTAGAAAAAGAACCAAAAAAATAATCCAGAAAAGGTGCATAGTACTCATCATTATGAACAACTTTAACTATGGGACCAACCCGGAGTTCGAGAAAAATTAGAGCTGTTCCTTAGAAAAATGTCAATGACACTCGACAAAATGTATGGAATAGCTGATTTTTTTAGCGATTCCAGGGTTATTCCTGTAGTAAAAGTTGTACATAATGATGAATACTTTAAGCCCTTTTCTATTTAGCATACCCTTTTCTGATAACCCTGTCTAGTCTAATAATTAATGTTAATTTTGAGTAATGAAAATAAGTATTTAACACATTGTAAATGTCTCAGGGTTGCCAACATACATTCCGACAATCATACACAAATCGCCGCCGCTCAGCCCTACAAACCACTTTGGTATGATTATGTGTCTATGTATTGTACAACTAATTTACTATATTTAGCACGCATTGCACTTATACATTATGAATGCATAATTATTTCTCTTGGTAGTAGCATGCAATTTTTAAAATAACTAGCTGCACCTGGCTGTTTTTTCTTTACTCTTAAACCTTCCCTGAACTTCCACAAATATTTCAAGATCAAAATTAGCGAAGTCGGTCCAACCATTCTCGAGTTTTAGCCAGACAAACGAACAGCGACTCTTTTTTATGCATAAGAGAAGATTAGTAAACTTTTATTCCCTGGCGCGCAGGGTCCGGGCCAGCCCTAACACCATCCGTTTTTTTTTTATGTACAATAATGTGTAATTGAGTGAGGAGACGAGCAAATCGCTCGCCTGATGTTAAACGTCAAGTTTGCCCATAACAGGTCTGCGCTACCCAGAATTTTAAACTCTTAGAATTCAAGCCCCTGCGCGGCACGGTACTGCGCTCGTCACCCTGAGTTATAAGTTGTTTAATCTCCCATTTGGCTTTGGTGTTTTCCTTTCGTAGCAGACAAAAAATCTGTACTTTAGCTACCTTTGAGTTATTTATTACTACTTTCGTTACTGCACCCGTTATCATTGTAACTGGCCATTTTAAACTTGTGGTTTTTCAAACAAAATAATCGGCAAACCATGTCTGACTTTTTACTTAGATATTGTAAAAGCAGTATGCCTTTTATAATTTAATTAACCAACTCCAAAAAGGAGACAATTCTCTTTTTAAAAAAAGTATGAGACGATATGATATCTAAGTAAAAGTTTATCTCTCTTGAGAAATAGCAAAATTCTGCACATCTTCCTGGCATGATACTCTGAATTCGTCTATCGAATATTCGCTTCGTATTTAAAACAGAATTTCATGCTAGGCTTACTGTCTAGTTTTTCTGGAACCACCACAAACTTCTTCTTTTCTAGACACTTTTACATTAACACTTTGATTGCGGAAAACATACCTTCTGTTTTCCTTCGTGCGACGCGAGTACGGCTACACACGCCAAGCGCGTAAAACAACGCATCTGACTATTAGTCGCACTTAGGGCGAGCGCATGTGATTATTAGCAGCATTCAATGTGTTAATTTGTTGACCTTTATGTGCAATTCTAAATTGGTGTTTGTTTTGTAGGCCCGATACAGGACATAGACGACGCGGCGGAGCGCTTCATAGCGGAGCAGCGGAGTGCGCTCGCGCGCGCCGCGGGGCGCAGGCTCGGGGCGCCGCCGCCGCCGCCGCAGAGGTACTAGCTGAACATGCAATTACTAAGTTTCATACCCCCACTAGGATACCCACACAAAGATGCCATGGAACACGCATAAAGACGACACCCAGACCCAGAGCAGTTTTTTAAATTCATCATTAGCTATGTCCACACTGTGCCTTTTCATCTTCAACTTTCGTCTTCATCTTTCTATACAACTTTCGTTTAGCGCATTCAATAATTGAATGCCTTAATTGAACGCAACACCAGTTCAGTCGTAGTTCTGTTAATCTTTTGAAAACATGTGCGACGAGAATATTTTAGAATATTTTAAGACTTTTTATGTTTTTTTTAACTCCATCGAAATCCATTTTATATGTACCTACTGGCCAGAACTTGCAAACCATCGTTCCTTTTCACTTTATTTGTGTAAAGTTTATTATTTTGATCCCAAAGTTGTGGAAAGTTTCTATAATCTTCAATAAACTTCAACGTTAAATCCTTTTCTTCGTCCGCCATCTTGTTGTTGAACGCTTTAAGGCACAGAAATCCACCCGATGTCGGATAGCGTGAACCACAGCGCGCGCGTCGCTTTAACTGTCATGCGGGCATGCCTCACGTGCGCTGACGCTGTTGACTGCGCTATGACGCATGCCCTTAATGAACAAAAAAAGGTACAGTGTGGACATAGCTAATCAGACATCTGCCCGGCCGGGGAATTGCAATGTGGCTACTAGGGAGACTGATCTGTGATTAAAAATTGGGCGTATCTGATTCACTAAAACTTGAGTATTTCCGCATTTCTTATAACAAAATCTGTTTAAATTTGTTGAGTTTGGTGCAGCACACACACACTGCCAAACTTTTGCATTTTGGAGATCAGCTAGTACCTACCTATTATTATGAACCTATGGACATAATCGATCCCAGCTGAAAATATTGCTTGTCGTAGAATCGGGTTTTCTGTCTTAAACAACCAATTTTTCAATCAGGTTTTCTGCTGGTTTTTTTTTATATGAAGTGTGATTCTCCCAGGTACATCGAGAACACGACGATCGAGATTGAGAATGAGCTCGCTCGCGGCGAGCGGGAGAGGGAGAGGGACAGGGAGCGGGAGAGAGACAGGGAACAAGAGTTGCTGCGGAGGCAGGAGGAGTTCATCAGCGCCAACCGGGCCGGGCTGCGGAGGAGGTAAATAAATAACGTTTCACACTCACAGCTCCCCACTAGGATACCCTGTGTCGGGGATGCCATGGGACACGCACACAGACTAGGAAAACTAACACCCAGACCCAGAACATATTTAAATAATTTTAAAGTCGGCTGAATAACTAAATTTAAAAAAATATTTTATGGCATTGGCTTTTGTTGTACCTATTGCAATTATTGTTATTTTTAATTTTGTGTTCATTTTATGTAATTTTAGTATTTGAGACAATTTGGACTTTTAATTAATTAATTTGTTGTTGTGCGTGGGTAAACCGATGTCCGAAATTAATTGGTTATATATTTACTAAATTAATTAAAAACAATAACAATGAAAGTGTTTATTTGATCTAAAAACTTAGCTTTTACATCGGTGTGCTCTAAACCCACATTAGGGCGACCTGTGTCTTTCTCTCAACTTAAGCCTTCAAACATGGGCCCATTGTTCTGCTACATTTGTTGACCCCCAGGATGCGCTCCCCCTCCCCCCCGGGCGGCCCCCCCCGGCGCTCCCCCTCCCCGCGGCGCGCGCGCCCCGAGCCCCCGCGCCCGCACCACGACGAGGTGAGCATTCATAGAGCTGGGTAAACTTAACTATTACACAGGATTATTCATAAAGGGTATGCTAAGTCGAAAAGAGCTCATAGTACTTATCATTATGAACAACTTTTGCTATGGGACCAACCCAAAGTTCGTGAAAAAATAACAGCTGTTCCATAGAAAAATGTCAATGACGCTCGACAAATATTATGGAATAGCTGATTTATTTTTTTGCGAACTTCGGGTTAGTCCCATAGTAAAAGTTGTTCATAATGATGAGTACTATGAGCCCTTTTCAGCTTAGCATACCCTTTATAAATAACCCTATATACTGGAGTATTTTTTATACAGGATCAACTCTAAAACATTGATGTCTTTCCACAGGTTGTCTGAGATAGGTACTTGAACCATTCAACTTTTGCTTCACGAGCAACAACCATAAAAATATTCAAACTGACATACTATTATGTATCGCAACTATTAAACCTATTTAATAACATATGGGATAGAAATATCTTATGCCCCCTGGATTAACATAAATGTTACTTTTATTTTTCATTACCGCTTGGGTGTCCACGGGCCGCAGCTATTATTTCATGTAAGGTTGTAGTTTAACGTGACAACGTCATAACAAAACATTGATGACATGATTGCGCATGCTTTTCTCGCTCCGGTCGTGACGTCACAATGAGCGTAACGGGACACTTTTTCGTGCGTGTAGCCGGCGTTCATCGATTTACTAGACGTTGTCACGTCAGAAAGAAGGAGGTTATCAATTCGACTGTATGTTTTTTTTTTATGTTTGTTACCTCATAACTTTTGACTGGGTGAATCGATTTTGATGATTCTTTTTTTATTAGAAAGCTGACGCTTCCCATTTGGTCCCATTTAGTCCAGTTCTGATAATGGTATCCATGAGAAAACCATATAAGTCTTAAATTCGCATTAAGTACGTGCGCGACAAATAGATGAATAACTCAATAGTCGGTCTCTTGAAGTCGGTTTTTGTTTTTTGTTTTGTAAAAATAATGTTCTTGTTTATCTCCCAATACAGCAAGATAATGATTACAAGCGTCGATTGCGCGAACAAGAAAGCCTGCGCGAGAGAGTTCTGCGCGCGAAGGAAGTGCGGCGCAGGAAGAATGCAGTCGCGTTACACAAGCAGATGCAGGACCGGTGAGTGGCGGCCGTACCAGCGCCGGGGGCAGTGGCTGTTCTACAGGGCTATTCTTAAAGGGTATGCTAAGAGCGAAAAGGGCTCTTATTACTCGTCATTATGAACAACTTTTACTACGGGACCAACCCGGTTTTTTCGCAAAAAAAATTGGTGTTTCATAGAAAAATGTCAATGACACTCGACAAAATGTACTATGAGCTCTTTTCGGTTTAGCATACTCTTTATAAATGACCCTGTATAAGCGAAACGCTATAGAAAAGTAGGAAAATGTATTGGAATGACATTTCTGTCATAGAATATAGAATGTATATCTAATATATAAAATTCTCGTGTCACAGTTTTCGTTGCCATACTCCTCCGAAACGGCTTGACCGATTTTGATGAAATTTTTTGTGCTTATCTATGAGAATCGGCCAACATCTATTTTTCATCCCCCTAAATGTTAGGGGTAGTCCACCCCTAAATTTTTTATTTTATTTTTTAGACAAAATTTTTATTTTTTATAATGTGGCATTAAAAAATACATACAACCCTAAATTTTAACCTTTCTATCACCAACCCCTAAATTTATATGGCAAAACAACGTTTGCCGGGTCAGCTTGTAGATTATAGAAATATCATTCCCATACATTTTCCTAGTTTTCAATAGCGTTTCGTTTGTAAAATTGCAAATTGGCAGGACTTTCCCAGCTAAACACATACACAGGCCCATACACATGCAGACCACACACACATCTCTTCTAAATCTCTTCTTTCTTTTCATCTCCGATTTTTTGTAAATTATGTGCCGTGACATGCAGACTGACGGACGGACAGACAGACAGACATCAGTCCCAGTATAAGGGTTCCTTTTCACGATTATGGTACGGAACCATAACAAACAACTGTAAAACATAGCATTATGGTGTATGTACTTACAACGATAAACATTACCCTTCTTTCAACATCTATTATAAATATTTTCTTAATAATAATTTATTATTATTTATTTTTTAATAATTTTTTTTTTATTTTATTTTTTTGACAATATTTTGTAAAATATTGTCTACTAACATTAGTTATAAGTCTTTTACTGTGTACTAACAATTTATGGATCCGTTGTTGTCCGAAATAAAAATATTTGAATTTGAATTATTAGTATTATATTCACTCAAACGACTATAATCTCTAAACTCAACCAGGACCAACCAAGACAAAAGCCAGCCGCTCAAAGACAAAGAGGAGCCGTCCACGACCAGAGACCCTCAGGACAAGCCCGACACTCACTCGGACAAGCCGCAGGACAGACCGACTAACACGGAGGAAATCAAACCGGACACCACGAGGAAAACTCCGGAGAGGTATGGATTTTGTTTCTTTTTAGGGTTCTGAACCTCCCTCGGGGAAGAACCCTTAAGGCAAGACTTTGGTGTCTGTTTGTCTGTATGACACAGCCAATTATTTTATTGAAACACATTAACTCTTTGTTGACATCACAAAAAACAACTCAACACAAAACTTACAAAACTCGAAACTTTATTGTGTAATATTTATTTTTATTTGTTTTTTTACATTAAACTAGACTTATTATTGGGGTTCCGGTGACCACGATCCTCAGAAATGAGGGAACGACAGAAGAAGAAGAAGAAGAAGTCTTATTATAGTTTAATGTGATTTTTAATAGAGTAGAATTCAAGTATTCGAGTAAAACATCATTACATACTTGTAACTCTATGTATTAACAGGAAAACGTCGGAGACAGAGACAACAGATAAACCGAGGGTAAAGAAAGAGGTGAAAGAGAAGAAAGATCGATCGCCGACCAAACCTAAGGACGACGAAGTGAACTCTACTTGTGGTGAGTATTTTTTAAGACTACCCTCAAAAAAATACTGACTGTGTTATTTTATAACCTTAGATTGAATTAATCTAATCTGAATTTTAGCGCTATCAAATATAGTTCAAACTCAAGTCTCGAACATCGGCGCAAGGTTGCTAGTCTGTCGGTCTTTTACCGGTTACATGTATTTCTCAATATTGCACATCCCGTTTTTATATTTTGTATCTATCCTCTCCATCCTAAGGTTGCCTGGAAGAGATCGCTCTTAGCGATAAGGCCGCCAGTTGTTGCACTAATTTTAGGTGTTATAATCCTTTTGTTTGTAATTTATGGTGTGAACAATAAAGAGTTTATCTACCTATCTACATTTCGGAGAGTGTGCTTCTGATCTGCATGATCTAACTCCTTCTAGCCCTTTCTTCTATCGGTCTACCAAGGGCACTAAAATGCGTCACCGTTATATGGTTGATATACCAAAAACTCGTACGAAACGCTTTGATTCCACCTTTATTGTGCGAACCGCTAGGGTGTGGAACGCTTTGCCTGAGTGGGTGTTTCCCGATAGATATGAAATGGGTGTCTTCAAGTCGCGAGTGAATCGGTTTCTTCTAGGCGCGCATGCTGCATCGTAGACCGTATCGTTGCTTACCATCAGCCAAGATGGCGGTCAAATGCAAGCCTATTATGGAATAAAAAAAATCCAAATCGGGATTTCTGCCAAAAAAAAATGGAATAAAATCTATAGTATCTCTAGATTTCAGTACAAGGCACAGTGATCTATTAAGTACCAACCACCATACTCACCTCAGAAGTAGCTGCTGCAACCTCGGCCCCGTGTTCTTATTAATAATCTTATTAACCCTCGACAGAAAAACGATGAAGTGTTATAAGTTTGACGTGTGTGTCTGTCTGTGGCATCGTAGCCCCCGAATGGATGGACCAATTTTGATTCTGTTATTTTTGTTTGAATGAGGAATTAGTCGGAGTGTTCTTAGCTATATGTTTGATGAAAATCGGTCCAAGATGGCCGCCGTTTGTGTCAGGGATTTTTAAAATTTTTAGTTTAATTGTACTTGTTTAATTTATAATCTTGCCCCCTTCCCCCCCCAGAAGCGCTGACCCCCCCGCCGCCGTCCCCCGCGCGCACGCCCCCCTGGCCCGAGGACGACGACCTCGACATGATCCTCGGGGACATCGACGGGATACTGTCCGACGACGAGGACAGCGGCCGGTTCAAGGAGAAACCTTCCGAGTGAGTTGCTAAACAAAATACATTCAATTAATTGACATTTTCATTTTTTTATGTTAATAAGTCCGTGTTTGACCACCAACTCGCCGATGGTAAGGTACGATGTGGTCGAAGATGAAGCACGGGAATACTCACGCAAAAATTAAGACAAGTTCAGGCAGTTTTTTATTACTCTAACAAAATTTGACAAAACCACGTTAGTTTCCACAGTAAAATTTTCATTGTAATTTTATTTTTATGGGGACATACTCATAACCACAGTATAAGCGGTGCTTTATTAAATTAAATTATAATAATAACTGACCCTAAAAACTCCATCCTTGAAAAGATGGCTCTTAGTGATAAGGTTGTTGGTTGTTGAAATAAAACATAATTTAAATTTACTTTATTCAATTCGTTATGCAGCGTTATAAGGAAAGGGCATGCTAAGCCGGAAAAGGCTCGTAATACTCATAATTATGAACAACTACTGGAATTCAAAAAATAAAATCAGCCATTCCTCCTTACATCTTGCCGGGTGTCATTGACATTTTCCTATGGATCAGCTGATTTTTTCGCTAATTCCGGGTTAGTAAAAGTTGTTCATAATGATGAGTAGGTACTATGATAACCTAGTATATTTCAAGCGTCTAACCAGTCAGGTTGTTTATTCTTTATACAATTGATATAATGAACTCCCCCCCCAGGCCGGCCCCGGCCCCCCCCCCCGCCCCCCCGCGTGGCCGACCTGCGCGCGCGGCTCCCCCCGCGGCCGGCCGACAGGACGCCGCGACAGAAGATTGTGTTCGAGCGGAGGGACGAGCCTAAGAGGAAAGGTGAGATCATACGAAGGAACGATAAATAAATAAAAATAAAAAAGCCTTTTATTCCTTGCAAAAGTGAACATCTCTTAGAAAAAAACTTAAACTAATTATCTTTGTAACAAAGTAATAAAAAAATACAATAAAATGAAAGAAAAAAGAACGAAGAAAGAAAGAAGGAACGATACGGAACGATAATTTATTGAATCGTTCCGCATCTTTAAACAACGGTTTTCAAATGTATCTTTAAACACCTCACACAAACAGGCATCTTTAAACAACGGTTTTCAAATGTATCTTTAAACACCTCACACAAACAGGCATCTTTAAACAACGGTTTTCAAATGTATATCCGCCTTTGCTAGTGTATTTCGTTGAAAAAAAAAATTGGTTGTCTGTAAAGTCGGTTTACGGACGATAGTTTAACAACATTGATGAAATGATTGCACACTGTTCTCGCTCCGATCGTGACGTCACAATGAGCGTAACGGGACTTTTTCGTGCACCCGGCGTTCATCGATTTATTAGACGTTATCACGTCAAAAAAGAAAACAATTCATCATATTTAATTTAATTGAAGGAATTAATATTCAGTCAATTTAACCTTTTTTTGTACGTAACATTAAATAAACACAGTAGCCGGAACTCAGTTTCATTAAACTTAATATTATATTTGTTAACAGAGAAGAGTCCGCCGCGGCGCGCCGTGGTGAGCTCGACTCGAGGCGACGAGGCCGACAACTCGGCCAAGAAGCCGGTAAAGGTGAGTTGACACACACACAGACACAACCCCACACACACCCATACACAAAACACACACAGGCTACAGTCGATGAGCGACAGTTATAGGTTGATTACACGTGACGAGTACAGTAGCGAGACACTAAATAAGCACACTCAGCCGAGCAAACAAATGATGGTTCTAGTGACTGTCGCCTCGGCAAGTTGTTTATATAGCCCGAGTACTCGGCCGAGGGCACTGTCTCGCCGCTGTACTCGTTACGTGCCATCAAACAGGCCACCTAAACGCCTCTGACATGGCCTCTTATTTTTGTTTAAATAGTTTTTTTGTTTCGTAAAGTACAGAGTCCGGCAAACATAAAAATAACTTAGTCTACGCAAAAGTAAAAGTTGTTCATAACGAGTAAAATGAGTCCTGTCGGCTGAGTGCCACCGTTCCGTTTAACTCTGTATATTATTGAAATTTACAAACATCTTTTTCAGGATTTTGTTATAAAAACACGGGACTACTCGCGTGAATTTGAGTCGGATTCTCCGACTATAGTTTCGATCATAATCAGTGATATTTTGCCAGGCCAGTGCTAGACAGAAGCGGCCGCGACCACCTCACGCTTGTGACCACTCCTTGAAAAAGATCACCGAATATGACCGAAACCATAGTTCGAGTATGCGACTAAATATCACGCGAGTAGTCCCGTGTATTTATAGCAAAATGTTTAAATGTGTCAAAAGCAAGTTAGTTTTCACAGTCGCATCTTTTTCAGGCTAAAAAATCTGAGCCAAAAGAAGATTTGTCGTCATTCAAATCCAGACAGAGGATAACGTTTGCCAACAAACAGAAAGAGGTAAAACAAATCACTCAATTATATTTATCTACTCTCATATCGTAAAATTCAAATTACGAACTTCAAAACGAATCTATAATGACTACTTTATAAGACTCAATACCACAATGGAAAAAAAAAGTTTCATTATAACACTATTTCCCAAACTAAATAGTGTTATAATGTACTTTTTTTGTCATTATGATACAGTTTCCCACTGGACTCTTTTAGCACGTAGTTAACTATTACCTAAACTGCGTCTCACAGGCTAGGTCTGCCGCCATCTCGGGGCGCCGCCATTGATTTCATTTTTAAATTTTGGGTGATGTGTTTAAAGTTTGTGATTCGCATTTTATGATTTGAGAGTAGATAAAGTAGTGTATAAAACTGCACATAACTAGGTATTAAAACACTCGTGTGATACTATTAGAAACCTCGCCTACGGCTCGGTTTTTAAACTCACACTCGTGTTTTAATATGCAACAGTTTCATATAAACTACTATTAAAGTCTACGTCAACATTATTTTCATCCCACCATCTCGGAAAGAGTATTTTTAATCTTCAATATCTGAGTGGAAAAGCCGTTTTTATTCTCTAGAGGATAAAGTAAATTGAATTTAGAACATCGTGTGCACTAAGTTTGTGAATTAAAAAAAACATTAAACCTATTTACTGCTACCTCTATTTTGCCGAATATATCATACAACTTTTTTTTAATTTGTTAAAAACTCAGACTCGGAACCTTCTTGGTGATCTTTTTAAACGGTTTTATTTAGCTCACCCCGTTTGTTTTTTCAATTTGCTTTGTACGCGGTTCTTTACGCGGCATTTTTTCACGTCATTGTTAAACCCTAAATTAAAAACAAGAAACTTGAAAACAAGTGAAAAAACTAAAATGAGTGATTCTAGCGACGAGGAAGTTTGTTTGACGCCAACAGAATTGACTGAAACTGTTAATAATGCGCAAATGAGCTTTTCCACTCAGATATTGAAGATTAAAAATACTCTTTCCTCGCTGAGGTGGAATGAAAAGTTACGTGTTGCACTCGAGTGCAAAGATTTTTCACCTCGTGCTCTTTTGATTCCTTCGCTTGCTCGGTCATCAAAATTGAACACGCGGTTAAAAAGCAACTTTGCACTCTTGTATAACAAATAACTATTACTTATTCCAAAACGGGGCCATTGATTGTCTATCTTGCCGGATTCTAAAATCGAAGGACACAAAATTCTTAAATTAGAATTTTGTTCAGTAGCGAACTTTTAAGTTAATTCAAATAAAATTTGAGCTAAATCGGTCTAGGTTGCGATAATTAGGGTTTACAGTTCGGGGCGATCAACTAGTTTGTTTTCTGTTTTTGTAATAGTGTTAGTTTATTACTTGTTGTATCTGTCATCGTGACAAATAAATATCTCTCCATTCTGCTTATATTGTAAACGTGAAAGTTTGTGTGTATGTTTGTTGCTCTTTCACGCAAAAACGGCTGAACGGATTTACCTGACATTTGGAACGAAGGTTGTTCATGGTCTGGATTAACACAGGCTACTTTTTATCCCGGAAAACGCGGGTGAAACTGCGGGGCGCAGCTAGTCTTTAATCAATTGCAATTTTCCAACAGACGCAAAAAGAAAAGGAGAAAGCTGACAAGACGCCCCCCTTCAGCAACCGACGGGTGATCCTCCAACGGAAGCCCACGAAAGACAAGTCTGTGTTCTCCCGCGCGGGCGCGGACTCCGACCGCGGCCGCGACCGCTCGCAGCCCAGCGCTGGGATATTCAGCCGAGCGGTCCGAACAGCTATCAACGATAAAATAACAAAGAAACAAGAGCCCGAGCCCCAGATCGAGTACGGGTCGGATTCGGATATAGACGAGGATAGACTGCTGAGTGAAGAAGTAGGGAACGTGGCCGCCGTCGATAACTTGCCGCACGGGATGACGGACACGCGGCTGAGGACGCTGGCGGGGGGAGATGTGCAGGTAAATGAGCTATAAGCTAGCCTTGGGCTACGGTTTAAGGCGTTTTGATGGCTCGACGGGGTGAAAAAACAAAATGTAAACCGGAACGTAAAATATGTCGTATACAGAATACGTGAGACCTTGTTATGATTGGTCTGATAGCTGTCGTTGATTGGTTCACAAAGTAATAAAAATCTGTTTATTAGGAACAAATAACAATATAAAATATAAAATAACAATAAAAATCGATGACACCTGCAAAAGTATAAAACTGCTAACTTAAAAAGTACAAATTTGGTGCTTGTGTTGTATAAGCGTCAAGTGAAGGGAGCGAGGAGTCAGAATTTTAGGTTGGTTTGTAATATTTTGTATAACAAAATCATAATACAAAACTAAAGAAATACAATATTTCTAGGATATAATATGTCTAGGAGAACAAATTGGCATGTCAATGTATGTATGTATGTATATTCGATCAACGATAACTTACGTACGATGAATACAATCATCATGAAATTTTGCAGGCAAGCAGTTTATTCCAATACAGTTTTTAAGTTCGAATATGTGCATATTCACTTAAAATATTGTAGAGATATAGGGGCTCAAGGTTCAGTTATATAGAACTGTTAGCGTAATTATAGTATAAAATTATGTACCTGTCGATTGTCCAATTAATGAAACCATAAAAGTCTATAAAGTACAACCATTATCACATAACTACATCTTGTTATCTTCTAGGCAGTTACCAGAAAACAAAATAGTTTTCAATACACTTAGGTACCTAAAACCTAAACGGACTAATATTTCAACAAACGGGACATTATATTTACTCTGTTTCTGAAAATAAATGAGTAACCTAGTCGAGCCATCAAAACAAGACTGTTTTCAAACTGTGATAAGAAACTGTGATATATATCTATGTAAATTTATCTTTATATACATTCACTACACGAAATTACAGCTCTAAGAGCTCGTATATTTTTTACTGAACATTGCTAAAGAAATGTAAGCTACACAACATTTTTTATTTAATTTTTGCAAATCACGAAACCAAAGTAAATTAGTAAAATTTATCATAGTCAAATGATTTTTACAGTAAAATCATAAAATTGTGTATAATATTTTCAGTAAGTAATTTTGTTTAGCAATGTTCTGTATCATACAGGATAATTTTTAACTGTGTTATTTCATATTGAAATCATTGTTAATTTGTTATAGCAAGTACTAAAACTTAGTAAGTTTGTATAAATTGAGTGCCAAAGCTGTTAGATCGCCAATAGGCCTTTGTTCTTGTTGTTAGGCCTAGTTGTCTTTGTGTGTTCCATGGCATCCCCGATACAGAATTATCCTAGTGGGGAGTTGTGAGTGTGAAACGTCTATAGTCCATCTATTTGACTATAAATATAATAAACTATAACTACCCTCTGACAATTGTAACTGACTGTTATAAGTGTATGTATATTAATGTAGCCATATTAAAAACAAATGCATTAAATTGCACTTAAATGAGAAATAAAACAATTGTTTTTGCCAAGCCAAATCAAAAAATAATAATGGCAACATTAAGCAATGAGCATGTATGTATTTACTTACTAAGTAATTACTTACCAGAGATAACGTCGCAATATTGCGATGTCACGTTTAATAGTGGTATATGTGCCACATTTCGCCAGGTACTTTTTTGTGTTATTTTTGGTCATGTAAAACTGAAATGATCACAATAAAGTGATATAACTAATATAACTATCTATTACAAACTAGCTTCTATTTTTACTGTTGTAAATACCACATTGTTAAAAATTATCTTGTACGTTATTAATATCTTAATATCTAAATAGTTGTAGATTATGTTATTGCTGTGATTTTTACACTGAGTTATTTATTACCTGTTAGTTTTAAGATAATATTTTATTATTTTATCTTATGAGTTTTAGTTTTACACACTGATACTACTTTTTTGTATTTTGTAAGTGTATGTTTAATTTGTCATTTTATGAGTCAGGAAAGTGAAATATAAATTAAAAATGACGTTGAGGTCATAGTATATTATATTGGCTCGAAACCAGACCAACTAAAAGCATAGTGAAATGTAAGCTATATGGATATTAACATCAACATTTAAAACGACAAACTTCATACTACGTGCTTGTCATTTGTTCCAAGCAAGCCACGTATTAGTTCGTATTTGAAAAGATGCTGTACAAAACACGATTAATTTACGGCATCTATTTTATTGCTCTGTTTTTAGTTTGTTAAATGGTGTTGAGTCCGTTTAATGTCCTATGACCCCAATATGTTTGTTACTGTTATGATTTATAAGGACAAAATGTGTTCTTTTTCTCTAAAATGTATGTTTTACTGTAAGTATGACATATCTCTTAAACAATAACAAAAAAGACTGATATTTTTAATAAAAATCAATTTATATGTGTATCTTTAGTAATTTTATTTGTAAATGTTACCGGAAATGTTTGGAATTCGTTATTATGTACAATGCCTAAGTAATTTATGCAATACCCAAAATTACCATGTTGTTTAAGTTTTTTTTCACATATTTCCATAGGCATTTTGAATAATGGTGATTGATGGAACTTAGAATCGCAGATGTTACAAATGACAAGTAGATTCAATTCGTTACAATCTTTCTTGTGACGAAAATAAACAATAAAAAAACATGTAATTTTTCATATATTTATCTTTTTTATACGTCTTACCTTTTTACTAGGTATTTTCATAATCAATTACAATAGCATTTTACCGAATGCCTAAATCAGGCTGGAATTTTTACATCATCTATAAATGGGCAATATATCATTATGTAACTTTACACATTCTGGTAACATGTACAAACTGTTAGATATTTTTATATGCATGCATGAGATTGTATTTTATATTCATGCAATTTCAATGTGATTGCATTTACGTTTTAGTAGACAAATTGTTTTAATAATAAATAACAATTCTTGTGTTTAGGATTCCGTACCAAAATGGTAAAAAGGAACCCTTTGTATAGATTTTAATGTTTGTCATGTTGAGGTTGTATGAAATAATTAAAATTATGGCATGTTCAAAAACCACTTTTAATTTAAAATAAATATAAGTAGGTATAAAAATGAAATTAGTTTAAAAAAATCATGAATAAATATTGCAAAATGATCTCTGATAAAAACACAGGGTTTCTGAACATGTCATTGTTTTAAATCTGAATGTATACCTTATTCGTTTAGCTATAGTTTTAAATCTAAAAACCTAGTCTTTATTTTACGTAAGCTAAAATGTACTTTAGCAACTAATCTTTAAGGCCTACTTTCAAACGCAGCTATAAACTTATTCTAAGATAAGTCAATAGATTAATAGATCAAAAGCAATATTGTAAACACCCAAAATGGGAATGTTCCAGAGTTTGGTATTGGACAAGGAAGAGCGCAGCGCGAAGATAACGTTCAAAACGACGGCCGCCGCCGAGACTTTCAAGAGAAAGTTCAACAATAAGATGGTCGCCGCCAGCAGGCTCACGGTCGCTATACAATAAACATATGCATAAATGCTAAAAACATATGCATAAATGCTAAAAACATATGCAGAATACTTAAAACATGTAAAATACGTAAAACTTATGCATGTGCATAAAGTTAGAATAAGCACGGTTACGCAGCAAAATGTACAGATTTATAAAGAAAGAGTATGCAAGGATTCATAGTACTCATGATTATGGACAATTTTTGCTATGGGACCAACCCTTAAATCACGGAATAATCAAGCTACAAAATGTATGGGACGGCTTATATTTTTGCGCGATTTTAGGGTTGGTTTCATAGGACTAATTCTTCGTTTACGATATATACTTTGAGCTCTTTTCGGTTTTGTATACCCTATCTTTATAATTCCTTATTTTATGCTACAGTTGTAAATCCAGTTTGGTTTTTTAGTAGTCACTTTGGGAGCACACATACTCGATTAATTTCGGTTTTGTATTATATTGTAATTATTCAAATTAGAACCGTAAAAATGCTAATTACACTCTTGATAGGAATTATTACTAAGACTATGAGGATTAGAAACATAAACGTAAGCAAAATACATTAAATAGAAAAATGATGTCAAACGAAAAATTAAATAAAAAACCAACGAATAACAATTTAATTTTAATTAATTGTATACAAAACTGAAATTAATAGAGTAGTCGCTTACTCTTGACGTGTCAAGTAAAAAAGATACATATTATGTATGTATAATTATGTAGTATGAAGAACACCGTGTGCGCAAACCTGCAAGACTAAAAAAATACATATTAAATTATTTTAAAGACCAGGACTTTATTTGTCTTCCAACTACCATTTTATTTGTTTTTTGCCAAAATGGTTTCTCAGTTACATAGCACGTAATTTCTAATTTTTTAATGGCAAAGATTGCTGCGCTTGCGCATACGAGTGAATTTACAGTTTAAATTAGATGATTAGTTTAGTTTTAGTCCAAAATGTAAACCATTTCGAATCGTCCGTATATTTAAATTTCTGTAGCTTGTATACGAAGAAATTTTGTCTTAAAAGTGTATAATATAATATTTGTAACATCGAGCAAACAGTCTAGTAGACTTCCAATTTCGTTGTCATAAAAAGATTGTGTGCTCTGCATTTGATTACTATTGCCATATTGCGTGCGATGAAGTGAGACGTAAATGTTGACTGCTCTCAGATTAGTGTATTGTTAAAATAAAACACTGCCTGTATTTTTTTTTTTTTTTATCTGTGCCATACATAATATAAATGGAATAATAAAAGATATAGCTTAATATACAAATATATATTTTTTGCTATTTAAATAGTATAAAAAGAAGATTTACGTAGAAAAATATCAAGAAAATGATATTTCTGCTCTGTTAGGCTGTTTTCTCGATGATATAAGTTTCTATTTGACAGCCATTTTATTTGTAAAAATGTTCTACATTTTAAATATTAATAGTACCTAATGTAATATCTTCCCCTGTCTTACACAGTAACATTTATTGTCAACAAGTGATGCTACACTTGTCTTCCTAAAAGTAACATAAGTTATTATAAGTTTTTTGAACATAAATAACAGTAAAACTTCCAAGCTACCGTTTGTATGCATGACCCCTCCTAGGATAGTTTTTTTGATGTTTCGACAGCTTTCGACGTTGTCGTAAAAATAGGCATAAAAATAAGTTTAGTTAGTAAAAATGTTAGAATTTAGTTTAAAAATACATGTGTTTAAGTTAAGTAGTTTAATATAGTTTAAGCCGAGAAAATGTGGTGTTGTTATTTACAGCATTTTTCTTTTATAAAAATAAAACTATTTTATGTACCTATTTTTACTGATTTTAAAATTGGTCTGTTTTAGTTTGTTTGTATAAAATTGTCAGCCGTTGATAGTGTTTTTTTTTACTAATTTTGATGAAGCTTTGGTGAAATTTTGGTATTTCCATTCTTTTTTAACACATTAGAAAGAAACAGTTTGTCAAAATAGGTAAAAAACGTACAATAAAATGACTTTTTACCACATAGACACCTGATAGAGAGCGAGCTATTCTGTCAACACATTAGCATAAAAGTACCTATACAACCATTTGCTCCTCTAACCCACGCCAATATTCATGTAAATAACCATTTAGTCAGCTTTCAGAAACATATCCCCCAACATTCTATTTCTATTTTTTTTTTATAAATTGTAAATATTTTAGTATATGCTGTGTCAAGTCGATGATAAATTGACGCCATTGCTGTAGAATAGTGTTAAATATAAGCTGCGTCAATAAAGAAACTAATCTAAACGAAGTAATGTTAATCATGTCCTCTCGCTTGCACGATATACTAGTGCGAGTGAGAAGACATGATTAGCGCCGCTCCGTTTGAATTAGTTTCTTCATTAATGTGGCTTATACTGACTTGTCGATTGTATACTCCTAAAATAGTTTAGAAAACCATTTCATTTCCTTTACAAATTGTTTAGAATAACTTAGAGCAAACGTACGAAAAAGCGAATTTATTTCTGTTTACGGTAAAATAGATATTAGGGTGTGTATGATAAGAAGTAGTAAAAATACAATTCTAAAAAGTTTCGTTGTTTTAGTTCATGTCTTTGTAAACTGTAATGACACGTATATAACGTAAATGTATTGCAATGCCATTATATTCATTAAGCTTTTATTTGTAATAGAGACTTCTGCCAAATAATAAACATCTAACTCCATAACCCATTGGTATAAATAATATCGGGAGTTCGTAGATTTTTTTTTCTAGTTTTAAACATGCATAAGTTGTATTTATTGCATAAGTTTCTTATATTTTTCTCAATGTAACCTTGTGTAGGAAGATGTAAACATAAGAACAATACTTAATATAAACATATTTACTTGTTGTAACAACATGCTTCCTAAATTCATCATTTATGCTGAATTTTAAGTAAATAATACACTTTTTGATATATCTTAAATTCAATAGAGTGCTGTTTTTTTTCTTGTTTTTAGAGGCATTATAGGGTACGGTTATGGTATAAAAAGTAGGTAAAAGATCTGTGGACAAAATGCTTAACTGAGTCATAGTAAAGTAGAAACTTACCGCCACTAGCGGGGAATTTGGGAACTAATTTATATCTAATATGTAGCAAAAAAAAATTATATATGTAGAACTTCGAATCTTTGTCCGCCAAAACCATATAAACATAAAAAAGGCACGAGATCTTTAAAATCATAAATTTGCATGTATATGCAACATGCAATAGTTTAAGACTACTATTTCTTTGCAAAACGTTTAACTTCTCTCCTTTAAAATCATCGCCCATTACACGGCCCTTCATAAACCATAATAATCATAGAATATTAGAATTGTGTTAGTTGGTTATATTTTCGGAGTGTTTAGCATATTAAATTGTAATTCTTGGATTTTAACTACGATACGTAGTAATGTAAGGTTTTACTTGAAAATTAGGTTAGTTTGATCTAAGGTGCTTTGTGCTATGCTAGAAATATTTGTATAACTCGTATGAAAGTGTAACAATGTTTTTCTGGAACAAAATTACATGTTTTCTTGGCATTTCATTAAACTATACTAGTATTCTTTTGTGGTTAGTTTTTAGAACTAAAATTATAGCTTTTAGTAACTTCGTACTTACGTACTAAGTTTAAACTATCCTATCTAATCAAGGAAATAATAGACAGAATAATTTCTTTATTCATAAATGTCAAATAAATAGACACATCGAACTGAAGGTAACGGTAAAACGGGGTGAATAAAATCTCAGGGGTGAATAGATACAAAACTAAAAATGTTTTTCTACAGACAATAGCTGAACATTTCGAAAAACAAAGAAAGGTGAAAGGGGGGGTGAAGGTTTCAAAACTTTCGGTACTTTTTTCTTTCGAAATATTTGGCTTTAGTATGTAGAAAAACATTTTTAGTTTTGTATCTATTCACCCCTGAGATTTTATTCATCCCGTTTTACAGTATAAAAGGAATTTTTTAACTTATACTTTGGAGTATATCAACGAATGATCAGTAGATAAAGAAGCCTATATTGTTTCTCATAAAAATAAATTAACACAAACAACTCTTAAGCGTGATTTAGACGATACAATTTTCTTGTACATTCAAGTGCAATTATTGAGTGCAATAAATTAAGTGCGTTAATTGCCCTTCAAGAATTGTACGCAACTGTTTACACGTGGATACAAGTAAAAAAATTGAACGCAATTATTGAATGCAAGTCTTGACAAAAAATAGTTGCAAATGTCTTCTGTTTAGACCAATACAATAATGTTTAGGAGATTATTGCTTTCAAGTTTTGACTTGTCTAAATAGAGAGTTGTATGTGCGTGTACCATTCATTGGCGGGTTGCTTCAAGTATTG
The DNA here is from genome assembly GCA_949125135.1 of Alcis repandata. Lineage (NCBI taxonomy): Eukaryota > Metazoa > Arthropoda > Insecta > Lepidoptera > Geometridae > Alcis > Alcis repandata. Next base: position 9,563,878 of record OX421245.1, on the reverse strand, counting down.
CACGTATTTGCGTTGTCAAATTTTTCATTCAAGTGTTGGAAGGTTTTGTAAAGAGAAAGAAAAAGATTGTTAGACGCTCCAAGAACTCCTCTTCTTGCTATCCATTTTTTGATCCAACACCTCTTTTTACGACGATTTCTCAATATTTCTTGTCTCAGAAGAGCAGCAACGATTAACACACCTTCACTTACTGCACTCATGTTGGCAAATGAAGAGAAAACTAATTGAATGCAAGAATCGCCTAAGAAATTTTTGTACGTGCTGTTTACACCAAGAAAATTTTGGCAAGCAAAACTTGTGCAAAAGATCAAAATGTTACGTACTGTTTAGACCATGCAGGTAATTTATTGCTTCAATTTTATTGTATGCAACAGGCAAGAAACTTGCATCGTGTAAATGGCGAACTCTTCTGTTTCTCAAAATACAAATTGACAGATTAGCAACGTTTTGATATCATCATCATCTCTTCAAATGCCAATAACTTAGTCCGTAACGCTTTGATACGAGTATTATAAATATGTTATATTTTTATTAGAATTTAACTAAAGTAGTGTTTATTTTTGCATTTAATAAAAAATTGAATAAACACCAAAATGCTGTAGGTATGGCAATTGCGTAGTAATTTCAAGTTTATTACGCCTTGTATTTTAAGATAGAATAGTACTAAAGTCGTTTGTTTTTTAATTTTTCGAGATAAATCGAGTAAAAAAAACCAGTTAAAAATATGTTAACGGACTAGAAGTTTGATTTCAAACTTTTTTTATTTATATAAGTTTAAAAATTATACAGTGTTTTATGGAAAAACTGCTTTGTCAAAAAGGGCTCATAGTACTCATCATTATGAATATTTTTTAATATGGGAACAACAAAGAAATTGTGAAAAAGTAGCTGTTCTATAGAATAATGTCAAAGACACATTGTATGGTACAGCTGATTTTCTTTTCACGATTTCAGGGTTGGAAGTTGATCAATGATGAGAACTATGAGCCCCTTACGGTTTAGCACACTCTTTCCTCATAACCCTTCATAAGATATTGAGCTAAAATGTTTTCAAATTTGGTCATTATCGACAAAGGTAGTATTGCATATTATAATACCTTATTTAGGAAGAAAGCTTTTGTTTTTATGTCAATAAAAATTAGATGTAAAAAAACTGTTTATTATTTTTAACCTTTTATGTGAATGTGATATTGGTACAGATCTCAAGAATAAAATGCGACAAGTTTTCAAAAAATATTGCATTTTTATTACGCTTTATTGTAAATTCCCGGTTAATGTTAACTTAGTTTTAAGATATAAGTGACCTGTCTTAACGAGGGCCTAAAGTGTATTAATGGCTAAATTCTAGACATTTTGTTTTTTTTTTGTGATATTTACAATTTGATGATATTTGTCATCAGAAACTAAAGACTGATTTTCACGGAAATAAAATAACCTTTTTGAACGAATCTCTGGTTTTATTTATAAAAATTACTATTGTATACCTTTGCTTATAACTAATTTAATAAATAGGGCAATTATTTATAATAAAACTAAGTGTATGTTGAGACGCAGGTAACGCAGCACAGCACAGAACAGATTTTGTAGGGCAGAGCGAGCGAGACAGACGTAGCGCGCAGAGCAGGACAGACACATGTCTGCCCGCACGTGCTACACCGCAGTACGCAGCTCTCAGTACGTTCATGCGTTACTAAATCTGCTCTGCGTTGCGTTACAAGTCTTAGCAAACTCTTAGCCTGAAGATTTTACACAAATTACACTGGGTACTGTTCTGTAAGAATAAACTGGAACTGGGTTGGTCCATCCAGCCACCTAGCCAAGTTGCAATCTATGACTGCAAAAGCTATAGAAAACAGAAAATTTATAGGAATGACATTTCTGTAATCTTAATAAAATATATAAATCTCGTGTCACAATGTTTGTCCTCAATGGACTCCTAAACCACTTAACCGATTATAATAAAATTCGCACACCATGTGCAGTTCGATCCAACTTGAGAGATAGGATTCAAATTATAGTCGCAATTTTAATTTATTGCAAATTATATATATACTGATAATTTTTACTATAAATTGACAAGTTAGCATCAACATACTACGGTTGCTATAGTTACGCAATGGCTTTTGACAGGACAACGTCTGTCGAGTCAGCTAGTAGATTTATAGAAATGTCGTTCCCATTGTCTTAGTTTTCCTTAGCGTTTGGGATTATGGAATTGCAACTAGGGAGGGCTGGTTTATAATAGAACAGTCGTAAGTCGTAATTTTCCTTGGCAGGTACTATGTACCTTTACTTAATACATTTTAGGAAAAGTTAACCTCGGCCATTCCTTACCTCAAATAAAGAAGTAGAAAACTACTCAAAGACGATTTCGAGGTCTAAGAATGTATTGCTTACAATTAATAACACTGGCTGGAGTGATAGTCACGACTTGAAATATAATAACAGTAGAATTTTTCTCATATAGAATTGGCTAACATTGGGATGAAAAACTCATAATAATATAAATAATTCGTTACAATATAGAACAAAAAACTTAAGAGCTACTATTCTAAGCATCGTATAACAAAATTACACTCGAACCGCAACTTAAAATCATTCTTAACTGTAAATTCTGATCATTTGCTCTTACTTTTGAATACTTTTGAACAAAAGTAACAGACTGTTAGCTGAAATAACAGAATTCAATATTAAAAGGCTATTTCATTCGCTTTTAAAATTTTTATGCTAACTGATAAAATGTTTCTTTTTGGATCGGATATTTTCGAGCACTGACCCGAGATCCAAGTAAATAAGTCGATAGTTCTAAGATTTTAGTAAATTCATTATACTTACAAACAAACCTACAAATATTGTCATTTTTAAAATGTTGTCTACCTAGTTACTAGATATATTATCAAAAGTTATTTATGATTGTACATAAGGTGGATTTGGCATATCTAAGGTATGAAATTATAAAACAAAATCAACTGTTACTTAGCTGAGCAAGTATCTTATAAAATAACGAATTTAAACTAATGATGAAAGCATATTGATGGTTTGCTTAGTTTTTTAACTGCCCTCCTAATAAAAACTTCTAAAATATGACCTAAATTGAATCAAAGATTCAGTGTTTTACGACGTTTTGTTTTATAACCACTGAATAACTTAAACTTAATACTAGTACTTAAAGTAACGAAGACTGACTCCCAAATATTATATTAAAATAAAACTTGCGTCGTAATAAATGTGAATTTTAAAATTAGATAAAGTACAGACGATGGAAGCGCATGTGCTATCGTTACTGCGTTTGTAGACGCACTCTATCTCCTTCGCACTCGTTAGATTAGATGTAGAAGCGCCTTCCCGAGCCGGCTCGAGCATATGCAATGTTGTATATTACATTATACTATTCCAAACTAATATAAAATCACTGGACTGAACTATCTACATTTCTTTTGTGATGAATAATTTCAAAAGCTGCCAAAATTAGGAAACTGGGTCACAATAAAATCGAAACCATTCTATCTATATGACCAATACGATTTCTATTCGTAGCAAGACACCTAAACTAAGCAAACCTATCAATATAGGGCCTTACGTACAAAGTACTGCGCACTACATTTTTGTATTGCGCAAGCTAAATTACATTTATCAATATTAACCATCGTTTAAAATAAAGGCCCACAATTTCAACCAATTAAAAACTCAATCAAAACACATAATTATGCCTAAAGCTTAGGAAGCTAGCTACGTTATAGTACTTGGGTACTGCGTTGAGTATCCGCTGGTAGTTAGGGGTGAACAGCTCGGGATGCTGTATGTTGTGCGCGTGGTGGGACACCTGCACTACTGGAGACGACTGCTGGGATAGTGGCACCTGGAAGGAGATGTAGATTTTAGATGGTAGTTAGTGGTAGTGAGATTGTAGTTAGTGGTAGTGAGATTGTAGTTAGTGGTAGTGAGATTGTAGTTAGTGGTAGTGAGATTGTAGTTAGTGGTAGTGAGATTGTAGTTAGTGGTAGTGAGATCGTACTTAGTGGTAGTGAGATTGTAGTTAGTGGTAGTGAGATTGTAGTTAGTGGTAGTGAGATCGTACTTAGTGGTAGTGAGATTGTACTTAGTGGTAGTGAGATAGTACTTAAGTAGTTCTCAGATAGTACTTAGCCACTTTTTTGCGAGGATACTTAGTTGTACTTAAATTTTACTGACCGATCAGTTCTCAACATTTCTCAGATTAAATTTAATAACGTTATACGGTAACAGTCGGTTTATCAGCAGTTTATTTAAAGTAACTTAATACTAAACACCTCAGAAATAACTTAAATTGTTTACTTACCAGTTTACCAGCATTACTTAAAACGAATTCCTGCAAAAAAACATCCAACACCCAAAATACTAACCGTAAAAATGACAGAAAACTGCAGCGGCGCCGCGGTTTCGTTGTACGTGGCCCGCGAGTGTATTATTGTGTAGACAGAGCGAGATAGCTGCTGGAAGGAGGCTCGGAGAAGGCCCGAAAATGACCACGCTGTCAGGTTATTATTATTGGATAAATACCTGGAAAAACTAGTCTATTCAAAATACTAACCGCAAATATGACAGAAAACCGCAGCGGCGCAGCGGTTGCATTATACGTGGCCCGCGACTGTATCACCGACATAGACAGAGCGAGACAGTTGCTGAAATAAGGCGCTTAGAGGGGCGGAAAATGACCACGCGGGCATTTAAATACCTGGAGAAACTAGTCTACGTCTAAAGTACTAACCGTAAATGTGACAGAAAATTGCAGCGGCGCCGCGGTCTCGTTGTACGTGGCCCGCGAGTGTATTATTGTGTAGACAGAGCGAGACAGCTGCTGGAAGGAGGCGCGGGGAGGGGCGGAGAATGACCACGCCGTGAGATTGACGTTCGGGTAGGGCCAGAGGGTGAGTGTGTTGTGGGCTGGGCCTGGGGGGTGAAAATATTTAGTTATTAATACGGAAATACTGATTTTATAATCCAATACTCACGTTATATTGCAAAAAAAAAAATAATGTTTCAAAACTAAGTCAGTTTTCATAGTGAGTTGAAAACAAAAAAAAAGAAAGAAAAAAATATTTTTTTTGGCGATTTCAGGATTGGTCCCAAGTTAAAGTCACAACAAAAAAAACCGAACTAAAAAAATAGAAAATAAAATTTTATAAATTTAAATTAAGAATAGGGTTGAAAATTTCAATAAATATAAATTAATAATAGTGTAAATAAATAAATATATGTATTTTATTTTTAAAAAGCGTGGGGTGCATGGGTCAATAAGTAGATATTATATATTTTGTAGATACATTTTGTATTGACAGACATGAGTAGAGTGATTAGCATTTTGATAATATCTTAGAAAGCACCCCACGCTTTTTTAAAAATAAAATACATATATTTATTTTATTTACACTATTATTAATTTATATTTATTGAAATTTTCAACCCTATTCTTAATTTTAATTTATAAAATTTTATTTTCTATTTTTTTAGTTCGGTTTTTTATAAAAAGCGTGTTTTTTTAGTTTTTTTTAACTATTATTTATTTTTCGCTTTTTAGTTCGATTTGCTAACTATTAACCATCCTTATTATGTACAAATGTGTTGGTGTTATCCGATTTTGGCCGTTTGCTCAAGCAAATTAAAAATAAAATTGATGCATAACAAAAAATATTGAGCAAAAAGATTTGTAGCCGCGTGGTTTCGATCCTCAGACCTCATAAAATAAAATTGATGCGTAACAAAAAATATTGAGCAAAAAGATTTCTAGCGCGTGGTTTCGATCCAGGGACCTCTGGGTTATGAGCCCAGCACGCTTCCACTGCGCCACTCTGTTCTCTGACTCGAATGACGAAACTACCACTTGTAAGTTAAACGGTATTAAAAGTTAAAGAAACTTTATAGAAAAAGCGTGTTAAAAAAATTAATAGTTAAAAAAACTAAAAAACACGATTTGTTTAGTGTATTGTCATCGGTCCTCGATATATCTACAAAGTTTGAAAGAAATCTGACCGTTTAAAGTGGGTCAAAAACGCGCTCAAAGGAGTCGGTTACATACAAACATACAAACATATGTACAGGTGAAGCTAATAAAAGCGTGTTAAAAACAATTAAAAATACTAAAACTAAACCAATATTTTTATGCAAAATTATTTAATAATATTATAATATTAATTGGTTAAAATCAAGTTCTACATACCAGTCATAACAAAGTTGTAAGTGCAAGTCTCTCCAGTACAAGCGCGGCTCGCGTCGAGACTCGGCGCGGGGGAGAAGCGGCCCGGGCCCTCCGTCGAGAGCAGCAGGGCTTGGTCCCTAGAATCAGGCCGCGAATTAGAGGGAGGTAAGCTATACTTACATTTAGGTTTATAAGAAAAAAAATAATAAAAAACAAACAAAAAGCCAAGAAGGGTGCATAGTACTCATCATTATGAACAACGTTTACTATGAGACCAACCCGGAATTCGAGAAACATTTCAGCTATTCCATAAGAAAGTGTCAATGAAACTCGACAAAATGTATGAACCGAGCCCTTTTTTATTTCGCGAATTCTGTGTTGGTCCCGTAGCAAAAGTTGTTCATAATGATGAGTACTGTGAGTCTTTTTTGGTTTAGCATGCCCTTTCTTTAAACTCTGTATAAATTGCATAAATAGGTGCCTACCTAATAAGTTAGTATGTTTTAATTACAAATATTCCCAATTACTAAAAAATCACCCGTATCTCACTTTTAATCTCCAATTGTAAGTTTGTAGATTTTTATACCGAGTCAACTCTAAAACACTGAAAACTCTCCACAGGCAGCCTGAAATACTTAAACCAAACTACTTCTGTGCTACGACTTTCGGAAATTCACAAAAAAACAGCTGTTCCATACAAAAAGTTCATTGAACTTATGCAGAGTGTTTTATTAACGCGATGACGAATGTATGGAACAGTTGCTTTTTTTCAAAAGCAAAAAGCGAAAGCAAAATTTTGTGAATTTTCGAAAGTCGTGGAACGAAAGTTGCTTGGAACAATGCATAGAAGACCTGCAGAAGGTTTTCTAAACCCAAGCTAAGCAGTAGGTATCATTTTACTATACTAAAAAAAACACGCTATATAATTTCATCCACATATAATCCACCTCACTTATTACCCTATACCTAGACAAACCCGTATGGGATTTTAAGGCAATTATTGTTTAAAAATATACTGTATTGGTCGCCTGTAAAGTCGGTTTACGGACGACAGTTTAACGTGACAACGTCATAACAAAACATTGATGACATCATTGCACACTGTTCTCGCTCCGGTCGTGACGTCACAACGAGCGTAACGGGACACTTTCGTGCGTGCAGCCGGCGTTCATCGATTTACTAGACGTTGTCACGTCAAAAAATATTAGAAACAAAATTTTCAACGACAAATCCTGAAACAAACATTAGGCACTTCCAAAATTAGTAAGTTAGTAAACCCACTTACAAAAACCTCCCATACCCCGTCCGATACAGGGGCAGGTCACAGAACACCCTGTCCCCGCAGTGGGGGCTGACTCTCCCCTGCAGGGAGACTCCCCCCGCCGCCAGGTCCGCCAGTACTCGGGGGATGGTGTTCACGTCTTGTTTGTTCACTACTACACCGGTTGTGGTTTCCGTGGGGACTTTGTTCTGGTCGTAGGTTACTATTTCTGAGTGCTGGAAAATAAATACGGAAGAATTATTAAAAAATAATGTAATGCGAATAATTGACAAAAATAGTGAAGAGGCCTCTTTTATCAAGAGATTAGTAATTGTGAGATTAAAGGTATTTATTTAATAAATCAGAAAAAAATAAACAAACCAAATTGTGTTTGTTTTTTAACAGCAAAATGGCCAGTAGAAAAATACAAATAAATTAAGTGAATTTATCCAACAAAACAAAATAACATAATAAATACATTTAAACAGAATAGAAAAGTGTAGCGAAAAGTTAAATTGGAAGTTTGTTGGCCTTTGTCAAACAATGAAAAAAAAGTTTAAGTCAACTTAGTAAAAAAATAAAAAAATAAAAAAAAATCTGAAAAAAAAAACAATAACTCGTTATATACTCACAAACCAGTAATGCCTCATGGTAGAAGGCCCCTCGTCCCTGTAGGGCGCGAAGGGTATGAAGAACAAGATGAAACAAACCGCGCCTGCGCCGACCAGGGACAGCCAGAGGCGGCGCCGGGAGAACAGCAGCTCCAGGCCGGACTGAAACGTGGAATAGGGTTCTGTATTAAAAAAAACGAAACGTACCCACAGACTTCGATTGTATATTTCTTGATTGTGTAGTCGAACCAAATTAAACAATTTGGTTCAATTACACAAGCAAGAAAAAGATAATCATTGAAATAAGCACAGAATGAAGTGCTTATCTTTTTTGCTTTATTTATTAAAAAAAAGTTGCAAAAAATCTGTTAGTGTCTATCTAATAAACAATTAATACTCTAGTCACTACAGGAGAGCATAATTAAAAAAAATATATATATCATCAATATTGAGTGTTATTGTGTTGCCATACCACAGTAGTAGTGCACAGTATCGCCAGGCCCACGTTGATGACCGCCACGGTGAGGTCGGGCGCCGCCCCGGCCGAGCGGCCCATGGTGGGGAGCAGCATGGCGTCCAGGCGGAGCGCCAGGGAGAGGACGAACATGGAGCCCGGGAGGGAGAGGGCCACCTCGAGCCACAGGTGCTGCCAGGCTGGGGAGAAATTGTACATTAAAAAAAATATGAAAAAAAACTGTTCTACATTAATTAATCTTGATGAATAAAAATGAATCGCTGTTCGTTTGTCTGGCTAAAACTCAAGAACGGCTGGACCGATTTGAATTTTTTTTTGTTTTTTGGCTCTAATACAGGGAAGGTTTAAAAATAAAAAAAAACAGAGGGTGAAACCTTCTTTATAATTAAACCGTCAGCTACTAAATTATAAAGAAAGGAGGAGCATCGCGTCGAGTCGGAGAGCGAGCGATTCCTCGAGAGACCAAACAATTCTAAAAGTCGGTAGTAAAAAATATTAAAACAAAATAAAATAACAAAACCAGAAACTAAATAGAATGAAGGAGAAAAATAAACAAGTTATAAGTGTATAAAGAAAGAAGAGAGACAAAGAGAAAAGGTTCAAAGTGTTATTAGTAATCAAAGTAAGTACGTAATGCCTACTTTAGTTTCTAGAGGTAGTATTAAAAGATAGGTAGATAGATAGATAAATAGTTTTTAAATATTTTTTAAAGTAAAATAAACGATTTATAAATGTAGCATAATAATAATGACGCTTTAGATATAAAGACAAATCAAGTAAAACCAATTCAAGTAGTAGTAGATCACATAGAAAGAGACAAACTTAAAACACCCTATAAACATTAACCTCTGACATCCCGACGTCGCGATATCGCGTCTTCTGAAAAATGTCCTCTACATCCCGGTGACTCGATATCGCGTCCTAAGTTACCGCACGAGTTTTTGCCGAATTCTCAAAGGATTAAGGTTTATTTTCATTTAAAGATATACGAATGGCGGGAGAAAGAACCAAGCTTTCCATTAATGTCATTTACTCATCGCTGATTGGTCTAAATTTAATACCAGAGACTGTTGAAATCCGTTGAAAATTTGTATGAAGTTGTAGGCGTTGGCGCCATTTTCTTATATAGAGCGTGGGTTTTTTAAATCGGAGTGACGTAGAACGCGTTTCGTCGGCGTCGCGTGTTGAACTCTTCAGCAGTAATATTTATATTATTTAAAAGTTTTGAGTGATTATTTGGTAAGTAACTGTTTTATACATCAAAAAATTATTAAAAGCAAAAAATAATGGCAAAAAAATAAAGTCAAGAACAAAAATATACATAGTAAAAATTAAAATGTCAAAAATTGATTACATTATAACAAATTGAATAAAACTAAAATATGTTCAAATAACACATACATGACAAACAAAATTAAAAATTTAAATTGAAAGAGAAAAAAAAATAAATTAACTGTTAACATAATTTCATCATCCCGTATATAGCATAAATTAGCGCAATTAGTACCTCTGACTCCCGCGGACGCGATATCGCGTCCGCTGCGGGGAAGTACGCGGGATGAGCGGTATTGATGCAATAACAGACTCCGGTATGTCAGAGGTTAAACTCCTTTTGGACAGTCTAATAAAAATCTGGATAATTTGAAACTTTTTCTAAATTTTATAATCGATGGTACTTTCATCAACAAAATAGTATAAAAATTCAGCAATCTTACCTTCAAGCCGAACCAATCTAAGTACAGTCAACGACACAAGCGACATAGCCGACATTATGAACAGCGGCACAGTGATGACGTAACGCGTGGACACCAGCGCCGGGATACACATCAGGAGGAGGAGGGCCGCCGACAGCAGCAGGCGGGTCGCGGCCTGCGCCTGCAGGGTGCGGACTGAACGGTTTAGACCACTCTGGAAAAAAAAATGGTGGTAATTCAGTTGATGTGTTTGGATGTTAGGTATGACGCAGGGTGTGGGTTCAAATCCTAGCAAAGAATGGAAGTTTCTTGTGAAAGAAAACGTTATGAAACCATAAGTTTATATGAACAATGTGAATGATACGATTGAATAATTAAACCGTTTCGTTTATATGAAAACGATGTCATTTGTTTTTGTTTTAACAAAATTGGTCAAAAATGGAGAAAATTACTGGCTACTACTAAAATCCATAACTAAAATCTTTATCTACTAAATTGCTACTAGTTTTGTCTAAATAAGATCAAAGCTTAGAGCTTGAAACAGTTCGCCATTATTGATAAACGAATCTGTAAAAAACAGAAGATATTAGGAAAAGTATTGGTCCGGAGCGACCTCCCTGTGCAACTCCATGTAATGTAGTACCTTTTTCGTGCGCCACGCGTCGAAAACTTGCGACATGGTCACCGCCCCGATGAGGTACGGTATCCAGAATAGCGGCACCACCAGCCAGGGTTCCGATAGATACCTAGAATATATTCATTTTAGAAAAACAGAATGGTAGACTATGTCATAAGCTATCGAGAGAACTAAAAGTATGTTTGGTAATAAAACATATCGAGATGTCCTTTATACATGACTGCCCAAAAAAGGCTGTTCTTTTTTACAATAGACAATAGTTTTTAGGGATCCGTACCAAAAAGGTAAAACTGAACCCCCTATGGTGAGAGTTCGGTGTTCGTCTGTATGTCACAGCCAATTATTTCATGGCTCATTATGGATTTCTTAATTTCACCATAACTCTTAAACGCCTGGACCGATTTTGATGCGATTAGTATCGTTCGAATCCTTACATTATTTTGTCTCAGTCTTTAATCGAGTTTTTCGGCTTTTTTTTCCTTTTCTCCTCTTATTTTGGCAGTTAAGTTGTTACCACTTCGTTGGACCCTAAAAATGATTGTTAATAAACCTGAGCTGTATTGTGGTGACGATAGTAAGCGCCGCGCAGACGGTGACTAGGAGAATCCCGGCGCCCATCGCGGCGAGCCGGGACAGCGCAGCCAGGAGCAGCTCGCGGATCATGGACCATCCTGGAATTCATTATCATGATTAGATTTTTGTGGAAACTCTAAGAGTGATTCAAAGTAATATAAGACTATAGTTTAATTGACGTTTAAATTGTCGTATTATAAATAATTTACGTGGACCCCAGTTTCAACCGCTTTTTTTCTTCTTCTTTAAACAGGGTGGTTTAAAATTTTAGAGCGAACCAAACAAAAAATAATAACTTATGACCACTTGTGGCTTGAAACAGGACAAACTAACCAATTTTTTAAATATTATAAATCTAAATAAATATCTTAATCTAAAACTGTAATAATATGGCGTGCTCTGGTGTCGGGGGCCAAGGCCCACTTTGGGTCGCTGCGCCAGAAGAGAAAGTGAAACTGTAATCTGCAGGGAGTTTCCCAAATTTAACATCCCATAGGTTCCTACTATGATTTCTTATATCGAGGATGCCACAAGAACTAACAAAACTGTCAATACTCACTAGGCTCCAATAGCCATAACTAATCAGATTTTTGATTTCCAGCAGGCTGATTCAGCTATCCGAACATCGAATATATTCGGAAGACTTTTCGAAGACAATCGTCGAATACATTCAAATTTTCGGATAGCTGAATCAGCCTGTAGGATTTCCTGTGTGTGTTTCAGAAATCATAGAAAATTTTATAAAAGGTCAATACTCACTCGGCCCCACAAGCCACACATAGTACGCCACGCTCCCCCACGCTATGACCACTATGGCCGCGTCCACCGCGTACGAGGCGGGGATGGAGTACGATATCAGGAACACGTTGAGGTAGTCGTAGTATACTGCGGTGCGGGGGTCGGATTGCTGGAAGGGGAGATAATAGAATTTGGCTTAAAGAAATAAAAAAAAAATGAAAAATGTATACTATTGCTGGAAAGGTATTAACAAGTTTTAACTATTTGGTCCGCCTAGCACAGGACGGGAGTAATTGTCTTTCCACCGTTTTGTATTTACCGTTTTTCCTCGGTCTACGATGTAGAGCATCGCTACGTTTACGTATATTGCAGAAGACAAGAAACGTTACAGAGAAACTATCTGGAGGTCACGAGCCTCAGACAGGAGGAGCACTGTTCGAGGATTTTGTATGTACTCGAAGATATGACTAAGTTACAATATAGCTAGATAGGTTTATCTCTTAAGCTTGGCAAAAAATCGTGGAAAGACATTTGTCCATTTATCCACTTATTATATTTTCTTATTACATTGCGAGAGATTGAGAGGAAAAAGATAGATGCTCTAGAGATGTGGTGCTGGAGAAAAATGCTTGGGGTATCATGGACCGAGTTCCGCACAAATGCCTCGATACTTCAAGAACTCGGCATCAAGCAGCGTCTATCTGCTATAGTACAATCCCGCATACTCGCATTCTTTGGACACGTTTCAAGGCGAGGCAGCCAGTCCATAGAGCGTCTTGTCGTCCAGGGCAAGGTTGAAGGCATTCGACCGAGGGGGAGATCGCCCATGAGGTGGACCGATCAAATCAAGTCTGCTGTGGGCGGTCCCGTTCACGAGTGCACTCGAATGACCGCAAACAGAGCAAGATGGCGAGACATCGTGAGGCGCATTGTATCTGCCGCTGCCGATGAGGATACTACATGACGACCACGACCGCTCTGTCAAGAGCGTAACGACCAAGAAGAAGAAGATATTTTTTTATAAGTCTTATGGTTATTAAAATAACCATAACAAAACACAAAATTACTTGTTCTAAGATCTAACGATCCAGAATCTACAGGATTATAAGAGCATTGCTAAGCCTCAATGAGGCTCAAAGTTTTCATCCTTATAATTTTATTCACTATCTGTCTTATTAATAAAAGTAGCCTATTCCTGCCTTAGTCCGACCTTACGCTTGGACTAGTTACTTCCAGAGTAACTAAGGAGTAACTCTGATTTAACGACGGTATTAATAAACATGGAGTAAGCTCGGAATAACAAAGCACTCCTTACGCCTGGATTAACGCTTATGCTATGGCAACCCTTGCATTTTAAAAGTAAAAAGAATGAGTCGATGAATGATTCCAACGTTATTTGACAGTGACAGGTATGTATACAATGACAATTTTCCATCTTTTTGAGTTTGACAATTGATTTGAAGATTTGAATTTGATAGATGTTAAACTTTATACCTACTTGGAAATTTTGCTGAAAACATTGTCTTTCAATTATAGTTTTTTACTCCCAGCTGAAAGAGTGGTGTTATAAATTTAAGTGTATATATCTATGTGTCTGTTTGTCTGTGATTTAGCTTTGTTTCATCAGAATTAGTAGAGCTGTTTTTTTATGGCAGGATTTTAAAATTTTCTCAACTTGTAACCTAGCTATAAAAGCTTGACTAAAAAGCAATAATTAAATTATACATTTCTATTGTTTTAATAGGTCCTCGTCAATCCAGAATCTAATAATTCAAGGATTTTACCAAAAACAGAAGAAATGATATTGGTGATAAACACTACTCCATCCTTAAGTCGGCCTTAAACTAGGTAGCCCCAAGGTTTAACTTTTACTCCGAGAGTAGAGTCGGATTAGCTTACTCTTTCCTTATTCCGTGTTTATTAATATTGAAATTGGTTACTCCTGGCTTAATACTAAGAGTAAAGTTAATCTTGCTTTAGTCTACGTTTATTAATAAGACAGTTTATGACCAACCCTCAACTCGCAAAAAAATTAGCTGATACCATACATTTTGAATTTCGAATGCCCTTGACATTTCTATGTACAGAGGTATATGGAAAATCTATCTATGTATAGAAAATCCGTTTTTTCGCCTTTTTGGGGTTGGTCGGGCCAGCTAAGAAACCGCAAAAACAAGGTCAAAAAGTCTTACCTTCTCAGCCAGCTCCTCCATATCCGCGAGCTCGGCCAGCAGCCCCATGATGAGGTTCCCCGCGTTCTGAACAACCCCCTTCTGTATCAGGTCGGGGTGGTCGTACCGGGTGTGGTACACGTGGCCCCATTTTGAGAATGCTATGTCGATACCTGGGGGAACATGGGGTAATGTGGTAACTGTGAGTAAAATAGGGGAGCGAGAAATATAGTTCAGTGGAATTGGTGGAATGGAATCTTTTATTGATGATAGGTATATTATGGAAACTGACGTGGTTTTCACACATTTTTGTTATAATTAAACACGGGAATACTCACGTTAAAATTAAGTCGTCTACTACGACTACGACGACAATGAGTTCTTCGGGACTTATGTACGAATTTACATACCACTGGCTTTTCGGTGACGGAAAACATCGTGACATACGTCTGGAGAAGAAATTCAATGGCGTATGTGAATCCACCAACCCGCACTTGGCCAGCGTGGTGGAATACGGCCTAATCACCCTTCGAGGGTAGACCTGTATCCCAGCAGTGGGAGGATTAAAGGTTGAGTAGTTAGATAAGTATGACCAGCAACTCTCTCTCACCGTATATGTCCCCAAAGTCCCTGAATATCCGGAAGTCTGTGTCGGAAGGTATGATCCCGGACGAGAACAGGAACTCCCCGACTCCCTGCGCGTTGGGCCGGGACACGGCGCGCTGGAAGGCGGCCAGGACTCGGGGGTCGTTGACCTGGGGAGGATTACTTTTAATAGCAGCTAAAAGACAAAAAAAAAACGTAAATTTACTAAAGCACTATAATACATATTTATAAAAAAAATATTACGGGTTATAATGAGGGTACGCTAAGCTGAAAAGGGCTCATAGTACTCATCATTATGAACAACTTTGAATTGAAATTGCGAATTAAAATTAGCTTTTCCATTGAAAAATATCAGTGACGCTCTTTGTTTTTCAAGATACCTAGCTTGGTCCCATAGTAAAAACTGTTCGCAATGATGGGTACTATGTGCCGTTTTTGAATTTGCATACCTTTTCCTTATAACCCTGGATTTATGAACCTGTTGATGATAAAACGAAACCTCAAAGATGAACATTTGGTCCAAAATTGGAGATTCCAGTTGGTTTATCAGAGGGAGGGGAGGGGTGGGGAGGGTTGGGTTGGTTGGTTGATTGGTTGGTTGGTTGGTGGTTGGTTTTGGTTGGGTTGGTTGGCTGGACTATTATAATAATAAAATTAAATCAAACTGGAGTATTTTTAGACGAAGAGTACATGTAAAATATCCTACATCTTGGAATATCCTGAAATTAGTATTTCTTACCTGAAAAACGGCAGGTTTTCCATTCATCCCAGCGGCGTCTAAATTGACGACAACCTTCACACCGCGTGCCCACGGGTGGGACAGAAATGCGTGACTGGCCTGCAAATAGGAGAAAAGCACATGTGATAAATTATGTGATGTGTGTTGTGTGTAGAATAAATTAAAGCTTTATTATACACCAAGCAGATTAGTATAAGTAGAATTACGTTCAGTAGTACAAGAGCGGTTTTATCGTCTAATCTAAAGCTATTTCTTCCAGACAACCTGTGTGTTTTCTTCCAGGACTGGAGGATTGAAATACGGTCGGTAGTGTACGAAGCGGCGGTTCTTGTGTTATCTCACTTGCACAACTGCGAAATATTGCTAGCGTGAATGAGATGGCACGATTACCGCCGCTTCGTTTAGATTAGTTTCTTTAAATAAATTACATAACACATTAGAATTTTTTTGATTTGATCCGAGATTTGAATGAAGATGTGAATTGCGGTTCAAAGTGACCTTCCCTTATACAAAATACAAGGTATAACGGAAAGGTGTAGTTACTCAGGGGTGTTCTTCTACACGTCAAAGTCAACTACTTCTAGAACACAAGTTTGCTAAATTCGAGAAAGAAAATATCTTTAAGAGAAAATATCTATAGAGAAAGAAAATATCTATAAGACTTTAAAATATCGGTTCTGGGTCTGGGACCCAGAACAGATATTTTAAAGTCATTCAAACATCTGCCCGGCCGGGAATCGAACCCGGGACCCCTGGCTCACAAGGCGGATGCACTACCGCTGAGCCAAACAGGCCGACATCATCTGCCTACCCTTGTCCCACACGTGGGGTCGGTACAGTATGTACACTTCTTCCATTCATCTCTATCACTCGTCATATCTGAATACATTCCCTTCTTTTTTATTTTTTATTTAGTCTCATTTGTCATGATAATAAAATTTATTTTTATATTTACCTATCGAACATTATTTCTAATTTATCATGTTAGTTTGTATAATATTTAAGAAATTATGCATGTCTGTGTGGGTTAAATCTTGCAACTGACTTCTGAACCACTTCCCGATGTCTGATTGAGCTGTAATTTGGTCTAGTCGGGAGTGTTCTTAGCTGTTTGATGAAAATCAGTTCAGCCGTTTAACGGGTTTTTTAAATTTTAAATGTTTTAAATATATTTTGAGTGTTCTACCAGCAGTCCGATTTCCTCCGCCCCATTGAACAGGAACACGATGTTGTGTTTGAACTTGCGCGAGCGACGCGACAACTTGCTCAGTGTCTCGGCCAGCACGGCGCAGAACACCATGTTGTCTGACGCACCTGTAAACACATCACACATACATAATATAATATTTAATATACATCATATTTTAATTTGGTTTAATTCCTTTGCTATAGGTACTGGCTGTACCCGGCGGTTACACGCGCTGTTTTTTTTTACTTTTAAACCTTCCCTGAACATCCACAAATATTTCAAGATCAAAATTAGCGGAATCGGTCCCGCCGTTCTCGAGTTATAGCCAGACAAACGAACAGCGATTCATTTTTATACCTTTATAGGGTTATTCATAAAGAGTATGCTAAGCCGAGAAGGGCTCATAGTATTCATCATTATGATCAAGTTTTACTATGGAACCAACCCGAAATTCGCGAAAAATAAACAGCTGTTCCATAGAAAAATGTCAATGACACTCGACAAAATGTATGTAACAGCTGATTTTTTTTCGCGAATTTCGGGTTGGTCCCATAGTAAAAGTTGTTCATAATGATGAGTACTATGAGCCTTTTTCGGCTTAGCACCCTTTATGAATAACCCTTTATACCTATAAGATTTTGAAATTGAAATGCGGAATTTTATGCTGTACCAAGTTATGCTTGATTTTGTATTACAAGGCGCTTGTTTCGAAAGCAGCCTGTTGGAGGAAGGGGGAGACATAACAAAAGCAAAATATAACTCATAGCAAAAGGTCTACATTATCTATGGCTAGCGTTCCGCTGTCTTCCTCTAGCACAGCTATTACAATAGTGTTTAATAGTGTTTGTGTGTGGGGGGAGTGTTGACTGAAAAGCCGTGTATGCACGTACGAACACGAACATAGTGAACACAAACGTCAAACATGAACACTTGGTTTGTACGTAAGGACGGTATATTCGAACACGAACGCGAACATAGTTTGAATCGCGTTCGCGCACAACAGTCGTGAACTCTAACCTCTAACTCAATAGCCATGGCGACGCCGTGGGATGTGGTCGATTTTGAAGTAGCGGAAAGTTTGTTTGGAAAGACAGTTTTGTTACGTAACATTTCTTAAAGCTATTCGAACACCGTCCATACGGAACGTACAAATAGGATCGCCGCAAACATGTTTGACGAACAGTGTTCGATGTTCGTTAGTGGTACACACGTGCGAATTTGTTCGTACGTGCGCACACTGCTTAACATCACTTACCCAAAGTAAACGGCACGGAGTCGTAGTGGCAGTTGACCAGTATAGAGCTGCCCACGGTCCCGTTGGCCAGCGTGCCGCTGTCTCCCTCTAGCACGGCGATCACGTTTGACACATCTTCGTACACGTTCAGGAATGACGATGACGTCTCGAAGTAATAATCACCTGAAAACGATTTATAGTTCTGTGAATAAAAAGCATAAAAGATAAATCCGTTTAGGCCGAGCGTCTGAGTCTGTAGTCAGTTTTTGGGCGACCTGAAATGCATTCGAAGTTAGCGTGGGCCGTGTCTTTCCAACGTTTTAGCCCGCGAGAAAGAAACAAACACGCCAGTCAGTTTTTGGGGCACCTGAAATGCATTCGAAGTTAGCGTGGGCCGTGTCTTTCCAACGTTTTAGCCCGCGAGAAAGAGACATCACGCCAGTCAGTTTTTGGGCGACCTGAAATGCATTCGGGGTGAGCGTGGGCCGTCTTTCCAACGTTTTAGCCCGCGATAAAGAGACAAACATCACGCCACTCAGTTTTGGGCGACCTGAAATGCATTCGAAGTTAGCGTGGGCCGTGTCTTTCCAACGTTTTAGCCCGCGAGAAAGAAACAAACACGCCAGTCAGTTTTTGGGACACCTGAAATGCATTCGAAGTTAGCGTGGGCCGTGTATTTCCAACGTTTTAGCCCGCGAGAAAGAGACATCACGCCAGTCAGTTTTTGGGCGACCTGAAATGCATTCGAAGTTAGCGTGGGCCGTGTCTTTCCAACGTTTTAGCCCGCGAGAAAGAAACAAACACACCAGTCAGTTTTTGGGACACCTGAAATGCATTCGGGGTTAGCATGGGCCGTCTTTCCAACGTTTTAGCCCGCGAGAAAGAGACATCACGCCAGTAAGTTTTTGGGCGACCTGAAATGCATTCGGGGTGAGCGTGGGCCGTCTTTCCAACGTTTTAGCCCGCGAGAAAGAGACAAACATCACGCCAATGCTCTACTTTACCTGATGCCTCTTGGGTTGTCTGGTCGCGAGTCGGCGAGGACATGGGGGGTCCAGATCTGTGAAAGTGTCCAGCTAAAAGTGGCCAGAATGCGTTGATGCCATTTTTTGCCACGTTTTTATTATTACGTTGGTTATACAGCAGAAATCATATAATAAATGCGCGAGCGAAACGAGCGCAAAGAATTTGCGATATGTTTGTAAAAAATAGGACGTTACGAAGCATATACAACGGTCATACGCGAGCATAGCGAGCGCGAAATTTGCGACGTTTTGGAACCATTTAGGATAGATTATTTCGCGACGAGCTGTGTATCTATACCTACTACGGAAATCATTTATTATTGCGTTTGACCGCCATCTCGCCTGATGGTAAGCAATGATGCGGTCTACGATGCAGCACGCGCCTAGAAGGAATCGATTCACTCGCGATTTGAAGAAACCCAGATTCTATCGGGAAACACCCACTCGGGCAGAACATTACACACTTCATATTTATCAGTTAACTGGCTGCCCCTTGCGGTTTCACCCGCTTTTTCCTTTCCAAATAAAAGTCCACATAGAAGCAGTAGTAACATTTTTTTAAGTGTAGGTATTGAAACTGTGACTTTTTGAATAATAAATTACACCCCTGTATTAGAGCGAACAAAATAAAAATAAAATAAATCGGTCATGCCGTTTTTTGAATTTTAACGAGACTTACGAAGAGCGATTCATTTTTATATATATAACAGAAGAAGTAGAAGAAGAAAGATTACCCGAAGACCGCTGCCAGTCGGTCCAGACGGCCTGGTTCCCCTGGCGGGCGATGGCGTCCACGAGCGCCTTCACGTCCCTCGTCTTGTTGAGGTGGTATGGTGTGCCGGCCACGCGCGGCTCCGACCCCAACATGTCGTTGAGGTAGCGCCAGGCGGACTCTTCACTGAACAGGTCGTGTACCTGGCGAAAATAATAAATATAAACATTACATTACAGGGTTATAAGGAAAAGGTATGCTAAGCCAAAAAGAGCTCATAGTACTCAACATTATGAACAACTTTTACTATGGGAACAACCCGAAATTCGCAAAAAAAAAAAATAGCTGTTCCATAGAAAAATGTCAATGACACTCGACAAAATGTATGGAACAGCTGATTTTATCCCATAATTATTAAAGTTGTTCGTAATGATGAGTGCTATGAGCCCTTTTCGGCTTAGCGTACCCTTTATGAATAACGCTATATAAACATTATAAGCTGCGAAATTTCAGAGCAGATAGGAGATTAAACATAATAGGTATTATATCTCAGGGTGACGAGCTCAGTGCTGTGCCGCGCAGGGGCTTCAATTATTAAGAGATCAAAACTCTGGGTTGCGGCAGACTTGTTATGAGTGAACGTGACGTTTAACATCAGGCGTACTCATTACTCACGTCTCTAGGTATTTCTGCTTCGGTGACGACATCAGGCATACCATCCTCGACCAGCTGCGTCAGGTAGCCGAGTAAGAGGTACCCGCCCAACATTAGCAGCAAGAATGTGCTGGGTAACTAAAACATGTGAAACAGGGTTATGCGGGGTTACACAGAACGGGTATAATGAAAAAACTTGTTTTTTCAATTGCAAAAGAAGCTAATTGGATTCTACCTCTACATTGTGATCAACTATTACTAAAAAAGTTTTAGTGTGCGCCGAAACTTTTAAATAATTATTTAGGTAAGTACCTAACTTTTTTTATAAAGTAAAAAATTCGAAATTTTTTCCAGCAGTAAAAATCTTCAAGTGACTTGTTAAAAAAAATTAGGTATCTATCTAATAGTTAGCGTACAAAGTATGACTTTGAGGAGTTAAAATGAAACTATATAAAAAATTTATGGACTAATTTCTAACCAAATTTTATGAAAATTAGATTGGGTTAAATTAAGTAAATGATAATTAATAAAATTTGATAAATGCGTGACAAAGGAAAATAAAAAATACAAAAAGTGAACAAAATACGACATAACATACAACTAGCAGTATCAAGAAATCTTTCATAAGCACTAGGGCTGTTCACTCAGCCTTTACAAAAGGTACTTTTTTATTATTCCGATCTTTCCTCCAGTTTTGTCCTCTCCTGGGGACAGATCGGACAAAAAAGTTCGATACAGGGGGACAGATCGAACTTTTTTGTATGAACTGTCCCCATGACCCCTCATGGGGACAGATCAAACAAAAAAGAACTGACAAAACTGGACAGATCGGAATAATCATTTTTTGCGACCTTCAGTAGGTACGAGTATATGCAAGTAGTTTTATTTACCTCCTTGTGCTTGTGTCCGCCGCGGAAGTTACTCCTAGCTAAGGGCCTGGTCACATACGCCATGACTGACCACAGAAATTGTACAAGACAGACACAGAAAAACTCAAAAACACCCCAACTTTACGACACACTTTCCACAAAAAACAGCTTCAAGAATGATATAAACCCATTGCTTCGACAAACCTAATCTAGATTGAATTGAATATTGGCTTTCGTAAAAAAAAACAGAGTACCCAAAACCGAATTTAAAATGACAAAAACTTATTTTCCAAGTCTAAAAGTAAACCTAAACCTCACTTAGAAAACCTTAGACTGATTTTTAGCGATCAGTGCAAGAATTATACAATAGGCATAGGCACAGACCAGCTAACTTAATGGCGATGTGGCGAAATGATGGAACTCAACTTGTTCTGCGTACAGCTGTCGGTCATGCGATAGTGGCTCCCCACCTAACTTCATGGATAAGTTGGTCGCGGCAGTACTTTTCAATTCATTGTCACAACATAGAACATAACACCGTTTGTGCTTATTAAACATTAATTGAATAGTGATGTGTTGGGAAATTGAAACTTGAAATCGAAGTCTACGAATTTACATTACTTATTTTGTACAAAGGTTGACTCGAAGAGATTGCTTTTGGCGATAAGTACGCCTTTTGTGCCTATTTGTTGCAAATGATTATAATAACAACACAACTTATTTCAACATTCATCGTATCCAAATGTACATAATAGTCTTGAAAAATCTATCCTTGAGTCTTGAAAAATCACCGCCAAGCCCTGTCCTTCAGGCGATCTAAAAACTTCGACAACAGAATTAGCGACTCTATCTATACAAACTTACTTACTTAGTGCTTGAGTAGATCCTCTTATTTAAGCTTTGCGTCGATTTGCATTCTAGTCTTGAAAAATAAGCCTCGGCTTGAAATATTTTGCAATCTTGAAAAATCATTCTAGTCTTTCACTTCACTACTGTTATAAAATATTATGGATGTAAATACCTATTCTCAGCATTTTATATGAAATTACATATTATGTATTATGTCTATGACTGTATATTGCCACATTTTTAGTCAATTGAATTCTGTGTCAACATGATGGCGGACCTGAGGTATGCTGTGTGTATCCAGATGCTATGGCGTTGTTTCCAATTACTTACTTATGTTATTACATTTAATTTAAATACTTATATCATTATACTCATATTATAAGTATTATACTAATATTATAAATGCGAAAGTAAGTTTGTTTGTCTCGCCCTAACTACTTAACCGATCATCATGAAATTTCGCATGTATCTAGTCATAGACATAGTCGCTAGAACCACGATTTATTTGTTCGGCCGAGCATGCCCATGCCCATTTACTGTCTCGCCACTGTACTCGTCACGTGTAATCAACACATAAGCTTGCTACAATTTTATTGTCAAGACAAAAGAAATCAGCTTTGTTATTCAGTTTCGATCTGCCAACTATAACCTTCAGTATTGTCTGCAATGTCCACCTTAAAATAGCTTTATCATATTATCGGACATTTCCTCTACTGTAATACTTTTTATCAACTCTATAGGTACCTATGACAGGCTGTGACTACCTACATATATATCTAAACGCCCTAGTAATCTGATTCCGCGCCCTACGAGATTGTCTATCTATAGATAAAGCGTTCGCATACCAACAAACTCGTAGATATGCAAGACAAGGCGTGAATCGCTTTAATTCTCTTTAATACGGAAGTGTACCAGGATATACTGACTAATATACTGTCTTTTTATTTATTGGTTGTTACATTTTTCTTGGTAAGAAACTGACTGGTTATACCTACTCGGTGTAAGCTGAATTACATGAGATAGTGGCAGAAGATTGGAAAAACTCGAATGAGCTGTTTGAAAGTCAAGTAATTTATTGGCCTTATAACAAATTGTTACACATTGTAATTACTAATAGGTTAGGTTAGAAGCAGTATAAAAGGTATTAACAAACAGTCGAATTGCGAACTGTCTCCTTTTGAAGTCGGTTAAAAATAGGGGTATCACGCACTACATCGGCACTGGCCGTGGCGAGCAATTGATCGCAGTTTTGGTCTAGTTCGTTTTCTGTGCTTATAAATAGTTAATACTTAAGTAAATATATCTATGTATACCAACTATCTAAACATACATTAATCCAATTAAATTCCCAAATAAAACGTTCACAAACATAACAAAAACAAAAATGCTATCACAGCCCAAATATTTGCACGAGTAAATGTTTTCACTATTAAATATACCAATAAATAGTAGATAATAATTCCAATATAACTCGAACGACAAAAGCCCCATTACTAAACCCTATTTGATAAAACTTACAGATTTGACTGGTTCATATAAATGTTTCCCCTTTTTAGTCATCTGGTATACCACCTAGAATTGTGACAAAAATTAAAATTAATAACATAGTTACACAAAAAAATCAGAACAAATATTCCTATAAAATCAAACCTGGCTTTTTTCTAAGAGAGCAGAAAAGAGAGAAGAAAAGTAAAAATTGTGAAATGAATACACAAAAATGAGAATTACAGTTCGTTTGCTTTTGAATGATCAAATTCACTTTCGAAAACAAAAGGCTGAATAGAAACTTCCTTGTTAGCTTCTTTTTACGTTAAAAAAATTACAGTGTTTTCATACATTTACAGTATTTACATTCTCTTTGTATGATTTTAGATACTGCAAGTGTCAGCGACCATCCGATAGCAAACAGACTAGATACCACAATGTCAGTTAGTGCATTTATTAACTGATAAAGCTCAACTAAACAAAGTGCAGATATGGCTTTAGATTTATGGAAGGATTGCGAAATATTATTTACAAGCCATGGATAATGGTAAATGAAAAATACTTAGGGCAGCCGTGCGCTAGGTAGTCAGTCGGCCAGATGATCAAACTGTTTTTCAAGGAATTGTTTTTTTGGAAGTGATTTAAACAATAACAATGAAACTATTTAAAATAATACAGTTTGGGTATTCATTTCAATTAGTTGAATTTACACCAAGAGATAAAATAAAATATACAAAAAAAAATGATTGATATATTATTACATTGTACAACAAACTAGTTTCTCAAGTCTTAACTTTGAGAGAAATGGCCAGATTTACAAAGACTGTCTGGCTTGGTCACATGGGCCATGTTTTTAGGCCAGCCGCCTAATGCATAACTACCCTAGAGCATTACAGTGTGTATTAATATAAAATGAGAGTATTAACCCGTTGCCAGGGCTTTTCGTCTCGGCCATTGTCGTATTCGTTGGTCGGGACTCCAGTATAATCGAGATTCTGAAAATATGAAAAGATTTTGATAAAATTTTGAGATGTATAAAGAGTTATAAGGAAAGGGTATGGAAAGCCAAAACACGCTCTTAGTACTCATGATTATGAACTACTTTTACTATGGTACTTTACTATGCTGTTTGATAGAAAAATATCAATGACACTCGACACAATGTATGGAACAGCAGATTTTTTTTTGCGAATTCCGAGTTAGTCCCATAGTAAAAGTTATTCATATTGATGAACACTTTGGCTTAGCATACTCTTTCCTTATAGCCCTGTAATTTGGAGTTTTTGAGTTTACTATCTGGGGCCTACCAGTTTGCCAAATTTGAAGGTTAATAACTAATTAAGCCCGATGTAAGAAAGCATGGACTTCATATTTTATATAATTATATTCTTAGAAGAGTGGCAAACAGATATATGGTAAGAAAACCGCACCTTAGTCACCTTTCGTCTCGCTCTGTCACCTAGAGAAGAAGCGAGACAAGAGCCAATGTGATTCAGTTCAGGCTCGCACTAAGGGTTTGCAATAATGCCCTTAGACTCTATAACGAGTAGTGGGGTTGACGATGCTTTATTAGAAATGTTATACTAAGTTTTTCCAACATAAATTGATTTTGGACTTTGCTGTAGGTCATGATAAATAAAACTCGAGTTAGAGCAATAAATTCATATCGGTTTAGATAAACTTTTATGAACAGGAGTTTAATAAATGCGGATCTAGGGCCAATAAAGTGATAAAATTGTAATTTGCACGGAATATTACCTTTATGACGTGGCAACATTTTATCAAAACTGTTATTTACTACCCGAGGTATGTTGATACTTTTTATGTAGGATTTTCAGTTATTTCTCAGCTCTTTTATGGCATTAATAAAACCTAATACCAAATTAAGAATCTACATTTTTTATCTAAGTAATTAACAATGAGAAGTGAAGCAATTATCTGTAAGGAAACTTTTTTTTTACTTTTTTAAAAGCAGAAAACAACAAATACTTTATTTATCACCTTAATATTTTAGACATTCATTTAGTACTTATTATGTAGGTATACCTAGGTTTATGACAAAAGATATTTTTTAAGTTCTTTTTCTTAAGTTTCTGAAGTTACTAAGTTTTAACATATTTATTTAGAGGTAAAATAATATTGTCACGTGACCGCAGTAGGTATCGCATGACTTCTTATTTGCTTTTTTAATTTTGAGTTGTTAGTGTTTTAGGAAAACTGAGTACTTTAAGTTCCACAAACTGCATAATTATTTGTAAGTATATAGGTCTGTACATGCACACAAATTGTTGCCGGCCGGCAGGGCCTGACAGCTATATCCCTTTATCAGTAAAGTTAATCTCAGAAATTAGTGATTAGTTAACTTTTCATGACTTCCAATATCAATAACGTAATTGATAACGTTCATTTTAACTTACCATTTCCATTCCCCTCCGCGGCCGTGTGCCACCATCATTTTCGTCGAAGTTCACTGACATTGTGCTGTTTTATTCACTTAATTTTATACAACAATTTCATTCATTTTCAGCACAAAAACGAACAGCGCCTACCAAGCACCTCTCGTTATCAACGACTGAATTTGTACTATTTGTAGTTGAAGCGAGAAGCGAGTGAAAAGGAATGATAAGGCGGGGCTGCCAACACCTAAAACGATTTTACCTCATGTTTATGTCAAAACACCCTAAAAATATTAAGTAAATTATTTTATTAATTATTATTTACATTAAATTAAATATTGTTTGAAGTTTTCACGTATAAATTAGGCCTATAATATCAAGCAGTCAGTTGATAAAATAATATTAATAACTATATCATAGTGATATGTGTGAATCGCGGCCTCTAATTTGATGGGTTTAGGGCAGGCTGTAAAGGGTGTGGTGGACGCCGGAGGATACAGCGCTCCACACTTGGACGGTGGCATTGCTGCCACCGGTGACGAGTGTGGTGGACGCCGGAGGATACGGCGCTCCACGGTTGGGTGGTGGCAGCGGTGCCACCAGGGGGGTTTTCCTTGTGCTCCTCGCTGCGTGTGGGTCGCGGTCGGGAGTGAAAGGAACGTGAGCTTAAGGCGGGGTGGGTGGTGCTAACCACACTGCCCACCACGTGCGAGCAAGCGGGGCTAGGGAGCGAGGAGGCGGTTCGCCCGTCTCCTCGCTCCTCGGCAGTGGGGTTGCCGGGAGAGTCGGGGGACTCTCCCGGCCTGCACGACCCCACACTGTCTGGGGGGTGATCCTGGGGAACAGGGTCACCCCTCCATAGGTGTAGGGGGCCCTAACCGGGCCCGTCGCCGGGGAAAGGTGGTCAATGCTAACGCGACACCACCTTGCCCTATCAGGCGGACGATGAATACCCCAGTGATTTTAGTGGGTATGCCGCCGCAGGGCGGAGACTCCCACATAACCACCCTGCCTCCCCCGGGGCGGGCGTGGTATCCATAAAGGATTTCCACTGGGTAAACAAAAAAAAAAGGCTGTAAAGGATGTGAAGAGGCCTGTCGGGGGGTTTGCCCCCAATAATTCAGGGTGGTGAGGATAAACCGAGTACAACAGCCGGGAGATAGTCGGGAAGTCGCTGACTATCTCTAGCCGGTCGGGTGATTGGGCAGAAAGGTTCGTGCAGGTTTCCAATCCTAGATTTTGACATTTTTGACCCTTCAGATTCTGGTATGGTTCTTGGTGTCATGGTGCGTTTCCCGCTGTGTTTCGAGTCACTCATGAATAAAATTTACTGACACCTTCTAACTGAATTGGCTTGCATATATATATTGTAAATTAATCTTTCTATTCTGTTTCTTATATAGGG